>JAVKLA010000002.1:29654689-29698211 GCA_034782735.1 Sagittarius serpentarius | reverse complement strand
AAGTCCTTGACTTAGTCTAAACACGACTGAGCAACAACTGAAAACATCAGGGTGTTATCAACATCCTTGTCATACTAAACCCAAACCACAGCGCTGTACCAGCTACTAGGAAGACAATTAACTCTATCCCATCTGAAAACAGGATATGTACACATTCTACTTTTTACATTTTTTGGTAAGTGGGAGACTGCATCAAAAAACACCCCACTGCTACCTTGCTGTCAGTGAAGTGGGAGGGAGAGCTGGAAGCAACATTTCTATTGCTGTTGTGCATTATAGGACAACGAATGAAAGTTACATATTGCAAGCCTCTGCTCTCAACATGCTAAAAAGATACTTTTCTGTTAGGGCAGCATTTGACATATGTAACAGAGATCTTATTGATTGTGGAGGGCTGTGCTAATTTGTGTCAGGAACCTGAGCGCACTAATAAGCCCTAATGGTCCTGAACAACCTCACCTGGTACCACCACCGTACTCTTCCCATCTGGCTGTGGGTCCAGGAGCCCCATTTAAACTCAGCCCTAGGTCTTCAGCTCTTCTGGTGCTGTGTTGGAGGACTACGGGTCTCCAGCTCAGTCATAGCCATGACTGTGCCTGGCTATGGATCCTGGTGATCCACAGACTGACTTCTCATCTTGGCTTTGTTCTGCCCTGTCACTGTGGACCTGTGTGGCAATCACCGGACCTGACTCTGGCCTGTGGATTGACCTCCTGGCTTAATCTCGGACCTGCCTTGTCAACACGAACTTGTATGATGGTCTGGACTCTTGGTTGACCCAGCCTACAATCTTTGGGTCTGCCCTGCTTGCCTTGCTTGAGTACTGGGAGGCTAGGGTCTAGCTGGTGCTAGGCACCTTTTCTGCTGGATGTGTTAACCCCCTTGACTCTTAGCCCCCTTCCCTGAGGGAGCAGCCAGACCTGACTGCTCGCTGACAAGCTGAAGTGAAGATACTAAAGTTGGACCTGGCAGTCAGAAGTCAGAAAAGAAATCTTGTTGATAGTTCTCTGATATTAAGCTTTGAGTGCTGCCTCAACCAACAAAAGGCTCAGCATCAAGAAAGGTAGTGAGAACAAGGTAGCGGATGCTGTGTTGCTGCTATTGAGCGTTTTGTGCAGATATGGTTTATGCATCTTGGGAAAGTGTAATGTAATTGGGGTATAAAATGCGCAAGAAGATAGAGCTGCTGACTTGAAGAGAGACTGAAAAAGCTGGGACTCTTTCCTTTGGAGAAAAAGCACCTAAGGAGGATTATACTGATGGGTTACTAAAACCCAAAGGCAGTAGGTGAGCTAAATGTAGAACTGTTGCTCACCAAATGCTGCTGTACTAGAACTTGGGTCGCTTGGTGAAACTAGAAGAAGATTGTTTTGAAACAGATAAAGTGCTTCTCTGCACAATGAGTGATTAAACTTTTGGAGCTTGCTGCTACAGGAGGGTGTAGAGTTGGATGGTGTCAGCATGATCAAAAAGGGAGCAAACACATTCATTGGCAACAGGTCCACAAGTGGTTCCTGAAGAGATACCTTTTACCACCCCTAATACAGCAGTTCTGGGTGTTGGGAGATAATGAAGGGAATGACTCGCAGAAAGTGCTTAGGATGGTAAGCCTGGGCTAGGTGGCATTGCCTATGCTGTTGTGGGGATAGAATGCTAGATTAGTAGAACATCAGTTTGAGCCAGTGGCGTATTTCTTGTGTTCCTTAAGTTTCACGTTCCAGAATTAACATATCAGTGTTTTATCAGAGTAGCAATTTCCACAAAACCAACTAATTGTGTGTTCTACAGTGAGTAAAATGCATGGCTTTATATGAGGAAACTTGACTCTAAGGCTGTTTTGAGTCACTATTCAGAATTACTGTATTTCAGGAAACTGTAGGTAGGAATACAGAATTTCCCTTGAGCTGTTAACAACCAGTTTAGCATTGCTGGGGCAATACTTCAGACAAAACACATGACTCTTCTAAAGAAGTATTACAAAATCATCTCCATAAATATGTCAGCTTTCTAACCTATACCCTTCCAAAATTAGAGAGCGGCAACTTAGATGCAGATTTCCTCATTTTTGCTACCATCTTGTCTCTTGATTCTTGAAAATGAATAGCCAGCATTATGGGGAAGGATCCTGTACTGTGTTTGAAGTTTTATGTAGAGTAAGCAGTTTGCATGGAGAGTGACTAGTGTCTCTATTTCTTTCACAATTGCATAGTATTATTTTTTGCATAGCATAGTATTACTGTGATGCTACAACCTTAATCTTACCACAAAAAGTGTGGTTCACCTTTGTTGTCCTTTTTGTCTACAGCTTGTTTTTTGGAAACCTCTATATATACTTCGCTTGGCAAGGAAAAACTCGCATATCAGGTGGGTATTGTTTGTGTGGGAGGCCATCCTTTAAAATACAGTAGCATGAATAAACAGATGAAATAGTGAACTGGAAAGTGGCAAGAAACTTGTACAATAGCAGACAATTTTTTCCAGTTTATTGTTAGATATACTCTATTTTTGGAGTATGTTTTTGATTCAGTGTTCCATGGTACTCACAGCCCTTGTATTATGTATGTTGTTTTCCGGCATGCAATGCAATTCAGGTACCTTCTTTTAGGATATTGTTTATGAAAGTCTTCAGAAAGCTAGTTTAGAATAAGGTTTTACACAATAGCTTCTCTGGGATTCTCCCTGTGCAGACACGCTTATGCCAAAATACATGTATTTTGGGGAAGGGTATGCTGGAATGGCTGCTATATGTTTCATATACACGCTATCCTGTTCCAAAGTAAGTTCCTGGTGTAGACTGTCCTAAATCAGATTGGAGAGTGATTAACCTATGCAATAAAGGAAAAGAAAGGAAAACCATTCCAGTTCACTTCTTGGCTGCGCTAACTGTTGTGCTAGCACAAATTGGTAGCAAGACAGAGGGTGGTATGTGCAACTGGACTGAGAGTGGGCTGCTGCTGCTTAAACTGGCAGCATTGCTGGAAAAAGTGTAAAGAACTCGGTCTTCCTTTCTTGGCATAGTTTATGGAGGCTAACTTCCTAATGGGATTGTAATGAATACTATAGTTTTTTTTGTTTGACGTTGTGCTACACTGATAAAGAGCAGGAGAGAGAATCGTAAAGTAATATTCTTAAGAAGCTGGATAGTGGTTGAGACTTACTGGTTTTTAAGCAGAGGTTTACATTTACGTAAGGCAAGGTGTGGTGGGGTATCGCTTAAGGAAACAGCAATGGTGAAAATAGAGCAAACCGTAAGATTTTAGTTATAAAACTGGAGTATTGCTGGAAAACTGTAATTTTGTAAATAGGGTCAATTGTCCTGTTCTATAATGACTGAGAGAGTTTTCTTTATTGTAGTGTTAAAGTAAAATACCTACTAGAATGGTCAATTCTTCTAACATTTAAAAGATGAAGATACTTTTGCTGTAGTTAATCAGAAATAAGATGTTGACTTTTAAATGATAATTACCAGGCTTCAGAAATACTGCCCAGTTGAGAGGAATAGTCAACTTACGTCTCTGTTAGATCTGTCTTCTCAGGTTCCCCACAGACATAGGATTGGTAGCACAGCACAGGTTAATTTTCAAAGGTCAGCTCCCTCATTCCCTCATCTTTAACATAAAGGCTTAAATGTTACTGCAAGTATTGGAGACACTTTGGATCTGGTGGACCTGAAATTCTGTGCATTCTAAGTTTCACTGCTCTTTCTAACCACAGAATAGAGCAATTAACTGTGAGGGAGTTCTGCTGTTATATTTCCCCCCATCTTTAAATGGCTTGTGACTCCTTTTTGGTAAGAAAAATGTTGGTATTAGAAGATCTGACAGTGTTTAGAGATCAGTTACTCCTTCCTTTCGCTACCTAAATGAAAATTTTACAAGTGTTTCAGGGTGAAGCACATATTCTCTTTTTGATCTGTAATCATACATGTTATTTTTAATTGAAGTAGAACAATTTTATATTTACCTTTAAGCTAAAGGGGAAATAAATACAAACGTAGGCAGTATCTTCAGAATCATACACTAGTTCAGTCACAGCTATTAGCTGTTTCTTGGCTTTTTTTCTGCTTAATATTTGTAAATGGGAATGACTTCTGTATTACAGACTTTCCCGTGCCAAACAAGTTGGTTAGTGCAGCAGAGCTGGTGCATAGGGCAGCAATTACCTTCCTCCAGCTGTGCATTGTATTCTGTGTCAGATAGGTTTCAGTGGTTTTAAGGCCTTTGTAGTTTACAAGCTTACCAGTTTATGATATTACAGTGCTAATATTTCTGATGCTGCTAAAGAGCTTTTTTTAGAAATCTGAAGGGTTTGGGGGTACTTTGCTATGTCCACTCTAATTATGTAAGTCTTTAAACATGTAATTTCTTCTGCTAATAATTTATGCACTTCCTTTGTTAATTGGCTCCTCCTTGGTCATAGCCTTTGCATGGCAGAAAATGCAAGTGACACTCTTTAATACGCCGATATTTTATTAGCGTCATATAACTGAGACAGGAATTTGCCAGCTGCTGGGTACCTTTTGCTCCATGTGGAAGGTAAGTTAGAAAATGAGTACGCATTTTAAACACTGTTACGTAGTATGTCTGTATTAGTTCTTTGAAGGTAGTTGAATTGATTTGAATTGCTTTTGCACATCTAGTTATGACTCTTCTTTGTTTTTCCACAGAGAGTGATCGCAGAACTGTCTTCATTGCTCTGACTGTTATCAGTCTTGTGGGCACAGTTCTGTTCTTTCTGATTAGGAAACAAGAGGACACAAAAGCTCCAGGGGAGGAAGATTCTGCGAATGAAATCGTGGGGGACAGCTCGTAAGTGCTTATGGCAACAACATGTTGTCACATACATTCGTTTGTGCTCCTACTCCTCAATAGAACATTGTGCATTCGCTTTCCCCTCTACACTGGAAACATGAATGTTACGAACAACCTGTAGAATTTACAGATTTAATAGAAAAGTGCTTGTACTTTAACAAGTGAGAATTAATGTTCTTTATATGGCACATTTTCAAGGGTGGAGTGCAGTACTGCACATTAAGTTTTTTCATTAATAAGTGCCTTTGGAAAGATACCTTTTACCGTTTTTCTCCACTGAGTATTATTAAACACATACCTGCCTTTCATAGTCTGTCTTGCCCTCATCAGCCCAATTTAAAGGCTGGAATAAGCAGAAATTACTCCTTTTTATAGGTTATCTTTTACATACTGAAACATGTTTTTTGTATCTTCTCTAAATATAGATATGCCACCCTAATAAATACATTAGAAATACATAGGTATACAGATAGATAGATTCAGTACAGTTTTGCCTGAGGCATCAGTTTAAATATTTTTGCTTTAAAGAACAGTGAAAATGTTAGAAAAACATCAGTAAGTATGCCAGTGAAAAAATGTTCAAAGCTAAAAGTGCTGAGAAGAAAGATTCTGTTAAGCAGGTTGATTTTTGAACGGCATTCACTAATGCAGAAAGCAAACAAATTTTGTGGTTAGTAGTTTAGATTCTCAGAAACTTTAAATAATATGTTAGCATATTCTGGTATATAGTGCTGGGCTAGAAAATGTGCAGAAAATTTGAAAAACTAAGCTTCCTTCCAGCATAGCAATACAGTGCGGTTATTCTTTTTCCGTTTTGACTAAGTCATTTATTTACCCAGGTCTGCACAAAACAAAATGGGGAGAGCAGTGGCTGCCTTCAGTAAGTACTGTTTCATGTAAGAGTTGTTTCAAAAAATACTGACCTATCCTTTCCAGCTCTCCGTGATTCTGCTGATAATGTGATCATGTACAAATCACTTAGAACAAAAAATTTGTGAACAAATAAGGTTTTAAGAATGCATTTCAGTTATTCCAGTTCAAATGCAGACCTTCAGGAATGACCTGCTTGGAAAAATGATTGCCAGATGGCAATTGTTTTCAGACTAGAGATGACAGGTCACATAGGGACACAGGACTGATGAGTTTTGAGCATGATAGGAATTCAGTTGTCTCTGTTTCTTGTGTGTATTTGTGATTTTGAGCCTAGCTGAAACAGGGCTTGCAGCTGGAAAATCTTGGGAACCACTGACCTAACATGGTAAAATTACTGTTGATGTGTGATTAGTGTGAGCCAGCTGTCTGTGCTTCGGAAGTGCTCCTTTCAGGTGACCATATCATACAAACAAAGCTTGACTGCTAGCAAAGAAAGTGAAGTAAACTTCACTTCAGTTATATACTAGTATAGTCCCGGACAAATTCAGAAGGGTACTTGCTTGATGTAGTTTCAGATCCAAGCTATTTCACAATACCTTCCTTCTGTAGATGAGCTCCAGAAGAACAGGTCACCACTTGGGAAAGCTAGTGCCTGGAAGTTTTTTTTTTTTAAAAAAAAAAAAAATCACTAACATAAGATAAAGGAGAATTTACATGTTGTCTTATTTTGTCACCAAATGATACCACTTAAAACCAGCAATTTTGAAATGGAGCATCTGCAACTTCAGTTGAAGTTTGATGTGGCCTGCCTGTGACTGTTAAGTTTGTTTTGAGAACAATGAGCAGGAAATTGTCTGCTAATTGAAAACTGTGTATTCCCTCTTTAGTGTTGTATTTCTTACAAAAAAAGATTTCAGAATCACAGCATTTCTTTCAAGGGGCAGGTCAGGATTGGTTGGTTTAGCACTCTGTTCACTGTAATAAAGTCACAGTTTGCATAGTTTTACCCTGTATTTGCAAAGAGCAAAAGAACGTGTAGATTGTCTTAGTAATGTTATCAGTGTTATCATGTTAATTTCCGTTATTATGTCTTTACAGAGAAATCTATAAAGCTGAGCTTCACCAAAGAGATTCTGCTTCTCAGTGTTACAACAGCCTACACAGGTATGAAGCAAGCAGAGTGTATAATCATGTAGCAGTGTCAGGGCACTGTTTGGAATTTTAACCCCGGGCCAGGATTGCAATTCTGTATCTCTGCAAACATTACTTGAATATTTCAATTAACTTTGAACAAGTTACTCGCTTATGACATTTCTGTGTTCTGGAAAGTGTTTCTGTATGGGAGGAGGGGTGCGCATAAATCTGCAAATACTGACAGAGGTAGTAATGCTTGGTTCAGTACGGTTCTGGGTCATCCAAACTGAGGGTTAGACAAAATTTACGTAGCTGTTTTTTATGTGATTTGGCATTACACGATCAATTGGTTGTAGATTGTTTAATGCACTTGCATTGCATTTGAATTAAAATTATATTTGTAGAATACACTTTCAGTGTCCCCTCCACTGAGGTGTGGGAGATGACTAACAGTCTGTGTTTTAGTCTTGGTTCTGTTGGGAAAAAGTTTAGCCATTTTCAGCTATTTGTCATTAGTATTTGCTGTGGCAAGAGGCCTCTTTCTTTTTAGCAGCTTTAGTTAAACCTGGTATGAGGTTGTAAAATAAAAATACATTTATTTTTGCCACCTACTGAAGTGATTCTTCCACAAAAATACTATAAAATGTTCAAAATATTACTGGCATCCTTTAATGGATTTTTTGGGGGTTTCTTGCTCCTTATTTGGCTTCAGATGCCATTCTGTTTATGATCAAATGAAGTTTTAGGAAGAACAGATGCATCTTCAGAACCTCAGCTCTGAGTCACCATTATGAAAAATTGTTGTTAGCTCTTGTAGGTGAAAAGAAAAACTTAGATGCAAACAAACTATAAACAGTGCCATAACATCTGCTGAAGTTTACAGTCAGCTTCTGGTAGAGAAATAGCAATACTGGCTATGAAGTCAGCTTGCACCAGCCACTAATCTGAGTTACAAGTTACTTCACAGCATCTCCAGTGTTGTGTTAACGCAGATTAACTTGAATCCCTCTTAGATGTTTAGTGCAATGGGAATGTGAAGCAAGATAACAAGGGAAGGGAGTCAGTCAGGTTTTGCCTGATTAATATGCAATTTAGGCTTAAAGGTAGCAGAAAAAAATCAGTCCAGCTTGGAAAAGTAGCTGCTGCCATCTGGTGGCTCGTGGTCAATATTGACACTTCATGTAGAAAAATACAAAATCCCCTAAGGCCAACAAAAGCTTTTATTTCCAAAATTAATGGTCATATTGTTAAGACTACTCAAAGTTCATCCCTTTTTGAGGGGTATATGCAGTTCATATACAATGTTAAGCAACCTGCTACATGTAGAGCAGGATATGGTGTACCATATTTTTGCAATAGAGAAAGACAGAGGAGGTGAATTAGAAACAGTTTTATAACTGTTTTTCTTTGTTTAAGCATAACACTTTGCATTGTTTAAAATATACTTTCTATTAAGAAATTGATATTTTTACACTGGTTGCTTATAGTCATGCTAGTTGGACTTGTCTATGTTACCTTTCCTCACAGTAGTGGCAGTAGAAAGAAAGAAGCAGTTGTTCTTTCTCAGTTTTAGTTCATTATATACGTATAGAAAAGTAGCAGTTCATTTCAGGGATCTTACCTTTTTACTGGTATTTGGGGATGCAGGGAGTCTTTATAGGAATGCCATAACTTAGGGGGAGAAAAAAAAATCTTACACTGAAATTGTGCTTTATTTCTTCAGTTACTTTAAGTGTTATTTCACATGGCACTTTTCATTTGGATGAAATCCAAAGTTCTTGAAAAGTAGAAATATAAACTATATATAGGGATTGTGTCAACAGAAGCAGTACTGAACCTAAGTGCATGTGACGCTAATTAGTGACGCTGTTTTTTCTAATATAGTTTTTGTAAACTGACATAGGAGAATATCATAATTACATAGTATAAAATTTCCTGTTTGCTTCTATTATGCATACCTCATTTAAATATATGTTTTTGAAAGCTACCTTAGGGAAAAATAGCCTTTAAACGCAAATAATTTTTTCATAACTTTTGTAATAGTTCATCTCTAAATTTTGTCCGGTCTCCTTTAAAGGTTTGGAATTAACATTCTTTTCTGGAGTGTATGGAACATGTATTGGTGCTGTGAATAGATTTGGCAGTGAAGAGAAAAGCCTTATTGGTCTCTCTGGTATTTTTATTGGCGTTGGAGAAATTTTGGGTGAGTCTAAATTTACTACCTTCGAGACAAGAAAGGATTAAGATTTAGTTATTCAAAACATTTTTTTTGTATTTAACTGAATAGTGTCTTTCAAGCTTCCAGCAATGATTATGTGAACAAAAAATGAAATATTGGAAATAAAATTGTCAACGTGGTTCCTTATTGCGCTGTGAATTATACATTACACCGTGTAAACTGAATGTGGACTGGGATGTGAAATACTGATGACTGAGTCCTAAGATTTTGCATTCTTTTTGGGTTAGTGCGAAGAAATACATAAGGCTTATAACGAGTGAAACACTTGGCTACAATGTTATTAGGGAATTTCAGTGTTTTGATATTCTGTTTTTTAAATAGTATTCTGTTTACATTTTTAATATTTTTTAAGTGATGATATAACTATTTAAAATTTATTAAAAAATTATTACACTAAAGATTTCTTTCTTTAAAAAAGTTAGCTTGCGTTAAATGAGATCTGATATTTGAATAAAATTGAATACAGGTAATGTTCATTAAGTAATTTTCTTTTTTGCTTAAACTCAGGTACTGCAGTGTTTAAAAAAAAAAAACAAAAACAAAAACCAAAACACAAAAAAACCAAACCAAACCAAAACCTACCCCAAAACCAAACACTGTCTTTGTTCAGTAGCAACTTGGATCCATAGAGAGATGCATGTTTTTGCAATCAAAAGAGCTAAGCACAAGGCCATCCATTTTCACTTAGTACTGTTGCAATACTGGAGAGAACAGTGGCTACTAGGAAAATACTGGCAAAAGGGTCAAGTATATTCGTTGGCAATCAGCTGATAAATCTCCTGCCTGCATTTCCTAGACATCTCTAGCAACCCAAAGGTTGTGTCATCTGGCAAATGGATCTGGCAGACTCCTTGGGACTGTTTTCATGTCTGTCAATCTTTCAGTTATCCAATATGGGGAAGTTTATAATCTAAGTTTTCAGCAAATTTTTTTTCCAATGTTTCAAGTTTGGTTCTGTTCTTTACATCATCAGTTCTGATTTAATTATCCAGTCTTTTCCACTCATACAGGTGGAGGAGTCTTTGGTTTACTGAGCAAGAATAATCGCTTTGGCAGGAACCCTGTTGTGATGCTAGGCATCGTTGTCCATTTCATAGCCTTTTACTTAATTTTTTTCAACATGCCAAATGATGCCCCTATTGCTCCTATGGAAGGAACAGATGATGTTGCTTATATGATTCCAAGGTATGTAAACTTTTTCCTTTGGCTGGTATAACTCAGGATGTATATAAGCAGCTTGTTCCTCTAATAGAAAGTTCCTTGAGGCTGCTTTCCTGTGTAGTGACTAACTCCATAGAAAAAGCTTTCAGGAAATCTGTTTTGTTTTGTTTTTTTTTTAAAGGTAGATATTCTACCAGTGTGCACCCAATTTAGGAACTTAAATGGTGTAAGAATAAAAAGCATGAGGATGTTTGGTAGCAATTCTGTCACTTGAGAACTGACATTACTGACATGTAGTACAATGTACATGTAGTAAGACCAGCAACTTTTGTACTAGATGTCAGGAATTCAGTTTATTTTAGAACAGTGTTGGGCTCAGTTTTACTACAGCATGGAGCACCAGCCTTGCACTGCTGCACTGGTTTCCAAAGTCTTTGAATGCTTGTTGTCAAAGTCCACTTGGTCTAACTGGAGTGTTAGGGGAAGAATATAGGGAGCTTTCTTACCTCATCATTGCAACTTTTTTGGGGGGTGTATTTTTGCTGATTGTGTGAAAATACAGTGTTGTCAGTTTGTGCAGACACAGCTGCTAACTTGCAATGCTAAGCATTTGTGCCTGTGCAGGTGACTATTCGTTATTTAACTGGAGTATTTTTCTGCAAAATGAATTGGTATTTCTCTAATGTTCCTGCAGTTTTTATCAACTCAACATTTGTGTGTCTCAGCTTTTAATCACTGCCTTGTGGGTTTTGTGGCTCCAAGCACCAAAATGAGTTCTTGTAGTGGTTCTGGTTCAGTGTAGAATTGACTGGAGGTAGCAGTAATAGAAGTCTTAGCATTCAAGAAATTAAAACCTGATGAAACTATTCTTTTTGCCAAGCCAGGCATTCCTAGTTCTTTTCCAGTGGAATTTAAAGTTTGATGACTTTCTTCCATTCTCAGTTTCCAAATAAGTCTGCCAAAAATGGTTTATAGATGTGTAAGCTATTTGAACGAATGGCTTTTAAATTTGATTCACTTTCTTCTTCAGCAAAGAGGTGGCCATATTCTGCAGCTTTTTGTTGGGCCTGGGAGACAGCTGCTTTAATACCCAGCTCCTCAGTATTTTAGGATTCCTGTATGCAGAAGACAGTGCTCCTGCCTTTGCCATCTTTAAGTTTGTTCAGGTATTACACAACACAGCCTTTTGGAAGTATAACTGTTGGAATGTTACTGAAATACTGGGTTGGGTTTTTTAATGAGCTGAGAAAAATGATGTTTCTGCAAAGGATTTCATCCCCAATTTTGGTATAGAATAGTTTGTGATGCTGCAAAACTGTAAATAGTTTTCTGGACTGTTATCCTAAAGCCTTGGCTGTGTTGTTTCTAGACAAACTGTTTTGAAATACCAGAGAACTGCACTTGCAATGCTACAAATGCTTTTGAGTTTGGGGTTCATTTTCTACAGTGAACGCTGTTTAAATGACAAGTAAAAACTACATCTGTTGTGTACAACGTCAAGACATATGTTGAGGTATAATGAAGTTTTTAGATTGTATATCTTCTATGGAAGCATACTACTGAGAGTTGCATATTAAACTATGTATATGTCAATCCTATAGTAATACTAGCCTGGATATCTCCACTGATTATCTTTTTACATTGTGTTTTTTTTCTCTCAGTCTGTCTGTGCTGCAGTTGCATATTTCTACAGCAACTACTTCCTTCTGCAGTGGCAACTCCTGATCATGGTGGTTGTGGGCTTCTTTGGAACAATTACCTTCTTTACAGTGGAGTGGGAAGCAGCAGCAGCTCTTGTTGCCCGTAGCTCAGACTACAGCAGCATTTGATCTAGATGCCATGCCTAGTCCAACGTAAGGAAGTACACAGGCACGCTTATTGTGAAGTGATGTGAGAAGGCGAAAAGATCAAGTTGCTGCAGAGGTTTAACCTGGAGGAAGCTACTACTAAATTACCATCAGTCTAACTGAATGTGAAACATGGGAGAGAAAAAAAATGCCAAACTTGAAAGGCTTTTTTCCTTGCTTTAATCAACTGAGCATGGTATGCATGTTCTTAAAAATCTGGTATTAGAAATGGAAAGGACTGTAGAGATCTATGTATTGAACAGGTCTGTTCCAAGACATACCTTTCAGAATTTAATTGCCTAATTTCACTCTACTGTGCACTACAGAATCAGTTTCATTTTTTCCCCCCTAAATTGTTTTCCCTATATTCTAGTTCTGCAGACACTTGAATTCTTGCATTGAATGAGTGATATTTTTATAAGGTGTACACTATATTGCGGAATGTATCTGCGCAACTGAGAAATCAATTTGTCACTGACTTTTTCAAAAATTAGATAGGCAGAAGTATTTCTGTGGGAAATGTTGCCTTCTTACTCTGTATCACCCAGTTCCTTGTTTCCCAACCAGTTGTTTCTTAATCTGTTTCATGTGCTTAAATTTTACTGGATGCAGGGGTTTTGGTTTTTTTGTTTGTTTGGTTGGCTGGTTTTTTTTTTAAGAAAATGAATCAGGTTGTAGTGCAACATGAAAGATTTTACAAGAATTTGATGAAGTTTACCCTTAGCCATCTTAAGGATGTGATCTCGAGATCTGTGTAGTATTGATAACTGAAAATAGTTTCTTGGTTCAGCATCTCAGAATTGAACTGTGTTGGGATAGCTGCTGAAACTTTCTCAGGGTAATACTATATGAAGGACCATGAGACATGGCTTCCCTCCCAGACTCTCAAGTAGTTCTCTTGAGTTCAGTGAAACTATCATCATAGTCTGTGATGGGAACGTTGTCTAAGATAACTCTTTAAAGTACAAACAGACTCAGAATGTGAACTGTAAGACTAGTCTTGCAGTGTTTATTCTACTGCATAGTCTAAAAATACCCAAAACGCTTGACGTAAGTTGTTTCATTCAGTATATTTTGGGAAGACTGTACTGTAATCTTATCCTGCCAAATGTGAAAACAAGGATACTAGCATAGTAACTAAATTTTAATCCAAGACTTATAGATGATACAATACAGGCAGTGAATGCAAATCACCTTGATTTTATCTGTCTACATGACTCTGTAGTACTTGCAGTTGTATTTCTGTCTAGCGGGCAAACAAGATGCAACCAAGAGCAGGTATGGAACACTGAGAAGGTGTTTTTTAGACACTCCACCTAGCTATTTTTAGAGAAGTATCATTCGCCAACCTTTTTTATGCAGAGGCAGAATGTTAATGTCTTATCTTTAAAGACAAGTTAAAAAAAGTTGGCTCAGTATGTGCCAGTAGCTCCTGCATGTCATAACTACGTAGGTGTACCCAAGGTTAAACTTGGTGAGGGAGTTTGGTATTTCCTGTGACATTTGCTGTCACTTTTGCTCTCAGAGGGCACGTAACACACAACTCCTATGAAGCACAGCCCTCTTCATACACAGCGAAAGGGCAGAGAGGGATTATTTTACAGGCATATAGAAAGGGATTTTTAAATCTGCACTGCAGGTTTTTAAATAAACAGTGCAGGCTTTTGCTGTGAGATCAGTAAGGTGTTAGTTGGAGGATGAGATGGCACCTGAATATTTGGCAAGCAAAGAAATCTGAGGACAGCCAGGAAAAAAAGCCTTTGTGTATTCCCAGGAGATGTAATGAATGATGTAAAAGAGAATGAGACGGAACACGCATTTGAGCGAGGTGTTACCAAAGCCATTCCAATTTGTCAAACAAACTGAAAAAGCATTCAGTATTCAATCAATATATATGATTAACGTGACTAGCAGCACTCTAATGCCTCTCTTTTATCCACTCCTGTTACCCTGTAATTTGAAGCATACTATTTTTATATACTGAGCACTGCAAAAGGTATAGACACTAGGATGCTGCCAGTGATGAGAATTCTCTTGTTGAGAATATTTGTATTTTCTTTCAAGTACCAAAAGTGACAAAGAGCTTTTTTTTAAGATAGGGAGTTACTGACTTTAATCTCCGAACTCTTCCTGGGACCTGTTTTCCCCTGTATATATTAACGAGAGGAAAAAAAAGACTTGAAAGTTTGCAAGGAACAATCTTGTCTTGCAGTACACGGGGGGAAAAATGATTCTCAGGTCTTGTGGCGATGAGTAACTTATAAATGCTTTTAAAACAATGCCGTTTAATTGTAGCTAGGTTACAGCTCTCACGAGGGTTGCTTTTTAAATTGATCCCTTTTAATGATGAACTTCTGTGATGTTCATCTGCCATATAAGAATTATATGAACTATTTTATTATAAATTAAAGAAAATTGATAAGTTTATGTAGTTCAAAAGCATTTTGAGACCAACTTTCAGGGATACTAATGAACTAGGGCTTCTGGATTTTCAGTACCTGTGTGAATCTGATGCTTTACTTTTTTTTCTTTCCTCTGTTCTGCTTGGTCTGACTCAATATCAGATAATGTTAAAAGGCTGTTCAGAACTATTTATTGGGTCATTAAAGTGAAGTATTATTGCCCTGTGACAAGTTTTACAAGAAATCAAGAAATTCTGAAAACTGCATCATGGATAGCCAATTTTTTTTTTTTTTTTACTATTAAATATATATGTATCGCTTTTGGCATTTGATCTTAAGAGACAGTTCTCAGTTATTCAAGCTGATGATGACACATGATTACTTTTCATTTATTCATATTTCTTTGCTTTGTCAGGAGGTGAAAAATCCACCCAGCTATACACAATTGTTAGCTTGGTCAAAATTTTTGGTATAGCAATATAAAGAATAGAAATGCGGATATCTATTTATGATTCCATCTCTTAATCTTTTTATCAGCATTTGCCAGCCCTGAGACTGCACCCCATTCATTTCACCTCCTTGGCCTTTGAACAATTTCACGTTAATCTGAATTGGGAGCTTACTGTTAAATTAAGTGGGATTTGAAAACAGGCTTTTTCTGTATTTGTGGTATTGTGGGTTTGTTTTATATTGGGGATTTTATCTTTATAAGTGAAATTACACATTAAGTTGCTTGGGTTTATTGAAAAGAAGTCTGTCTTTTTTTTTTTTCCTTTTAGGTTGTTACTAAGGTTTAATATCTTGAGATGTTGCATCCCCAAGTTTTTCAAACAAATGCTAAAGAGAAATGAAAACTGATATTCTTGACATTTGAGTGCCAAAGAAAGTGCTATAAATTAGTCTTTAATGCATATCATATAAGCATATCTATATTTTTGTCTTGCCAGTTGGTTTTCTTTTTGATATATGAATGTATGGAAAGAGAAAATTTCTACAACTGTAGACCCTGTTCATAATTAAGTGATGTGCTTTTATTTCTGTTGTGTTAATTACATTAGGTACAATCTATGTTAGCAAGTTGAGATAAGGAAGAGAACTATTTATAAAGTGTTTTTTATAAATAATTCTAATCTCTAAATTTCTGCAGATACAGCTAAACTCATAAGGGATATAAAAACAGTAAAAAAAAAAAAAAAAAAACAACCAAACAAAAAAGACCAAACCAGAAAACCCCATAACGTTTACCGAGGTCCCTATCTTAGCAGAAACCCCCCTGTGGTACAGTTATTAAAACCAAGAAGTCTTCTGCTGGTATAGTTCTTTCAATTTCTGTGACTGTTTTAAACTATACTGGAAAGAGAACTTCCTGGTGGAGTTTGCTGGTATAATTTTACGGCAAAATAATTTAAGTGTAGAAAACCATAAGTTCAGGGCCATGTGTTGGTTAACCAGACAGAGAAAGCTCCACTTGACTTTCTTTGGGTGCTGCAAGTTTACTTCAGCTGGGGAATGTGGTTCCCTGGACATCAACCTGTCTAAGTGCCAGTAATTAATGCTACAGAGGTTGTCTAGCAGCTTGCCCCTGTTTGCAGAGTAGGCGCATAGGAAGAGAACCTCAGAGACTGTTTTCTAGGGCAGTGATCCGTTGTTTGCTGTCAGTATAAATAGGAACCACTATCTTCAACATCACGCCAGTAGACACAATACTCAACACTGACTCAAATTGTGCAAGTATGTTAGTTAAGACAGGACCTTACAATCACGACCTCTAATTTTTCTAGTGAAATGTGTTTTCAAAGACTTTATCCACGCCACTATTTTCCTTGGAAGTCTTGTAGCCCCACTTATGCTAATTGAATGGGTAATTGAATACCATGTTTTCCTTGTTCCCTGCCTGGTAGGCCTTCTAACATGGTGGCAGAAAGATGAAAAAATGGGAGAATTTAAAGATGGAGATGAAGTTGGGAAGTTAGTTGCTTAACAAGAAACTTGCCCTTCTGATATGACCACACTGGTTCAGAAGCAAGGTTCGAGACTGTTGTAGTTTTCATGGATAAATTCAGAATGATGCTTTGGTAAGTTTAACATCAGAGGCTGTGTTAGTATCACAGAGAAGCACGAATGAGAGGGTGGAAAAAAACATCCTTAAAATGGAATAGAGAAAAAATCTGGAACTGAGGATAATTCTCAGCAGGCAGGTGAAGGGGGTGCTTTTTTCACTTGAGTTGGGGTATTTAGCTGTTGCTGGAATTGACTTAATTTTTATTTGTTTCATAACTTTCTCTGCTCTCTTGGTTATTTCAGCTGTTGACATGTCCTCCTCCAAGCTATCCTTTCTCTTTTATTTACATTTTGACACTGTGCAGAAGTCTTGGTTTAAATGATTGAATTTCTTTTTACTTTAATAAAAGATGTCTGGTTTAGAATTGGTGACAATTGAGAACAGGCTCACAGAATGGTTATCCTAATGAAAACGCTGATTTCAAGTAAGTGTACTGACTTTTTACTGTATTTCTTTTCATGGTCATGGCCATGCAAATAAAAGTGAATCACAGACAGTGTTTTTGTTAATATGTTTGTTAAGTTGTCAGAATTGCTCTTGTCACTGTTTTAAACAGTTGTGCCAGGGGCTTTGGAAAAGAGGGAGACACAGTCTTAACTGACGGATCTCAGCAGTGCTTGGTGGCACCTGTAAGGGCCTGCTTAGGAAAATGAGAATGTTGGGTTTAGTGCTAAGCAGCCCTTTTGAACCACTTAACTCTAGTCATGGTGTAGACCAGTAAAATGTCTTGGGGAAATCGGGGTGGCTGCTTCTGTCCTAGCCTGGTTTCTTTCCCCGTCCTGTTTGAGAGCCCATCTTAAGAAAATTGACGTCGTTGTTGAGAAGATATGTCTAATGTTGGGGTTTTTTTGTGTGTGGGGGTTCTGCTTCCACTATCATTTCCATGACTTTAGATATTTTTCTCTTAGCTCAAGTGTTGTATGTCTGAAAGACTCCACAAAATTAATCAGAATTGTGGAGTATTTGGGTCCTGTTTCTCTAAAATGAAATGTAGATGTGGAGGGCTATTGTCCAGTCAGAAACCGCGTGGCTGAAAGGCATGATTCAGTCCTGGCTTCGTACTGCGATTAAAGGGCCTGGAGGGAGCAGCAGGGAACAGCTTTGCTGGCTCTCGTTTGGCTGGATTGTACGTGAAAGAGTATGATTGCAGGGGGAAGGTAACAAGTGCCTCATGCAGGGAGGCCAGTACAGACAAATCTTGCTTGCTGCATTTTCCCCTCGAGATTCAGTAATTTGCGGATTTATCAAAATCCACTGTGGTTCCACTAGTGTGATCTTTGGATGGCCTTGGTATTCCAATTTCTGAGAGAAAGAATCTGTATTCAATAGCTGACTGTAAAATCCTTTATGTGAACAAAGAACCTCGCAGGTTAGCTTTTGCTGTGTGCAGCCCTTTGAATCTTTGGATAAAAGGACATTTAGGAGTTTGCACATCAAAGTTAGATCATGAAGGGGGAAAAAAACGGAGGGTTGGTGCCTTAAATGAAAAAAATCATTCATTCTGTCATATTAAAGGGAAATTGCTATTTGTTAAGGTCACTTAGTGAAATTGGCTTCAATTAAGCATCCTTACTAAATGCAGTGGTGACTGCTTATTGTCAGAGCCACTCATCTTGTGGCGATGCCTGACCTGCAGAGTTTGTTATGATTATTAATCTTTGTAAAAAAACAATTACAGAGATAATAACCTCTTTAAAAGAGCCTCAACACCATACATCATTATTTGTTTCACGCTCTGAAAGTGTAACTGTGCCACAGAGCATTTGTTTAACAGCTCCAGTGCTGAATGCTTGTGCTAAGGAAGTAAAAGTATTTCCTCTAGCAGTAAAACAGCGGAGGATGCTGAGGGCCGCGTGCTGTGCTCCTTCGCCGTGAGACTGAGAGCGTGGTGCTAAAAGCGGGGGGCAGTGGAAAGATCGCAACCTGCCAGAGCCCCCCTGCCCTGTTCAAGCAGCATGATTGATGGAGGAAAATGGAGGTGGGGATAGCAGTGGGTGCTCAGCCTTTTCCCTTGCTGAAATTTCTCCAAATGCTCATCTAAAATTTGCAGACTAAATTTCCAAACTACCTTTCTTCTCATTATACATATTCCTATGAAATATCTCTATGGGATATAAATGACTGCTGTCATGTATTCCTGTGCTTAGCTTGACACAGGGCAAAACCAACAGATTCGTCAGCTGGTGCTTCCATTTAGGTGTTTGTTTCTGTGTGTGTAGGTGACCCAGCATTGCAGCACGATGAAAGTAGCTGCTCTTCCTCCCCGCCGGGCTGGGATTCCTCCTCTGCCTTCAGAGGCAGCGGGCTAACGGCGTGGGCAAGGCTGATGCTCTCCGTTGGTGTGTTAGGGCACGCAGCGGGTAGGCGCTCGGCAGTGCTAAACTCGCCAGTACAACGAGCACTTGTGCGGTAATTGGAAGTTCTGGAGAAAATACGGCATGAGTGAGGCGCTCTGAAAAATGAGTGTTCCAGCATTCATGTTCATATGCCATCCTTACGTCATTGCAGAGTGAAATAGAGCAGCAATCACAGGCAGATCTCAGTGACATTTATGAATAATTACACTTTGTAAGAGCTTAATTCTGCAAATTCTCAGACGTGTCGGTAAGACACGAAGTGCTGCCCTTTCGCAGCCAGTGGCAGAGGACAGTGCTCGGTGCCCCTGCGGGTGTTCGTCAGGATCAGCGTGGAACAGTGCTTGCCTGCGCTTCGTGCTTTCAAGTTAGTGCTGCTGTGATTTGATAATACGCATAAAAAATGACTGTAGGGGAAGGAAAGGGCATTATGCGCACTGGGTTTCATTTCATGCAGAAAGCAATTGGATTAAAAGTTTGCTAGCCGGTAAAAATATTTATGATGTTCTGCAGCAAACAAATAAACCACTAGTCCCAGGGATTGGGAGGGGAGGGTGGCTTGAACTACTGCAATGCTGGAAGCTTCGTATTCAAGACATGCTTCCTGGATAAAACACGTTTGTACTGAGGGAGGTTCAGGCATGTCATGTAATGCTGTTAGTTAAGGGAAGTGCCTGTCAGACTCGGTGGAGAAGGGCCAGTGACTGTAGATAGCCCCGAGATGTTCACGGGGACCTTTCCCCCGCGGGCTAGCCATGAGTGCATTTGCACATGGCAGTTCCCTAGCTCCACAGCCTGCCGGGCCGCCTTCCTCTAACCCCCTGCTCCCCTCCGGAGCCGTGTTTGAGCTCAGTTCCTTGCTGTTGGTCCTTGTTGAAGCTACAGAGTAGGTGCACGTCCGTGCCCGGCCTCTTACTCTGTTGATCCTGACCAGGTCTTACTGATGTGACTTATTCAGCCTCGGCCCTGCCTTGCTGAGCGATCGCTGGCTGTGGCTAACCCTGGCTACCAGTGCTGGACCCAGTCTGGGTACTGTGGGCCTGTGCCCTTGCTGGTGATGGCACTGGCTTGGCGTGCCTTGCGGGGCTGGCACTTCTGCAGCTCCCGGGTGCTGAGCAGCTCAACCTGCCTTGATAACCGGGTGCGCTTGGGGAAGCCGGTGGGTCTGCTGTGGGTGGCGCTCCGGGTTGATGGATGCATTCCTGGGGCTGTCACAAGGCTATGGACAATCAGACCTTGTTTTTTACCCACCGTGAGCATTTTATTTCACCGGACAAGTGAAGTATTGCTTGGCATTTGTGACTGGGGTGGGGAAAGGGTTCCCAGGGCATAAGCTGGTTCTGCATAGGCAGTTTTACACACCCCAGGCCAAACTTGGAGCGGGGGAAAATGGGTCTCATTCTGCTTTCCAACACCAGCTCACCCCCACTGTGGGTCTGGATTCAGTGCAGGATCAAAGCAAAAGATTTTGGTCTGCGAGGGAGCCACAGCTAGCTGTGGCTACCTGATGCCAGGTGAGGCTGGTAACAAGCCAGGTGAGAAGCAAAGGTGAGTGCTTCAATATGTGGAAGGGAAACGAGGGGATTATTTTTCATATTTAGGCAACCAGGAGTCATGAAACGATGTGTTGATAAGTAGCGATAATGAGGGATCAGCAAAGCTCAGGTCCTGATTGTCCATGAAGATGAACCTGTGGGCCAGGCTTGTGCAGGGCACAGGAAGAGCTCTCTGCGTCTGTCTTCACTGGCTTTTCGACTCGCAGCACGCCGTGCTGTGGCTTGGTT
Source organism: Sagittarius serpentarius (assembly GCA_034782735.1). NCBI lineage: Eukaryota > Metazoa > Chordata > Aves > Accipitriformes > Sagittariidae > Sagittarius > Sagittarius serpentarius. The sequence goes on along the minus strand of JAVKLA010000002.1, from coordinate 29,677,544 downwards.
TTACTCTGTGTGCGTGTGTGTGTGTACATGTGTCACTTTATTTTGAGAGGAATGAAGGGTCGTGTTGCGCCATTAAAAATTAAACTTCTTTTCAGATGGTGATGAAGCCTTAAGGTGGTGGGGGCTTAGGCTGCAGAGAAAAGGAGTGGGAATTCCCTGGGAAGTTCTAAGCAGCTGAAAGCGCAGTTTGATGGTCAATGTTTTCATGAGAGGCTGTATTTAGCAAGAATGATAATATTCCTGGGTCGCTGACTGAAACTTCCAAATGAACTTGTTTTGTCTCTGGTGGAATTAAAAGCTTAGGATATGGATAATACTTAGATGCAGAGACTGCTCGATATTTTCTGCTGTAAAGTACTCCTGTAAAATACTTGATTTTTTTCCCTCTGCTAATAAATTCGTCTCCCGAAAAAACTTCATGCAGGAGATAAATATTGCAAAACAGGAGAATTTTGAAAAGGAAGGTGAAGTGGTATGCCCAAGGTGACAGGCATCCTCAGCAGTGGAGCTGGGATTAGCAATTGGTTGCTCCCAGCTGATCCAGTTTGCAAATCCCCAGAGAGCACTGCCATCCTGGGAGCTGCTTGTATCTGTAAACATCTCTTCCACCCCCCAACCCCCCAGGAAGTAAAATACTGTCCAAAAACTTAATGCAAGCCTTCCTGTCTGAGGGCTGGGAGGTGGTAAGAGTTACATCTTTATGGGATGAGAAACGGAGGCAGGTTGTGAGTGCTCAGGGGACTCGCGGGTTTGTGAAGCTCTTGGCGGACCTGCAGCAGCAGAGCCTGGGGGAGACGCGGGCTCGTCCCTGGCTGGCTCTCATCCCAGTTTTGCTGGCCCAGCTGCTGATGGAAAGGGTGGGCATTCGGCCTGAGTGGAGGAAGCTGTGCCGTTCGGGGGAGCAGGGAGAGGTGCACCGTGCCTGCTCTGTGTTTGGCAGTGCTGTGGAAAAACCTCTGCGGAGGAACACTTTGAAATGGGCTTCTGCATCCAGGTGCTGTGAGGCAGACCTTTGGGTCTCGCTGCCTTGACAGGGGCTCGCTCTCTGTATGCGAGCGGTGCCTTGCCCTCTGAGGCGCCCTGCAGAAGGCTCGGTGCATGCTGAGTGCAAAGCAAACGGGCTGGATGCGATTTAACAGCAGGAGCTGAGGGAAGCCGCCCAGGGCTCTCCAGCCCAGACCTGAAGAGCCCAGACTCTCCAAACCCAGGGTCTGGCTCTCCTGGGCGTAGCTGCAGAGGGTGCTCCCTGCTCGCGCGGCTCCTGTCCTGGCTGCTCTGTGCGGAGCCTCCCCAAGGTGCCCTTTCCCATCTCACTCCCACTGCCAGCAACGGGCTTTCAATTAAATCCAGCTTAGGTCAGCTTTTGACAAGCAGCCTCCCTTGTAACTCGAGGAGGTTACCAGCCAGCAGATTCTTGAAATGCGTCTTAAAAAGAGAAAGGCTACGGCTGGAAGCCAGGATAATTTACTTTTTTTTTTTTTCTTTCTCCCCCTTCCTTCCCTGTAGCAACTTTTTCTGCAGAGCTGTGGCTCAGATGGGAGGTTGTGGGGAGCAAGAGGTGATAGGGTGTGCATAATGTTAATTAGCTGTTGTACCTGCAGCATTTCCAGCATGTAAAACCCTGACAGACCCAGCTGTCGTAACTAATGACCGCAGAAAGAGAAAAAGGGCTCTTAGACCTTCTGCTGGGGGATATAAACCAATTTCTAAGTACTAGAAAGCAGGAAGAGGCTTGAGTGAGGGCAGGTTGTCCGGTGTGTTTGCAAAGGGTTTCTTGCATCCTCCTGAAGCAGCCAGAACATGATGCTCTGTGGTTCAGGATGTGAGGTACAGCTGCTCTCAAATATGAGCTCTTCTGATGGTGTTTCTGCATTTACCTCTGCGTCAATAATTATAATTGTCCTCCGTTAATAAGAAGGTGCTTGGTGCTGTACAGCACAGATGGAAGATGTGTTTTCAGTTTTATAACCGAGACCTCTGTAGCATATTTTGTACAGAGCAAAAGGAAAGGAATGAAGCGATGTTGTCTGCTTTGAAGCGCTAAACGTGAGCAGCCCTGCTTTTCTGTTGTCACAGGGCATAAACCAGGAATCGCTGATGTGGTGGGAGAAGAGTCAGCAGGAGCTGCTGTCCCTGCTTGAATAGCTGCGGAGGCTGCAGGTCCTGGGTTCAGGGTCACCTTGGATGGGAAACCAGGGATCCAGAGGAACCGGGAGAAGCGTGGGGTTGACCTTCTCCCCCACTGGGAAGGACTGGATTTTAGAGCAAACCCTCCCAGCTGTGGAAGAGAGATGTTTGGAGAGGGGGGGGGCGTAAGAAGAACCCAGGAAGGAATGGGGAGATGTGTCCTTGGTGGGAAATTCATGGCCAGCTGGTAAGGGACTGGGGGACAGGATGCTGCTCTGGATGGGCATTTGAGGATGAGGTTGATCCCAGAAAATTCCCCTGCTCTTTGTGGGGTGGCAGCTTCATCCTGTTGGTTCAGGAAGGTGAGTAAGAGCCTCCAAGTATTATCCTCTGAGGATACTGTGTGGTATTTTTGCATTTAAGTGATTCGTCAGAAGCCTGGGGGGGGGGGGGGGGGGGAGGTTGTATGTGACCTCGATAGCGCCTTCCCCCTCCCAGTGTGACTGCACAGGCAGCCAGCCTTGGAGCAAGGAAGTTTCTTGGTCCGTGCTGGGCCTAGGGTGCCGGAGGGGAGGTCCCACCTCCCTGCCCTGCTGTGGGGTGGGGATGTGTCACGGCTGCACAGTGGGAATCAGTCCCGGCCCTGGGGCTGCTGGCTGCCCGTGGGGCACGGTGCCTCCGCAGAGCTCCTGACCTCCTTTGCAAAGCACCTGCAGATGAGTGGGTGGAAATAAGCAGGTGCGAAGAGCCCGAGGGGAGCGGAGGAAGCCTTTTCTAGCTGGCTACAGCTGGCAATAAAGTTCTGAACGTGGCAGCATCTCTCCTCCCCAAGGCGTCATTTTTCCACCTACCAAGCTAGACCTGTAGCTGGAGCAGCCCGTGGCCAGGGTTAGCGGAGCACGCAGCACTCGTGTCGTCCCCCGCGAGGGCTGGTTTGTAGCAGCGCTTGCTGGCACAGTTTATTGCTCTGTTGGGCACGTACAGCTGCTCACCTGCATTTGGCTTCCCCCTTATCTAGTGGAGAGACAATTCCAGCCTCTGTAATTAATGAGTCTCTCCTGCCAGGGTCTTGGGTGAAGCATCAACACAGGAAATTGGCCAGGCTAAGTGGTGTCTGTGCTTGGGTCCCGGCTGCAAAGGCAGACCTTAGCCAGCTGAGATGAGTTGTGGCTTGGTTGCTGAATTCATTTTTCATCCTTGGTTCGGAAGGCAGACATGGGAATAACTCCTGTGCAGTCTGAGCTGCACACTTACCGCTCTCCTCCTCTGCCTGGGGCCTCATTTTTTGCAAACATCCCATGTGCTGATGAGAAAGACCGAGGCTTGTTGGTCTGTATCCATGGGGGTTACTTGCGCTTGGGTTTTGCAATGGCATTCGGTGACCAGACAGTCCAGCACCACTCCCCAGGGAGGTAAGGTTACAAGATAAGGGGTTAATTCCTAGAGAGCAAGCGGACTGCTAAAAGGCAACACAACTGCTCTGATCTGACCTGGGATTTGGTTAATCAGAACACCTCACCCTGGACATTGGTTCTGAGACGCTGTCAGGCTCGCAGGCACAGCGGCGGTGTGCACCACGGCCATCGTTTCAGAAAAAGCGCATTTATTTAGCTTGTAGTGAAGCATGAGATTAAACATGCAGCAGGCTGCTTATTGTTTAAGGGAGACTCCTGTTCCCCTACCCCTGTGCTCGGTTACTGCATCCTTTTGTAGGAATCCGGGTTCTGGCCGAATCCTCACCGCTGCCACTGGGGTCAACTGCAAAACCCTTCCCTCGGCTGGCTGCTGCTGTGCAGCGCAGACACGTTGCAGGAGCACTAGAGAGCTGAAAAAATGACTTGAGTTGAATTGCTGATTCTTTGGAGCGGTGTGCCTGCAACCTGGGCCCTGGCTTTCCGAATGCTGTTGCAATACAAATAATTATGTTAATGTGAAACAGCATGTCCTGGTGTGCAGAGTGGTGCTGTGGATCAGCGGGTGGTTTTGTTGGGGAAAATGAATGTGCCCTTTAGCTTTGCCTCGCTCGGAGGTGTTTGTGGACTGCGTGGACGGGGGAGTTTTGCTCTTTCCCTGCCCAAGGGTTTGTAGATCAGCAGCAAGGTCCAAAAGCGTGGAGAAATCACAGCTGATGAGAATCGCTGGCAAACAAAATGCAGAATCCATCCAGGAGGGGTGTCTGCTTTATTTTCACCTATTGTGTTTGCTTTGGAAGGGAGCAGGGGTAAACTCTGCTGGCCAGAATGGGACACACTGGGTGGTAGCGGGCAGCTCAGGACACGGGTCTTGGGCAGAGCAGGCACGTGGCCAGCGCCGCCTCCCCCTTCCTGCCACTGCTCCAAGAGGTGCTCTGGGAGAAAGGGTAGGGCTGGGTTTGGCCTGCTTTTTTCTCCCCAAAGCCAAATACTCTCCGAAATGCTGTGCACAGTCCAGCCTGAGGTCAGACTCCGGTCTGGCTGGCAGCACAGGTCGTGTGTGGCTGCACCGCTCTGCTTGAGAGTGACACCAGGAACAACCCTGGTCCCTGGCAGCAGAAAGCAGCAGTAAAGACTTGTGCCTATAGAGAAAAGAAGCAAAAACTCCCATGGTGGACTCAGGGTGATGAATGTGCGGGTTACCTCCCTGCTTTCCTCTCTCTCCTTTACTTTCTCTGCTTCTCGTCTGCCTCCCCCATCACCTCATCTCTTTTTCCTTGCTCCTTCCTTCCCCTGTAGCTACTGCTTGGTGGGTAGCTGTGCTCACGTCTATCTCAGTGGTTCAGCAGTGTCACCTCGTGCCATGTCCGTGTGTGGTCCAGATGAGGCAGTCGAGTGAGCTGAGCTTTGAGCTCTGAATTTCTAATCCTGGCTCCCTTGCTGGCCTTAGACAGGTGCCTTAGAGCAGGTCTTGGCTCCTCACCTGCAGGATGGGACCGTTGCGAAAATAGCCCACTTCTGGGGCAGTGTGAGGTGTGCTTGGTGGATCGGGTTCAAGGAAAACCAGTTGAAAATGAACTATTCAGACTCGCTGGCCAGCAACATGTAGCTTCAGTAGCTAGCTCTTCCCTGGGCTGAGAGCGATGCCTGCGGGAACAGCCCTGCCTTGGGGCTGTGGTTGGACACACAGCGGGGCAGCAGGGCTTCCAGATGTGACACCTGCCTTCAGGCAGCCCAAAGAAGCTGCCTTGCGCCCAGGAGGGGGCTGCGTGTCTGCTGCTTCCCTGCTGCTCGAGGGGCAGCTGGGAGCAGGCGATGCTGCTGGAAGCGCTCGGTTATTTTTGGAGGCTGCGTAAGGTAAGTGAGGAGCATCCGCCTTTTCTGCAGAAGCTGAGCCGAGAGGCTGGCCTGCCAGTCAGAGCCAGATCCCGAAAACCTGTGGGCGTTAAAACCAATCCTTCACCTTACCGGGACATCTTTGGAGGTGCTGCCTGTTCCCTGGCCCCGGGAAGAGCTGGGCTCCCGCGCCCTGTTGCAAGAGCAGCTGAGAGGAGTTTGGCCCCAGGGAAAGGCTGTGATGGTGCTGGGGACACTGGGGTCAAGCCGCCTCTACCTACAGTTCCTCCAGCCCTGGGTGCCTAGCTTTTAAGGTGCTTACATTTGCTGTTGGCAAGTATGGACATTTTGGGGGGCTGTTGGATGGCTGGGCAAGGACTACAGCAGCTTCCCGTTGCGTTGATGAAAGTCTGCCAGCCCACGGCGAGGGAGGGAGCAGATCTGCTCGAGTCCCCTGAGGAGGAAAGATGCTGAGTGTGTTCAAACAGGGAGTGGGTTTGAGCCTGTGCATGCGTGAGAGAGAAAGTGCATTTTGCAGAAGTAGCTTTTCCTGGCATTGCAGTTCATCTTGTTAATAAATCTCTTGTAACACCTCCCTGCAGAGCCCCTCAAGAAATCAGCTAACCAGGAGAAAGTCGAGATCAAAGATAAACCTCCTAATCCGTTATCAGCAAATGCAATCAGACTCTCCATCTGCTATCAAAAGCCCCTGCAACCTGACAACTGGGAGCCAGCCATCCGCTGCCTGCCTGCACAGATGCTTGGTCACCGCCGTGCCTTCGCTGCCTCTCTCTAGATTTAGCCTAGTGTCATCTTGGATTAGTGGGCTTGTGTTCAAAGTCTGCGCCTCCTTTCAGAAAGAGCCAGGTGGAGCTGACGGGCTGAAGCACACGCACACACCTTGGCTGAAAAACAAGCGCCGGGTGGTTTATAGAGCCATGTTCAATTTAGTGCTGTGTGCTCCGGTACAGAAACAAGAGACCTCTCTTGGCCAGGATTGCTTCTGAGAGTGTCTGCAGAAGGAGGGGACAGAGAGAAGCTCTTGGGATGGGTATTTATTAATGACACGGGTGGGAGTGCTTGCTTTCCTTTCCCCCTCCCTCTGTATTTGAGCTCAGAGCTGTTTGGAGGGGAGCACTGGCAGCCTGGCAGTGCCTGGGGAGCCCTGGGGTGTGCGGCTCCGGCACGTCGGGTCTCTGTAGCTGCTCACCAAGGGGACAGTCCTGCCTCGGAGGAACTCGCGGTCCAAGCTGAGGACCCTGTTTCGCAGGCAGGGCACAAAGGTGTTACCTGACTTCTCAATGGCATCTGAGCACAGAGCTGAGATTTGCAGGCAGGGCTGTGGTGTGCAGCGTTGCCTTTCCTACGAGACCGTCTTTCCTGCCCCGCCTGCTCCTCAGGTTGGTCATCACAGAACCCCAGGCTGCCTGAGGTTGTAGAAGACCTCTGGATGTCATCTGGTCCAACCCCCTGCTCAAGCAGGGCCACCCCCAGCAAGTTGCCCAGGACTATGTCCTGTTGGCTTTTGGCTGTCTCCAAGGCTGGAAACTCCACCACCTCTCTCGTCCTCAGATGATCAGCGTAGTCTATGGCTGACTCCGTCAACAGCACAACAGTCCTGCTCGGAGGGCTGGCCCACCCTTTGTGCCCAAGCTGCGGAGGCTTCGCCTCCGTTGGTGGCCCTCACTTGTCCCAGCAGTAGTGATGGAGCGGTAGTGGGACAGTCTGCTGGAGATCTGCCATCAGTGCCCCGGGGCAGAGCCACGCGGGCCTGTTTCGGTCTGCTCCAACCACATCACGATCTTCCCACCAGCCACATCTTAAGGGCGGGGGACACACTAACGGTTCTTACTTTTCTTTTTTCTCTGTTACTATTGCCTTTGAAATATTCATTATTCAGAATAAAAATCTGTCCCAGGTAATTTCAGGATTCAACTTGCTGCACAAAATGAGCAAAAGAGCAAAAATAACAGCGGGTAAAGGATGGTTTAATTTAGTAACTGATTTTCTGTGAAGTAATTATTTCTTTAAAAACCTGGGATTTGCTAAAAGTATCACAATTACTTTTTTCATTATGGCTACAGAATGAAGCGCTCGTTTAATTAGTAAACATTTGGCATGCCTTTAAATAGGTTTTTAATTACATTAAAAGGACACTGTCAAGGTGTCTTTCATCATTTTTAATAGACCTGGATTTTTTTTTTTCCCCTCGCAGTTGGATGCAACTCTTTGGGTTTGATTGGCTGCTCCAGACAAAAACTGGAGAAGCCGTTTTCCTAGAAAAGATTAAAAAAAAGCTCTTTTGTCGGTTCGGAGCTGAGCTGTGGTCTCCCTGCCTCCTCTGCTTCTTGGCTTGCTGGCAGCAGGGCTCGTAGCCTGCTTTGCATCGTGCCGCCGGCTGGGCTGCGGGGAGGTGGGGGTGTCCCCGTCCCTAAGCACTGCCACCCACCCCTCATCGCCCAGGGGCCCTTTGGGCTTGGTGGCAGCTCTCCTGCCCCAGCCAGCCCCGAGAGTCACCCTGGGCTGTACACCCTGTGCTTAAACCAGCAGCTTTTGCTCCATAAATCACGCTGTGTTGTTCGGGACCCCTCCCTGGTGAAGCAGATGCCTGTACTACAGCCTTACGGCTCGCAGCTGCTCCAAGGAGTAGCTCTCCTAATAAATCACTGGTGCTCTAACTGAGCTTGATGCAAGCTCCTGGAGGAAATTCAGCTCTGGGTGAGCCCCCAGGCTCCTGCTTGCGTTTGGAATATGCAGCGTGCTGCTTCCCGGGGCTGGGAGATGCTGTTGGCAGAGGCCAAACTTGATTAACCCCGGCCAGTGAGGGGGGCTGCTCGTCCCCTGCCCCGTGCGGGGGAGGCTGCGTGTGCCCGTGTTGCTGGTAGATGATAAATGAGGCTCTGAGCAGCAGCCCCACGCGTGGCAGAGGCGGTTTGTCTGCATCCCCTTGCTCTGCCTCACACCAGCTGAGGTTTCTGGCTCTCCCCCCCGCCCCCCCCCGCCTTTCTGGGCAAGGTTCTCTAATTGAAATAGATGGAAGTTGCTGCAGGCGGAGGCAGCCTGGCTTGAGCGAAGGCTTCCGGGGGTGTCCCCGAAAGGAAGGAAATAACAGCAAGAACCAGAGCGTGGCGGTGGGGCAGCAGTGCTGGCGGCACCTCCCAGGGATGCGTGACACAGGGGTGGCACGGGGGCTGGCTGGGGACGTGTGCCAGTCCTTTCTGCCCCTCTGTGGGCCGTGTCTCTGCTCTGCTCCCCAGGCCTTTTACAGGCCGAACAACCAGACTGAGATGCCTCTTGCTTAATTTCTGCTTGCGCTTTGGATGTTGTTGCTGTCCTCCGAGGAGCAGGAGCCACAGGGAATTCAACTATCCAGTGTCTTTGCTTTGATACCCTTGACTTTCTGCTCCGCTGGGTACGGGCAGGCTTCCCTGTGGCCAGATCCTCCTCCAGCATGGTCTGAGCACCTCTTCTTGGGTTCCTCGATTTTTCCCCTTATTCCCATCTTTCCTCCTCCACCCCACCCACCACCTGCCCCTTCCTCCTCCTGCTCCCTCTTGGCTCCCCACAAAGTCCTTTGCTTCTCCTGCAGTGACTGTCACTGCCCCATGTGGCCTTGAGTCAAGGCGCTGAGTATTCCCAGCCCCAGAGCAGATGGAGATGTGGAGCCATGGGGAGATGTGGGGATGGCTCGTGCCCCTCCACAGCCTCAGGGAGCCCTGGGCAGGAGGGGTCCTGCCCACCGCACCTCGAGCCGGGCAACGGAGGAGCTATGGCCTTTCATTCATCCCCCCCTTGCTGGAAGGAATTGCTGCCCAGCTCCTCCACCCACCTTTCCTAAACAGAAGCGATGCCCCTTCCCGCCTCCCACCTCGGCACCGGCTCCAGTTTCCAGGGAGACAGCCGCTGGGAAAGCGCTGGATGCGCTGGAGCTGGCAGGATTGCGCAGCTCCACGTCAGGTAGTGGGTGCCCTGGGTTCCCCTCCGCCCCAGCCTGCATCCCGCTGTCGGGGGACCGAGGGACCCGCTGCCCTGGGAGCAGCTCCTGTCCGCTTGTCCAGCTCAGCATTGCTGTGTGACAGCTTCCTGGGCAGAGGGGACGGTGCTGCAGGAGCTGTCCCTTTCCTGGGTCCCTCCTCGGGGCCATAGAGCCCCTTTGCTTTGCAGAATTGGGGCCGGGAGCGGGGTCACGGTGGGAGCGACGCTGCTGTGCCATGTCTGTGTCCCCTGTCCCCTCTGCCCTGGGGTGCCTGTCCCCTGGAGGTACCGGGGGGATGGAGGGGTAAAAGCCAGCCTGTGCTGGTGTCCTGGGAATGTGGCTGCCCTGATGCTGCTCTGTGCCCTGTCCCCAGCGCCGTGGGGAGCCAAGGTCCCTGCGGTGTAACCTGCACACTGGCTTCGTCCCCGTACCCGCCACTGAGAGAGATTTCTGGAAGGGAGCAAATGGTTGTGAATAACCATGGTCACGGTTTTTGCAAGACTTCCATAAAATATGAATGCCTGATAACATCTGCATAAATTATTCAAGATAATCAGCACGGGGGATATTTCCCCGGCAATTTCATGTGGGCTCCTGGAGCTTGATTGTCCCACCCGCTGGGTGTGCAGGAGAAAGGGAAGGTCCTGAGCATCCCAGGTCTCCCAGCTCCTCCCGTCTCTCTCCTTAGATTGCAAACTGTTCTCCCTCCTGCCTCGATGCGTTTTCCCCCAGCTCCCAGCGCTATTAACACCTCTAATTAGAGCTGCTCGCTGATGTACTGCTGTTTGCCTAAGTGCAGCTGATCAAGGCAGAGAAGCCATTGAGGCGAAGTGAATCCCACCTCCCCGCCTTGCAGCGCAGCAGCCTGCACACCCAACACCGTGCTGCTCAGCTCTGCGGGAACAAGGAGAAAAGAAGCCAGATATAGGAAAGAAAGTGGAGAACAAGCGTGTGCTGCCAGCCAGCTGTGGCCGTGCCTTGTCTCCGTGCAAGCAATCCCAGGTGATACTGGCGTTTTCCCCTCTGGCAGTCGTTACACGAGCGTGCTGTGCGTGCAGTATCCTTCGGGAGAAAGGTGTCCCTCGTGTGCGTGCCTGTGTTCAGTGCTGCCCCGTCGGGACTGCCTTCTGTCAGGAGAAATCCCACCGGTACAGCGGGTGCTCCAAGGAGGAGGTGTTTTCTTCTGGGCACTTACCCCATGGGGTCACCGGGGAGCTCAGCACCCAGAAAGCAGACCCAGCACCCGGGGATGGGCGGATGGCTGGGTGCTTGCAGCAGGAGAGCTGTGAGCATGGGGGCAGGACCCAAACCCCCCAAAGCAGCTGGGCACGGGGGTCTCCCCCCACAGCTGGGGTGCTGGGGAACGTGGCCCTGCTCTCTCCTCCCAGCGCAGATACCTGGGAGGGAGCAACCAGAGAGCAGCTCCTGGTGCCGAGGCAGCGCTCTGCGGCTGCGGCTGGTGCTGGTGTAACTGGTGTAACGAGAGAGAAAGGAAGGATTAATGTAGCACCATGAGAACAAGCGTCTGGACTCTGCCTTCTGCCGGTGGCTGGGCAAGAGTCTGTGCGACGACCTGCACACGGTCAGACAGGTTTCCTGATCTCCTCGCCTTGCTTGGAACCCGGCAGCTCCTCCCGGACCACACGCGCTGGCAGGGGAAGGTGGCACTTGGCTGCAGGGCCAAGCAGCCGGGGGCTGCAGGAGGCCAGGTGCTGGCTGTCCTTAAAGCACGGCAACCCCCCCCGGCACCTCTAAGTGTCGGACATCCCGGGGGACGAGGTGGAGAGGGCGATGCACTCCAGAAGAAGCGTTTCCCTTCCCCCTCGCCGTCGGGTTTTATTAATTCCTCACGCGGTGAAGTCTTTATTAATAATGGCTCTAGGATCTGGCTGGTAAGCTGGGTAATGAGATTCTCTACCTGCTGTTCCTGTGCTGCTCTGATTGTATTTGGAGGACAAAATTCTATGTGGATTAATTAAAATGAAAAACAAAAGGAAAAAGAGGGGGTTGTTTGAATTATTTACTAGTTTCCAGGAGACAAAGCAGTAATTGCAAGTGTCTTATTGCAGGTGTTTGGAGGGGGGATGCTCCCTCCTCTGAGCGAGGAGCGAAGTCTGGTTATTTACGGGTGGTGGAGGAGATTTATCAATCCTCATGAATGCCAAGCGCAGCTCCAATTGCTCCTCAATTTGCTGATTCTGATTTTCTTCTCTTGGTTTTGGAAATCCAGAAGAGACGGGCTCCAAGACAGCTTTGACGTGGGTAAATGTGGGAACACAGGCTCGGCCAGCAGCGCGCTCTTCCCTTGTGTGTAAGGAAATGCAAGGGAAAAAACCCAAACCATCATGCCCCGAGGAACTGCCTGTTCTCGGCCGGCTTTCCATCCCTGCCAGGGCCCCTCTGGGTCACATGAATGCCATCGCGTGTTCCTCGCCGTTCCCCTTTCTGGACGCCCATCGTGCCGGGGCGATCCTGAGCCTGAAGCAAGGGGGATCCCACCTCGGATGGGGACAAGTGCCCTCTGGGGCTGGCTGAGGTCTCGTCCCTAACGGACACGTCTGGGTCCCTAACCCGTGGCTGGATCCGACCCCAGGGAAACCCCACTGTGTGCCCTGTCGCAGCCGTCCCACCGTATTGGGGTCCTGCGGCCGGGGTGGCCTTGTCAGCGTGCCCCAGCCGTGCTCTGCCGGGGTGGGGATGGAGGGCTGGTATAAAATCAGGTGTTGAGACCCTGCCTGCTTCCACAGACCCTCTTAGCTGATGGATCAGCAGCATTTTAGGGAATTGTTCCGTGCTTTTACTGCTCTTTTACTCAGCTGCTGCTCCCCCTGATTGCCTCTGCCCGTCTCCTTTCAACCAAGGTCCTCGGGAGCCGCCTAATTGACTTCAAAGGGAACAGGACTTGCTTGAAATTGAGTTTTGCATTCCTCTCAGCCTCCGTGACAGAGTGCCTGGTGACCCCATCTCCAGCTCCTGCAGCAGTTCACCTTCACTGGTTCGTCCATAGGAGAAGAACGATAGAAAGAAAGAAAAATGAAAGAAAAGGGTGCAAAAAATTCTGTTTAGTAATATATGGCGTTATCAATATTCCTTTGTCTCCATATTCAAACTGTGAGTCCTGCTGAGGACACAAGGGGAGCTGCCTTGTTGGAGATGAGAAGTTAATCCTTAAAGCCAATAAAGATTTAGGACAGTGTAATTGCTTTAAGATTCGATACTTTAGACTATTCAAACTTTCAATATTTAACCCAACGACCTAGATCCTTGGCAATGGAGATGATTCAAGATGAGGAGCAATGACACCTTGGTGTCCTGGAGAGAACCCGCGCTGACGCTATGCGCCCAGGGATGCGGACCCTCGGGGTCGCTTATGGCTCGGTGGCGGTGGGGGACATGCGAGAGCTGGATGCTGCCTGTCCCCACAAGCACGAGCAGTGAGCAGAGAAGGTGAAGGAGAGCAGGGTGGGAAAGAATATAGGGGGAGGTGAAGGAGAATGCACAACCTGCATGGAAGGGCAGGATCTGGCCAGGAGTTGGTGTTCATGAGGGTGGGTTTTGGCAGGTCCAGGCTGCGACTGTGACGCGGGTCAGCCCGGCTTTGGAAGCTCCCCTTTGCCTTTCTCCTGAGCTGGGATGCTGCCCATCCGTTGCCCTGGGCGTCTGCCCCTGCTGAGCACCTCTGCTTCGGACCCCACAGCTGCGGGTGGTGGGAGCCGGGGGGTCCTGTCCTCTCACAGCCTCCGTGGGCGACGGCCAGATCCATCCCGGGGCGCCGAGGCTGGAGGAGGCAGAAAGACCTTTCTCCCTTCTCCGTTGTCCCCCCGGGGCAGGAGGCCACCCCGAAAGCAAGCCACACACCAAAGCAAAGCAAAGCAAACGAAGCAGCTAATTACAGTTTGTTATTCACCGAGGAGACCACTGGCGCTGGGAGCTGGAGAAGAGGGCAGCAACGGCTCCATGTCCCTCACGGGAAGCTCAGCCCGAGCTCCCGGACACGTGCCAGGACTGGTCCCCTCGGGTGGCGGGGACTGGGAAACATCCCGGGGGGATGAGATCTCCTTTCCCAGCAGCAGTTGCCTTTGGGAAACACAAGCCCTGCCAGGCTGCTGCCTGCGTTGCTGCCCACGGTCCAGGCAGCCGGCGGGTGGGCAGGAGCAGCCCGGCGTGGGGGACACCCCGCGCCTCCCCGGTTATGCCCACGAGGCTGGTTTTTGTGATGGGCAGCCCCAGACATTCAGCGGGGGTAAAAGCCACCCTGTTTTCAGCCCAGACTAAAGCTTCGTGCGGTGGATGCGAAGGCCTGGATCTTGCTCCGGGCGCTCTCTAGGAGAAGGTGGACCAGCCCCAACGGGGGTCGGCAAAGCACAGCACCCCTTCCCCTTCCCGGCTGGGAGGGGGGCAGAATTAAATCCCAGTCTTTTCTGCTGTTGTGATTTTAGAGGGTTTGTATGGGAAGGGAGCATATTAGCGATGAGGTAGATCATTATGTGCTTATATTATCAGCAGCAAAGCAAAGTCGCTTTTAATTCCTAATTCCACCATTGTCTGACACATTTCTCTGTGAGTTTTCTATTAATCTGTATTTTTTTCCCTGGGTCTCCACTAATAGAAATCGCTTTGTTGTTAAACTCAATTTCACTCTTGACTGGATTGAAATATGCTTATTTCCCTTCTAAAATAATAATAATAAAAAAAAATAAAATTATTTCCACTCATTGTATATGAAAAGTGAACATTTTTCTTCATGTGGCCTATCAGGTTTAAATGTCTGAGGGTTTCAGAAGTTTATTTTTTAATGGTCTAATTGCACCATCTCAGCCCATGGCTGGGGGGCTTTCCAATTGCTGTTTTATGAATTTGAATAAGTCAGGACAATATATGATTTCCTGGGTGATTTTTGAAGTCTTTTGGCAGAGATGGAGCTGCAAAACAAGACTTCTCCCAGTTTCTGCCTCGCGACGTGGCAACCTTCAGCACGGCTAGTGGGCATCCAAAGAAATCACCTCGAGCATCCCCCCCGTGCTGGCTGGAGAGGTCTGTGGGTTGCTGCCTCCTCCTCAGCCCCCAGCTGCTCTGTGCTCAGATAATCGCCAGCACCACCAGCCCCTGGGGCTGTGCCCTGTGCCTGGAGCTGGCCCGGCTTTCTGGATGGGGCTGTGAGGGTGAGGAGGGTGCTCGTGGCTCCCAGGGTCTACCAGGTGCTTTGTGTCAAGAGAGAGGCTTGCTAACAAAAGCCACCTGTGCCCGCTCCCTGTGTGCGCCGCCGGCGGCACCGGGCTGGTGTGCTTGCTGCAATCCTGCTGCTGCGCTGGGTGCCCAGCGTGGCTGCGCTCGCTGTGAGTGCTGGGCTGCAGTAGCTTGGCTGAGCCCTGTGGGAGACGGGCCTGGGCAGCATCCAGAGCATGGCAGGGGCTCCGTCCCTCCGGTTACTGGAGGGGTGTCTGGAAGGAAACCTCAGCAGGAGGCAGGGACCCCCCCCGCCCCGACCCAGCTGGAGGCTCCCCATGTCCTCGCTGCAGCGAGGGCACCCTAGGGAGCCCTGGCCCAGGCTGCGATCTCCTGCTTTTCTCCCGGCTGTGTCCAAAACAGGACAGCGGAGGACCCTGTTTGGGGTCTGATCCTGCCATGTCCAGTCCCCAGCACAGAGTGTCCCAAGTGTCCCCAAAATGCAGCTCTCTCCCGGTGAGACGAGGCTCAGCTCGTTACTGGAGCGGCGCACTGGCATTCCTGCTCGGCCCCGGCGTGGTCAGACTGTCATCTCCCCCATCAATCCTGCCGGCCCCGGGGACCAGGAGCAGCAATGGCTGAGCCCTTTTCCCCGTTACCTGTGAGAAAGGTGAGATAAGGGGAGTGAGATGCTGGGGTCGGTGCTGCCGAGAGGCCGTGTGTGAATGCTCTGTTCGTGGATAATGGACGTGTGTTAATAAGCAGTGCAAGAGCCTGTGGAGCCCCGGCTGCCGGCGGGGCTGTATCGCCTCCCCAGTGATAGTGCCGTGGGCTCTATACCCTCCCTGGTTCCCTCTCTGGGGACAGCCAGGGTGAGAGGAATGGGGGCTGCTGAGGGGCATCCCGGTGCTGCATCCCCCCTGCCTGCCCGGGATGCGGCAGCCGAGGCAGTGCCGGTGGAGGGCAGGGGCTTCGTTAGCCAAGGAATAAGCGAGGGAGCGGGACGGGTTTATGAGAGGTGAAATGAAGAGCTATGGCTCCCATCGTGGAGGGATGCGCTTGCTGCCCGGCTGCGGAGCTGCGCTTGCGCGTCAGCAGGAGAAACGCTTTGCCGGGGGTACGCCAGCGTTTGGGGGGAGCTTTGGGGCTGCCTCGCCTGAGACAACGGCGCTTGTCTCCCCTCCGGTGGGATTCAAGGGACGGGGTGGGGGGGAACATGTGCCCGCAGCTCCCCTTTGGGTGCTTGGACTGAGGGTGTCGGGCTCGGGGACACCGTGCACGTGGGGCAGAGACGGCAAACTCCCCACAGACCCCGGCAGGAAGGGCTGCGAGTGCCATTCAGCAGCGGCAGCTCTCCCGCAGTCATTAAAAGGCTGGAGAGTTCTTGCTCTCCTAACCCCTGACTTTATTTTCTTTAATTACAGCTGGATCTCGACAGGCCTTGTCCTTCTTAATTTGGCTAATGCTGACGCAAGCCTTCCGGCAGCTCGCCGCTAATTGCGGTGACGCCCAGCTCTGGCACTCCCCGGACGCGTTGCAGGGGGTGTAAATGTTCTGCCCAGGCTCACTTCAGGCTGTCGATATGAGCCCTGGGCCCCCGCGTAAGTCCACGCACGCGCGGGAGGCTGTCCTGGCGGGTTGTAAGCGCTCCCTTCTTCCCAGCCCCGCGGTGCGCTGCACCATTTTGCATCCTCCTTCTTTCTTGAGCTCAAACACTTCTCCCAGTTGTGCATGTTGATGCCCCCAGGTCGGTCAGCTCGTTCGGCTGAGCCTGGGGGCCACGGGGGATATAAAGTCCTCAGTGGGATGGCTGCGGGGGGCACCGGCAGCCCCTGGACACCCCGTCTGGGGAGGCGGCACTTGCTGCAGGAGCTCGGTGTAACGTGCTCATCAGCCTGGCAGGCTCCTCCAGCCTATTTTTCTTGCGGCCTCGCCTGCGCGATGTCCTTTCGATACTAATTCAATGGCTGAGCAACAGGGTGTCCCCCCAGGACCGCGCCGGGCTGGAAAACGCTGCTCAGCTGAGTGTGACAGCAAGGCAGAGGAGGAGGCAAACCTGGACTGGCAGCTCTGAGAAGTCTGCCCAGCAAAGGGGCAGATCCAGCCCTCGGGGCTGACTTTTATTTTCTTTTTCTTTTTCTGGAGGTTTCTGGAGCCAACCCAGAACGCGCTGCCTTGTCCCCTTCTCGGCGGGGGCTCTCTGGGGGGGTTAGCCTCAAAGAACCTCACCCAAAGGGAAGATGCTTTCTTCCCCTTGGGAGCTGTGTCCAGCATCTCCCATCCCGCCCTGCTGCTCTCACTTACCCCGGGCTTGGTCCCTTCTTTGTTGCCTCTTCCCTGCCTGTACATGAGCTGGGCAGAGCTGCCGGCTGCAGGCAGGCGTGATCCCCGAGGGTGTCAGGAGTTGCCCCCGGGGGGAATGGCAGCCCTGTTAATGCGCTGCAGCGATACAAATGCATCTCGGTAATCTGCTGTATAGCTCTCCCTCGCTCTTTAATTTTTAATTGCGGCTCTTGTTTCCTCTGGGCATCTCCCTTTGCAGCAGGGCAGTCAGGAAACCTTTCTGACCGATAAAGCTGGTTCAGGGTTTCCTTTCACCTTTTGCGTTTTCTCCTTGGTGAAGCCAGGGTCATTGCTGGTTTTAATTAACACAGCAAGCAAAATGCACTGATTTCTTTCACCAAGAAGAGAAAGGGAAATTCAGCTTCCCTTCTGCTCTCAAAACACATAATCCTATTGGGAGCTGAGGAGCGATCCTCACCTCTATTATTTTCCTTTGCCGTAAGTGAATCAGCAGCTAATGGAAGTGAAGGATTCACAGTGCTGACAGGCTTGCAAGGGCAGGAGCTTCCCAAATTCCCCATGCAAGGCTGTGCTGACATTTCCCCGTGCTGACAAGAGCTGTAGGATCCCACGTTTTACACCCGACCAGGCCCTGCACCTCCAGCAGGTACCTGAGCACCGGAGCTCTATGTCTTGTGCTGCGCTGCCAGCACCGTGGGCTGCATGCAGCACTCCGTGGCGATGGCAGCCGCAGCCCGGCGAGGGTTGCGATGCTCCTCCTGCTCCCCAAGCGGCACGGAGGGATGCAGTGAGCTGGGAGAGCCCAGCCTGCCTGCTGAGGGCTGCAACCAGCCTCTAACCCTGCCTGGTCTGTGCCCAGGGGATGCTGCTGGCTCTGACCTTTAAGCAGTGCAGAAGTGCTGTACGTTACCGCTGGGCTCTCAGCTGCTGTCCCAGGGAACAGGGGGGCAGAGATCAGCGTCTGCCTGGGGTTACGTTGCACCCCACTGAGACCTCAGCCATGCAGCCAGCCCCAGGGACCCTTGCGGTGGGTAAAACACCCCCGGGGTAGTGTCAGGCACCCTCTCGCAGCTGCCTTTTAGCTGAGCAGCGCTTCTGGGTTTCAAGCTTTGAAGGGAAATGTTGCATCTTCTGGAGGCTGCAATCGCAGGGACTCTATGCCAGCGGATGAGTCTTCAAAACCCGCAGCTTCAGCGCCCTGGCAGCAGCAAGGCCATCCGTGCTGCTTGCTGCTGGAGATGTCCCATCAGCCATGGTCCCTCCCTGTTTCTCTTGGTCCCTTTCAGCACTCTTGGGGACCCACGTGGCTCCTGAGCATCCTGTTTGTGGGATGCAAAGGTGGCTTTAGGACACTGCCATGCCCTCTTTGCTCTTGGCCTGGTGTCCTCTCCAAACGCTGACATATAAGCAAGTTTAGGGCCGGTTTTGCTGCCCCTGGGGAGAGCAGAAAACCTCGATGCGCTGCAGAGGTGGAGCAGGGCTGCCTGCACGGGCATCGCAGCCCTGCGGTGCCTGTGGCAGCCCCCAGCACAGCGAGAGCACGTCGTGGCGCTGGCAGGCAGCTCTGTGTCGGCGAGGTGGCTGGTGATGCTCACCGGCGCGGGAGATCCGTACCAGGCTTGCAGCCTTTCCGCCTTGTTGCTACAGAGATGGACAGAGGCGTGAATGCAGTAATTGAGGCTGAGCCAGCGATGGAGCTAAGTTGTTTTATATCAATAAAGAGCGCCTTGTACCCAGCAATGCCGCTTGAGGGGGGTGGAGAAGTTACTGTGACTAAGTGATCTTATGCCCAAAGCATTTGGGCATTGCAGCTCCTGCAATCAAATTATATTTCTTATCTCAAGGGCAAAATTGTATGCGGGGAGAACTTGAGAAAGTAGCTTGTCATAGCACATTACAACTCAGTGGTTTGCTGTGATTCTCCTCCTCTGTGATCATTATTTTTCCATGAAGACCCAGTAGCTTGAGGCTTGAGAGGAGGCTCCAAGAAGAAACATGGGCAGAGTCTGAGCCCCAGCCTTTGGAAAGCATTGAAGAGGGGTACTGGGCTGGAGTGGGGACTCTCCGCAGGGTCCTGCGTTGCCTTTGGAGCCCCGGCAGTGCTCGGGCATTGCTCACCAAAAGCCAACGTAAACGCTGTCACTGTGACTTGTCTGGAGCTGCCCACGGCTGTGCTGCCTGCAGCTGAGCAGTGACGACTGTCAGTCTGTGCCCTTTACACAAATATGATATTTTAAGCTTTGTCTATGGTGGTCTACAGCCCACCTTGCATTTATAACCCCTTTTCTCAAGTTGTGGTGGTCTAAACCATCATGTTCTGCCAAGCGATGGCTGGGTTAGGGAGCTTTGGGACTCATGGTAATACGGTTGCTCAAGATCAGCTGAAAATTCCTGAGGGCTTTTGCTGGGCCAGTGGTGCAGGGTGAGTCCCGGCTGCCAGAGGATGCGCCGGTGTTGGAGCTGGAACCGTGGCTCCGCTCCGGGTTACGGGCAGGAGTGTGGAGGTGGCTGTCTGGAGCCCAGACCGGAGATGCTCCATGTCTGTCTCTGGCTGGGCAGGGGCTTCAGCTGGTTTCTCTCATACCAGCCGGCTGCTGAGTTGGTTCTCTCCATTCTCTGCTGCTGCCTCAGTCGCAATAATAACAAACATACGTGTGTGTGTGTGTGTGTACGTATAACTTCAGCATATTGACTTTTGGGGCCATTGCTTCTCAGTTGCCGAAGAAGATAATTCACCGCTTTATTACCATCCTTGGATTTTAGTTTTATCCCTCTAAACAGACAGTGAACTGGTAGTTAATTAAGCTTTTGTTTCAAGCAGCAGCACAGGGAAGGGACTGTCTGCTTGCAGCATTTCTCCAGGGGACCAGCAAACACCACGTTCCCCTCCGCGGGGTGACGGATCCTGCACGGGATGGTGCTGGCAGGAGTTGGGAGCGGCAGAGGTAACTCTGCCTGGCTCCCCGGCCAGCACTGCGAGTGCGATTGCTGCTCCCAGCACCCTCCCAGGCCGCGCATATGGGACGTGCCTTTCCCCGTCTCCAGACAATCCCTCTTCCATGTGGCTCTGCGGACTCGGGGTGAGGCTGGATGTTCTGCAACGAGAGGCAGGAGCAAGGGGAGCAGCGGGCTCTGGTGACCTCCCTCCCTCCCTCCCTCCCTCCCTCCTTCCCTCCCTCCCCTGGCCGTGGAGGTGTCCCTGCGCGTCGGGGTTCCCCCGCTAATCGCCGGCTTTATGGGGTTTTGCACATCGCTAACGGGGCTCTTACAACATCACTAATGCCTGTGTGCTGCCATGCAGGGTAATGGAGAGTTGCCGTCTAATGTGCTGGCTGGAGCCAAAATAAAAGCTTGTGGAATGGGGATTGCCAAAAGCAGATTTCTGCATTTTATTTTATTTTATTTTATTTTATTTTATTTTATTTTATGTTTTTTACTGGCTGGTGCTGCAGCAGGCACTTGGAGGAAGCCAAGATGGCCGAGCTGCCTTCTGCCTGCCTGAGAAATGGCCAGGCCCTTGGGGGGCCGTTTCCAGCCTGAGGCCAGGCCTGGAGGGAGGCATGGCGGGGAACCATCTCCTCCCCGGTCCCTTCTCCCCCCTGGCGACCCTCACCCCTAAGGCTTACAAAACTAACGTGTCGTGCCTCACCATACCCCAGCCTTTTCCTGCCGGGATGCTGCTGCTATTGGCCTCAGGGAAGAGCTGCCGCTTGGCACGATCCAGAGCTTGCGGGACATGCGCAGGGACCTCGGCACTATCCTTACCGAGGTGAGAGGTGGGGGTCCCACCCCACGGCAAAATTCACCCCATGCTGGAGCTCGCGTAGCCCCCTGCTCTGCACTCCCCAGGATGGGATGCTCTGTTTTCCTCGCAGCCTCTCGGGAAGGCGCGACATGTGGGAGGCAGCGATTTGGCTGCTCCGTTGACCGCTTCGCGTCGCGTGTTTACATGCATTAGGAAGGTTTCCAGCCCCATCGTGCTGAGCTGGTCTAAGAGCGAAAGGCTCTGCCTCCCGCTGCCGGCTGGAGCGGTGCTCTCGAGAGCAGCAAGTAGGGAAACACCAGGTTTTGAGGTGGTTTTACAGCTTAGATGGGGACTAAGGCTCTCCTGTCAGAGGAGCAGGACCTGGGAACGGAGGGAGCAGGCAGGAGCAAGGAGATCAGGGGTGGCAGGATCCTCACAGCGCCTTCGTTAGTCTGCTGCTTCCCTCCTTGCCCGAAGGCCAAGTTAAGGAAACCAGGTGGTTTTTCCAGAGAAGGCCACATGCACCAGAGGGCTCCCAACGGCACCTAAAATGGCGAGGACTGAGGCAGCCCAGCTGGCGTTAGGTGTCTGCCCAGCCCAGTGGGTCTGCATGGCCATGCCCATAAGGTGCCCACGGGACAGGCTTTGGGAAAGGGCGTCCTTGCCGCGACGTTTGAGCTGCCTGTATTGAAGTGCAGGGAGAGCTGACCTAAGGGTTTGAATTTGGCTTGACAGCGCTGACTGCTGCTTCTGAGCCGCGCTTTCTGCAAATCCTCAGTCTGTGTGTCCATCTGCCTCAGCCCGGTATTATCCTGCTCAGACCCCGTGTGGCAATGACTCCTTCCCTGTCCCCTGCCCGTGAAAAGTGGGGGTGAACTTAAAAATCCTTTTGCATTTATGAAACCCGAAAGGATATGGTTTTTCTTCGCACTTCTCCTTGGCAAAAAGTGCTGTTTCATGGGGAGAAATTGCTGTTTTGTGGAAAATTTCCAGCTGTCTCGTCTCTGAGCTCGCTTGTGGCTGATGCTGTTGCAACAGATGCTACCTGGAGCTCTGCTGACCGAAGCCACCCCTGGTTTACATCAGGGAGAAGGAAGCAGAGTGAGTGCCTGGGATCCCTATGGAAAACGGAGTTACGGTATCACAACAGTCATAATACAGCATTTCCTCTTCGTCGGTCTCATGGGAAAACACCGGGATTCTGCACAAAGCAGCCCGCAATTAGTTTATAAAAGAGGGGGTGGTTGGCTGCTTGGTGCTGGGAGGACGTTGTAATCGCGTAGCACTCGCGGAGTAGATGGCTGCGCCATGTTGGGTTGTTGGGGTTGGAGGAACGCTTCTCGCCTGGGAAGCAAGCCGGATGGAGAAGGGCTGGGAAAGACCAGGGGAGGAAAGCGTCCCACCGTGGGGAAGGCAAAGGGGCAGTTTTCCCCCAGCGTCACCCGATGCTTTATGGTGCCCACGGCGGTATCAAGAGCAGAGAGGGATGACCAGCCATGGGGCCAGCACGGTGTGAGGGGGCCGTGTTTGCACCCCCCCCCCCCTCCCCGCCCCCGCCAACAAACAGCCTGGCCCTGTCCCGGGGCCTGGCCAAACGCGCACACCGACGACAACGGTCTCCTTCCAGCTCTTTGCCGTTTTGTGCTCACCCCGCGGGGCGAGGCATCCCCTCCCTCACCGCTGGTGGGGTGCACCCGTGCTGGCTGGGCGCCCTTGAGTCGGAGGCTGGAAACAGGGTGCCTCCGGCCTCTGTGCCCCTTTGGCTCCTTTGAGTCCCAAGCTTGGGGAGGCTTTTTGTGCCTGCCACCTTTCACACGTGAGCCGGGAACACCTCTGCTGAGCTCAGCAGCTGCTCTTCCTGGCCTCAGCCCACACGGCCCCTTCTTTGTCCTCCCAAGGACGTTTTCCTCCCTCCCTGCCCTGGCCCCTCCGCGCCACCTTGGTCCTTTCGGCAGGACCCAGGGGTGCCCAGGGACATTGGGAAGCCACGTCACGCGCCGTGACTGTGACCCCCCCCGAAAGAAAACAGGGTGATGGGGGAGCAAAGCCGCAGGCCGGTGCTGTCAGAGCCAGGCTCCAGACCCCCCCTTTTCCCCAGAAGCGGGACTTGCCCAGCTCTTCGCAGCCCCCCAGCTCCTCGCAGCCCCCCAAAGCAAACAGCACCCGCGGGGGCTGCGCCGTGGCGTTTCGGGTTTGACCCCCCCACCCCCCGCCTCCCTTTTCCCCACAAGGGCCATCCCCGCCTCCCGAAGTCACCACGGCGGGGGCTGTCACCTGCCCCGCCATGCG
>JAVKLA010000002.1:29612952-29651040 GCA_034782735.1 Sagittarius serpentarius | reverse complement strand
CCGTCTTTTTCTTTCCTTCCCCGTCTTTTTCTTTCCTTCCCCGTCTTTTTCTTTCCTTCCCCGTCTTTTTCTTTCCTTCCCCGTCTTTTTCTTTCCTCTCAGTGTTTTAACCATTACTCCTTGCCAGAGTATAGTTATGAAGATTAAAATGTGTAAACAAGGTCTGGCATAATGATGAAGATATTGCCAATAGGAGGAGTGAGAACGAAGAGCAGGGTCAGATCTGGTTATTTAATCAGGTGATGCTGCATTAAAATGCCCCTTGGGGAAGGGGGCAGCAGAGTGGGGTCTTTGGGTGGGTTTTGTACCATGACGTGCTCCCAGGGAGGACTCTCGGTCGTGGGGCATGGCCGGGCTTTGACCTCCTCCTCCAGCTTGTGCTGTTGTCCTCTCCTGCCAGCGAGGTGCCATGGCAGACAGCGTTCCCCGCCTCGTGCTCTAAGGACAAATTCAGCCCTCTGAGGTCAAGCTGAGTGCTGCAATCCCCTCCGTCGCGTTCCCGAGAGCCTCTTCCAGACCCACCACTGCACTGTGTGGCTGGGCATGGGGTGCGATAATGGGAACGGACTAATGTCCCCAAATCACCCTCTCTCCAAGCAATTTATGGGACACCACGTTGCTTCGCAGCATCAGGGATGCTCCGCTGCCTCTGCAATCACCTCCCTGCCGAAGCTGGACCACGGCTCTCTGGAAACCGTTCCCCAAGGTCTGCTTTGGGAGAGGGGCTGAGGTCCATAGTCATCTTCGCGTGTAAATGCCGCAGCTTGATGGTTCATCAGCATCTGCTGGGGAGGGGATGGCTGTGCTCTGCCGGTCGCTGCTTGTAGGGCACTCCAGCCGTGCCTATAGCCAGGCCTTTAGGGATGGGAGTCTGAATTAGCCAAGTGCACGATGCTTTTTATAGCTTGTTTAAACTGCTTTCCACCCCCCAGGGCAGGCTCATTCAGAAATTAAAAGGACTTGAACTGCTTCACTCCCAGAGTGCCTGCACAAACTCGGGCAGTTTTGCCGATGCGCTTGAGCATCCCCTCTCCCAGGTGGGTCCCCTCTCCCAGCGCCTGGCTGTGGGTCTCCAAAAGGGTTGTGCTGGTGCTGAGTGTGCTGCCGGCAGAGCTTGTTAAATGCTAACGAGCCCAGGGTGTTGCTTTTTCTCTTGATTAGGTGGGAGGTGGGAAGGGGATCCGGAGCTGTACCCTGCTGCTTGTCTGGAGCCCACGGCCAGGTGACCCTGATCTGCTGGGACCCAGCTGGGGATGGGGCAGGGCTGATGCGTGTGAGTGGCAGGGTGGGGGAGGTGGATGGGGGTTAGATGCCCGTCTGTGGTGGGCAGGACTGATCCTTCTCAGAGCAGGCAGAGGAAGCCCTTTGCTCTTGAGCTGCCTGATGCGGAGAGCAAAGCTGCCCTGGGTTTGGGGCTCAGGGGTGTGTTGGCTGTGTGAGAGCAGTGCCCGAGCTGGCAGGATGGAGGTAGGGAGATTGTGGGGTCCCGTGAAGGTGCCGTGTCTTGTCCAGGAGCCTTTCCAGGCAGGGCAAGCCTGGTCATGCTGTACTGGGACAGTAGGGACCTGCCCTGGGAGCTCCTCCAGTAGATCTCCCGGGGAAGTCCAGTCCTTCTTGAGCTCCTTGATGCTGTACTTCAGCTCTCCACAACATCTCCTGTAGCTAACGAGTGTTTTGAAGCAAGTTACTTTAGTTGCCAGCCCTTTCCGGTAACAGATAATTGCAATGCTGGTGTGTTGTAGCCCGGACTTAATGGCTGGCTGCTAACCCTCTGCCTCTTAACTACACAGTCATGATTAGGTGGGGGGCTGTGGCGTTCCTTTGCAAGCCTTTCTCTGGAAAAACCTGGTTTTGGTGTTGGGTAGCTGTGCTGTGTGTCTGTGCGCAGCTCCTGAGCCCTGCGGATAATGCTGTGAACTTGTAAAGGAGAGTTACTGGTTCTTGTCCTCCGTGCTTTGCTTCCCTTTGGCTCAGGGATGCTGAGAGGCAGAAATTCCAGGAGGCATCCCTAAGGGCTTGCTCGGCTCCCTATCCCACGTAGAATTTATCTATTTGAAGACAAACCCGTTGTTTCACGAGGCTGGCTGGCAGTTGTCTTTTCTCCTTCTCCCGCTTGAAATTTTCCTTGGGTTTGGCTGGCTCTGGGAGCGGTCGTAAGCGGCGCGTGGCAGCGGCTCTGCCGGGGCTTTGCCCGTGGGTCTTTTGGAGGATGCTGCATCCCCACGGAGCCTCGGAGGCGGCAGCAGCATCTCTGAGTGGTGGAAAGAGGCCAGGCGTCCGTCCCTCGGTGCGGCGTGCTCTCCCTGCACGCTGGGGAGACGGGAAGGCTGGGCTTTATGCTGCCGGGTGCACGGTAACCCTCCTGCTTGCACAGAGCTCCTGCCTTCAGCCTTTTCACCCCCGGAAAAAGTTACTGGCCTGAATAGAAGCAGCGCTGAGAGCTCCTGCTTCTCTCGCAGCTGCAGGTGACCACGAGCTCACTGGGAGCGACGTGCGGGTCGGCATCCTGCCTGGCGCGTCCCCGTGGGAGCCGCTTTCCTGCCAGCCGGGACGAACAGAGCGGCGATGGGATGGTCCCAGGCCACCGTGTGTGCCGCCAGCGTGGGTCCCTCCTTGTCCCGCTGTGCACAGGGCTGCCTGTGCCGCCCGGGCGATGCCAGACACGATGTCAAATACTGGTGGCCTAGTTACAGGGGGAACAAAAGACTTTTTAAAAATATTTTTATTTATTTTTTTATTTTTTTTAATTAAAAAATTTTTATTTTTTTTATTTATTTTTTAATTTTTTAATTTTTTTTTTAATTTTTTTTTTTTTTTAGATCCTTTGGGAGGAAGGGAAGGTACAAGGTCTCTTTTCTCTGGACTCTCCCAGGAGGAAAATGGCTATTGTTTATTGTAGCGGCTCCTGCGGTCTGGGTTATTGGGCTGGATCTAGTGGAGCATCGTAAGGGCAGTTGTGGACTGGCTCAGCTTTCCCACCTAAGGTGCAAGTCCTCTGCTCGCTCTCGAGACCTGCCCATTGGAGCTGGCTGCAGGGATTTCGGAGGGTGTTCTCAGGCAAAACCCGCCTGCTCAGCGCCAGGGTTTGGGCAGCCGTATCTTGGGGCTCTTCGTGAAGCGTGTGTGGGTCTGGCCACGGTTGGGGTGAGGTACTGGTGTTCTCTCATAGGGCTGGGGCTGCAGAGATGCTCCTTGCCCGGGCTGGCTGGGGCGAGACCCGGCGATGGAGCAGCTGGGAAGGAGGCAGGGATTGTCCCAGCTGCCTCTTCCAGACACCCCGAAACAAAGCTGCTCCTGCTGCTGTGCAGAGGGGTTACCCCGGGGGGGAGTGAAGGGTGGTGGGGCTGTCCCAGGAGTGAGCCGGTTCCTCGTCACACCTCGCTACAGCTCTGCTTTCCCTCCCGCAGGATATTCGTGCTGGGCATTGGATTTTTCACCCTGTGCTTCCTAATGACGTCGCTGGGAGGGCAGTTCTCAGCCAAGCGCTTGGGGGACTCACCCTTCACCATCCGGACCGAAGGTAAGCGCGGCTCCGTGCCCGTCCTGTCCCGTGTGCTGCTCAATGGCCCCCATGCGCGTGGTCCAAGCGAGCTGACGAGTGCCAGGGATGCAGGCAGGATGGTGCTCGGATGCCTCCGTTCCCAAGGCTCCCTCCTGACCTGTTTCAGGGATGTCAGGATGGCTCAGGGTCCTGTTGGCCCTTCTTGCTGTGGCATGGGGCACTTTGCAGCCACGTGGCTAAAACCTGGCTGTGTTCACATGCAGAGGTGTACAGGCACAGTGGGGACGTGTGTGTGTGCTGGAGTGGGGATGCTGACCCTGGCTCGCAGCAGAGGGACGGGACAACGCCGGTGACTGGGGCTGACAGGATTAGACCTTCAACCGCTGGCGGTGGTGCGGGCGGCATGGGCTGCACCCGGTCTGATGTGCTGAGGGTTTGGCTCAGGTGCTTGGAGGGCTCAGTCGTTTCGGGCAGTTTTGGTCTGCAGGGAGTGGAAATTGTTCCTTAGGGATGGGGAAATAAAAGGCCTCTGTGGTTTCGTGGAGGTACTGAAATGTAGAACAGAAATATTCTGATTTTTAGCAAGTGTGCTTTCTTTTACTTTTTTTTTTTTTTTTTTTTTTTTTCCCCCAAAACACCTTTTTTGGTGAGATGTGCAGTCAGCTCAGGAGACAGCTTCCATGGTGGGAGGGCTCTGTCCTCGCCTGACTTTTCCTCTGCCGTCCCAGCCTGGAACAGCATGACTGAATAGCACAGAAGGAAATGCCCAGCTTGAACTCCGCTGGGCAGGGCGAGATAGGCTTGGTCAGGCCACCGTGGTCTTCTCCTCCTCCGTGCCAAAGGCGTGGAGGGGTTTGAGCTCCCCAGCCTCGCCTGGAATGTGATTTTTGGGCATTAAATCCTTTCCTTGTGGAGCTGGAAGAAGTGCTAGTTGCTTTCCTACAGAAGGAGGGGACTGAAGTGGTGGTTTCCAGAAGTTGGATGGTGCTTGTAAACCGCTTAGTTGACTTTCAGAGAGATTAATGTGCAGCCGGTGGCAGCTGGCTTTGTTTTCTCCCCCGTGAATGGAGCACACGAGGGCTGGCGTTTCCCCCCCGTGCTCCCCTAACTGTTCCCGTCATCACCTTCATTAAGCCCCTTCTCCGAGGGACTGGTGTTTGCCTGGCTGACCTCAGCCTGAGTCGGAGCAGGTTGCAGGATCAGTGCCTTTTCTGGTATTTTCTGCGTGTTTTACCATGCTCGGGGGACCTGCCCCCTGCGAGGAGGGCGGGGGCTGTGTTAATGTCCCTGTCCCCATGCCAAGCGCAGCTCCCAGGACAGCTGGTGAGTGAAGCCCGGTTATAGGGGATGTCTTCCTTCTCGGGAAGAGAAGCGGCACGTGAGGAGGGCGGGCAGAAGCCCCCCGACCACTGTCTTCTCCTAACTTGGCCTTTGAGGATATGGGTCCTGAAAAGGTTCCCGAGTTTGGAATAAAAGGTGTCGCTTGTTACAGCTGCCCTCTGTCCCAGGAGAGCCCCGGCGTCCCCCGGGAGCTTGCAGAGAGCTAGAAGAAAGGCAAAGAGGGACTAATTGTGGGACCAGCCCGAGCGGAGAGGTGGCACAGGTTGGGCTGCAGACAGCAGCGAAGGTTTCCAGAATCCTGCAGAACCCCCTGGTTCCACCCCAAAGGGCTCTCTAAGGTTGTGGTGAAACGATGGCAAAAAGACAATTATTCAGCCGCTTTATCCCCTTTCTGGATGCCTTGGAATGGAATAGCTTTCCTCATCCTTACTCTTGTCATCAATTTAACCCAAATCTGCGAGTCCACTGATTCCCATTCTTGCGTGCCTCTTGTTTACCGGGCGCAATGTCAGCACAGTCCTGGAGCTGGATCAAAAAAATCCTCCTTTTTCAGGCTCTTGCACCTCCGAGTCCTCCATGCTTACTGCTTTAGGTGATTAAATCAAGGTGTGTAAATGGGTTCACCTTCCTGCATCTGCGCTCCCGGCCGTGGTGGGCCCCCTTGGCTTTGCTGCGAGCGCCTGCCTTGCCGGCTGGGAGGGGTGCCCGCTGCTTCGCTCCGAGGGTTTGGAAGTCACTTCTGGTAATGGCTGGTCGGTCTTATTTACAGAAGAAAAAAGATTTATGACCTAGGTCCTCTAATTTCTCAAGCTGTTGGTCTCTTAGGTCTGGAACTGGCTAAGGCAAGTCCTGCTTTGTTAGAAAGCTCAGAAATTCAGTGTAAAACCGTTCTATTTTTTTTTCTTTATTAGATGGATTTGCCAAACAACATATTGCTTCCAGATGAACTGCTGCCGATTTGGCTGTTGTTGTGTTTCTTGTTGGGGAAGATTTGGTTCGTTCGTGGTCTCGCACACCGTTTTGAAACACGAAGCATCCTCGCTCCTCTTTCTGGCGGAAGGATGCCGTTTTGGAAGACGGTTATATTCTTTGTCCCCGAGACTTGGCAGGCAGAACACGGGGCATTTTCTAGCTCTTTAACACTGGGTTCAGGCAGTTGGGGGTTCAGCCTTTCCTGCGATACTGGTACGTAGGGACTGGCCGTCCCGCGCAGTGATGTCCCGTTCTCAGCAGGGCTCCGTGCACACAGCTACACGGGGTGAGAAACCCCAAAAGCAGAGTGGGACCAAGACCTCAGGGCATGGACAGGACCGGAGGTGGAGAGGGGCCAGCCGGTGTCACTGCAGAGACCTCTCTGTCACCTTTGAAAGGCTGTGGCTGTTGGGGGAGTCTGTGATGGCTGGAAAACCCAACTATTGCACCCTTGGAAGAAGGCAGGAGGGACGATGCATGCTGGGCAGCCTCACTGGTGCCACTGGGAAACGGGGAGCCAAAGCCTCCGGGAAGCTGTCGAGGCAGGGAAACTCCATCCTTGGAGACTTTCAAAACACATCTGGCTGACATGCAGCTGTGGGCAGCTCGGTCTGACCCCCAGGTCTGCTCTGCGTGGAGCAGGAGGTCGGGGAAGGGGCTCCAGAGGTCCCTGGCGGCTGGGGTGATGCTGAGCTCGCGTGGAGGAGCGCGGAACGCCCGTCACGGTCGGTGCAGGTTGGTGGGAGCAGAAACGGATATGCTGCTTATTAGTGCTGCAGAGTCTCAACGGGTCTGTCTGAGTCACAAACTGGCATTTCACTAACGTGCGTTACGGATCCTGAGGAAACCCAGGAAATATTGCTGGTCGTTATCGTGGCTGTTAAGCGCACAATGCTGGTCTGAAGACAAGCTCAAAGGAGCAGGTTAGTTTTGCTGGACTGATTAGCTCATGATGTGAGCAATGGTGGGAATCGGGTCAGTATTCACACAGACCTGGACAGGCTCAGGGCCGTTGGCTTTGGAGGGGTTACTGGGTGCGTGGCCTCCGGTCTGCCACGCGTTGCAGCCTGGGCTTGAATATCTCCCGGGACCAGGCTCCTGGCGTGAAACCCTTTGGAGTGCACTGGTGATCCCGCCTGGGGAAGGAGCCTGGTCCCTGCTGCCGCTCTCCTCTCCGCGCGGGCTCATCGAAGCCTTGGGTTTAATGGGCCCTTCTGGGCATTATTCATTGATTAATTTTGCATTGCAAGCCGGCAGCACCCTTTCCCCATACGCTCTGGGCGCGGGCTGCTTTACTGGCATAGCCGGTGTATTTAGTCGGGTATGTTTGTGGCTAGCGAGTGTCCGCTCCTGCAGCCCTTCCTGGCGGTGATCCCGGCTTCTGTGGCGGTTTGCTCTGGTCCTTGCTTCCACGTGTGCTGCCAGGCTCAGCAGCGATGCTGTGCAAGCGGAGCTGCTCGTGCCCTTAAATGCCTGCAGGGTTGGGGTGGCTGCAAAGAGCCGGGGGTCCAGCCCAAGCACTTAAAAATCGTTTGCGCCAGAGAAATCCTGTTGGGTTGCGGATAAGTGGCAAAGCTCACAGTTCATGGTCCCGTCTAGGCTGGGCCTGTTCCTATTTCTCCCTGGGTGTCCTGACCAGCCCAGCACTGACCCTTGGATATTGCAATCCAAGGGGAAGCTTATGAAAACGCCCCAGTCTCGCCCAGAGCTTTCTTGGCTTCTGAACTGTGTGAGCAGCTGATCAAAACCAAAATGAAGATAGATGTGAGGCAGGAGCATGAAAAGGAGAACTGGATAATGTCACAGTCCAAAAGTTAATCCCATTTTTAATTTTATTTTTATATGTGAACCCCCTTCTCAGGGGCTCTCTCCAAAAGCCAGATTTCTCGGTGTGTGCCAGAAACCATTCCTCAGACGGATTCTCTGCTTGGTGATTCGATGCAGCAGAGGCTTTGCGTCTTAACAATAAATAAAAAACCCTTCTGAAATGCAAGTTATTTTATCCTAATCCGCTGCTGTCAAGTAAACACAGACAAAGGTTCCTTTGTTTTGAAATGGCCGCAGCGAGAATTTGTTCTACAAACAAAGATCTAGATAACAAAAGGGAACAGACAAGTCTATAAATTTTGAATGTGGGAGACGCTTTGGGAAGGGCTCTAGATTTGAGAGAGAGTTTTCTGTGCCCTCTTCTTTCCTTCTTAGAATTTAAAGTGTTTGGATTTTTTTTTTCCAGGCATGTGTCTTTCAGTTTTATTTCAGTGCTGGAGTCAAGCTGTCTTGGGGCACGGGCCTGATACTGAAAAAGCACCAAAATCTTTAGTTGTGGTGCTCGTGGTGTGGCTAGGGAGGGGTTTGGCAGCGGCCCCTCTGCCCGCGGCTGTGCCCCGGTCTGGTTTCGGCGGTGATGCACATCCCACTGGTCGAGCTTGCTGCTGCAGGGGATTAGTGGAGGAAAATAGGTTATTAAGTGTTAAAATGTGATTAGATGTGGCTGGAATATTGCCTGCAACTGCTGTAGCTAGTTTAAATAATGGCAAGACTTCTGATTTCTCCTGCTGTTGATTCCTGTTTGGTAGGGTGCGAGGTGCCGGCAGAATTCGCTGCAGGCCCAGGGGATGTGTAGGACAGGTCCTGACGTCCCCAAACGGCTGGAGCTCGGCTCTGCCTTCGCTGTGGGCTGCTGCTTCTTGCAAGAGGGCTCCGATTTAATTTCAGCTGACCTTGGTGGTGCTTTGATAGAGGCGCTCTGAGTGGCTCGTGTCGCTAGAGGTACCTCGGTGCTTGGGGTCTGTGTGCTGCAACAGCAGTTCTCGTGCTGAGGTCCTTGAATCTCGACGCCTTTGGGAAGTAAGTGGGGGTGTGCTGAGCGCTGGAATTGTGTGTTTACTGTTCCCGTAACTGTCTTTTCAACCCGTTTTCAAGTGTTTCCTGCCTGGATTGGTGCTCAGCTTGAGAGCCCAGCACCTGCCTTTTCCCACCCCAAAACGAGCTCCCAGCAGCATCTCCAGCTGGTTTCCTGTTGGTGACCACAGTCCTGCGCCGTTTCCTCAGCTGCTTTGGAAACGGGACCCGTGGGGGGGACAGGGGACGAAGGAAGGACAAAGGTGGGGGAGAGCTGATTTTAGAGCTCAAGCTGGAAAGCGCAAGTGAGCAGGGGGGAAGCAGATCCTCTGCAAGGCTGCTGCACCTTGTCCTAGGTTGCTGAGGTGTGTTTTGGGGTCTGATCTCCTCGGGGCTGCAGGGTGTGGACCCTGATGGGTTATTAACCAGCTTGTGGACTGGGGCAGGGGGTTTCCCAGCCCTACCCCACTGGGATTTTCTGCAGCTGGGCAATGGTAACTGCCTTGACAGGGAATCTCTCTGGAGGTGGGCAGGGCACCAGCGCCTGCGGGGATTTACCTCGCTCTGTGGCACAGCAGAAGTGCAGGTGGCCAGACAACAGCTTCTGCTGCAAAAGCCTCTGAGATTTGGTCATTCACTTTCATTTTGCAGGGAAAGGGAAAAAGAAAAAAAAGTGGAAAACTTACGGAGAAAGCCTGCTGGGGAAGCCCCCCCCTTGCTGGCTTGGGGCATCTTGTCCTGGGTGCAGGCTGTGGGTGAAGCTGAGCACGGCTGCTTTCTTGGGGTGTCGGAATGGCTCTGGTTTGCTGTGTTGGGGTACGGGACCCTCGGGAGGGGTCCAGCAGACAACAGCCAAGGCATGTTGCACTGGAAATGGTGTTTTAACATCACCTGGCAGAAATCCTGCCCTGCTCTTCCCAAACCCAGCACCCCGCCTGTGTTCCAGCTACTGGAGTGCTCTGCCTCTCCTGCGGCTGTTGTTTGCTCCAGTTCCTGGAGTCTCACCTGCTTAAAGCAATTTCTTCCATCAGTGAACACAGGAGAGCGGAGAGGGAGGTTGTTGAGGGCTGTGCAGCACAGCTGAATACTTTGGTGTTTGTGGCTTCTGTTTCTCTGCAGAGCACGGATGCTGGTGGAGGGGTGGGAATCGTGCTGCAGAAGATAATGTTGAAGGTTGCTCGGGGTTTTGTAGGGCATTTTCGCCGTTCTAGAGTCATAGTACCGTGAAACGATGGGATCTCATGTTATTTCAGTCCCCTGAATTGCTCCCCGAGGAGCGGAGCAAAGAGGCCAAACGGAAACGTGAGAACCTACATGATCTCCTTGGAGGGGTCCTTTGCTCCCGCTCTTGTCGCTGCTGGTTTTCCTTCTGCTCCAGCAGCATCCCAGCTGGGTTAGCATGGCCAGGTGCCAATCGCCGTTTGTTCTCACAGAAGATGCGGAAAGGTCAAGCTTGGATTTGCTAACGATCAGAGTGAGCTTGAATAACTCTGTCGCCCTCCCTCGCAATCAGCTGTGCTGGGAGGGGAGGAGGAGGTCTGTGTGCGTGATCCTGACCCGCCGCGTACCCTCTGCGTGGGGCTCATCGGGGAGGACAGCAGAGGAGGGGACGGCTTGGTTCGGCTCTGCCTGCCAGGTCCCGGCTGCAGCGAGATGCTGCTCAGCCCGACGGAGCTTTGAAGCAAAACACAGAAGTGCTCATCCTCACATCCTAGTTCCCTCTCTCTTGGGAAAGGTAATTTCTGGACCCATTTGCAACGTGGGGTTGCTGCCGCTTGAGACAGATCCCAATCTGCTCCTCAGTTATTTCTTCTTGGCAGAGCATATAGCTCCCCTGACAGGAGCTTGAGTTGGGCAAAATAGCCGAAAGTTGCTTTGTGGCTTTGACAATCCCTTTTCTTACCTGACCTTGCTGGAGAGAGCGCCCGGGAGTTAGGGCTTGGGCTGCTGCCTCCTGGAGGCGTGGTGCGCGGACGTGTGGTCCAGGGATGCTCCTGTTCCCTTTGCTTTGAAAGAGTCACGCGAGTTATAAATTT
Source organism: Sagittarius serpentarius (assembly GCA_034782735.1). Taxonomy (NCBI): domain Eukaryota; kingdom Metazoa; phylum Chordata; class Aves; order Accipitriformes; family Sagittariidae; genus Sagittarius; species Sagittarius serpentarius. The sequence continues at coordinate 29,640,348 of JAVKLA010000002.1, read as the reverse complement.
ATATCTTGCTGCCTTTAATGCACAGTGAAGGCGACAGGAGAGCCAGCTGCGAAGACTCGTGTAACCGAGTGACGGTGACGGGGAGGGCACGGGCAGAGCACGGGAGGGAGCCGAGCAGACTCGGCTGTGCAAACTCAGCGCTAATTATCCCCGGTTTCTTCCCAAGTGAGCTATAACCCTCTCTTGGGCTGCTTGCGTTGTGTTTTGATGTTGGCCGCTGAGCAGCTCTGGATAACCGTCTGCAGCGGCTTGTGAGCAGCTTGTCGGGATCCGCTGCTTGAGCGTGTCTCACCGGCCGGTGCAGGCAGCGGCCGGGATGCTTGTCCAGGCAGAGGGATGAGGCTGTTCTCTTGATCTGAATCCAGAATGTGCCTATGCAAAACCCTCTCGAAAGGCGGCGGGAGGTTCCCCTCTGTGATCCCCTCTTCTCCTAGTGCCTGTGGGGCCGTTTGCTGGAGCGTTTCCCCGGGTCCCCGTGGAGAGGGTGTGGGTAAGCGGGTGCTTGTCACCTCCCTGGCACCGGCTGGGACATGCAGATCCTGCACGTCCCCAACGCTTAATTTTTCTGCTGCTGCATCCAGAGCTGGATTAGAGTCTCCTGGAGCGTGTGGGCTGCTGGAGGGGTGCCAGCCAGGGGAGACCCGTGGGGAGGAGCGTGCTGTGCAGCTCTTCAGTGCCTGGGGCTCGTTTCCAGCCTCCCTGTGTCCGCCCCATCCAAAGCCGCTCCAAGCAGCCTCGGGGGGCCAGAGCAGCCAGCTGATGCTGTAAGAAGTTGCCTGGTCGGTGCCAAGCCGAGCTGATCGGTACTGGGAGCGCCTCCTCGGTGAGGAGCTGTGCTGGGGAAGATGGGCTTTTGATTGTAACTCCTCTTGAAAACTGCTGGGGCGGTGGGGCGGGTTCTCCAGCTCGCCCAGAGGTGCTGTGCTCTGGCGGGTCCCGGTGCTCAGGAACGTCCTCTCGCTTCCTCGACGCCCAAGCATCGGTGGGGAGAAGGGGGTTAATGGAGACCTCAAAGCAAGGTAGAGCCCAGGTGCAGGGTGAGGGCTTTCTGCCTCAAAAGCTGCCTCCCCCCCCCGACCCCCCCCCAGCTCCCTGCCAGCTGCTCGGTCGCTCCAGGGGCTCTTTTAAGCGGATAACGCCGCACGCGGCAGCAGCGTAACAACTTACTCTGCTCGTCCTGTTCAGTATGGGGAGGCTTCTTTAATTACGGGTTGAAGTGGTGCTCTGTGCTGAGGAATGGCTGTTGGTGACGGACGCTGCTGGGGGTGACTGTGGGTCTCGGCCGCCCCCCTCTACCCCATGCAGCACCCTGGGGTGCCGGTGCCATTGGCTTCACCGTGCCGCAGCGAGGGGCTGCTGCTGGTGTGGCAACACAGGGGTGTCCTTAATCTGCATTTTTCTGGAGCAGACCATTGCTTTGCCCAGGTGGAGACAGTAAGGATTGATTAAAAACATATGTCCTCTCCTGGACCTGCTTCTTCTGGTGTCCCCACGGGCCATCCCACTTCGGTCCCGGCACGCTGCATCTCCTGTCGGGCTGGTGAACGCGCACCGTGCTCCCATCTCCAGCCCACGCTTGGAAAGGGAGTTTAAAGTGGAAGTGTAAAACTTTACTGCTCTTATTAAATTGCTGTTGCAGGCAGGGAAACGAGTGCTGTTAAAATGAGGAAAATAAAGGCATCCGCTGCGGCTCCACATCACACCAGGGGTTACTGCCCACTCCTGCGGGGATGTGCTGGGGGAGTAAAATTCAGATTGGTGCTTTGCAGGGCACAGAGGGGCAAGAAGACGTGTAAGGGCCACTGTAGTAGCGGCTAAGGCTTAATCCATGCTGGGAACACGTCTCTCACTGAAGAAGTGCCTGTTTGATACAATTGCTGCTCAAAATTGGATGCCTGCAGTCTTAAAAAGTGGGGGGAAAACAAAAAAGCCACCAAACTTACTGGAAGATGGAAGTGTGAATTCATGAGTCTTAAAGTGGTGGAGCAGAGATGAAGATCTCTGTGCAGTGATGTGCGCTGGTCCCTTCCCTGCTGCCGCCGCGTCGGAGGAGGGAGGAGCAGCATCCCACTGGCCCCAGCGCTCTGTTATCTCCGTAAGCAGCGACTCCCAGGGAATGATTAAATCAATTAATTGATTTTCTATAGCTCATAAGGAAGTCAAATGGCATTTCCATCAGCGTGTGATGAGCAAACACCCCACCACAGGCTGGAGGAATGTTAATGGCTCTTTATGCTTTTATTACCCCTTTTCACTCCTAAATCAAAATTCATCCTGAGCCCGGGAGGCAGCAGGTACTTCAGAAAATAAAACTAGCACAGTGGGAACCATCGCAGCCCCTGTAAAAGCTGTTTTTTCCCACTGATTTATTTGTTTCTCTGGCCTAAATGAGAGACCGGGGCTCGGTTCAGCTCGGGCAGAGATTAGCTGAGGCTCGTCCCGCGGCTCTGCCAATGCCCCCCAGCTCCCACAGGCTCTGCTTTGGGCTGCTGTCCCACTCAGCTGCTGGAAAGATCCAGCTGCCGGGCTCGGCGGAGGCTGATGGGTTTGGAGGAAGGGGATGATTTATTCGCCCCTTGAAACAGAGTGGCAGGATGCCTGGCACTGTTTGGCCAATATTTTTGGCTGAAAGAGAAATGGTAATCATTTTGGAAATGTTAAATTAGTGAGTTCTGCTGTTTCTGAAATATAACATTTTGGGGCAGCTGTAAATAAGGCTGGAGGCTCGAGCGCTGGACGAGCGGAGCCAGCAGAGCGGTGGTGGTGCTGAGCCTCCCGAAGCCTTCCTCTGGCTGATCTTGGGCTGTGCAAACGCTGGGTCAGATCCTTCCTCTGCCTGAGGGGTTTGGGCTGATTTCCTGCAATCCTTGGGGCATCAGCTTCTGATAATTCAGTTTTCCCTGGGTCAGCAACATGGGCCGTTAGGAGAAAAACAAGTTGAGTTAAATGCCGATGCCCTTGGAGAGCTACCTCTCTTGTAAAGACCAAGCACCGAAACGAGGGTTGGTGACGGAGGTGGTCCCTGGCTTGTGGGTCTGTGGAGCCACTTTGGGGCTGCCCCTGTGCCGTGGGACCAGGGTGTGCTGCTCATTGCCTAGACCTGGGGGGTCCTGGCTACAAAACTGGGATCCAGCTTTGCCCCCAGTGCCAACAGTATCCAGGCCGGTGCAGGGTCCAGCCGTGCCCCGGGAGCCCCGGTGCCCTCTGGGCTTTGCTACTGGCAACCGCCCTTGAGCAAGCCCTGCGCTGGAGCCCTTGTGTTTTAGGAAGCAATTTAAAATCGATGTTAATCTTGTAGTTTGAAAGCCTCGCCTGCAGCGTGAGGTGTTTGGAGCACTGCAGAACAGCTTAAAATGCAATTTAAAATAGTGCTGGCTGGCAATAGAGGAGCAACTAAAAATACCCTGCTGGTACTTTTTCAAAAAAAGTGAAAGGGGGATGAGAAAGGCGGGGAAAGATGGAGTTAAAAAAAAAAAAATAAAAGTAAAAGCTGAACTGCAGCTTGTACTGGGGCTGTGCATATTAGTCTCCTCTTCCCCAGCTACCGGCCTCCCCCAGCCCATCTCCTGGGACTGCTGGGGAGAGGAGGAGACGACTGGGCTCGTTTTGCCTGGAGAGGGATGGCTTGTGGCAGGACTTGTGGGACTGTCTCCATGTCCCACAGGGAACATCAGGTGTCTGGTAGGTGTGTGGGGGGGTAAGGAGTAATAAAAGGCGGGGGGGGGGAAACAGCCCTGCGCTCTCCCTTGTGGTAATGAAACGCTCCTGTCTGTGAATGTAAGTGTCTATTTGTATTGCTCAGCTTCCTGCCTTTTCTTATTTATATGGAAATAGGGAGCAAACGTGTTAGGGTGGAGGCAGAGAGCTGCAGCCTGCTCTTACACTCACGGCCGTTTCCTTTGGGGGAGCGTGGGCAGGGGGAGCCGGTGGGGGTGGAGAAGTGGCAGGAGCCCCTTCGGCAGCCTCAGCTTGGGGTCCCGCAGCCGAAGGGCTGCCCCGAGGGAGGGAGCGAGACCCCGGACCCAGCGGGGCTGGTACAGGGACAGCGGGCTGGCACCCCCCCACCCCCCGCCACCACGTTCCGTGCAGCAGCAGGCTGGAGGAGGACTGGTGGGACCTTGGGTGGAGGCTGAGATTTGCTCAGGACCTCCCTGTGGCCTCTCCCTAACCAGCCTTCTCCGTGAAACCTAGGGCAGCATCACCCTCCCAGGGGGGCTTCAGCCTCGCCGGGGGAGGGCCTGCAGCGTGCTGGGGCGCGGGGCTGCAGAAGGAAAGCGTGGGTTACGGCTCGTCGCTCGTGAAGCTGTTGGCAGCGTGGGAGAGCTGAGCCCAAGGATGTGGCTTTGCCGTGGCTGTCCGGGAGCGGGGTGGGCAGGGTGGTGCCTGGCCGTAGGGGTGGCACGGTGCTCGCAGGAGTGATTTCTGGGGCCGAACCGGGTTGCTTCCCGTCTGCTGGTGCTGTTTTGGGCAACATGCACGCCGTGGCACAGCTGGCTCTTGCTTTCAGATGGGGAACTTTTGCAGCACATCGATCCCCCCGCTGTGGTGTCTCCCCTCCCAGGTGCAGGGGGGCTGTAGGAAGGCCGGGGGGGGTCTCTCTCGAGCCTGCGGCAGGGTTGCGATTGCTGCTATCGCACGGCTGCGTTAGCAGAGCCCTGGGGCGGCTCCTGCCTGGCTCGGTCGTGGCACACGGCTGCCAGCCCCGCGGTGCCGGAGCCGGCCGTGCAGGGCGTCGCAGGGCCTGACGGGCTCTGCCTGCCCGTGGGTGCGGTGAGAGGGAGTGAAAACAGCCCCGAAGCTGCACACTTGCCGCTGATCGCACAGCAGTGGACGAGGGGATGGACAAATCCAGGGGGTAGATGATAGCAGGCAGGTGGGACATAATCTACTTTACCAGCCGGTGACTTAAGGCTGCTTAATTTGGCTGATTACCAGGGGACCGCTTCGTTGCCGGCCGTTTCCAGTGGCTCAGCGGCAGATCGATGGTGCAGCTGGAGCCGTACCGAAGCGTACGCTTCCCTGGCAGCCCCCAGGCTGCTTTGTGGGCACCTCCAGGTGCAAATGGCTGCTGCTGGCATGACGGCTCCCGGTACGGCTCCTTGTGCTTTTTGCGTTGGGGCACGGGCTGAGCAGGTCCGTATTTTCTCTGTATAAGTTAAAATAATAAATCCATAGCAGCCAGATGGCAAACGCGGGTGGCTTTGCTGGAGGCAACAACTGGCCGCGTGCCTGTGCTGGTGAGCGGGTGCCCTCGAGGGGTGCAGCCGTGGACCTCATCCCTCCCTGCAGCAGCTTCCCCCCAGGGTGGGTGCAGAAGGGATGGAGATGGGTGGTGGCCATCGCTGCCAGCCTGAGCTTGGCCTTGGGCTTTCTTGCTGCCGGTTAGCGCTGGGTCTCTGGGCTGTGATTGTAATGGATTATGTGTCAGGGTTAGCCGGAGCCCTTGGCTAGTTGGCCTTTTGAGGGGTTTAAGTAGCCTGGAGTTGTCCTTTAAAGGAGAAAAACAAAGCAAAGCAAATGATGCTTTAGATTGAAATTAATTCAACTGGTATTTTCAGTGGACGTAAGTAATATCTTACCATCTCTGAGCAAATTCTCTTCTTGTGCTGGAGCGTTCAGCTGTTGCGAGACAGCCAGGCAGGGATATAACTTATGTCTGGGGAGGAGGGGGAATCAACAACAGATCAGCCATGTTACGAACAGCAGAGATATATTGTGGAGTTGCATTTTAAATGTCAGGGGGACGTTTCAGCGCTGTTCACACCGACGCAGGTCGAGGCTGTGCCTTGGTCTCCTCCCAGAAAATGGGCTCTTGTGGCTGCCGGGTTAGGGAGGCCTTTGGTCCCATTGAAACTGGACCGGTTTTGGGGTGGAGAAGCTCCCTGTAAACGACCAAGGCGAGATGCCACCTCTGCACCCGTGGGGTGGCACTGGCATCCTGCACCCGCTAGGAGGAAAACACAAGGGACGTGTTGGGCTGAGTGCTGGTGTGCAGCTCAAACACCATTTCCCCTACGTGTTTCTCTTTCCCCGTCTTCTCAGCATGAACCTGATGCTGAGCAGCATGAGACCCCCCCCTGAGCAGGATGGGCCTGAGTGACCCAGGGATGGGGAGCTGCCATCAGGGTCCGGCAGCTACGCAGGGCAAGGAGGCTTGAATCAGTCCAAGGGGCTAAAGGGAACGTGCCCCCAAAGTGCTATTTTTTTTTCTCCTGAGGGTTTTTAGCTCCTTTTGCAAACCTCAGCTCAAGCGTCCAAGAGCCTCACGTAAACCTGTGTGACAGGGTGAGATCCTGCACGCTCCGTCCCTGCTTGTGAAGTGCTGGGTGGAAATGGCTCCCAGCGTGAGCAATGGTGGGGCAGCGTGGGGAGGATGCTCAGGATCCCAAAACACGATGCCTGAGCATGGAAACTCCTTCTCATGTGCTCCAGCCCTCCCCGGCACAACCTGGGCTTTGCCAGCACCACTTACATCGTCTCCACTGGTCCCAGCCCCGTACTGGGCTGCCTGGCAGGGAGTCCCCCGTGCCGTGCTGGAGATGCTCCGGGAAATGCTGCTCTCTCAGCCTCTCTCCGCTCCTGCGCGGTCACCCCGAGGCACCTGGCACTGAGCTTCACCCTTACGTCCAGGTCTGCACAGGCAGCAAAACTCGCCAGCACGCCTGTCCTGGCTCCCGTTCCTGGAGGTTTCGGTGACAGGTAATGGCAGGGGGTGGGACACCTGCCCAGGGATGTATTCACTCCAAGAAGGTATTTTAAAGACAAGTGTATCATTAGTGAATTCCCTAGGGTTTCGACCCATCCAAATTCGAGCATATTGGCTGTTGACTATTCCACTGGTTTCACAGAAGAACTATTTCTTCTTCCGCTAGACATCGCCCTTAGGGGATGCTTTCTTTTTTTTTCCTGATTTCATCCAATTACTTAGCTGTATGCTCTTCTGAAGCACCATAAATAATTCTCCTCCCTCTGCTGTGTTTACCAGCATGTCTCATGAAATCCAGTAAGATATGATTGATTGCAATCATTATTTCCTAGTGCTGCTATGAAAACCTCTGTCAGGTTCAGTGATTGCCTTTAAAGAGTGGCTGCCACTCAGGAAAACTGTCAAAAACCTGTCATACTTTAGCAAACTCCAATTAATCTGTTGAGCGGTTTTACTTGTGTTTTCTTTCCCATCATTGCTGATTATCAAGGGTAATTAGAATATTTTTCCTTTGTAATTAGCAGCTTGCTTGCTTTTTTTTTTTTTTTAAAAAAAAGTGGCTTGCAGGACTGTTTTACTGGGTTTTCATGCTATCGAATCGGGTTTGGGTTTATCCTGTCTGCCTGCAGTGCTGTTTGCAAGTCTCTCGGGGATCTTCATCACTGCCTTAAGGGGAGAAGCTGGGGGTGCGGGCTGGGCTCGCCTCCGTCCTCCGAATCCCCGTCGCTGGCACGTGCTGTCAGGCAGCCGAGCAGCCCTTCGGCGGGTGTCTGGGTCTCTGCTTCAGGTTAACAAATTAATCCTGGCTCTTGCATTTTTAAAAGAGTTGCTTCAGCACTTTTCCTCCTTTCTTTTGGTTTTAATGAGACACACTTTCCAAGAGATGTAATAATCATTGCCAAAAATGTCAAATCGTTCTTGTTATCCTCCTTAAGCTTCTGGAACAACAACAACAACAACAACAACAACAACAACAACAACAAAGACCAAGAACGGAAAAAGAGCGGTGCTGATGAGGAAGGGCTTCAACTTCATCTCCAAGAGCCAGTGGAGGGCTGGGGGGAGATGTGCCTCGAGACAGCTCTGCTTTCTGGCAGAGTGCCTGAAAAGATCACCCAGTGAAGGCTCAGATTTTTTTTTTTTTTAATTACTATTTTTACTTAGGATTTGGGGTGTTTATTTCTTTATTGGAGATGGAATATCTCCGCTCACTGTTGACGGCAAAGCTCAGAGCTTTGCTGTTGAAAAGCATTCTGGAATCGCTCGAAACCAGCTGGGAAATTGGATGGTGGCAGCAACACGAGGGGAAATCTCGGCGAAGCCAGCAGGAAAGCCGGGGGGGGGGCCGGGCTGGCGCTGGGGACTTGGCTGCGGGGCCGGGGCTTGCGGCTGCGCTCGCTGCCGGCTTCTCCGGGATCCAGGGGGAAATGGTTTTATTCCCCAGTCTGAATATCCTCGTCCCTCCTCAGTGAGTCGGGAGCAGAGCTGTCTTGTCAGCTGTGCTTCTGCGGTGAGGACTCGGAGCAGGCGGCCTCGGTTGGATTGCCTGGGGTGTGGATGTAGCCCCAGCAGCGGGAAATCACCTCCTGCTCCTGCTTGAGCAGTGGGGTGATCCCTGGGGAGCTTTCCCTGGGCGGGGGGGACACGGCACTGAGCACCCCGGGTGCCCAGCACGGGCGTCAGCTCACTGCTGCCTGCTGGAAACGTGAGCCCTGTGTAGCTCCGTGCCTCGGTTTCCCTTGTCCCTCTGCTGAGGGCAGGATTAGGCTCCCTTAGCAGGGCTGGAGAGGCTGCCGGGACCCATCCCAAACCCCTCAAGAAAGGCCTTTTCCCAGGTCCCTTCTGTGGGGACAAGCTCTGTACGTGTGTCTGGGTTTTAATCAGGGGCCAGAGCTGTTTCTCTGCCCGGGCTTTGCGAGCAGCCATTTAAATTTCAAATGAGCTGCACTGCTAAACAGGCCTTCGTAATTAAACGAATGCAGGCTGGCTACAAATTGGGGCGACAGCCCAGCCCTGAGTGGCAAAGGCAGCAGCGGCTCTCAGTCGTCTCCGTTGCCTTCCCAGACATGATCCTTGCATCTTCCCAGCAAACAAGCGTGACCTGACCCCCCTCAAAACAAGCTGGGATCCAAATCTTTGGGCCAGCGGTACCACTCCGTCCACGGAAATGTGGCGATGGTGGTTTAAGCCCTTCTGGCCAGCGGTGGGGGTTGTGTCAGGTCCTTTTCCTGACCCCCAGACTCGCCCGCTGGCACAGGAGCGTGCAAAAAGGATGCGCGGTCTCCATCTTGCTCAAAAGCTGGGTTCAAGGTCTAAGTAGTGACCCGCTGGCAGTGCCGGGATGTCAGAGCAGGAGCAAATCCTGAGCAGGAATCCCCGTTCGGGGGGCCGTCAGCCCTGGGAGCCGCCTGGGGCAGGCGGGCGGGGGGAGCCCGGGAGGTGCGAGCCGTGAACACAGCCCAGCCGTGGTAAGGATGTCACCGGAGCGGGATCAGTCCGGTAGGGAAATAACTAAGGCGGATTTTCTGACTAAACCCATCTCGGAGCTTTTCTATTTTTCTTGGCCGTGTCTTTGCCCAATTTGCTCAGCTGTGTTTGGGGAGGCCCCCGTACAAACTGAGCTCCAGGGTCCAAGTTTCCACTTTTTTCCCCCCTAGCATCTTTTAATTGCGAGTTCATTAGCACTTCTGCACTTTAATGGGACAGGCTGTGACTTGTGTCCCACGCAGGGGGATTGGGAAACCTTTCTGGTGGGATGGGCAAAGGTGGCTCCTGCGTTCCCAGACCCATCCAGGGAGGTCTGGGGCTGCACAGGACCTTGGGCACCCACCGATTCAAGCAGAAGTTGCTGACTTCTTGCCATGGGAGTGCAGGGAGTGTTTGGGGAAGAGCCCGGCTTCAGTCTCCATGAACGTGGTGTGGTTTGTTTTGTTTTTTTTGAGGAATTGCTTTTCCTCTCAATTTTTCTTCCGTTTTATTAGATAGCATCAGGAAAAATAACGTGTTGCTGATAATCTCAGCCAAGCATGGAAGGCAGCCTTTGGCGACGCCTGCCTGGCCCAGTGTCAGCTTCTCGGAGGGGTTAAGGGTTGGCTTGTAACCCTGCGTACGTCTGCCACACGTCTGACAGCAACAGGCGGCCGCAGCGATGCGACGCTTTCACAGTGCCCGCTGGGGCGAGAGCCTGGCAGGGGCTGGGCAAGCGCCGAAGCCCCCGGCTCAGCTGCGGTGCCGAGGCAGCCCTCCTCCAGCAGAGCTGGAGAACCGACCCCCGGCAGCCGCGGCTCCAGCGCCGCAGCATCTGGAGCTGGAGTTAGAGGGTGATTTACTGGGGGAGTGGGGAGGGAGCCAGTTCCCACCACGGCCATACGTACCGCTCTCATCTGACTGCCAAAACCATCTAGACCTCGCTTTCAGGCTGGTGACCGAGCTGTTTGTGTGCAGCGGCTTGAGTGGGCTCCCGCGGTGAAGAGGAGCCCATGCCGGGGCTGTCCCTGGCACGCGACGCCTGGGGGATGCCCCGCTCCATCCCACCGCTGGGGCTGAGCTGGGCGTAGGGTGCTGTGCCAGGGTGGGGGACCCAGGGGATGCACCAGCACAGTCACCCTCTGGCTTTGCAAGACCTGGTTTTGCATCTGTTTGGGGGTGCACGAGATGTCCGTAAGTCCCGATAGCCACCTGGGGTGGCCAGCAGCTGCTCGCCTGCCCGGCTCCTGCTGCTCCCTAGATTAAATATGGGCTGCCTCTTGAAAAGCACGTGTGAGTGGAGCAGCAGAGATAAGCTAAACGGGAGAAGTTCAGGGGATTATGTGCTGATTAAGTTATTACTAACGTGAAATGAGCTGCGCTGAGATGAAACAGGAGCTTTATTTTCTGTTCCCTGGCTCCGGGCTCAGGGCTGCCTGTCACTAGACAGCAGAGCAAACTGGGAGCCAGGAGCTCGTGTATCCCCCGGCGCTTTCAACACAGCAGCAGGTCGGTGCCGTGCAAACCTGTAGGAAGCAGAACGTTAAACGGGGCTGGGAATCGGGGGCCTTCCCTGCTGGGGAGGGTCTGCTGAGATGCAGTGCTTGAGACAGAGCTATTTCCAGTGCTGGGGCACCCGCCCTGTCGCAGATTTGGGTAGAAAAGAAATTCTTCTCTGCAACAGGAAAATCCGGTGCTGCGGGGAGGATATGCTGGGGGAGGACCACCTGTTTGCTCCATTTCCTATGCTTTTCCTTAAGCATCCCCTGCAGGCTGCTGTCAAAGGCAGGATGCTGGGCTAGGTGGGTCTTGGAGAGTAAAAAATAGAAATGCAAAATGGTTAGTGTTTGCGAATCGAATCGGTTTCCCATAAGTACTCAGAACAGGCTGGATCAGGTGGACAAGTCAGGAGTTTATGCCTGGAGAGGCAGGTGAAGAATCCTGGATCCAGGGCTGGTATAACTGCTGGCTATCCTATCGGGAGCTGGAGCAGCCCAGCTGGATTTGGGCACAGGCAGGGATTAACCCACGCTTGGGCCGGACGATGGGGCTGTGGGTCTGTTGCCAGAGCCAGGCAGGGGATGTCAGGGACAGCAGGGCACCGAGATGGTCCGTGAACCACCGAGCCCGTCAGCGGGGCTGGGGAGCGCAGGACCGCGGGCAGCTTTGGGGCTGAAGCCATGGGGAGGGGGATTTTATCGGTCCGACACGGCAGCGCCCAGCCCGTGACCGTGTCTCGCTTGCTCTTTGTGTGCCTGCAGTGATGGGCGCGCTGGAGTCCCGAGGGGTGCTGCGGCGAATGAGCGACATGCTGGAGATGCTGATGAAGAGGATGGACATCCTGGCCAGGCTGGAGAATAGCACTGACTTCCACAAAGGGGATGAAGCGCGATTCCCTCTGGACAGGTCAGTTGGCCGCCCCGATGCCCCGTGCGGACCCCGCGGAGCAGTGCTGGGCTCGGGGGCTTAGCAGGAGCAAAAAACCCCGATGGGCTCTGCGGTGTCAGGCTGAGCCGCTGCGTGGGGATGGTGGAGCCCACCAGGGCATGGGGCTTGGGCAGATCTTTTGCTGCCTTGTTGTTTGCCATTTCTGGAACCCTTTTCTTTTAGGTTTTCTGAAATTACTGTGGTTTTGGGGGTTACCTGTAGCACCCGTCCCTGCTGCTAGCGTTGCAGCGGTGTCTCTTCGGTGCCGTGCTGTGGTAGAGCTGGAGGTGGGACATGCCGAGGGCTGGAGCAGTACCTGGCGCGTGGGCTGTGCTCCCTCTGCCAGTAAACCCCAGAGCGAGCTCAGGCCATTTTTTTTGTGCCCGTATTCCTCAGGTAGCTGTCGAAATGATTTTGTTGTTTGAAAGCCAGGGCTGGTACGTTCAGCCTTGGAGTTGAGTAAGGCTTAAAATGAAATAGGAGCGAACTGTCGGGCCCCGCAACACTTGCTGCGCGGAGCTGGCCTCCTGGCTCCCCGTGATGCATGCTCCGCATCTGTCCCGGCTGGCAGCTTGAGAGATGCTGTCAGACCTTCCCATCGTGATCTGCTAAAGAGACATTTCCCTTTGCGTTCAGAGCCTTTAAACATTTATTAATACTAATTTGGCTGTCACACCAAGGCCTGCAAAAATGGTAACTAAAGCAACTTGGATGTGGAGGGGCGAGATGGAAAAACCCCAGTGGCAGCTCTTGGGACAAACTTTGCAATGCAAAAAAAAATGCCAACATAGATCTTGCTTAGACGGAGCCACAGGTGACGTGTGAGCGGTGGGTGGCAGGGACGTGACGCGCAACGGTCAGCGCTGCCCTGCGCCATGCCACCGGAGCCGGCGCGGGAGCTGCGGTGCATCCCGGTGGTACCTGCCTGGCATTCCCACCTCTGCCTCCGGCCGTGGCTGCGCTCAACAGCCGGCGGGGTTCCTATGCCTCCCTGTTTCTATCATCATTTCCATTTCTCTCCCTCGCTTTCCTTACGAGTCTCTTTTGCGCCTATAATGGAAAACAGAGTAAGTGAGCCTGTAATTAAAGGCTGTGCTGTGCCGTACTGTGCGCGCACATGAATTAAATCTGCACAGGCAGCCTTGGAGTGCATGGTCTTGCCTTTTAAGTAACATAATTTCAACCACCGAGAAATATAATTTACCTCGGTAATGGCAGGTGCTGGGGATTTTGTTGTTACGAGGCTGGCTGGTACTCAAGCGTACAAGGAGGACAACAGTAATCCCGGCGAGGAATGGACAGGACTATTACAGGCAGCGACTGGAAGGTGCTCGCTCACATTTGATGATTTTCTTGGCCAATCTCATGTTAAAAGAACCAGTAATTTGAGGTGATGGTAATTTCTGTACCCCAGCGGCCAAGCGAAAAACTTAAAAGCATTTATGTGAACTGGCAGCAATCGCTGCAGATGGGGATCTCGTGTTTCAGATCTGCCGTGTGGCTGGTGACTCCGGGGCCATCGCTTGGAGGGACCAGAGAGGATGGGAGCTTATGGACCCAGCACATCAAAACAGCCTCAGGTTTTGTGTGTGTGCTGAGATGGGCTTGAGCAGTTGAGATTACAGATGCCTTAATTTTCAGGAGTAGAAAATCAGGGCCAACTAGTTTATCACCTTTTGCTCCTTATAAATTACACCTTAAGTGCATCCGAGTCCCTTCACTTGATCCTGCACCAAAACTGATCTGTGTCATCTCCTTGTTCTCACCCAGCCTCTGAAGATCAGGTTTTGGTCATGGGGCAGAGCATCTCCAGAAGAAGCAACCATTGTGGGAGGGTTTCTTGTGGATGGATTTTTGGGGTGACTGTCTGTAATGAAGCACTGGCAGCATTTGCAAACATTTGTGAAGCGTTTCCCAAGCGCTCCCCTCCTTCCCTGCAGCCCCCGGCTTCGGCTGAGGTCTGTGGTCAGAGGAGAAGTGTTGGAAGTGTTACAGCTGTGCTGGGTCTCAGCGGGTTTGAGCAGCTCAGGCTCTGCTGTGATGCGTGCTGCCTTCTCCGTAGTGGACTTTCTTGGCTTGTCCCGGTCCCTGCCCTCCTTTGCAGGATGCACGAGGCAGCTGGAAGGGTGCAGAGCCAACGCACCCCGTCTGCTGCCCTGCTCCGAGCAAAGCCTGGCTCTGGGCCGGCCCGGCTGCTCCGATGGCTGCTCTCCAGAGCTGCGTGGAGCATCCCAGGGGGAATCGAATAGCAGCTGGTGTGAAACCTGGGCTGAGACCCCGCGGAGTGGGGGTGCTGAGGCCCTGTCCTTTCGGGGTAACCAGCTGCAGCCCCTGGGGACCGCCTGTGCCGAGGGGGAATGGGAACCACCAGCGGCACCCGGACCGAGCGGTATCTCCTGCACCCAGGTCTGCCCCGTGGCCGTGGAGACACCCTGGTGCTGTTCGTTCCTGGGACACCGGGAATCCACCAAGGGCTTGTTTCTGCCTTCCCTCCCTGTCTCTTTGATCACCAGTGACCGACTTGAAGCTGTCAGCAAAAGTTAATACAATTAAAGGGTGCTAATTTCAAAGGGATTTTATTCTTTAAAGCGTCTCTGGTTAGCACGGCGGCCGCCTTCGTCTCCTTCGCTGCTCAGCAAAGCCGCGAGCGTGAGCTTTGCAATTCCACCTGCGCAAAAGTGGATTAATTCTTGTTTTTGCAAAGCGCTCTCCTGCTTAACGCTGGACCTCTGATGAAATTGGGAGAGCTTGGGTTTGCAGAGCCCCAGCGAAGAGGAAGGAGGTGAAGGCTTCAGTGGGCTTTATGGAATAGCCCGTGAGCATTGTCCCCGTCCAGCACCGCTCTGGCAGAGGGCAGGGATGGCTTTTTCCCTTGGGAAGTGCAAGGAGGAACTACACAGGGTGTAATTAATGACCTGCCTTGGAAAGCCTCCCAGCTGCCATGGCAGGCAGCTTTATGTGGCTGAGAGTTGCTCCAAGATCTTTCTTGCTCCGTAGGTGCTGTCTGATTGAATGCTCTACAGGTGTCTCTATATGTAGCCCACCAGCCTCTTGCAATGCTTTAGATAAAACTCTTGGCAAACCCAAATGTCCAACGTCCTCCTTAGAAGAGCTGCCCAGGGGTTTTGTGGTGTGTCACGCTGTGGTAAGGGGACAGAGGCTGCACCCCTGAACCAGCCTGCTGTGGCGCTGGGCGTTGGATCCCTTCTCCAGGGATCCTTCTCGCCCCTGCCTGCACCCTGCCCGCACCCTGCCTGTGCTGGGAAGGTAAGTGATGGGTTCCCTAATGAGGGTGAGCAGCCTGCCAGTCAGCTGCACAAAAATCAATACCGCTGTTTATTGAACGCAACCCTCGTAAATCATCGGAGGGGAGGGAAGTTAGAAGTGCTTACGGAAGCCTCCTGGAGAACTGTTTACCGGGCAAGGGAAGTACTAGTTTGCGGTGGAAGTGTTGGGCCCCAGCTGGAAAGCACTTGGGAGGGAGGGAGGGAGTCCGAAGTGGCTGACGCGAGCTGGCACCGTAACCCGACAGCGCTGGGGCTCAGAGAAGCCCTTCTCTGGGGGCCGGGCTGCCCCCGACCTGCCCCGTGCCCATGGGGAGGTGGCAGGGGGGAAGACTGGGGTCTGCAGTGCTGGCATCCCCAGTCATCCCTCTCCCTCACATAGTGGTTAGCCTGCAAAGGGTGTTATTTGCTAACGACTGATTAATCTTCAAGCTTAATTACTGCCAAGGCTCAGTTAATTTCCACACACTTTAAGTATTTGTTCTTGTAATCATTACATGACTCCATATTCTCCCAGTAATTAAAAGTCTCACAATATGACACTAAATGGGTGATGTTCCTGCATCCTGCCAGCCTGGCTCTATTAATTCCTGAATTGTTGCCACAGATTAGCTGGCTTTAGAGAAATTGCTGCCAGATGCTGCAGTCCCCTGCTACCCAGGTGAGCCCGGAGCCATCTTTGACCCCTCCAGGCACGCTCTCCCCATCTCCTCGGCATGTTGTGGGGCTCAGCGAGGGCATCTGCAAGGTGAGGCTGGCGCTACGTGGTGTGAAAGCTGTCTGGAGCGGGCAGAGCCCCGAAGCAGCCGGCGGGGAAGGTAAGACCTGTCCTGCGATCCAGCCCAGCTTCGCTGGGTGGTTGTTTTGCCGAGCAGAGCTCGGCGGCAGGAGCGGCTTCGGGGTGCAGCTGGGCAGGAGAGCCCAGCAGCCAGCGCTGCGGGAGCCTTCCTCCCTGGCGCTGTCCTTCCTCACAGGTTCCTCAACCCATTTCATCCTGGCAGAGGCGGCGAGTTGTTTCTTGGCAGCTCCTGAGGACGTCTCCAGCCCAGTCCTGGATGCTTCCAGCGTTAGCTCGGAGAGGATGGGCACAGCGCAGGGGGGTCTCTGAGGACCCCTCAGTCTGGGGTCCCCTTCCAGGCCAGGGGAGGAGAGATGCACAGGGAAATTCATGCCTGGGCAGCTGCGATAAATCGCATTTCCCTCTAAGACAGAGCAGAGAGGTGGCTGTGTACCGCTAGCAGGGTGGCCAGGGGAGCAGAGTCCATCCATGTGCCCCCACCTTGCCCGAGGGGCTCTGGGCTTGTTGGGAGAGACCTGCGGCCGGAGGGCGATGGGTATCGCCAGCGCGGTGGGGGTAGAGGTGCCCGTGTGTGCCCAGGTCACTCACACCCTCCCCTCCTGCTTCCAGGCTTGTACCTCCCCCAGCACCTCCAGCAAAATTTTCTGAACCTAATGCTGCGATAGGCTTTGCTTCCTGCTTGTTTTGTGCTTTTCCGTCCCTAAGCATCACTGATATGCCGGGGGCTGCTTCATCGCAGGGCTTTGCGTATGAGGCTTCTTGATTCATGAACACGTGGAGGCAAAGTGCTGTTGCGGGCGTTTTCGTGCCGTGGTTGGTTGTGACGTCTCGGGCGGCTTGCTCGAGAAAAGCCCTCGGCACCCGGTTCCCCCGGGCGAGCGGAGCCCAGGGCTTTGGGGCAGTGCTGGGGGGTGGGGGGGTGAGGAGCGAGGCACCAGTGTG
Organism: Sagittarius serpentarius; assembly: GCA_034782735.1. NCBI lineage: Eukaryota > Metazoa > Chordata > Aves > Accipitriformes > Sagittariidae > Sagittarius > Sagittarius serpentarius. Next base: position 29,623,724 of record JAVKLA010000002.1, on the reverse strand, counting down.
CCTTTGCCCAGGCTGTGCGTCTGACTTACCCTGTGAGGAAAATCACATCCCGTTAACCCTCCATCAGATGTCCCTGATTTTGGAGCAGCTGGGAGCAAGCAGCTCCCCCCGAAGGGATGGGCTCGGGGGCTTCCCAGCTGGGGGGCGTGGGGACTATGGAGGGGGGTGTCCGGGGAGGCCGTAGTGCTGATGGTGGAAACACAGGCCGCCAAAATTAACCCTTCCAAAATGAAGCGGAGCCTGCCCACGAAACACGCAGCTGGCAAAGAAAATGCAAGGCTGAGGGCTGTAGAAAAGCACGGGCTCGGGAGAGCAGCTCGCCCAGGGGATCCCCTGCCCCAGGGATCGTGATGAAACTGGGTATTTTTGCTCTAACCTTTGGGCACCTCCCTCTTAGTCAAGACTGTCGAGGCTGGCGATGCCTCCACAGCTCACCGAAGGCGGTTTCTCGCAGCCTGCATCAGGCTACTCAAGCACGCAGACAAATATATCTGATTTACGCCCCAATCGAGTGACGATTAACATACATCAAAGCGATGATCGCATAACCCTCCTGTCCGTGATCCCTCGTGTTCACACAAATAAAAGCCGCTGCTGCCCAGGCGTATGGCTCAGCTCAGTTCTGCTCTGGGAGTCAGGAGGAAAGCGAAGGTTTGGGCTTGTGGCTTCGGCTTCGTGTTCTGCTTGGGAAGGATCTTGGAGCACTTTATAGCATTCATAAAATATTTTAATTTATGATCTTGGTTATACTTTGCTGGCAAGTTCTCCCTCTGTTGGCAAGTTACTGGCTTTGATTGGAAAGTTGGTTTTCATCATTTTTTTCATGAAACTTGTTGCCAGCTTGCTAAAATGGCAGTGTCCTCCCCTGGGGTGTGCAGCAGTGGGCTTTGGGTTAGCTCAGGGTCTGGTCCTCTAAATGCATTTGTGCGAGAAATGTCACCCACGGTAAACTGAAATTAAAATAAATGGAAGTACTTCAGTGAGTTAAATGCTCCGGTATTTATTACGCAATTTATTATGTAACTGGGTGTTGGAGGAGTTCAGGCAGGGCTTGCCCGTGCATCATCCGATACTTGCTTCAGATGAGTTTCCAAGGAACGTTCCTGTCCTGAAACATGTTCCCTGGGTTATTTGCCCAGGGTGAATTCCCGATGAGTGCAAACACGGCCAGAGCGAACTCGGGTCTTTATTCAGGTCTTCGTGGAGGGGAGACTGAGCTGTTTGTCTCAGCCCTGAGGTGTAATGGAAAAGATTGCAGCGTACAGAGATACCAGAAGTTGTATTGGAAGCGTATGTGGTTCTGTGATTTTTTTTTTTAAATATTTTTATTTCTTTTAAATTTTTTATCTAGTTGACGGGCTGGAGCTGCCTGTGAAGAATAAACCCACTTACCAGTGGTATGGGCCCGCTTGTACGTGGCTCTCGGGGAGGCTGCAAAGCCGGGTGCAGCATCCCTGTCCTTGTTTGATGTTAGGAAAGGCACCGAGGAGCTGAACGACCTGGCAGAGCCCGCGCTGGGGATAGCAAAGCAATGAGTCCCGTGCCTCATCCCCAGCACTTTGTTTTGTTTTTTTTTTTTTCTTCCCCTAATCTTGCTGTAAATTTCTGCCCAGCTGGTAGCAACCAGGGCCTTTGGGCTTTTGCTCTTGCTCCCTGGGGGTCTGAGCCTTTCCCAAGCGGAGCAGGGCACGGGAGCCTCCCTGCGCTCCCCGTCACGGCACCCTGCCTGCTGCCCCCACCCTCCGCACGGGCCAGCAGCTCAAACCAAGCCGAGGTGGTTTATCCAAGCTTAGGGTAATAGCTCCAGCAGCGGAGTTATGAGGATTAAAACCAGGATTACAAATCAAACAAACACAAAACACACAGCACCCACCCGGCTCACCTGCTACACCCCGCCTTGGGACCATCGGTGTCAGGGGACTGTGACCCCGATTTTAGGGGCAACGTCAGCCACCTGGTAATCCCCCTGTGTCCGTGTTTGCGTCCTTGCTCTCTCTGCCGGGCAGCCCCAGCTCCCGGCTTTTTGGGTGCAAGCCACCTCGGAGACGATGCAGAGATGCGCATAAGAGCATGGATCCCCCAAAGAAGTTTTGCCTCCAGCATCGATGAGGTTTACCTGGATTCTCTTATGTCAGAGGAGCAAGGCTCTTAATTGCTCCGTCTTCTTGGAGATTTAAATCATCTTTTTTAGCTATCCAGCGCTTGGGTGAGGGCTTTTCCCCACGTCCCTGGGGACCCCTTGGCTTTCCTCGGCTCGTTCCCCACCGGCTGTTGGGTGACTCTGAGCTCGTCCCACTGGGTTGGGGGGGGCGGAGAGGAGCCTGAGCCCAGGGGGTGACCCGCTGGAGGTGCCCTAGGGGGTTGTTTCTCCAGGAGATACCCCAGCTATTTTAACGGGGGCTGCACCTCCAATGCCGCAGCAGGAGCCAAGAGGGTGGGAAAGGCCCTTTTCCCATTGCTGGGAAGGGTTATCCATCAGTGCCGCCTCTGGGAGATCAGCTCCCTGTCCTGGAGAGCGAGGCTGTCGTGGGGCTGGGTGTCAGGGGGTGATTTGTGCCCCCAGAGCGGGGAAGCAGTGAGAGCCCAGCACCGGCCCTGGGCACCCTTCGCGGCTGCTTTCTGCTCTGCCTTGGGTCTTTGGGCAAAAAAAAATACTATCTTTAAAGAGGCAAATGGCAGAGCAGACATTGTAGTGAGCAAGTGGAAATCCTTTGGTAAACTGCTCTGTGTGAACGTTGCCTTTGTTGATGTATTATCTTCAAAACATCTGCTTTTCTCCGTCTGTATTGGTCTTCCCAAAGTCACTGCTTTCACCAGTTAATAGCAAGAAATATCGGATGAGCAAGCAAATATGTTTAGGGCTTGTATTATGAAGACAACACGCAAATAGAAAGAGATTCATCTTTTCATAATGCCACTTTTATAAAAGGCAATAAAAATACAGTGCCTTGTAAAGGGATAAACAGGCCGAACCTGAGCTGCTGCTGCAGGGTTGGGGACAAGAGACAAAGTGAAGGGAACCAAATTAATGCATAAAAAAGTAAAGGAAAACTCAACCTCTGGCTATATTATATGGCAAATGATCTGCCAGTGGGGAAAGATACATCTTAATAGCAGTTTTTGAAACAAGATGAATACTGTATACAGTGCATTATAAGGCACAGTGTGATCTGAATCCTAATCAACGTGGGGAAATATAAATCTGAAAATAATAAAGATGAAATCAATATTGATGGTTAGAAGTAAAAGTACTGTATTTGCTGTAGTAAACGGTTTTAAGGTCCCAGGGAAAAATTTGTTCTAGAAAACCCATAGTAATTTACTATAGTTTCAATAGCTGGCACAGCCCCAGCGCATTTTGGTGGCATTTATATTGTCGCTATAGAAAAATCTAAAAAGCAACAAGAAGAAAAAAAAAAAAAGCCTGTCGCTGCTCCCTGCGCAGCGGTAGCACTGGAAGCGAGTTCTTCTTTCCGCTGGGCTGGCGGAGGCTGTGCTGGCATCCCAGCTCGGGTGGAGACACGTGGCGGGATATTCCCCTTCTGCTTAGCTGTCACCGAGCAGAAGCAGCCACTTACCTTCTCCTTCCCAGTGTCTCCAGTTACTAAGAATACGGCATCAAATTCTGACGAGCTACAGAAAACCTTTTTGCGTTTGAGGTTTTGCTTTAAATGTCTTATTTTCTTGTCCTCTGCCCAGGTGACAGATCACTGTAATGATAGGTGATGTAACTTATGCTTAACCTTCTCATCATCTCTTTAATAGGTCAAATGAAATTTGCTGCTCAAGTGATAGCTTTGTTGCCCAGCAGATAAAAACACGGAGGTGGCTGACAGCGCTGCCCGTGTTAGCGCTAACGCCGAGGCCCACCAGTGCTCCTGACGTGGGAGCGTGGCTCTTCACCCCAGGCGTGAAATCCCTCGCTCAAAGTCATGGGGATTTGGAGGTTGACAAGTAAGGGTGATGAGCGTGGGAGTGGTGGGAGATTTGAACCTGGCTTCTTATTTTGGAGGGACATTTTCTACCATTTTTCCATCTTCTTAATATAGGTCAGGTACCATGGTGGACGTTTTTTGTGTCAATTTGCAGTAACCCTCTGCGTTTTGGGGAAAGCCTTGCGGAACCCATGCGCTGCGGCCGTCTTGTTTGTGAGAACTGGAAGCGCTGTCTGAGTGTAATGATCAGACATACGTTTTACATCAAAGGGCTCTGAGCTGAAATCTTTGTGTTTGGGGAGCAGCTGTAGCTTACGAGAGCTGGGCAAGCTGGCCTAGGTGCTGGGCCAGATCCACCAGCCGGTGGCAACCGCCACTGTGGCCGGAGCTCCAGCATGACTTCGGCTGGCTGCAAGGCTGAGCCTGGAAGCCAGCCGTTTATTTAGGGTAACGATCCTGATTTTTGTTCGAACGTGTTTGTGGGTGCCTAGTGCTCAGCCCTGGCTGAGCTGAAGTCTGGAGGTCATCAGAGGGGAGAAAGGGACCGAGGTTGCTGTTGACTTTTGAGATCCACCTTAATTACTTGGGTGTTTGGGAGCGGGTTTGGACCCAAGTGAAAAATGGGATGGCTTCTGGGAGGAGGCCGAAGTAGGATCCTGGGCTAATCTGAGTGCTCTGAAGCATAGGAGCAGGGCTTCCGCCGCTGGGCTCATCCTCTCTCCTTGTCGTGAGTGATGGAGAAACCTGAGGGGCATCTCCACCAAACCAACATCCCTCGCCTGTTGTTGGAGCAGGAGGTTGGGCTCTCTGGCTCCGAATTCACTGCACCCTTGTGACGGTTGCTCCTAAACTGCCCATCCCAGCCGTTCCCTGTTTACTGAGCGCCTGTGCATCACCTCCGTGGTCTGATGGCTGCTTGCCGGTGGAAGAAGGGTTGCAGAAATGGGGGGGCTGTGAGCTTTCAGGGCTGGCTGAGCTGTGCGGCCCTCAGACCGGGACCATTTTATCTCCTCGGAGCCATGCTGACAAGCAGAGCTTATCACAGGTCATTTTTGTGCCCGTATTTTACCAGGTCCTCATGAGCAACCTCCCTGCTGCAGCGGTTACAGTAGCTGGCAGGTTACCTGGGGTTTATACTCTGCAAAGGTTGAAAGTTACTTGGGGGCAATGGTGTCCTCTGCATTTAATTATTATTTCTTAAAAGCCTAAGATATGTGGCTCCCTGTGGAGGTGTACAGCCTGAATATCGACGGTCATAAACCATGCCAGAAGGAAAAATGTGGGCTGCTCGCTGCTAGTGAATGGACTTTAAATCAACAACTGAAGCAGTATCGGTTCATAAAACTAGGATTTTTTTAGCCTTGAGGACAGAGGTACTTTAAATCCCAGCCTTCGGGTTCACTGATCTGGAGAACAAACATAAAACTTCACCGGGAAGGACCTGACATCAGCACATATTTTTTGTGCCGGGAGTATTCAAGGTAGCCCTTTTGGTTTTGCTCACCGCTTATGACATTTCCTTGTATTATAATGATCTCGGCAGCAGCAGGAGGAAAAACTTACGACCCAGGTGCTGCAGGAGGGGAAATTATTTACTGCGATAACCGCGCTCGCCGAGACGTGGTTGTTGTTTGTGGTGGAAATGGCAGGCGAGGCATTGGAGGTGGAGAGCTTGCTCCTTGTCAAGCCTGGCAGGGCACCGCTCCTGATGGATTGAGTTCTCTTGCCCTTTTATACATTACACCAGGTTTTAATTGACACCCGGCCTCTTTACAGTGCTCTGTCACTCTGTCTGTGCAATGTGTTATGTAGATGAGTTTAATGGTGCTGTTTACCCAGGACGGTATTGATTGCAAGGTTTAATTCGATGGACGGTGTACGCAGCTATTCGAACCGCTGGAATCTGATCTCAGGCCTTGCTGGGAAGGTGCCTACAGGCTTTGCTGGGGCTGCGATACCCACCTCAACCCCAGCTTGTGCAGGGCTGCCGACGCTCGCCCTGGCGCCCTGTCCCCGCACAGCCCTCGCTGCTGCTCCTCGCCGGGGGACCTGGAAACCTGCTTGCCTAAATCTTTGGTGGATGGGCTGGCTCAGGCCATCCACTTGTCCTGCTTGTTTTGCATCTGTCTGCAGTCTGCTCCAGGCCCACAGGCTTCCTCAGCCCTCCTCTGGTTTTGCCTTCCTTTCTCTGTATCTTTGGGTTTTTTCTCCCTTTTTTCCCAGCGTGGCTTCCTACATGCACGGCAAGACCAATAACCACAGCAGAGGGTTTTCAAACATAGCACATCTGAAATAAGAAAAACCACTTTTTCCAGCCTATTTAATATTTCCCCATGTAAAATGCACAGATGTATCCGTGTTTATCGGCACACTGCGAAAAACGGCAGAACACTGGTTTATATAGGCTTTTAACCAAACCTCTTGGAAGGCTATGACCTCTTTGCCTGGTACGTGCTGGACCAGGCGTTCCCATGTTGCATCCTGGAGCCAAGTTCAACCTGCTGGCAGCTTCCAAGGACGGCACGTTAGCGATAAGCACCCCTGGGTGTCACCACTGGGAGACATCAAGTTTTCAGGGTCTATTTGTTGTTTTTTCCCAGGTTCCAGCCAGCAGCTGGGTTAATGGAGAGGATCCAAGCTATAGCTCAAAATGTCTCAGACATCGCAATAAAAGTAGATCAGATTCTCCGGAACAGCCTCCTGAATGGCAAAGGTGAGTGTCCCCGGGGGTCCCCATGCTCCAGACCTCCCATGTGTTAAACAGTTGCAATAGGGAGATCCAGCCAAGCCTACCACGAAAAATTTGCTGAAAATGCAGGGGAATGGATGCTGATCCGAGGTTACCCAACTGCCTCTTGCAGACAGGAGTGAGTAGGGCGCCCGAAGCTCTTCGGCAGACCTCCTAGGGCTGTTTGTGTCCAGCGCTGCAGATGCAGCAGACGGTCACACCGTCTCTTTGAGGGAGAGGAGGTCGCGAGTGCGGTCTGAGCCTTCTCGGAGGTTTCCAGGACTCTCACCTTGCTATTACAGGCAGGAAGGCTGAAAAAGGAGGCTGCATAGGGAACCGCTCGCTCTCTGTCGTCTCTGACAGCAGTAATGTTCTCCTAAAATTGTTGCCTCACGTGGCCCAGGAGGACTCGAGAGCAGGGGAGATGAATCTGCAGAGGAGCAAGACCTGGGAAACTCGTGCCTGAAAGGGAGAGGAATGGTGACAAATCTGAATTGCTGTCAGAAATAAATGCCGCAGAATTAAATGCAGAATTAAAGATGAGGAGCAGTGCCAGCACAAACACCTGCGTAGAAAAGTGTGGCGGTTTGGATCCAAAGCCCAGGGGCTAGGATCTGGTGCCAGAAGAAATGTTCCCATCCCACGCCATCAGTGCTGGGAGGGCATCTGGGCTCTCCAGATGTTTCTCCACATGGCTGCGTGGTTCCCGGGGTTTGGGGTTTGGGCTGGCATCATCAAGTAGAAGATGCTTCCGTTGCCTCTTCCACCTCATGCTTTTTCAGTTACAGGCAAAGGAGGGCTTATAGGGGAGGGATGGTGTCTTTTATTAATCCAGCCACGGAAGAAAAGATCCTATGACCTTTTTAGCCAATTTTGTGCCTTACTCCAGGGCTGACCCTGGGGGCTGAGTCTTCTCTCGACAGCTCAGCAGGACAATTTTTGATTGCAAGTTTATGGCGTAAAGGCTGTCAAGTGCTTCCTTAGATACCGCAGCTTGCTGACGGATGATGAACAGGAGCGTGGACAGGTGGGACCTGGGGTTTGGACCCGGCTGAGAGCAGCAGAGAGGTGCTATAAAGAGACGTGCTGAGATTTAGGAAAGGGGAACGTGCTCTCGGCATTGAAGCAGGGCTGGGGAGTTTCCTCTGTTTCTGCCCTGACATTGGGGAAGACACTTCACGTCTTGCTGTCCCTCTCCTTCAAGCGGGAGGGGGCTGTCTGCCGGCCCAGCTGCGATGCCAAAGAACGTGCTTGGGGGCTGGCAGCCCCATCCCATCCCTTCCCCTCCCAGCGTTTCTAGCTTCTCCGCCAGCACGTCCCGGCTCTCCCCATGCCCAAATTGTCTTTCTGCAGTGTTGGAGGGCAGGAGGGACCAGTGCGAGGTGCCCAGGGACCCCAAGTACCCTGACTGCGCTGGGAAAGTGGAGGTAAGTCAGGGTTCCCTGTCTGGGAGAGGGTCTCGACCTGGGTGGAAGCTGCTGGGAAGGACACAAAGCAATGACCCTAGGGGTTAAACTGGTAAAGTGGGGAGGGGGATGCTTTCCAGAATAAAACTGTTTGCTTTAAAATGGGAAAGGTGCAGCCTGTTGCAGAAGATGGAGCCAAGCCAAAGATGTGGAAAGCAAAGCACAGCTGTGCTCCAAGGAGAAAATGCAAGGGAGGTGTCTGATCTCCTCTGGGAGCATTTGCTATACAAGTGTAGCTGTTTTCCCCCAATAACAAGGCGTGTACCTTCAGTTTTAGTCGTACAAAGCACTGAAGCCGCGGAACTGAGAGGTGTGCAGGCAGCAGCAGAACCAGCCGTGAGACCACCTCTGCCTGCAGCCCTCCCTGCCTGTAGCTTCTGTGTTTAATGACAGAAGCACAGTGAGGAGAAAGCACTGTCACATCATCTTTAAATATCTGGAGTGTTAGCTAGTGTCTGGGGAATAATCTCAGCATTGCACGGAAGAGCATCTCGTTGAGGCGGCCAGGACCTCCATCTCAAATAGGATGTCCTGCTTGACCCAGCCTGCTCTTTACACCTGAATGCAGCCTGGCATTTGGCCTGGAGCATGATTGCTTTGTCAGAGAGCATATTTACATGAACTAATTAAAAGCATCTCTTCCTTCCCAACCTCCTGCTTCAAGCTCAGGCTTCTGCAGGGCCCAGCCTCCCTGAAAAGATGTCGAAAGGTGTATTAAAATGATACTGGGGGGTTGTATTTTCCTCTTCCCCTGGTGCTAGGCATCCTTTCCTTCCACGATTTGAGTAAATTCGTAATGTAATTTAATTGTGGAAGTCTGTAATTCGATCTCCTGTCCGGGTGATTGCTGCATTTTACATATTGGGCGCAGCGACCTGTCTCCTGAGTAGATTTGTTTTTGTAGTTGAATTAGGAAGAGGCTGGCAAGAGCCTTTGCGGGGGATGATAAATCGCTGCTTCAGTCGCTGGTTATTCTCCTTCATGTGAAATCATCCTTGGGGACCACCGGTGGATCTGTCTCCTTGCCCTGCTGTGCCCGGGGCAATGAGATCAGCAGCTCGGCTTGCTCCCCAGCAAAGCTAATGAGAAGAAAACCCTGTGGTGTATCATTTCCTAGGGATTAATGGCTATGCCCCCCGGGGACGGCACGTGTTGGTGCTGGAACCAGTGCTAGACGCCCAGGGAGCCCCCGGCAAACCCTCCTGGCTCTTCCTCTGCCCCATGTGCCCTGGAGGCACCGGGCAGGCAAACATTGGCACGGCGGCACTGGTGCTGGGTGCGTGCTGGTTTGCAGCCCTTTAATCACCCTCTGCCCTTCATTTCTAGCTCCCAGCTAGAGAAAGATGATGGAGAATAGAGGTTGCCCATAGCAGGGGCAGCTTGCAGGGCTGCCGCATCCCCTCCCAGCCAGAGGATGAGCCCCATTTGTTTCTTTGCCCCCTTGCAGTGGATGAGGGCCAGGTGGACCTCCGACCCCTGCTATGCCTTTTTTGGCGTGGACGGCACCGAATGCTCATTCCTCATCTACCTCAGCGAAGTCGAGTGGTTCTGCCCTCCCCTGCCGTGGCGAAACCGGACGGCGGCTTTGCCTTCCCCACCGCCGCTGCCCCGAGTGCAGGTAAGGTGGGGGCAGCCTGCGTCCTGCCGGTGCCGGGGGGCTTGGGGAGAGACGATGGCTTCAAGGCTGCTGGAAATAAATGTTCCCAGAGCCAGCAGTGTCAGCAGGGCCATGATGCTTCATGCGGGTTTTCATAGAATCACGGAATGGCTTGGGCTGGAAGGGACCACCAAAGGCCACCTAGTCCAACCCCCTGCGGTGAGCAGGGACACCTTCGACTCGATCAGGTTGCTCAGAGCCCCGTCCAGCCTGGCCTGGAATGGTCCCAGGGATGGGGCTTCTACCACCTCCCTGGGCAACCTGGGCCAGTGCCTCACCACCCTCCTTGTATAAAATTTCTTCCTTATATCTAGTCTGAATCTACCTTCTTCTAGTGTTAAACCGTTCCCCCGTGTCCCATCACTACAGGCCCTACTGAAAAGCCTGTCCCCATCTTTCTCATAAGCCCCCTTTAAGTAGTGAAAGGCTGCAAGGTCTCCCCGGAGCCTTCTCTTCGCCAGGCTGAAGAACCCCAACTCTCTCAGCCTGTCTTCATAGGAGGGGTGTTCCAGCCTCTGACCATTCTTGTGGCCCTCCTCTGGACCCGCTCCAACAGGTCCGTGTCTTTCCTGTAGCGAGGGATCTGGGATGTCACAAGCTGCTCTGGGTGCAACGGGGCCCCTGGGATTTGGTGCATTAAGTAGAGGAGCTCTGGTGTCAGGTCTGGTGGCACCAGGGGAAGCTGTCCATCTAGGAAGGACCCATAGCACCGCAGCTGCGACGGGCAAACCTCTGCCAGCCCCCGTGGCAGCCCAGGGGGCTCCTCTCGTGGCTGCTTTCCCTGCGCTCAAAATGCAGAGCCTGCTCCTTTCCTAGGCAGCTTTCCAGAGCGACCTGGCTCGCCTCCTGGAGCTGATCGGCACGGGCAAGGAGTCCCTCAGCTTCATGAAGAAGAGGATCCGGCACTTGGCCCAGCAGTGGCTGCGGGCGGCTCGGCGCCTCGAGCAGAAGCTGAAGGGCCGGCAAAGGGACCAGAAACACGTATC
>JAVKLA010000002.1:29536413-29612852 GCA_034782735.1 Sagittarius serpentarius | reverse complement strand
CCCCCCCCCCCCCCCCCCCCCCCCCCCCCCCCCCCCCCCCCCCCCCCCCCCGCCCCCGAAAAGCTGAGCCCTTGGGAACACGGGGAGCGGAGACAGCTGGGATGTGAGCGAGCTGGGAGGAAAATTCATTTATGGAAGCACATGGGTCTGCAGGGTCAGTCTGTGGTCCCTGGGTGCGACTCTGCTTGCATTCGGGATGTCGCAGGACTGGGGTTAATGAATTTTGGAGACGGGTCTCGATGGGTTGGAGGCGGCATCCAGCCAGCGGGCAGGGAGTCTGGCACGTCTCCTCTGCGGAGGTGCCGAGGTTGCTGCCCCTCCCTTTCGTGTTTTTGCGGTGCCCCGCCCTTCGGTCCCTGCGTGCCGGCAGATCCGGCTCCGGTCCGTGGGACGGACGGTGGTGTACAGCAGGAACATGAACCTGGTCCCAAGATACAGAGCGCCAGTCGATGGGAGCGGGTAAACTCTGACTAGTGGGTCTTTGCTAATTGGACATAGATCACTTGTCTTTACACCCAGCTGATTTCCCTGAGTAATTCCAGCATGCAAAAGGAGCCGGAGGGAGTCAGGGACCATAAGTCATTTTGGGCTGGAAAACCCAAATTGTCCCTTTCCCCCAGTGCCACCCATCCCAGCGCTGACCCCTCTCCTTGTCTCTCCAGATCTTGATCCATATCGGCTTCCTGACGGAGGAGTCGGGGGATGTTTTCAGTCCACGGGTGCTGAAGGGGGGCCCGCTGGGCGAGATGGTGCAGTGGGCTGACATCCTGGCTGCCCTCTTCCTCCTGGGACACAGCCTGAGGGTCACCGTCTCCCTGAAGGAGCTGCAGAGGTGGGTGCTGCGGTGCCACGGGTGCGCGGTCCTCCCCAAGAGGGTCTGCCCCCGCCCCGCGCGTGTGCGGTTGCATCGAGGTCTTGCATGAAAGCATGAGGTCCGCAAAGGCTCAGGGGTGGCTTTTCCCCCCACCTGCATCTTGGGCGGCGCTGGTGCTGTACTGGCGCAAGCGTTCGGTGGGTGCAGACCACCAGCATCACGGCTAGGATCGATCCCGTCCCTTTTGCATTCCAGGAAAGCGGGAAGGACCGGTGCAGAGTAAGGCTTTGTATGGGGCTGATGTGGAGATATCTGGGGCAGGGCTCTGCCTTTTGGTCCCGGCCCTCGATCTGAGCAGCATTAGTCCCCTGCTGTCAGCACACAGCATCACCCGCATCCCCTGATGCCTGCCTAGAGCTGGGTGTGGGAAAGGCTCCCTTTCACCCCCCATTCCTCAGGGATGCTCTCTGCGGGGCCGGTGGCCATGTGGCTGCAGGGTGCAGGTGCACGGCTGCGCTCAACCCCCCTGGCTTCACTGGCGTTGTTTGAGCAGCGACTGTCCTTCCGTCCTTCCTTCCGTCCTTCCGTCCTGGCAGCTGCATCCCTTGCAGGGGGTGGCAGCCACCAAGGAGTCCCTCCTCAGGAGGTGCTGGTGCTGGCTTGGGGACCTGCGGGGGAATTTGCTGCTGGTGGGGCACTTCCCGCAGAGGGATGGGCTTTTCCGGCCATGGGATTATGGGGCGAGGCAGGGTGACAGTGTGCAAACAGCTACGCCGGGCCACCCTACGAGTGTCTCTAGGCAGCACCGTGCCTCCCAGAGGGACCACTGTTGGGTGGAAAAAGTAAGAAGGAGAAGATAAGCGTGCCGTGTTCCTCTCTGCTGATGCAGTTCTGTTATTACCGGGCTGACGCTGCTGCCTCCTGTAACCTCGCAGGGTTTCCTCGCCTCCTGTGAGACATCTTGAGTGGAGGGCAAGTGCCAGGGAAAATGCAAATTAGGATGGGTTATAAATCAAGAAAAGCCTGAAGCTGCCTTGGGGACTGGGCAGGGTTTGGGCGACGCTAAGCCATCATCGGCCTCATAATGAGCCATGCTGAAAAGGGAGTGAAAAAAACCCAACAGTCCTGGAAAAAAACAACAAAAAAACCCAACCCAGCCCCTGCGGCATTCAGAATTAATGAACGGAATTAGCTCCCGACTAATTAACTCAAAAAAATAATCCTGGTCCTCATGCAAAAGGCAGCAGCTTCTCAAAGAGGTGGGCATGCATCACGGCGATCTCCACGTGGCATGCTGAGCTAAATTGTCATGGCTAAATAATATCCATGTACTCAAGGATGAAAGAAGTTAATGGCTGGGGGGGTTGTGTTGTTGTTTTGTGATTCTTGTTTGTGTTTTTTAATGAAGAGCCTCACGGTGGCCATTTGAGGTTGGGAAAGAGCTGGCTGAGTCTTACGGAGGGTTTTGCAGCATCCGTTTCGCTCTGCGAGTGGCTCTGGAGAGAGCTGCGTTGCTGCCTGTAGTATTTCTCCTGTCTCAGAAGCGCAGGAGCTTCGACATTGGTTGGCAGTGATGAGACCTCCTCTTTGACGTGGATTTGGACGTGTCCCCTGGGACGCCTGGGAACGGCAGCTTCATCTCTTCCCCTTCGTAGCTGCGATGGGGAGCAAGCGAGCCGGGCTGGGGCTGCGCGTCCTGCACCTCTCTCTGTCCCAGCGACAGAAACCATCCCCACCTCTCCGAGCATGTGTCTCGTGCCTGGCTTTGATGACATTTTAAATTCTGGACGCTCACGTCATGGGTTCACCTTCGTGTTGATGGGGCTGGGGCAAGCGGAGGCAGGACCTGGGGCTGTAGCCGAGTCCCCTCTGTCCCTTTGGAGACCAAGCCCAGTGTTCCCTGGGACCCTCCTGCAGCCCGTCAAAAGATGGGTTAATGCGGGTGTTGACGGGGGAGCAGAGGTCCCCCCCAAGGGGAGGGCTGAGGGGTGCCAGCAGTCCTGCTCCGTGCTTGCAGAGCTCTCGGCAACGTCCCTGCTGTCGGGCTGGTACGGCACTAGCCGTGGCTCTAAGGAGTGCTGAGATAAGCCTTTGCCCGAGCACGAGCAAGCAGGAGGCTTAGCAGAACACGTGTAACTAATCCTGAGTTGTGCTAATAATCTTGGGTTCTTCGTTAAAGCCTGGAGGGGACTTTCCCTGTAGCTGCAACTTTGGGCACGGGTTGGTACGCAGAGAGCCGGGGGATGCGTGAGGGCCTGGAGCTGGGGTGCGGGGAAGAAGCGAAGCTAAAACTGTGTCGCCGTGGAAGGGTCAGCCCAAGTACTCTGACTTCTTATCCCTCCTGCCCCTGTGCAACCTCCTGAAGCAGTAAAGCTTTGCTGTGCTGTAGACCGGGGCTAAATTTGTCCTTTCCCGTCCCAGGTGTCTCTTGCTGAGCTCGCAGCTGGGCAGGCCCCGGTGTTCGGGGTGGGTTTGAGGATATTTTGCTCCAGCAATGTGAAATGTTGAGTCCACTTCTTGTTTATTTTCCTTTGGCACCCACTGCTCTTTTCACGGCTCAGAACTGTAGCTGCTCCCACCCAGCACGGCCTTCACGGAGCAAAGGCTGGCATCCATAAATTATTCAGCACGGAATAACCTCTCTCCTGGTTTGTTTTTTGTCTCTTCAAATTTCTGAGCTGATTTTTCTATGCGTATTGATCATTGGCAAGGGATCACTGGAAGGTCTGCGTGTGTGCACTTCAGCCAGTAGTTATCTGAGAGCTGTTCATTATTAGCATCTATATTGATTGCAATGCAGCAGTGCCCAGAGGCCGTGGTCAAGATTGGATCTGAAATGCTGGGGATCAGGCAAATGAGGAGGAAAAGTAAGTCCCTGGTCCAAAAAATTGGTGATGGAGGGCTGGGGGTGAAAACAGGTCAGGAGCGTGACTGCGTTGTGCTGGGCACCTCTCCGTGGTGGGGGCTCCAGCGGGGAGAGCGGCAGATGCCAAGCGGTGAATAGCAGGGGTGTTAAATGGTTCTTCCCCTGGTTTGGGGGACCAGTGCTAATCTGGAGCAAAGCCAAGGAGCTCTGGAGATCTGCAGGCTTGCTCCACGGCTTGGCTAGGCACTGTCCAAATGCCCCTGTGAGGTCCAAGGTTGAAGCCGCTGAGCTCAGCCCTGGGTTCCCAGGGCTAGCTTATCTAGCTTATCCAGCTTATCCTTTGCCCGCTATAGACCTTAAATATCGGTGAGCTCCGCTGCTGTGTCCTACCAGAGGCTAATTTTTCTCCTGTAGTTTGAACTAAGTGCAGGTGTTTGTCCTCTTTTGCATTTCCTGGCAAGTTTGTGAGCTGCTTCTGCTGTGTCTTGAGAGGCAAGGGGTGAGACACGGGATTATCTGGTGGCTGGTGCAAAGCATCGCTGGGCGTGTGCAGCTCCCCAGGAGGAGAGCAAAGCCTCGAGCTGGAGCACGGAGTCAGGAGTTGTTTTCCATCGGAGGTTTGTGCTGGATGGGTAAGGGCAGCGGAGGGAGCCAGCAGCATTTTGGGCCCTGCCTGGAAGCAGGGAGGGAGGAAAGATCCCAAATCTAAATGCAAACGCTTGATCCTTGCTGAAGACCCCTTGTGCTGCTTTGGTAGCCAAAATGTGCTGTCGGGGAAGTGAGAATCGGGGGCGGTGCGCGTGTGTGTTGCTTGGTAGGGGAGGAGTGGGAAGTGCCTGAAAGACCTGAGCTGGGTTGTTAATGAGGTAGCTTAGAAGTAGATGTTGGAAAATTACAAGCAGCGCTTTGGAGCGATGGCTGTGCCGGTGCAAAAGCCGCAATAAGCCGAGGCTCTTCCTCCGGAGTGCCTGTGCCCCTGGGGCAGGCGGGGAGGGATTTGCTCAGCCTTTCCCCCCAGGAGAAGGGGCACGAGGGGCGCTGCTGGGACCTCCAGCTCCTACTCACGTCCTTAGGTCATGGGGACGGTCATGTTGGCATCTGCAGCTGCTTTTGCGGGGCTAAGGGAGAGGCTCGGGGAGACGGGGTGTGGTGCTGCAAGCTGCTGGAGCCACGGGGAGCATTGATCTCAGCGATGCTGAAAGGTGCTTTTTGCAACGGGCCCCTTGAAATTAACGGCTCGTAAGGCAGGACAGAAAGTCGAAGAAAACAGGATTTGATGCCTCGTGGGGTCAGGGCTTTACAAAGTGTTCTCGGAGCTTAATTGCTCTGGTGTCAAGTTCTGGACTCCTAATACCAGCCCTAGCAAGGCACTTAATTTTAAGCACACGCTTGTATCCCATGCTGGCAGCCCTTTACCTGTCGAGCAGTAACGGTGGCCAGCGTGTGGTCTGGGCGACGAGCCACCCTCCGTGTGCCGGGGCGGCGTGGATGGGCCATGGCGAGGCTGGCACCGCGGCAGGGCTGGCACCGCGGCGGGACGAGGCTCAGCGTCCGCTGCCGCCGCTCTCCTCTCATTGCCTGGCACGTAATTATAGCTGCTGTTCTCCTACACTTTCCACAGTCGCCGAGGTGTGTTCAGGCTGCAGAAAGGGCCATTCAAATGGAAAGATGATGTCCAGACAAAGGCATTTCTAATTATTTTCTGACAGATAAAAGCCATCTTTCTGTCTAGCATCTGTTCACATGAAAACCTGCGCAGTGCCCAGGCTCCGGGCTTCACCTTCCCTCGCCAGTTGGCACGTACAGTCCCGGCAGTGTGCGGTCGAGCCAGGAATTGCTTGTGGAAGCAGGCAGAAGTGACCAGTTGTGTGCGGTCCTGACGGAGCTGCGTGGCGTGGCTGTGGGATTTGTCAGCTCCGCACTGGTGGGGAGGAAACCTCAGCCTTTAATGTAGCATCAGGTGTTCCCATTACTTGAGAGTGAGTGTTTCTGCAAGCTGTTCGGGTGACTGGGTTCTTCTTTTTCTGGCCAGGCTTTGACGTCCGTGCTGTGACGTGGTTGTGTATGGGATGTTGCAGGCTTTGGAAAGGCTGGATGTTTGGTTGCAGGTCTCGGTGGGAGCTCAAGAGGATGCCCCCGATTGTGGGTACTCCACCGCTGCAAACCCTTGCAAAGACAGAGATGAGGAAGACTGAACCAAGAAGGTTACACAAATGCTGGGCACACCACTGTGTGTCTGAGCTTTATTGGATTCTCCAGTCCGTCGTTTAATGGGGAGAGGTTTCCAGCAGACTTGTCTTAAGTGATGGGTTAGGCAGGATCCAGGACGTTAGTGGGTAGAAATCGGCTTTGCTGTAGTGGTACCATGAAGATTTGGCTAAAACTGCCCTTCCCTTTTGAGCTGCTGGAGCAGCTGGGACAGCAGGGGACAGCCGGTCTGTCCCAGGGTCTGCCCAGGCGCCGCGAGCATGCGAGTGCTCAGCTTCTGCTGCTCCCCAGAGGAGCCCAAGTATTTATTTCCCTTTCCCGGGAAGTTTCTGCATTATTTGCTGAATTTCTGACCAGAAAGAGCTGCTTGCTCTGGCACCCTCCTGTGCATCTCCAGGGTCTGACTCTGCCCAGCCGAGAGGGCGGCTCTTACCGGAGGACGGTGGATCCCATCACCTCCCCTGCTCCTCCTCCCCTCTTCAGCCGGGTACAGCCGCTTGCAGAGTTGCAGCCGTGTAGCTCCGCAATTAAAAGCCGGGTACGTCGAAACGAGACTGCAAAAGCTGCTCCCTTTAATTACAGCAGCTTCCCAGCACCTCTGAGGAGGCGGCTCGGAGCTTTGCTGGCAGCAGCGACATGAGGAGCGGGGATGAGCCGCCCTGCCGTGGTGAGGAGCGGCGGAGAGGGATTGCTTCCACCTTTGAGGGCTTCATTTTGTAGGAGAGGAAGGTGCATAAATTAGCAGGAATTACTGAGCTGTTAAATTGCGCTCCTTCGTGAAATATGTTTATTTTGTAGCCAAATGACGACTCGCTCGCTGGCTGCTTTGCCATTACAGAAACCTCTGCTTCATCACATAAAGGTTATGATAACCTTATTAATTGCTGGGTAATTTATATAGGTGAGAGGAGGTTACGCCTGGCGTGCGGGGAGGGTTGATCCTCCCTGCGGCGGGGGCCCAGAGCCCCTCCGGGCTGGGGAAGGACGGAGGTTTTGGCACACCCAGAGACGGTCCAGCTGCGAGCCCCCCCCATCAAACCCAGCCTCCAGCCCCGCAAGGCTGGTGACTCCCCATTTCTGGAGGCTTTCGGTCCCCTCATAAGACGCAAAGCATCCAGCAGTCTTCGCTCCTCGTGGCTTATCTTTGCAGCCCAGAAAAAATGCCTCCCGGGGGAAGTCCCAGCTGAGGGGATCTCCCGGCAGAGCCCTGCCCGGACCCGCGGGAGCTGCTGCTGCTGCAGTGAAATCTCGGCATTAGCTGTCTTCTGGGGACGTGCTGCAAAGGCTTCCAGCAAGTGCTGCGTCCTGCCGTGACAGGAAAACAGGGTTTTGTTGAACCTTGGAAATAAATAGATTGCTGAACCCCAGCCCAGATGGGTAGGGCTGCGTTGCATGGGATCGATGATGGGCCAGAGAAGCAGTCCAGATGCACGTTGCAAAAGTAAAACCATTGCAGGTGGCTTAAAAAGCATCCTGTCACTGCTTGAAAAACCTCACTTTTGAGGTCATCATGTCCCTTCTAGCAGGAGGAAGAGCTGGGAGCAGAGGCCAGGCAGCGAGGCATTCATGTCGTGGGCTCCGATTTGCAATTTAACTTGCTCGTGGTGGGCTTGTCACAGACCCCCAGGAGCTGCTCAGGCTCGGCTCCGGCACCTTTTATCCCCTGGATAACGGCCCTGT
This sequence comes from Sagittarius serpentarius, assembly GCA_034782735.1. Taxonomy (NCBI): domain Eukaryota; kingdom Metazoa; phylum Chordata; class Aves; order Accipitriformes; family Sagittariidae; genus Sagittarius; species Sagittarius serpentarius. The sequence goes on along the minus strand of JAVKLA010000002.1, from coordinate 29,605,284 downwards.
GCTTGCTGGGCTCTGGCAGACAGGGAGAAGCCGAGGACGCAGAAAGGACAGAGTCCCTCCTCCATTTCCCCTGCTGCAGTCTGCCTTGCTGAAGACAGCAGATGTGGGCAGAGAAGGTGCAATTAAATATAATATGGGATATTGGCCCAGCCTGCCAGCAGATGCCCACGAGGTCCATTTAGTGCTGGACTTTTCAGCCTCAGGAGTGATAACGTGGAAGGAAACGTTGGATTAATTTGAAAATAGGTCAATGGGATGTAAAGATAACCCCGCAGTCGTCTGATTTCAGAGAGCCTGCGCCGCGCTCGGAAGGGAATGCGTCCCCTTGTTGATTAAAGTACCTATAAGGGGAAAATAGCAGGACGAGAAGCTGCTGTAGGTTTATTCTGGAGTAGGCACAGCTGGTGGAGGCAGCTGGCGGAGAGGCGAGCTCGGCGCTTGCATCCGCTTGGATTGAAGCCGCTTCGGCTGCTCTGTCCCAGAGAGGAGTGAGGGCTGAGCCGATGCACTAATCCTGGATGTCAGGATGGGACAAGCCACCAGGTCACCTGCCGGGGCTCCGGAGGTGCTGAGCCTGGGCACGAGCTGGTCCCCATCCTTGGCTGGTCTGGGAGGGGAGGTTTCTCCAGGAGCTGGGATCAAGCGATTTTCAAAGACAAAACTCTTGGCTGCGCTGGCTGAGAAGAAGGCATTTGCGCTCATCAGTTTTATTTGCGTAATTTCAAGCGCCATTAATAGTACATGGCATGAGTAAAAATCAGGGAAACTTCACTCCAACCATGAGTGAAATTGGTTTTAGTAGAAAATTAGTTGACTTAACTGGCAAATGATGAAAGCTTGAATAAAGAATGTTTAAATAAAGAGGAATGAAAAAAAAAAATTCCCCCCACCTTGGAGGTGCAGCCTGGATTTGCATGATTAGAATATTAAAATCAGTGGTTATAAAGTGTTTAGGAAGGATAAGGGGGGTAAATGAGAGAGATGCTCTGCTTCAAAGACACCGGTCCTGCTTTTAGATCTATTTCTGCCTCGCAGCCTTGGCGCTGGGAGTATAAATGGACGTGGCAAGTCCTGAGCACCCGGCGAAGGGATGTATGGCAGATCGCGGTGACGAGGGGGGGCCGGGGGAGCTGAACCTGCTCTACCTAACCAGTAGAAAGTTTTTTGGAGGCTTCAGTGTGAGATACTTAATTGCTGTCTCCCGCAGCCCCTTTTCAAGCTTGGTTAGGGCTTTTTAAAATTATGGACGATTTTGTAATGCAGCGGCTTGTGTGGCGTGTACCAGCTAGAGGATGGGGTATGGGTCAGCTCAGTTGCTCCACCGCAGTGCCAGGTTGGTGTAAATCAGCATTGCCGTTTGGCTGACGACTGAGGAAAAAGCAGCGTGGATGTGAGCAAATGTGATATTCAGTATTGCATCTCTATAAAATCCTGGGGTTTTTTACTGGCTTAACAATTCCCCTTCTCCTGGGGAGCGGAGGGTCTCCTTGTTGCCCTGTGTATTGTACTGAGGTGGCTGTTGGAGGCGAGAGCCTTTCTATTCCTGCCATCTTCCCAGTCAGCCATATTGCGTAAAACTGTGCATACGAGTGATAAAACTACAACCTGTTTCCCCTGCGGCTGACCCGGCCGGGCTGCCCTGAGCTGAGGCTCATATTCCTTGTGACAAGAGCAATGAAGCAGCTGCAGACACAGCTCTTCCCCTTAAACTGAAATTCTGTGTTTCCCTGGCTTTGGCAGGCAATGTGGTTCCACGTTTACTCGCTCTCCGGAGTCACGGTCACGGTCAGGATTTTGGGATGACCCTTTGCCGGTCTCAGGTCGGGATGGGGCTGGAAGAAGGATCTTGGTGCCCAACACTCAAGGGCTTGCAAGCCATATCAGAAGAAGATACCAGTGTGTTGCTTGGCTGTTCCCTGGGTGGAAGAGCCATCGATTTCCTCTGTGAGCAGCCGTGGGATCGATAGATGAAGTGCTGTGCATAGTGGTAGGTCTGGGCAAGGGATGAGGACCTTGTGGAAGCGCTTCTCAGAGGATGGACCTTTGGACGCTGGGTTCATTCGAGCTTCAGCTGTGCAACAGATAAAACCCAGGTAGGGCTGGGAAAAGCGGATTCTCAGGTTCAGAAGGGGAAGTGCAGAGAAATTAGGAGAACCAGTAAGGGAGGTCACATAGAGGGAAAGCTTCAAAGCCTGGGAGTGTAAAACCTGGCTGGACCTTTTATTCCTAAGAAAAGGGAAAATACTTACAGGGATGGCTGGGATAAATACCCATCTCCAAAGAGGCACTAGCAGTAAGTGAAGAGCCCAGAAGAAAACAAAGACAGACATCTTGGCAGGCAGGAGCTAAGGGTGAGATTTCACACTGCCTGAGCTCAGACTTGCAAAATAAAACAGAAATTCCTCAGCCCTGTTAGAAGGACTGAGAGCGAAACGGGGCGACTGCATGGTGGGAGTGGGGCAGAGCCCGGGCGGACCAAATCAGCTCAACGTTTTGGTTTTCCATGAGGATGTTGCTATTGCTTTTTGGGTCTGAGTGGGGTTATGAGGGTGAGGATAAGGAATTGCTGTCCTTAGGAGGAAAAAAAATACAAGAGCATTGAAACTGAGGGGTGGATCATTTGTATTTCTGAGCAAACTACCACTCAGAAATCACAAGTACAAGTAACAAGGATTTTTGAGAAACCTGCTGAAGCTGGAAGATGTCACAGGTTTTTTTCTGAGAAGGAGGAAATGTGGTCCAGACAAGCAGATGGGCTGTCAGGCTGACATCAGTAGTACAGTTAGTGGAACAGCTTTGGAGAGAGGGATTCATCAGTTCACAGAGGTAATTGAAAATGGAAGGAGACATGCCGCAGGTTTACCAGCCTTGTATCATGCCAGATTAATCACATATCACCCTGGCAGCAAGGTAACTGATGATCTTGATAAAGAGATTGCAGCCGTTCCAGGTTATCTGGATTTTCATAATGCATTTTATCTGCTGGAGGAGGGAAGAGGGGCTGAGCACGGCTGTTGGAAGGAACTGGCTGAAAACCCACTGAGCGAGACCCAGGGTCCAGCTGCCCTGGCTTGATTGAACTGTTTCATAAATGGGACCCCCCAAAAAAGTGAGAAATATGAATGAAATGTGCACAACATCCAAGGGCAGGCAGTGCCACCGGAGTCAAGGAGAAGCTGAGGGTGCTCTGGGATGTGGTGGGTATCTGTAAGGCCTGGAGTAAGAGAAATGGTGTGTGTTGTGTGCTGGGAGGGATATGGAGCTGGGAACAGGGAGATTTAGGCTAAGCTGGGAGGCTTGCAGGCAGGGAGGAGGGGAAAGATGTGGCTTTACAAGTCTGTCACTGATGCGATTGCAATGAAAGCAAACGAAATCGGGTGTCTTCGACAGGAGAGGTCCAGGGGAGTGTGTGTATTGAATGAGATGCTGGTGAGCCCTGGCTGGGAATGCTGTGCAAAAGCCTCATCCGTGTGGGAGGAGCAGGAACTTGGCGGGAGCAGGTGCAAAGATGGGGAGGGACCAGGACTCCCCAAAAGCTCAGGTTTTTGGCCCAGCAAATAAAGACTGGGGAGAGGAGCACCATCTGCCTCCCCCTCCATCAACTAGGGAGCTGGTTGATGGCCCCTGCTAAACGCCCGGCAGGGAAATGAGTGTTTGCGTTGCAGGGCTTTCGTGGTGCTGGGGGGCTGATCAGTCCCTCCTGCTTCTCCCCAGTCACTTAGGGGTGCCTCCAGGACGGGGAAACTGCCCCTTGACCAGTCCTTTGCCTTTTGACCTGATTTACACCGACTACCACGGTCTCCAGCAGATGAAGCAGCACATGGGGCTCTCCTTTAAGAAATACAGGTAAGCAAAGCCACTGCCTTCTCTTACTCTTCATTTCATTAATGAGCAAGCAAAGACTAATGCTAACGAGCTCGAAGGATAGCCCCCACATCCAAGGAGTTGGACCCTTTGATTGCACCTTTGATTTTTGCCTGTCTCTGGCAGCTGCCGCCGTGCTGTGTCCCCTGCTGCCGTGGCAGGAGGCAGCCTGCTCGCTCCAGAGCCTCACGTGTTTAAGATAAAACCTCATTAGAAGAGACTGAATTAGGAAAAAAAAAAAAAAAAAGCCCTGCGTGTGCCTGGGTGCGTGTGTGCTTCCAAGTACCGAGCCTGCAGACAGGGGTGGCCACACCACAGAGGGAAGCGTGAGCCTTTCCCATTTGCAAGAAGCAGAGCCCCATCCCTGGCTCCTTCGGCATCGAGACAAATGTCATCATCCCCTGGTACATCACCAGCCAGGAAAATATGCGATTTAATTTAGTGCTGATAGTCCTGCTATTTATTATGTTTTCTCCCATCTCTTCCACTATGCTACACAATTTTATTAGAGGGAAAAATGACAAGCGGTGTTATTGCTTTTATTATAAATGCATTTGCTCTCCCATTCAGCTTGTTTTGCTCTTCCCTTGCTTGACGCTCCCCTTCTCTCCTCAGTCTTATGCTGGTAATGCCTGCCTCAGCATTCCCAGGATATTGGGAAAAGCATTAACAAGTCTTCAGGAGATACATCATTCTCGCAACCGTCAGGGAGATGAAAGCCCTGCCAGGGGAAATTGTTCATTACAGGAGGGGGCAGTGGGTTGGGAAGGGCTGCTTGGGATGTTCCTGCACCCTCTGCTCGGGGAGCAGACAAGGGACGAGCTGCCTGGGGACTCCAGATGTCCCTGGCAGTGGGACTTTCTCAAACCGAGGTCCTTGGGTTCTCGTCTCCTCTCCCAGGTGCCGCGTCCGGGTCATCGATACCTTTGGGACGGAGCCGGCGTACAACCACGAGGAGTACGCCACGCTGCGCGGCTACCGCACCAACTGGGGCTACTGGAACCTGCAGCCCACCCAGTTCATGACCATGTTCCGTAAGTGGGGGACGGGGGCACGGCGGGGCGGTTTGGGGGGCTCGCAGGCACCGCAGAAGCAGGTCTCGCCTCCTTCACGAGGTGATGCACGGGCAGTGCTGTTCTCCCCAGCTCCACTCCTGCTTCTCCCTGCCTGCCCGCTGCCTGCAGGGAGCTCCCAAATCCGCTTGGCCATCTCTTGGGCTACAGAAATGCTCCGGAGAGAGAGACCTGGCTCCTTCCTCCGCGATGGGCTGCTGGCTCCAGCACAGTCAGGGCCAGACGCAAGGCACAGCCAGGAGCCTCCCGCTGCCGGGAGGGGAAACGCAGGGCGGTTTTGGTTGCAAAGCCTGCTTTTATTTCAGCTGGGGTTCTAAAGGTGAGAGGCAGCTCAGTGATCTGGATTTGCCTGTGGCATGGACAGAAGATGTGCTTGTCTGAAAGGAGCCCAGTGACCTGCTGGGCGCGGGCTGACTCAAATGTTGCTTCTTCCTGGCTGCATAAAGCCCATTTGACAGCCTTAAAAATGCCTTACCTTTTAACGAGTTGCTCGCGCGAGTTCCAAAGCCTGTATTTTATGGGCTGCTTGGATGGGGATTCGTGCTGTTTTCCCTCCAAGCTCCAGCAAGGCTCTGGAGCCGGGCTCATCGCAGCCCCCGTGCTGCAATGGGGCTGCATCCTCAGCCCTGCTGAGGTTGCAGAAAACATCTGTCCAGCCACGTGTCTTCTCCCCCTGGTGCCCGCAGCTCACACCCCCGACAACTCCTTCATGGGCTTCGTCTCGGAGGAGCTCAACAAGACGGAGAAGCAATTCATCAAGTCCAACAAAGTGAGCAGCATGGCGGTGGTGTACGGGAAGGAGGCCAGCATCTGGAAGGTGGGCGTCCTCGGCGCGGCGGGGAGCTCCCGGGCGGGCAGGGGCAGGCGTAGGCAGAGCTGCGGGTAGCAGGAGCCTCTGGCTCTCACCCCGAGCTTTTGAGGCGCAGATCTCGGTGCGTCTGTCGAGAAACCTCCTTGCCTCGTTCGTAGAGGGGAAGCTGAGGCTGCTGCAGCGATGTGACGTGTCCAGCGCCTCCGAGCAAACAGGGCAGAGGCTGGTGAGACCCCGTCCCCTGCTCTTTGCTCTAGGCCATGCTTCCTCCCAACAAGCTGCTTAGACTGAGGATTTCGTATCAATGATTGTATATATTTAATTACAGTGATTGCCATTAGGCGATTTCCTGGGTTATGATGGGGATCGTTTGTCTCTGCTCTCAAGTAGGCTGTGAAAGGGGGTGGTGCTGCCCCGCTGCCCGCCTGCGCCCGTAACGCCTGGGGGAGAGGGGTGGGCAGCTGCATGGGGGCGATACCCCCAACCCCCCCAGACATCCCCCCTGCATCTCCTGTAGCAGCCAGGGAAAGTGTGCACTCCCCCGCTGTCTTATCCTGAGCTAGCCAGCTGCTGTTCTTTCCAGGGCTTAAAAAACCCAGCTAATTCTCATTGTCTCTTGATTTATTTCTAATTTTTTTTTTCCCCTTTGTGCACTGCCTGGGGCTGATCCAGTTGCAGGTACTGTACCGCGCCAGCTCCTGCTGGGCTTTACCTCTGCGCATCTTCTCGCGGGAGAAAAGGTTTTGCCGGAGTTGACTTTGCCTCATCGTGGGCTCGGTCTTCCCGAGCTGCCGGGATCGATGCGGTTCGGTGCAGCCAGTCTGTATCCCCTCCCTGTCTCCACCTTTACAGATTTAGCGGCTCTGCCCTCGCAGGGATGCCTGCAGTGGGCCAGGATCTGGCCATGCCATGCCATCTCCTTCTGTTCGTGGGTGTTTGTGGCTTTTCCATCACCACCCCCCCCCACCTGAGAGCAAACCTCCCCAGCATCCGCAGAGCTTTGGGGCTCCCCAAAACCCACTGAAATGCAGCACATCTCATTTTAGGGGAACTGTAACATTTTGTCATCTTTTTCTACCATTTCCTCGCCCTTTCTCATCTAGTTTCATTTGAGCTTAGTTAGGTTAATCTGGGAGGGCACTAAAGAGAGATAAAACCTCAGAACAGACATTTTCCTCCACCCTTAGGGCTATGAACGTTTGCTCCTTTTAGCCAGAATTCACAAACAACATCAGTTTCCCCAAAAGTGCATATTTGAGATAATTTATTACTGGGTGAAGAGGCTGGGGCTTGTTCTTGCTGGTGGCTGGTCCTTGAGGCCAGGCTGCCTGGGCATTGCTTCGTGTCTTGTGCCACCCTGTGGGATAAAATAAAGGGGAAGAGGAGTTTTTCCTTATTTTGAGTGATGTTGAGGTCTAGGGAGGAAAAGAGCACCTCCATCCTCCGGGGCCGGGTGCTTATTTACAAGCCTTGGACCAAGCACTGTCTCTAGAGCAGGATCTTTTTGACATTTAGAAACATTTCATTAAACCTACCTTCCCGTTATTTCTCATTTCCTATCCCTCTGAACTTCTCGCCTCCGGCTTGCCAACAGGAGCTGAAGTTTTAATAAACTGGGAAAGGCCGTTTTCATCAGGCTGCTGCCCAGCTGCTGTGGGTCGAAGCAGCTGACGGTGCTCGGATGCAGCGGTGGAGGGGGTCTCCCATGCCAGCCCCCGCACCGTGCAGGAGGATCGGTCCCTGCCCGATGATGCTCGGTGATGCCAGGCACTACCCAGGGACTATGAGCTGTGTTTCACTCCCATTTCCCTAAGCTCTTTGCATGAGGGAATTGGTATCAAAACGGTGCTGATTTGGGTGTTAGTGGCACTGTGGCCAGGATTTCACCCTCGGCCTCATCCCACGAAAAGCACTTGTTTTTAGCCTTAGAGAAGTCCAGAGATACGTAGCTGAGGGAAGAAATACAGCGTTCAGAGAGGCTTTAAGGCAAGATACAGAGTTTTCTCAAGTTCCCTGTCTATACCTCCTTATTCCCTCCCGGTCCCTGCTCTTTCGGGGCCTGTTGCAGCACTGGAACAAGCTGAAAAAGCAGCATCCAACGGATGGTCCCTATGTGGTTTTTCCAAGCAAAAAAATTCTGCGGTAGAAAAATTGTTAAAATGGAAGGCTGCTTTGGAGACCAAAAGGAGGAAAGTCTCCAAAAGAAGACTGGTGACCCCTCGATTTTTCCAGGTAGTAAAACAGGATTAAACCTGAGTGAGAAAATCCTGGGGACTTGTTACTTGGAATAAGAGGCCATTAGCAAGCTCTGGTCTTTGCAGACTTCCCCTCTGAATCCCCTGAAGCCTTTAATTCAGCGGCTCCAGAGTGGAAGCTGTCTGCGGAGGCAGCAGGGAAGGCAGGGGCTTGAGGTACCGATGTTCAAGGTGCCGGATCCCGCAGCTATCCGGCTCGCTGGGAGCCTGGGGTGGTCCAGGACGTGTGTCCCAGGGATGCGGAGAGGAGGGTGTCGGCTTTGCAGTGCTGCAGGCTGGGCTGAAGCATCGCAGGTGCTCTGGGACCGCAGTTTGAGAGTTAAATCTCCCCCCGTAACCGGGGTGGTGGGGGGGTGGTCAGCCCCATCTTCTGGTGGGGTTCACACCTCTGCCTTCCTCCCCAGGGCAAGGAGAAGTTCCTGGCCATCCTCAACAAGTACATGGAGATCCATGGCACGGTTTATTACGAGACGCAGCGGCCGCCCGAGGTCCCGGCATTCGTGAAGAACCACGGGCTGCTGCCGCAGCACGAGTTTCAGCAGCTGCTGAGGAAGGCGAAGGTGGGCGAGAGCTAGCCAGGGCATCCGCCGGACCTCGTCCAGCAGCGAGGACTCGGTTGCCTTGAGAAAGAAAACCTAATTAAAGGAGGAGGCGGGGGGGAGAGGCCGTTATCTGCGCTCCTCCCAGGCTTGCAGGCGCTATCAGCAGGGCTAATTAGCCGGGAGCCGAGCACCGCACATAATTTCAAATCAAGATGAGTCTGATGAGTTTCTCCTTGCAGACCATCCACAGACGGAGCACAAAGCTTCCTGATTAATTTATTTATTGCTAAGTGGGGTGAGTTTTTTTCTCCTCATGGCCATGATAAAAATAAACAGGATTCTCGGAGGGAGCGTGCGGGGTGCGGGCGCATCCCGGTCAATTCAGCCAGTGTCTGGGGGAAACGTTGATTCACCAGTCCAAATGGCTTTGGCAAACCAGTATTTCTCCATCCAGGGCCAGTATGATGGTTGTAGCCACCACCATGGGGGAGCTTGCAGCTCCTGAACACCCCATTGCCTTGCACAAGTGGGCTGCGAGCCACGGAGCAGGGGGAGGTTTTAGCACGTTTAAGCTATGGGGGGTTGAACCGCCTGGAGCTGCCTTAGGGGCTCGGTGTGCAGGACCAGAGTAGTGGAGACGGATGCTGTGGGTTATCTGGGAGGCTTTCCTATGGGCTTGGCTACGTTTGCTCACCAGCATATGGGTTTCTCCCTTGCAGCTCTTCATTGGCTTTGGGTTCCCCTACGAGGGTCCTGCCCCGCTGGAGGCAATCGCCAATGGCTGCGTTTTCCTGCAGGCGCGTTTCAACCCCCCGCACAGCTCCCTCAACCACGAGTTCTTCCGCGGGAAGCCGACATCGAGAGAGGTGAGTCTGGCAGGAGGCGAGCGGATGGGCTCCATGGAGCCACCCCCTTTGCGCCGGGGTTCGGGCCAGCCCGGGGAAGAGCAGTTGCTAAACTGAGATTTTTTTTTTTTAAATTTTTTTTTTTTTGGCGAGATTTCCTCCAAATGCAGAAGTGCAGATGGGGTCCCCTCTCCCATCCTTGCCTCTTCTCCATCCGGAGCACTTGGATGCAAGGGGCCCTGCCGTGGGTTTGGGCTTGCAAAGGAGAAGGCGGTGCAGGAGACTTTTGCAGACCACAAACCCCATCAGCCCAGATCCGCATCCCCCCCACCCCATACCCTGCTCCCAAACTGGGGTGATGCTCCCCTGTTCATCCTTTTGTACACCCAGAGAGACACTGGGACCTCCGTGGTGTTGCCAAGGGTATGAAATCCCTCCCAGGCTTGCCAGTCGCTGGGAATTCAATCTAAGTGAAGCAGGAACTCTTTAAAAGTTAAAGGGTTGAGAAAATTGCCTCTTTAATTATTCACGAAGTGGATAATGCAGTGCAACGCTTGCTCCTGCCGAGAAGGGCTTTGCTGGGGGGCTGTGCGGCTCAGCCCTGCCGCAGGCGGGCTCGGCAGCACCCATCGTGGGGTGGGGGCCACTGGGCTGTCCTGGACCCCCATGTCTGTCCCATGCACCCCCATTAATTAGCTGCCGGTGTTAGCATCCTTCCTGGGTGGGTGCTGTGGTTGTGCTGCAGCCCGGAGGCGGGAGGGCAGCCCGGAGGCGGGGGCCATGAAATGCCCCAGGGTGTTTATACGCCAGAGGGGAAGGAGGTGATCAGTCTGTCAGCAAAAAAATGGGAAAGGACAGCAAGCTGGAGAATAAAATACAGAGCATGCACTGCTCTCTTCCTCCAGCTGGCAGGTTTTCAGGCCCCCCTGCAATGCTTCGTTGTGCCCCCGAAACACCTCCTCTGCTCAGCATCCTCTCTCTTCCCTTCCCAAGAGGAGATCTGGGCTCTGGCTGTCTCGCAGCAGCGTGGGGCTGAAAAGGCAGCTCAGGGCTGAAACAAAAGAGGTAGATCCCCCAAAGCTGCCTGGTGAGAGGCGGGTGGCTGTGGGGTGCCAGTATGTGGGGCTGCCTATGGCGTCGGGGCGATGCAGCTTCCAGTACCACTTTGTCTGGGTGCCAGGCTTCCCTGGCCTTCGGTGGCGATGGATTTTTCTCTCTGCCTTATTTCTGGAGCTGGCAATCCTGGGAGACATGGTGCCTTCACAGACCTTTGCTGTTCTGGTCTATTTTTGCCACTCCAGAGCCATAAATGGCTCAGGCCAAGGTTAAATTGTGCCCGTATTATGGAGATGGAAATATTCAGGGCTGCAGAGGTGATTTCAGTGTTGGCGGGAATGGGGCATCCCAACCCAGCAGGAGTTTTAGAGCATCAGCCTGATGTCGGGGGGGCAGCTGGGTTCAGAGGAAACCTTTTTCCAGCACATCGCTATGTGCAGTGGGTTAAAGCCCAGCACGTCTGTGCCCGAGCCTGCTGTTCCTCTCTGCCGTCGCGGCTGTGAGCGGTAGACAGCAGCCGTTCTGGCAGGGATTGCAAAACCCAGCTCACACCGCTGTGTTTTAGGTGTCCTCCCAACACCCATATGCCGAAGACTTCATCGGGAAGCCGCATGTGTGGACTGTCGACTACAATAACTCCGAAGAGTTTGAAGCTGCTATCAAAACCATCGTGAGGACGCAGGTACGGCTTGGAGGAGGTGGCGGGGCGATCTCCCCGCTGCTGGGTTTGCAGGGACAGATGGAAGCAGCTGTTGCTGGTGCCTGGCTCTCCCTTTCGAGCGTTGATTGCCTTTCCTTCCTTGCTTCCCCTTTGAAATGATTTGCACGTGAAAGGCAGAAATCCTCCTCTCCTGCAGCTTCAGGGGCACTCCTGCTCTTGCCTTGCTTTGGTGCCGAGCAGCAGCGTAGGTGTTTGCCCAGGGCAGCACTGTGCCTTTGAGGGATCCCCCGGGAATCCTCCAGACAGAGCCGGAGCACGGGGAAGCTGAGATAAGGGAGATGAGGTTTGGGACCAGGAGGCGGTGGTTGCTGGAGATGCGTGGCAGTGCTGGGACCTGGCGGGAAGCAAAGATAAACTCCCTGCAGGTACCCAGAGAGGGATGGACGTCTGCGCCTGCCGTCCCCCCATGTCGCTGTTCATCGTTATCGTGGGATATCGCAAATCAGTGGGAATAGCTCCAGGAGCTGCCCCTGTGAAGGATGAAGGGATGTAAGGAAGGGGGAGGGAAATGCAGGGACCCCCCAGGAAGGTGGCACTCCCCCTGCGCCCACCCTGGAAACGCTCCCTCGTGGATATTTACCTCCTGCCCTGTGGCAGGAGCCTTTCAAGTTGTCCAAATTATTAAAGTCAATTTTCCTGGAGGGGAGAAAAGTGCTGATCTCGGTTTTGCCTGCAATTTGCTTTGCTCGGGATGAGCCGTCCTCCCGTGAGGACAGCGATGCGGCGTGAAGCTGGGGCTCTGCGTCGGGGATCTGAGGTTCACAGTGCTGGGTGGGATTTTGGGGGGGACAAGGGGGATGCTGGCCAGAGAGGTGTCATCCTTGCTTTTCCTTGCATTAGAGGCTGCAGACGTGGGTGTCTGTGGCAGTCTGGGGACTTTATTCAGCTGATGTGGCCACGCCATCTGCCCGGGTCTTGCACCTTACCGTGGGTGATTGCTGCAGCTCTTCACCTCACGCTGATTTTCTCTACAAGTTTGCAAAGACCGAACAAACCCGACTTAGGAAAACAGTTGTTGTTTTGCACATTCATTCCCGTATCTCAATTAAAATTAAATTAAAAATAATTACATCCCTGCTGCTGTGCTACCGGGCCAGCTGTCAGCGCTTGACCCTCCACCATCTGGGCTGGAGAGACGGCCCCGAAGCAAAGGCAACGCCGTGGGCGGGCGGCCGGGAGCTGCCCGTCTCTGTTTCAGGAGGGAGAAGGAAATTTTCAGTTTTTCCAGAAAGGAGAAAGAAAATAGTGAAGCCTGGTGCTGCCGGGCTAGTAAAATAATTAAGAAATGATTGGAGAATTAAGGGGTGGGGGGGAAGGGCTCTGCTGGCTCCTGAGCAGCTGTGTTGCACTGCAGTGTCGACTGGATGTGCACCAGGTCATTTCGATGCTTAATGATAATCTCTGGTTAAAAATAAAACAAGAAAAAAGGGTTTTAGGAAAGGATTTGGTGGTGTGATGGGCACCAGGCAGGAGGCGCCGGTGTGAGGACCCACTGGCTCCGGCACCCGGCACTCACCAGGAGCGTGCCGCTGCCGTGCCGATCCCTGTTTTGCCCAAAGACGAGCTCCCGTCTCGGCTTTTCTCCTCGTTCCCGCGCTTCATGTAAATGCAGTTGCGGTGCAGTCACGACACGTCCTGCCTCCCTCCCTTAATTAACATTTCCTCAGTTGCCAAACAGCTGATGGAGGGCAGGGGAAGCCGAGCGGGCACAAGGGTGTCCGTACAGCCCTGGCCAGGCGTCCCGGCGCGGCTGCTCTCTGTTTTCCATCCCAGCGTGACACCATGTATAGTCGGATAAACCCTGTCTCCCGTGGGACCGCAGGGCAGCTCAAACCCCCTCTCCAAAGCCTTATTTTGGAGGGGTCCGGCTGCACCCATCTCGGCGGGACCAGGGACCCCTCCCACAAAGCATCCCAACGGCTGTAATTACCCTCGGCTGCTGGGAAGTTGAAGTCCTAAATTTGCCTCAAATGAGTGAAAACCAGCTGCTGACATTCCACTTGCACGGAAAACGTGCAGTCGCTCTGGAGGGAGATTATTCCTTCCCACCAAGAAGCACGCTGGGTTAATCCCACAACTCACCCCTCTGGGTTTTTTTTTTAAAGACACTGTATAAATCCTCCCGAAGCGGAGCAGCGAGTGAGTGTGAACAACTTACTGCAACTTCCTTTTCTCCCCCTTTTTTTTCCTTTTTGTCTTTTAAATAGAAAGATCTGCTTTATTAGAGGTGCTGTCAAGGAAGTTAAGCCTAAAAATTGACCTACCTTACAGGTTTAAAAGCCTTATTATGGGCTTTGGCTTCAGGATTCCCTTGGTATCTTGTCTTTAAAAGACTGCTTGTTACAGCAGGAATTGAAGGCAAGGGCGTTAGCAGGAGGAGCGGCAGAAAGCCAGTGGCCGGGCAGCGTTGTCGTTCCCAGCCAGGTACTGGAGCCCGGAGAAACTATTTTACTGACTCCTTTTTTTTCCCAAAGGCAAAATGGGGTGTTTTGTTATCAGAATATCTTAACAAATTTGTCTCTGGTTCAGAATAACCACCATCAATTTATTTTTTCAGTCAAAACATTTCATTTCAGCATTACTGGAATGAAGTAGTATGGTTTTGTTTCCCATCTGCCTGCCTTTGTTTGAAAATACCCTGGCAGTTTATTGAAAGGAAGGCTTCTATCCGAAACGTTGCGTTTCCCTTTGCTTCACCAACCCAAACAGATTGCTGAACCTGAAACACAGCATTTTTCTCCTCCTTGATGGGTGGAAAAAATAGAAATTGAAAACTGACCAGAAACAGATTTGATTTTTCTTGTTGTTGTTGTTGTTGTTGTTGTTGTTGTTGTAGTTGTAGTATGATGGAAACGTCCCTTATCCCACAGCTTTAGTGTTGCATCTTCCAGCCAAGACTCAGTAAAAGATTTCTGGGGATATGGGATGTTGCGGGAAGCCGTGAGATATCTCCTTTGCCCTGTCTCTGCCATCAGCTTCTCCCGGCGGCAGCCGTGCGGTGCTGGGTGCTGGGGACCCCTCAAGGGCTTTGGGAGCCGGTTTCGTGAACCTGGTAGTAGTTCTGATACGGTCAAGCTGGCGAACAAGCTCACCCTGGCTCTGGGGGATTTGCTGATGCTTCAGCAGTAGTTTAGCGTTCCTTTGCGGCTGCCCCAGCCTGCCCGCGGCTCTCCGGCCAGGTCACTGCCGGCGTGGCTGTACGGCCGTCCCCATTTGTACTGCAGGCACCCGGAGCCGCAGCTCGAGGCGGGATGTGCCGTCCTCGCAGCTAGAGCCCTGCCCTGGCTCCAGCCGGGCTGGCAGAGCTTCCTTTGGTGTGTTTGGAGCTGGCTGGGTCTGCTGGCGGGGCTGGCTGCCGTACTTGTGCGAATAAAGCAGTTGAGACGCAGCCGGCATCCTTCGCCAACCTAGACTTGCCTGAAAGAAACTCCCTTCTGGAGAGAGGTCTGAATCATGGCTTGGACGTGGCTTGGGTTTGCAATATGGGGTTTTTTTCCCCCCCAAGAAAAGCCCTTGCGCTCCCCTCCCTCGTCCCGTCGGAGATGGCACCCGCTCCGGGTCACCCTGCGACTGCTGGGGAAGGTTTTCGGCAAGCCGTGCCTCTGCCATTCGTCCCCCCTTGGAGCAGCGTTGGGTTTCCCTGATGGCTCGCACCCCTGACCTATTTATACGGAAAACTGAAATCGTGGAAGCACCGAGCTCCTCTACCCCAGAGATCAAATCCCGGTGCAGTTGCATAGGGCCAAGAGACAAATTGTGTCTCCCCGGGAAAGGTGATGCCGGGAGGCTTGTCCTGGTGACGGATTACAGCCGCTAGCCGGGGGTTAGAGCGGGAGGAGGAGAGAGGTTTGCAGGCCCCACCATTTTCGTGGCCTTCAGCTTTTTTCATTGTCAAAAACAGTCCTTGCACAAGCAATTTAATAGACCCAATATTCTGGTGTAGTGAAGGGAGAAGGCTTCATTATATTAAAGTCAAACATACAGGAATATAATGGAAAATTATACATTTCAGACTATGCTTGAAAGAGTGGCGTATTAAACATCACAGCGAAAATAGCTGGTTAAAGTGTTCCCAGCCTGCTGTTACGTGCTGGCAGAGAATTGTATTATTTTTCTACTTATTTGTCTCATGACGTTTGGATTTTTTATTTTTTTTTCCCTTTTAAGCGAGGGAGATTTATTGCTCTCTTCAGCTCTGGGATTCCTGCTGGAGACTATAAAACCAGGGCTCTCATAGTGGTATCCCCGTGGGGCACCAGTAACTCCCCGTTTAGCTGATGGAAGAGCACCGGGGCTGGAGAGCTCGGGCTCTGTGTTCCCCACCGATACGTGGGGAAAGGATGGCAGAGTCCATCCGCTCGCTCGCGTGGCATCCCGTGCATCGCTCCGCCGGGCAGCGGGATGCGGCGGTGCCCACCTCGGACCGCCCCCCCGCCTCGTCCTCCTCCTCCCCCCCGGGGCTCTGGGGAGACCCTGAGCTCCCGGCGCAGGGAGTGGCATTAACGATGTGGCTGTCAAGAGGAGGCTAAGCCTGTCAGATTTTAATTAAACAATTATCTTCTCAAAATTGGCATTTTCTATCAGTCCTGGGTGCATGAGCTGAATCCTAATGAGACCAGGAGAGGGGAGCGGGGGGGGGGGGGGGAGCGAGAGCCTTTGGGGGAGCCCCGGGGTGGGGAGAGGGGCACATGGGGGTGTCGGGGCTGGAGGAGCGGGGGCTGCAGCAGGGACCATGCCCAGAGCGTCACCTCCGGGGACACGTGCAGGCGCAAGGAGGTTTTCTGCCTCCACCCCACTGTGGATGTGCTGCATCCCACCGGGTACCACGGCGCTGTTTTGGGGGAAGGAGGCGGTTTTACAGAATTGTGTCTGCACCGTGCCTGGCGTAACGGGGTCCTGGGGAAAGCCCCCCAGCACTGCGGCCGTGACAGCAGTGGTAAGATGAGACCGAGCGTTGGTGATGCTGAGCAAGGGGTGGTTTGTCTCCCCCGGATCGTGCCCAGCACCCAGCCCCGCTCAGGCTTTGTGCGACTGAGATGGGCAGTTTTGCTTCGTGGAGGACTCTGCCCCAGTTCACTGAGCACCCATCAGCAATTCAGAGGCAGGATCGGTGCCCGTCATTGTGTCAGCCCTGATTAGCGTGCACATCTGTAATTAGATGGAGCAGCTGTGATTTCCAGCCTGGCTGAGATCTCAGGTGGGATATTTATGGCAGGGAGATGCTTAGAGGGATCTTCTCGGCAGACTGAGCCTTTGAGCTTGGTTTGACGGGTGCTTCAAAAGGAGACAGCTATTTTGGAGGTGTGCGGAGCTCAGAAAATAGAAGAAACAGTGTTTTCTGGGTGAATTATTTTGGGGGTATGTTTGCTTATAATCCTTCTTTTGCAGGAAGCTCTGCAGAGATGCACAGGGGAAAGGGGGGTTCCTTCCGTGCACCAGCGTCCTGCAGCTCGTGTAGCATCTCTCTAGAAAAATAAGGGAGTGTGGAAAAATCTGTCTTTCCAGGGCAGAAAGTTCCTTAAAAAATAATTTATTCCGGAGGAAAGGGGTGCATCAGTGACGCAGCCCTCATGGCAATGCTCTTCCCACGGGGAAAATCACTGCTGACCCTGGGGCAATGGCCCTGCTGGAGGGCGAGGAGGCCTGCCTGCTTCTGCCTGCTTCTGCCTGCTTCTGCCTGCTTCTGCCTGCTTGCCCTGGAACCTGTGCTGCCGCTGCACCGCGGACGTGCTCGTTTGGGGGACGCTATGTGATGTTTGAGCCGCTGTGCAGAGGAGGGGGTTTCCTGTGCCGGGACCCGAGGGTGGTTGTTGGGACAGGGAGATGTGACGTTGGGAAGCAGGTGCAGGCCAAAGTCTCCCAAAGACCAGCAGTGTTTTGTGACCCATGCTAAAAACATACTGTGGTTTAAGCTCTGCTGGCTCTGTATAAATAGCAGTTATCAACGTGGGGGTGCAGCAACAGCACCGGCGTCAACGTTTGCTCCGTCCCGGTGTGCGGCCGGCTGCCGCCTCCTTGCCCCGTCCCAGCCTGTGCCGGCGGCAGCAGGGAGCACCGAGCCTCTGGGGCTGGGAGAGACACCGGCTTCCACCCCATCGCAGCCGTCCGCGCTGGGCAGCAAACCCTCAGCGAAGTGGCAGTGGGAAAAGAGAGGGTTGGGTTTGGGTTTTTCTTGCCTGTGCTGTGCACAGCCAGTCCCAGCCCTGGGCCTTTCACCGGCCGGTTTGCTGGGTCGTACTGCCGGGGCAGCGAAGCCTTGGACCGTCCTCCCTGAGCGGGCAGAGCCGTGCTGAGGTTGGAGCACAGAGGAACAGAGGGTGCTAGACCAGAGCCAGGGCACCACCGCGATGCTCTTGCTCTGGATTAGCTTGGCATCTTTACCAGTCCCGACTCCTGCCCTGTGTTTTAAGATTACTCCCCGCCTTTGCCCGCAGCTGCGGAGTGTTTCTTGGGCTGAAACAGTTCATACTTTACTTGGAAGCGACCTATTGCATGAAGACTGATTTTATTTTATAACTTACCAAAACTGAAGAGAAGTGAGACCAAAATAGAATAGGGTGACTTCATTTTCACCCATGCATGGGTTGAAGCCAAATGAATCCTTCACCCTCTTTCTCTAACGCTTTATGGCTTGTGAAGTTTTTTCAGTCCTAGTTTTCTGCCCGGCTTGCTTTGGTTGGACAGACACGAGCCGTGGGCTTCAGCGGGTGGGGAGAGCCATTGCCCAGGGCACTGCTGTCCCAGGCCACTGGGCCCAGGGGGAGGGCAAGGCTGTCCCCGCTTGCTGCCTGCGCTCTGCTCTTCCCCCTTCACAGGTGGACCCTTACCTGCCTTACGAGTACACCTGCGAGGGGATGCTGGAGCGGATCCATGCCTACATTCAGCACCAGGTTGGGGAGCATCCCTGTTCTCCCTGGGGAACCATCCCTGCTCTCCCATGGGTCCATTCCTGTTCCTCTGGGCAAGCAACCGCTGACCCGAGGCAGCTCCCCAGCGAGGGGCCCCCGCTCCCAGCCCCGCGCAGCCAGTGGCCTAATTGCAGAGCGCGCCAGGAGATGGGGGCTGGGGGAGATTTGTCATGGACCCGAAGATGCTGGGGGGTTGGTGGAGGGTGGCTGGGGGGGGCTGGGGCTGGGTCAAGGCCCTTCTGCTGCAGAGAATAAGGCAGCGTTGGGAGAAGAAGAGGAGGCCGGTGCCTTCATCTCCCACAGCAGGAGATGCCATCTACGCAGGCAGGTGACCTCAGCCTGAGGAGCAAACTCAGCAGCCCAAGTGTCCTCCCGTCCCACCAGCAGCCTCCCTTCCCCATCCCCAACATCTCGCCCTGTCCCTCTGGGCACTGACCTGTTGTCTTCTCTCCCACTAGGACTTCTGCACCACCTCGTCTCCTCCTCTGCCTCCCAAGGCCAAGAATCCTGCTATGCAAAGCCCTCCGAGCCCGCTGGCCCTGTCCCCCAACGCCACTCACCTGGTGTGGTCCCCCAGCGCCGGCCGGGACCCCCACGCCTGGCCCCCCGTGGACTCACTGCAGGTGTGGGTGTCAGAGACCCGGCACGCCTGCACCGAGACGTGCCGGCGGCACGGTCTGGTCTGTGAGCCCACCTTCTTCAGGTTCCTCAACAAGAAGGAGGTGTTTCTGCAGTGAGTTGTGACCTTCTCAGCTAGGTGGTAGTGGGGGCCATCAGCCGGACGATGTTCCCTTTGCTCCCCCCAACCCCAGCGCCCGTTTTCCTCGTGTCCTCCCTGCTGAAATCCCATTGCGGTGCCTTCGTGCCCGAGGCGATGTAGGCAGGGTGCTGCCTGCAAAGCAGCCCGTTGCTTGCGCATGTTGGCGTTGATCGGCTTCACACTTCAGAAGGCAATGATAGCCTTTCCAGGCACGTTTCTGCCTCTCTCCCACCCCGTTCCTCTCCACCTCCTCCATGCTCTCTCCCTTTCTCTCTTTTTTAATGTCTTTCTCTATAAAACTGCATTTTGAACACACAGCAGTGAAGTTTTAATAGAGTATAAATCTGCCACCGGGCTCCGTGCTGCTCTGTGGGCAATTAAAATGCGAGCATTACCATCGCTGTCATGCTGGTCAGGCAGCCGCTGTGAGTCCCACTGACATTTTTATAGGATAAATTAGAGCTGGGGCTAGGATTTCACTCTCTCCCCTCCATGCCCCTCTCCAGACCTTAAAATGAGCTGGCTCAGGGACTCACCAGTTGAAAGGGGTTGGTGGGAGGGCGATGCCAGTGCTGCCGCTCCATCTGCAGAAGCGGGCATGGGTGGGAGGAGAAGGATGCTGAGATCTGCACGGGGCATTTCTGCTGCTCCTCAGGGCGTTTGCTGACGCCCAGCCCGGTTTTGCTGGCTAATCCTGGCTAGCAGGGGACACGTGGGCATCCGTTGAACTCATGTGCCCTTTCAGGGGACAGGAGCTGCTGTGGGAGGTGTCCATGAAGAGTGGACAGACCTGTCGGTCAGCGGGGGATATAAAAGATCGGGGTGGATTTCTGCGCCTGATTTCCTGGGCCATCCATGGCCCACGCAAGGGCTGGGGTGGTCTCTGGGCTGCGGGGTTGATTTGTAAGGGTCACCCCTTCCTGCGTGGCGTGTTGGGCTGGTGACAAGCATTCACCTCTAGCCACGGGGTGCCAAACATAGCGCTTACGGTTCCTGCTGCGACCAGCAAAGATTTGGCCCAATACTTAGCGAAAGAACCTCCCTGGGAAGGACCGAACAGCACTAAAAACCCTTCAGTGAAACCCCAGGCAGCCTCCTCACCTGAACTGACCCACCTTTGTCTTTGTTCCCAGGCTCAGCATCACCTGCGACAGCACCGAGTACGAGATGAACCATCTTTACCCAGCGGTGGCCGAGAACGTCCACGAGTGCTACCTCCAGAAGGAGCCGCTGCTCTTCAGCTGCGCGGGCTACAACACCAAGTACCGGCGCCTCTGCCCCTGCCGCGACTACCGCGAAGGACAAGTGGCTTTGTGCAGGGACTGCTTGTGACTTGGCGTGTCTCCCCCTGTGTTTGCGACACACAACGTGCAACGAGTGGCTTTTTCTCAAAGCTTCTGCAATAGCCGAGGGAGGTGGGACAGGTCCCTCCTGGCGAGTGAGCCGGGGGTGTCGGACTCTGGGGGTTGTTTCGTCCGCCAGTCAACTGTGAATGACCGTGTCCTGACCTTTGGTTTCATTTTCTTCTCGAGAAGCATCGTCCGACCGCATCCAAACCCACCTGGACCTGGTGGCGCTGGGACAGGGTGGTGGGGAGAGGGGGACCGGGGACACCCTTCCCCTCCTCCGGCAGTGGGACAAGCCACCAGCAGAGTGCAGTTTCAGGGTTTTCATCCTCTTCGAGCATCCTAGGTTGTTTTATTTATTGATTTTTTTTTTTTTTTTAAACCCTCCCTCCTGACAAGTGGTAAATTAAAGGGGAAGCAACACCCAGCCCTTCTGTGGGAGTTATTGGGCAGAGCTGTTTTGGGGGGCACAGGGGGGCTGCCGATGCCTGCCTTGGCTGCGGAGCTGGGGGTGGACAAAACCCAAGGAGAGCAGCTGGGCTGGATGGACACAGCGGGGCCTGCGCCCACGGTGCCCCCCAGAAGAGCTGGCGGGGGCTGGACAGCCCCCAGGCTGTCCCTGGGAAGCGAGGGGCCGGATGGGGCTGGGGAGGGCTCCAGGGAAGGAGGCTGGTCCCTGGGGCAATGCTGCTGGCAGGGCAGAGGTGCCCGAAGCGAGTCCTCCCCCAGCCCCCGGGCTGCTCTCCGCCCCGCCGGGCCGTGCACGGAGCTGTACGTCCCTCCAGGCACCGAGGCGTCCGGAGCGGCGGCGGGGGCTGCTCGGGGTTTGGAATGAGCAGGCAGGAAGGAGGACGTGCTGCAGCAGCCAAAAGGAATTGCTGGTGGGCACAGACCGAGGCCAGGGGAGCAGCTGCGGAAGCAACGTCGTGTCTCTGCGTGCCCCAGATGTTGCAGCCGCGGGAAGAGGTGAGCTCCGAGCAGCCATCGTCCCTGCATGGTCTTCGCTTCTTTAGCTCTTCTTCATGCATTCGTCTCACTTTAGGGGAGTTTTCACTGCTGCCGGTATTTCCCCTCCCGGCATGTCCGCTTGCTGGGTTAGTGCTGGCTGGGGTGAGCGGGTTGGTTTTTGTAGGGTTGCTCACCGGCGCAAGGCCGTGAGTGTGTTGCTGTAAGGTTGGTGCTCAGCCCTCCCGTCGCGTGGATGCGTTTGATGGTGAGACTCCTGCACCCCACCAAACGTGTGCCTGGAAAGTTAGGGACTGGAAACTCCCTCCCAGCTCTTCCCTGCATGGAAGAGCTCCTGGCCCGGGCTGGCGAGGGAGGCTGGTTGGGTGTCACCACAGGGTCTCAGGTCCCGGCAGACTTGGCCCCCCACCCCGGCTCGAGGTGGCTGATGGAGAGCAGTGGCATGGCAGGACGAGTCCGTGAGGTCTCCGGCGACCCAGCCGCTTGCTGGAGCTGTGCCACGCGGCCCCGGCACCTCCAGCCCATCCTCCCTGCGGCTCGGTGGCTTGCAGCCGGGTTTTGGGAGAAAATCCAATTCCTTCAGCCGTGCAACAGCATCGGGCAGACCCCAGTTCCCCTCGCCATCTCCCCGCTCTGGCCCTGGGAAGGGGAACACCGCACGGTGCTCGTGTCCTCCGGGCATCCCTTTGGCCGAGCGCACGAGCCTATCGTGGCGAGACCGGCCGCATCCTGCGCAGGATGAGGCAGGAGCTGAAGATGCTGCCGTTATCCCGGAGCAATTTGTCATCTTCAGCGTAAAATTGCGTAGGCAGCCTCCATCCTGCCTGCGACACCAGACAAGGCGAAGGATCGATTAAGTAATTTTTGTGTCTTGCAGCCAGCATGTGTATAAATAAAAGCAGCGCAAACCTCTCTTTGCAGAGCAGAACAACAACACCGTGTGCCTTCCTACGGCACCTTTCATCTCGGTCTCAAAGCATCGCCTGGCGAAGGCTCCCACGCCGCTCGCTCCGGCTGCTGCGAGCACCGGGTGGGCAGGAGCCGGCCCAGGAGAGGCAGGGGGGGATTTGCAAGCAGGGACCACCAGCGATTCACTTCCCAGGGTTGTAAGGACCAAATAAAACCTGGTTTTATAGGGGATCCAAGCGAACTTTAAAGACCAAGAGGCTCGGGATGCCTCTCGAGGCAGGGCTCGTTGCACATCACCTC
The DNA here is from genome assembly GCA_034782735.1 of Sagittarius serpentarius. Lineage (NCBI taxonomy): Eukaryota > Metazoa > Chordata > Aves > Accipitriformes > Sagittariidae > Sagittarius > Sagittarius serpentarius. The sequence continues at coordinate 29,582,928 of JAVKLA010000002.1, read as the reverse complement.
CCCAGGCAGCTTTCTCCGCCAGTTCTGCTCAGCCGCTTTCAAAATAGCCTTCGCCTTCCGGCAGCCCAGCGCCTGCCTCCCGCCACAGCGTCCCAATTATCCCCTGGCAGGAGCATTTTTCTCCGAGCTGAAATAAGAGGCGGCTGGCTCACCTTCGCCGCTGTCATGGGAAATAATGATCTGTCTGGAACCCTGTTGGATCTCAAGCCAGCCTGTAAATTTGGGTGATGGGGCTGAGTAATGCTTCGGTATTACCTGTCATGTCTCTGTCCCGTCAGCTGGCACCGAGTCCTGCTCTCGGTGCTGCCCTGAGGGTGGATGCTGCCTGGGGAAAAGCCTCTTTTCTCGGCCCGTCAGTGCTGGCACATCGCTCGCGGATGCTGGCTGTAACGGGGACCAGAGCGCGGGCGCTCGGGGCAGCCCCTCCTGCCTTGTCCCGTGTGGAGCCCCAGCTGCTGGGAGCAGGGAGGTGCCTTGGCCTGTGCAATTCCACACAGGGACGAGGTGGGGTCTTGGCTGGTTCGGCAACGCCAACGCTGGGTGTCAGCGGCAGCTTTGGGTGCAGAAGTGGCACCGGGTTGGTTGTTACGTGGGGGTGCGTGTGGCAGGGCTCCTGCAGCACTCCGGGTCCCAGGCACCCCGATGCGGAGGTGACGGCAAGGGACGGAGCTGCTGGGTCAACAGCAGCTCCCGGAGGAGCTGGCATAAAAGAGAAGGGACTTTGTCACCTGGAAATGCTTTTTCTCTGCTTGTCTCTGTTCCGGGCTGTGCCCGAGCGATTGCTGGAGCATCCCGCTGCCTTCCCGAGCTCTTGCCTGAGCCGGTCTCCAGCGCTTGCCCCGGTCTCCCCGGCCAGGACACATTTCCATCCGGAAGGGAGATCTGAGGAAGATACAGACATTAAATTCACTTTTTATTAAGTATGAGCATGGAAGAGATTTAAAGGGAAGCCGAGGCGCTGCTGTATGAAAGATTCTAATTACCACAGCTAATTACAAAGAATAAATCCCCAGTTGGGAGGGGGAAAAGGGGGGGAAACAGTGTCAAAACCACAAATAAAATCAAACAACTAAAAACTAAGTGAGCTGTCAGCTACACCCTCTCATGCTGGTGGATGGGACAGTTTATTTAACAGCGGGAGCATGCGCGTGGGGAGCCCCTGGGTCTCCCGGGGCGGGTGGTGGTGGTGGGCCTTCGAAGGCGTCGCTGGTGGCATTGCAGTGGGCAGAGCCCCCTGGAAGGTCTTTTTTTAACCTGTTTTCATCTTCTGGCAGCTGTGAAACCAGGACAGGCATGTTGAAAGAATGGTACTGTTCTGGAAATCCATTTTCCGTACCGAGAAATGGAGCCAGGGGCAATTTTTCTTCCTGAGCCTCACTCTTCTTAGTAATTCCACTCAGAACTTTTTTTCTGGAATTTTGTTTTGTTTTGGTTTGTTTTTTCCCCTCTGTTTTTAATGTTGATGGCATCAAAACCTTCCCTTGCCAGCGCAGCTGGGGCAGCTGGGGGGGTCTGGGGAGAGGGCGGGTGGTCCCTGCCCGGGTGTCCCCTCGCAGCGTCCCGCTGCCGGCTGGGCACCTCTCCCCGCACCAGCATCCTCCCCTGCAGAGGCTCGGCCGGCCGCCGTTAGCTCCCCCGGAGCAGCGATCTGGGCTGTAAATCGCAGCCGGAGGGAGGTAATAGTGCTGCTCCACTCTTATCTGGGGCTTTATTAGGAAATCGTTAAGCGGCTTTTCCCTCCTGATCCCCTGCTTATCAGCAGCCGGGTAAAATGGCAAATTGCATCCATGATGTGGACAGTCCAGGCAAGAGAAACCCATTTATTTCCCCTAACGGGTTTATCGCTAGATCAAGGAGCTGCTGAAGATGTAAGCACCGGTGGTTATTTCCCCAGGTGATGGATCTAGCTGCCACACAGCCTCCGGTAACCAAAGCACGCCGCCTGACAGGGATGTCTAATGGACCCCTGGTCGGGTCCACTGGCTCATGTATTTCAAGGTCTCGCTTTAATTGAGTCCTGTCTTCCTGCTGTCACACTTTTTTCTCTTTTTTTTTTCTTTTTTTTTTCCCCCCTCCTTTAGAAAGTCTTCCCAAAATAATGCATTTAATCTCCTGTCCCCTTCCCTCATCCCTCCCTCCCTTTGGCAAAGCCAGAACCATAAAGAAAGTTAACAAACTGAAAATCTGTCCTCAGGCTTTCTGAGTGAAAAGAGCAGTGAAATCTTTTGCCTTTTTCCTTTCTTTTTCTTTTTTCTTTTTTCTTTCTTTCTGGTAGAAAGGACTTGGCGGGGGGCGGGGAGGGGGGTGTGTGAAACCCTCTTTCAGAGCTGTGGAGCTGAGTGTTCCCTTTATCAGCTCAAGCAGTGACGCCCAGTGACGCTCATTGCGGCTCATTAGCAGAAATCCATTAAAACCCTGGATGGCTATTTTCTCAGGTGAGATAGGGCCCATTCAATATTATTCCCCAGGCAGGCAGGGAAATGCCAACAAGCCGTCCGTAAAGCAGAGCAAAACTGCTGAGGATGCACCTTCTCCTGCCGGCACCCACGGCGGGGACGGGACGGTGGGAGGGGAGCCAGGATCCGGCCCTCAGCATCCAGGTCTTCTGGAAAGGAGGAAAAATTAAGGGTTGGGAGGATGGGGAGGGGGGGGTGCTGTTGGGGGGAGGGGTTAGGTGCCTCTGTGGGGCTCAACATCCAGCCAGGGCCCTGGGGTGCAGCTGCCACCCCCGCCTGCAAAGGGCCTCAGGAGGGCAAAAATATGTGAATAAGGTGGCTGTTCCCAACACCGGGCCGCTGGCTTCGGAAAGCCGGGCGGAAAGGGGCTGGCGGGGCATGCAGCCCCTCTCCTCGCCGTCCCTCAGAGGGCTCCCGCTGCCTCTCAGCTTCTGAAACTCAGCTCCCAGTAGAGACCAGTTGGAAACAGGATAGAGGTTTGCTTTTACTTTTAGAGCGAGCTACCAGACGTATCAGCTTTTCTATAAATATAAACCAGAAAACAGGAAATAACCATCTGCCCTAATTTAGTTCCTTTCATCTAAGGATTCAAAGCATCTGACAGCATCTCTTAGAAATAAGGAAAGACTTTGCAGCCTGCATGGAAATGCAGCCATTTCAGAGGTGTGTGTGCAACTTTTTGCTGACGGTTGCATTGCAACCCCTCACTCGCCAGCCTCAATTCCTTCCCAAATTAACCCTATTTCATGTCACTGAGACCAGGACCCGGCAAGTCAGCCCAGGAACGGGTGGTGTTCTCGCAGCTTGACACAGTGCACAGCTGGCTCAGTGCTGCCAGGCATGGAGGATTGTTTATTTAATCAATTAATTGAATTAATTAATTTTCAGGAGAGTGTTGAGAAAAATAATAGGAAAGACCAGCAGCTCGGCCGGCTGTCTTGCTGTGTGCAGCGGTGGGAACAGGAGCATGATCCGTACATGGGGCTCAGGGGAGGGAGGCGAGCCTGGCCGTGCAGCACTGGGGAATCACGGAATGGCTTGGGCTGGAAGGGACCACCAAAGGCCACCTAGTCCAACCCCCTGCGGTGAGCAGGGACCCCTTCCACTCGATCAGGTTGCTCAGAGCCCCGTCCAGCCTGGCCTGGAATGGTCCCAGGGATGGGGCTTCTGCCACCTCTCTGGGCAACACGGGCCAGCGCCTCACCACCCTCCTTGTACAAAATTTCTTTGTACAACAGTTGCAGCCAGGGAGAGCCCGGTCCGCGCCCTTCCAGCAACGCTTTCCTCAGGGAAATGTACACCCAGCTGCCCTGGCTACTGCACAGAGCCTGGCCGCTCGAACCGCTGTTCGAGTCTCCCCGTTCCTGGCATTGCCAACCCTATGCTTGTGCTGCCCACTGAGTCCCCTGCGTGTGCTTTGCCCTGTGTCCTTTGCTGTCACCATGTCTGGCACGCTGGGATTTCCTTGCACGGTTTGCTCTGGAAACCAGAGAGGATGTTGCACCAGTTTTACCTGCAAGGATCCTCCATCACCGGCCCCTCGGTGCATCAGCTCCGATGCCGCAGCAACGAAGATGTTCCTCGGCCACTGCTGTCCCCAGGCTCTTGCAACATTTCTGTCCCTCTGCAAAGGCTTGTTCAGGTTTGGTGTTGAGGTTTGAGCCACCTTGGTTCCTGTCCCCAAGTCTTGCCATCTCTCCATCGAGGTCAAATGAAGAGCAGCGACCGGGTGCTAAAGCGGAGCCCAGCTGGCTTGTCACTGGCAGTGGCAGTGCCACAGCATTCTCTATATCATCACACAGTAGCGACCAGTCCTCTGCCCTTCCAGCTGTGGCCAGCTGTGGCCAGGCAAGGACTGGGCTCGGGAGCAAGAAGTTCATAAATGAAATCTGTGAGGCAACAGATTTCCACACTTAATTAACTCAAATTAATCCCAATTAGAAGCTGTAATTAGGATTATAGTTGTTAATCATCTTTCCCCCCCAAGCAAAAACCGCGCTATCTGCCTTAACTTTATTATAAAAGCAGAGGACGCAGAGTTACGTGTCCCCGACACCAGAGCTGCCACAGCCGCCACCCGGGCACACCCCGGCGGGGATGGGAACCGGACCGGTCCCCTCGACATGCTGCTCCCCAGGATGGGGGACAGGCAGGGGGACAGCACTGTGTGACCCAGTGACCCCTCCGGCAACTGCCAGGGCGTGATGCGCTGGATTGCGTCATCGCCGCTTTTCCAAGAACACCGCGAATTTGGCTGTTCATGCTCCTGTTTGAGCAGTTTCCTACCAGAAAACTAAACTGTGGGGAGATTCATTGACTTTTTTTGTGCTTCTCCGCTGCTCTTTTATGCTAAAAAGAGCCTGAATGAAAACATCTGCTTGTTCTTCTTTTTCTGAGCACGTTAATTAGGCAGTGTCCTCCCGTGATGGGTTGGTCTCAGCAGGAATACGGAGAAGCCCTTTCCTCCTGCATCGCTCTTGATCGCATTTGCTGTCCCACAGGTGCCGATGGGCTCTGAACCCCTCGGAGTCCCAGCGGCAGCTCAGGACTGAGCCCAGCGCCGGCTCCAACCCCCCCCCGCCCCGCTTCCCCCCCTCTGCTCCCTAAAGCCCACCAAGCAAAAGCCCAGGGCCTCTTCCCTGCAGCCCTCTCCTGCTCGTGGGAGCTCCCGTGGCAGCATCACGGCACGGCTTTGCTATTACCTTGGGGAATTTGCTTTTGGGGCCGCGGGGTGAGCATCATGCCCGGTAGCCACAACCCCCCCCCCCCCGCCTGCCTGCCTCCTGCCCGGGCACTGGGAAAGATGCTGCCAGTCCCAGTTTGGCTTCAGGTCCGTTCCTGCCCTACTGAGGACCGGCCGGGGGGCTGAAAGGGGAACTCTTGGAGAGGCTTCACCCCAAGGGCTGGCTCCCAGCACGGCCCCAAAGGGAACATTGGGTGCCCGGTGTCCAGGGTGCGTCCAAGCAGTTGGGCAAAGCTCTATTAAATGCCCCAGAGAGAACAAACTCGCTGCAGCAGCCCACAGAATTGTTACTGCCAATATTTAGCAGCACAGAAAATACAGGACTGTGCTCCTTCTTATATTTGGCTCAGCTTTATTCAAAGCTGCAGAGAACTTGTGCACCGCAGATCTCGGGGGTTATCTTCAATGGAAGCGTGTTTTGCCGCAGAGGAAGGGCGATGCTGTTTGCATCCTCCTCCGGCCGCCCGCGCGCAGCCGGTGCCTTCGCACCTCCCCACCTCCAGCTCCTGCTATCGCCCGCGAGGGGCTCGGTCCGCTATTTTGGTTGGGTGTTTTTGTTGTAAGTGTCGTCGAACGGGAAAAATAAAAACTCAAGGACCCCAGTGGTATTTTTAGTCCCGTATCGGTGACTAGCTCGAAATTCTCAACAGGACTGTAAAATAAAATTAATCTGATCTGCTGTGCATCATTTTTAAGAAGCTTGTCTCCTTCTCCTACCAGAGGGATGGTTTACAGCCCCGCTTGTCTCGGTTTGAGAGAGCGCCAAGTACCTGCCAGGCAGCCCCAGCTACAGCAGGCAGCAGCAGAAAACCCCCAGGGAGGGGAAGGGGGGGGGGGGGCAGAAGGAAGAAAAATTAATGTTGTCTCTCACTGAGTTCGCAGCAAGCTTGTGCCCCACCTGGCTCCTCAGGTACCTGGACAGACAATGCCTGCGCAGGTGTAGCGAGCGGCACTGGTTGTACTGGTTTGCTTGCAGGGCAGAGCTGCTGGGGGGAGCTGCTGGGGGCCTGGGGGATGCTCTCAAGCAGCGGGGAGCTGCTGCGGGAACCCCTGAGCAACGCCCCGCCGCCCTGGATGGGGAGGGAGAAGTCTTATTGCCATGGAGACCGGTGAGAGGGTTGAAAACTGGCTGCCATGGAAACCAGTTTGGGAGTCTGTGGGGCCGTCCCGCCGGGCTGGTCCCCGGGTCATGGGGACAGTGCTGGTCCGTGCAGCAGGGGACGGACGGCTGGGACTGTCGGGTGCTCCAGAGCAGGGCTGAGCCCCCGCTGCATCCCCCAAATGGGCTACCGGGGGGGCCACACTGGAGTAACACGGCCCCACACTGGGGGACCGAGCAGCCCAAACTGGAGTAATGCGGGCTGGTGGGGAAAGAGCATAACGGACACTTCTGGGCTCTCGGCCACACAACCTGCCACCACGCAGGACCGTGAATTGCACAGAAACCCGCACAGTGAAGCGCCGGAGGGCAGAAATGCACAATCTCCGCGGAGAATTACACACGGGCTGGGAGGGAAGGGCAGGACTGGGACGAGGGGCCGGCGGGAGCGGCGGGAGGGAGGGGGGACGCTCCCGGCTCGGCTGCAGCGAGGTGGTGCGAATAGCGCTGAACAGCTCTTCCTCCCCACCCAGAACCAATAAAGCATCTCCTGTTTGGGTTGTGTGTGTGTTTCGCTTCCTCAAATAGGCCTTTGGGGAAACAAGGGAGGCCTCGGCACCCCCGGGCTGAGCCTCTCCTTTGCAAGAGATGGGTGTCCTCAGTGGGGACCGAGGTGGCTTTTGTCACCCTTCCCACGGGCCGTGTTCACTGTGCCACACAGCAGTGTTCTAAACATCCCGGGATGCCTCCGTGCCCTTCCAGCCTTGCTCCAGGCACAGACCAGGCTGGCAAGAGCGGGCTGGCAGGGTCTGAGGGTCACCTCCCCGACACCCATGGCAGAGGAGAAGCAGCTCTGTGTCCCCTCCCCACCTTTCCCCTGCACCCAGCGGCATCTCCCCGCCGGCAGCTGGCAGAGGGATCCTCCACGCGCGCGGGTGATGGGCACCCCGCCGCGAGCTGGTGATTCTCCGACCCGCCCACTCACCTTTTTGCACGCACGAAAACACCCGCTGACATTTCCAGCCATTTATTGTCTGCCGTGAAGCTGCCTGGCTGGACCGCCCCACGTCAGGACGTCCTCCCACCCCAGCCGTGCCCCAGCCCCACGGGGCCAGCACGCGAATGCGGAGACTGAGCATCTCCATTTGAGACGGGATGAAGTGATGGTGAAGGGATGGAAGCACACAAGACCCGGGACGGGGGGAAGATGAGGGTTCCTCGCAGCTGTGATCCTAAAAGCGCCTTTCTGCCCTTGTTTCCTATTCCCAGGGGTCCAGACACAGCAGCCTGGAGCCAGCCTGGCCTCCAGCGAGCCCCCGCCGCGGTGCAGGGAGGGTGGGAGCAGCTGGAGCCTATAAAGGGCGGTTAGAGGTGATTCGGGCTGTGCTGCTGCAGGCGGGGGGCTCTGGGACCAAGCCAGAGCCTGGCTGCGGGAGGAGGGACGGTGGGGACCCCGAGGCTGGCTCGGTGAGTTGGTATCCCCACCCCTGTGTCCTGCGGGGAGGGTTGGGGTGGTGTTGGCAGTGATACGGGTGACGGTTTGGGGGTTGTCAGGGTCCCCCCACCCATCCTGAGACAGGCAGCCTGAGTCTCAAGAGGCAGGCTGAGCTGGGCAGGGTTTCTGGCCAGGACCCCCAGGTTTGGGGGGCTTGCTCCTCCTGTAACTGCTGATCCCCAAAACCTACTCTTTGTGCCAGGGGGAGGGATGGAGGGGCTGTGCCCCCGCACTGCTGGGCTGGTGCCCGAGAGCTCGGCTTCCTCTTACCCAGGGCCGAACTCGGCTCTCGCACTAACTGCAACCTCAGGATGCCCTTTAATTTTTAATGCTTCAATAAAACAGTAATTATAAACACTGCAGTTTGAGTTTTTAAGCAGAAAGCATTAACTTCCCAGGGTTTAATTATTCAAGAGAAATTAATGAAAGCAGGGCTAGGTCCTGCTGGCTGTCTTGGCTCTTCCTAGCAGGGCCAGCATTGATCCGCTTTGCGGGGAGGAAGAAGCCCATCCCCGGTACCTCGGGGCTGTCTGGGAATGCCTGGGTGTGCTTAGCAGCCAGGGCAGAGGCGGGGGGGAGCACCCATGTGCAGGGCTGGGTCAGGGTAAGGAGAGGTCTGGGGGGCCAGCGGGACCCCCAGTAAATGGCTCCTTCTCTGCTGCCTGCAGGGTTTCCAGCCAAGGCAGCGCAGGATCCCGGCTGTGGGCACAGCTCTCTCTGGGAGGTCAGTGACTGCTGCGATCTGAATCAATGCCGCAGGAGACTGTGCATTAACCAGAGTGGGGAAACTGAGGCAGATGCCACCCCAGGAGGTAGCGTGACCCTGCGGCTGCCCCCCTGTGCCCCCCACTCGGCGCCCGCACCCGTCCCCTGCCTGGGAGGCGACTTGGGAGCTCAGAGTCTCTGTTTTCTGGAGCTTTCCGCAGCTTTAATTGAGCTCTGAGTTCCCTGGGAAGATTTCAGGCTTGCTTTTAATTACTCTGCTATGGCACGGTGTAGTTCAAAAGCACCTTTGCTGGGGAATGGGTCTGTTGAGACCGGGAGTGCCATATTGTTTAAATATAGCAAAACAGTCGGTGTCTTGGCAAAGCTTGTGGATTCGGGCTGGCTGATGTTGGAGCCCACACCCTGCATGGGGCAGCAGTGGGGTTGGGAAAGCCTTGATGGAGGAGGGCAAGGGATGGGGAAACAGGGGGATAAAATGGTGCCTGCCAGGAGCGAGCGGTGGGGCTGCAGGAGTGGGGGCTCAGGGGGAGCATCGTGCTGAGATGGGACATGTCGGGGTTCTCCAGCTCATTGCATCCGCATCTTGGACCTCAGCCCTTTTGCCACATCCACAAAGCCCCTTTTCCACGTAGGCACCAGCCTGTTGCATCGTCCCATCCTAAGCAGCACATCCATACGGTGACGGCCTTCAGCAGTTGGCGTCGGAGAAGGTCTCAGGGGAACCGTGTTTGCTAGAAAAGCAAGTTGCTGTTATTACTAATAGTTAACTGTCATAACTTCATTAATAAGCAAACCTGCCTGATCAACTGTCTGCAACAAGATGGTAAGAACAGAGAGACAGCCAGGGCTCCTCGCAAAATGGAAATGGCCGTTTGTCGGGGCTGGGTGAATAAATTGAAGTGAGCGGAGGAGACGGCGAGGGCTGGTGGGGAGTGGGGTGGAGATGACGGCTCTGCTGATGAGGTGCTGGGGACGGGGAAGGAACGGGGCCTCATTTGCAAGGGAAATGAAATTATCGCCTGTTCTGTCTGCAGTCCTCACACCGCAGAGCCTGATGAGCTGTGCGGGGAGGGTGCTGGAGCGGGTGGCCCTGGGAGCACCCAGCATCCTGGCGTGGGAGCGCAGCCCGCTCGAGCCTGGGTGCCCTCCCTGCGGGAGCAGGTCCTTGTGCAGATGGGGCTGTTGTAGCCCCCCGAGGGGTCTGGGGGTGATCTGCTGCCCATGGGGTGGGCTCGTTATCTCCTTCGCCTCTTCTCTGCTCATCAAAGCCTCGTCTTGCACCGTTTGGGCTGTATTTAGGGAAGGTCACCGCAGCGAATGTTGGTCAGTCACTCCTGAAATAGGAACGGTGGGGTAAGGAGAGAAGGTGATGCTGACCGGGACGAGATCTCCCCTGAAGCAGGTGAATCCTGGTGCGGCGGCACCCAGGGCGCTGGAGCTGTGATGCTGCTGTCACCCAGATTCGTGTCCCCAAGTGGGTCTCGTCACATGTGGGGCGGCAGTTTTGGCCCACCCGCATGCGATGGGAAGGTGGGGGGCTTTGCAGGCAGCTTCTGCCTGTGGTTGGGCAGCGAGTCTGTCCCTTGGGGCACGGGACAGTGCCTGCAGCCTGCATTAGGGACAGGGTATGGCCAGCTCCGTCCCCGCGCCGGGGATGCTCCTCTTCCGTAACGTGAGTATTTCCTCATTCCCATCCTGTAAACAGGGCATCAGTGGTTCCTGGATGGGAACACAACTCCCTGATCTCTGCCCCCCAGGGTGATGTCTGCTGGGCCTGAAATATAAGGGAATTGGGCTTAAATGAGGAGCATCGGTGAGACAGGAGTGATTTAACTGACTCAATTAATCAGTTGTGGCAGTGCTGGTCTGGGTGAGGGACCCGGCTGCTCCCCGCCGGCTCTGCGGGGAGAGTTCACGGAGCTCTGTCGCCAATTACTTGGGGCATTTTATTTGGGTCTTAACTTTGATTTAACTTCAGTAGATTATAAAGACAAAAAATAATTCCAAGACACTTTATTCAGGGGAAAAAAAAAGAAAAAAAAAGCCCAAATGGGGTAGTTTGAAGTTGTCAAAATGATTTTCCACTCCTTCAAAATAATCTCACAAAACTGACCCAGATTTTACAAGGCACTCTGGCTTTCAAAGAGCTGCCTCTCTGTGCAGAAGATGGGTCTGTAAAAGATACATACTTGGGTTTTTTTTATCCGTAGTAGTTTTACAAAACCTGTGCCTTGCCTTATTCCTGTGGGCCCTGTAAGGGCACGATGCTTTGTGGGAAACACCATCCAGCCTTGCAGCTTATCCCGGAGCGGTAACGCTGCCGCGATGCTCCCAGGAACCGGGCGAAGCATTTCGGTGAGAGGCTGCAGCGTGTCTCGACGCGCGGGAAGAACGGAGGACCCCGGGTCACAGCTCGGTGTGACGGCAACACCCGGCCCCAGCTGCCTTGCAGAACAGCCTCTCCTTGGTTTTTGGGGAAGCTCAGGCTGGCACAGGGTGTGGGTGGAAGGAACAGCCTCACCCAGCACGTGCCTGTGCCAGTGAAGAAGCGCTGCCCTGACACCACAAGCGATGGGCGAGCTGGAGATACACAGGGATGGGGCAGACATCCAGATAACGGAGCTGAGCAATAGGATCGGGGACAGAGACTGCTGAAACGCTGACAGGTTTGGCTGAAGGGGGACCTGGCTCTGCCCCAGGGGTGCTCAGGCACGCTGCTAGCCCCCAGCAGCCTGGGGAGAGGTGGGGGCTGGCAAATGGGCAGCCTCAAGCTGGGGTGCCGTAGGGCTGGGCTGCCCCATGGTGACTTGAGACCGGTGAAACATTTGACGCGTGGATGAGGCACTGAACAAGACGGTCTGGGGATGCCCTGGCCTGGCTGGGGACTCAGCTCTGGTTCAGCAAATAGTTGTAGTAAAGGAAGGAAACAGCAGCTCTCTACTGATCTGAGATTAAACGCGCTGAAACTCGAGCCCAGGGTGAACAAAAGGTCTCATCAGACCGCAGCAAGCCCCAAAGCCTGTCCAGGGCTGGACGGGAAAACAGATCCCACTGCCCGCCCCGCCCGGCTCTGCTGGCGCTGGGTTTCACATCCATCTGCGTGTTCCTGGTCCTCCGGATTTGCGCTAACCCCTTGCCCCTGCACTCCCCTGCCCAGCATTGCTGACCCCGACTCTCAGACCCGGGGGGGGGCCGGGTGCCACCCGTGCAGCCCCGCCTGGGCCACGTGCCACGGGAGCCACGGTGGGGGAGCGCGCGCGGGGGCTCGGCCGGCCTTTGAGACGTACCCGTAGGCACTTGCACCTGCGAATCTTCCCAGGCCAAGCAGCTGAGAGGTGCTGGGCCAAGCAAAGCTCTTTGGGTCCATTTTCACTTAAAAGGCATTGGGCGGGCGCGTTTCAGCGAGGGCAGCGGGCTGGAGGGGCTGGGAACTGCAGAGCAGACGGGATGCTGGAGGGGGGCAGAGGATGAAAAATTATGGCCGATTTTGTGCCCTCAAGCTGCCTGGAGTGTCAGGGAAATCTGTTAGCTTTCCTTTGAGGGAGGATTGCTAGCAGGGTGCTGGAGAGGCCAATGCCGGGTTAATTGCTGCTTCCTTGTTTATTTTGTTAATTGATTGGGTGCTGGAGCAGAAGGAAAAGGCAACCCTGGGCTGCGTATCCAGAGAAAGAGCAGGGCTGGCTGGCACTGCGCTCCTGGCCATCGGCCGATGGACCCGTGCTGGCCGCTGGCTTGGCTTGCTGCAGTTGTCCCCGCTTTCTGATAGGGGCCATGAGTTGTTGATGATCGTGAATGAATCTTGCTGATCGTTCGGGGGTCCTACCAGCTGCGGGGGCCGGAGGTGGGGATGGCTATGGGAGCAATTGCGATAGCTCCCGTACTTGGATGCCCAGCATAGATGAGGGGGGAGGAGAGCCCTTCGATCAGCACAATCCAGTGCCCGTGGGGAGCCTGGGGTGCTGCTCGGGGCCGTACCTGCCAGATCTGGGTTTGCATCTGGCAAAAGGCCATTCTGGGTTTAAATCCTGGTTGTGGGTTGCTCATGGTCCCGACGAGAGCACCAGCTGTGATGGTTGCAGGTGGGCTTGCTCAGACAAAACCCAGCTCTGAACATCCCCAGGACGTGCACCAGGAGCTGGTCCTGTGCGGAGCAGAGGGGAGCGGGACCCAGACGGATTTCGCCACGCTCTGCAGAGCCCTCGTCTTCAATTCTTGCTCATTCTCTGGAGCTGAGCCACCCATGAACTGTTGATGGGAGAAACTAGATTTGAATCTGGGATATTTTTTTTTTAAACTTAATTTTTCATCTGACCTGATTAAAGCGCCGCTCGTGCAGGCTGCCTTGCATTTTGTTTATTCATTTCATCATATTCTGCTGGGGCACCGCATTGCCTTCATTTAGCAGCAGTCGTTTGCCCACGGCTGCAAGCCGGGCAGCCTGGCTGCAGGGGAGCAGCATCCCAGCACCAGTCCTGTCCTTTGCGAGGGTCAGACCCTGCTCTCATTTTCTGTAAAACCTATGAAGGTCTGAGCCCTGCTTTTATTACTAGTGTGGGTGAGGGAACAGGGTGTGTTACTGTCTTGCAGAGAGAGACGAGCTTGGGATGTGGTTTGCAAAAGTGCTGGGGGCCAAAAGGTGCGTGGAGGAACGGTAGGTTTGCTATTTTATTATGGGGGAGGAAAAGAAAAGAGAAGGAAAGATCAGGTTCAGGCAGGATAAGTGCCAGTCCCAGGTGATACTGGCTCGCAGCTGCGGCAGGGAGCTGAAGGAAGATGCTCACAGCGCTGCCTGCGTCTGCCTGCCGAGAGGTAACGGCAAAAGGGAAGCACTGTGAAATCTTCTCTGCAGGACCCTCCTGACCTCCCTCCTCGTGGCTCCGAACCGTGCAGCCGTGTCAGGGCCTGCTTAAGGGCAGAGTGAGCAGCACTCGCCTTCCGACCACCAAAAAGCCCCAGGATTGAGAAATGGGGTGACAGGCGATGTTCACGGCTTGGGGGGTGTCTTCTCAAATCCAGAGCTGCCCTGGTCCGGAGCCTGTGCAACTGGGAGGAGGCAAGAGGTCTGGTTTAGCTGCTGGTTTGGGGTGTTAGAACTTCTTCTATCAAAATATATATTTCCCTGTGTGTGTCCCCCCGCCCCAAGCCTAATGTGGAAAAAGATTTGCTGCTTCCTTAGGTGGGTACTTCGTGACAAGGCAAAACGGGTCCATCTGAGGGAAGGACCTTGTGCCGCCTGGCTGCAACTTGTATCACAGCGCTGGGAACCGGGGCGTTGGTCCAAGCGAGAGCCTGCGTGAAGTGAGCTGGCAGGGCGGCTCCAAAGGCATAGCGAGGGGAAAAAAAAAACCATTTTCAGTTTGTTTTAGTTCTTCATTCATGTTCTCCTCAAAGCTTAACAACAGCTTTTCAATCCTTCAAATACAAAAGCATCACTACAGTTTCCTTAGCTGGCCAGGCAAAGAAAATGGTCCAAGGAAAAAGGTGGGTAGTCTCGGTGTCTGTCTGTCTAACATAGCTCGGGGGGGTACCAGGCACCCACCCAAGGCTGGACCAGCTCTTAGAGCACCCCATGCTGCTGCTTCAGGGTGGCATCATTAAAACCCAAGACAAGGAGGGGTTTTCTTCACGGGGTTTTGCTCAGGCGCTTTTGGTGTAAGATGCTGTACCTACCTGCACTGCTGTGGGAAGAAACCTGTAGCTCTCCCTGTGGGAAGGCCTGGGAGGTGGGAGAGCAGGGGGAATATTGTTGCAAAAGCCTTTAGATTCCTGATCCTCCTTCCAAATTGTTTCTTGGGGGTTTGTGCTTCCGCAGAAGTGCACCCACGCATGCAGGTGTTTTGAGAGCCCATAAAAGGGGGTTGAGGGCATATTTAGAGCCAAATTTGACGTTGCAGGTGTCTTCAAGAGTGCAATGACTTAAGCTATGAGCTCATTTGTTCCAGAAATAGACACTTTATTTGACCCTCTATAACTAAACAGCCCAGCTTGACCTGGAAACACGAAGCCCGTAGGTGCATGGCGAAAAAAGCATAGACATAAGAATTTGTCAAATGAGGGCGGTTATGACTTCGGGTGCGTCTCGCAGGCTGCAGCGGCTCCGTGCGCTGGGCTCGCCGGCCTTGGCTGTGCCCTGCTGATGCTAAGCCGAGCGCTGGCTGGGTGCCTTCCCCCGGCGGGAGATGGAGCCCGGGAACATCAAGGGGCTCTTCTGCCTTTAGCAAAAAAAGATGCAGGGATATATCGAAAGGAGGTTGCTGGAGGCAGGCTGCCTGCAAAGCAGGCTGTTACCTTCCAAAACTGGGGAGGTGGGGGAGAGAGGAAGAGAAAAATAAGGCAGATGAAAGCAGGGACTGTGCCAAAAGTGCCTTCTATTTATGATTTCACAAGGTCAACAATAATCCCAGCAGCTACAAGCACATAAAAATTGATTCTTTCCTGAAAAGATTGATGGATTCGTGGTCAGGGCATTTTCTCTGATCCTGCTGCCCTCTGGACATTGCTGAAATTTATGGAGATGCCGTGCATTTCTCTGTAGAGGAGTAAATAGCTTCTCGGAAAGTGAGCAAACGCTTTCAATTCAGACCCGGGGTCCTGGGAAGCTGCTGTAAATAAGGGAAACGCTTCCTCCAGCTGCTGGGCTGTATTTCCACAGGTGAGCGGCTTTCGCTTTGCAGTCTGCCTGCTGTGGGTCGGAGGCTCTTCATCCTGCCCCATCCCTCGGCGGCGTGGGGCGAGCGGGGCTGGTGCTCGCCCCGCAGCACATACACCTCGGCTCCTGCAAGAACTCTTACCTCCCGGCACCCCGGCGGCTGTACCCCACCCCAGCCCAGCGCAGGGCTGAGAGGCGAGGCGGTGCGATGCAGACCCCGTGAGGCTGCAGGCTCTTTCGGTTTGTCCTAATAGTGTCACGGGAGGGAAGGAAGAAGGGACGAGCATCTCTAAAGCCTCAAGCTCCTTCTCCAACACTTGCCAGACAAGCTCATCTCACTGCTCAGGTGTCGGCTGGAAATTTCCTTCGAAATTTTTTTTTTAATTATTTATCTCAAAAATACCCAGCTTTCAAGTCCCAGCCTTTGAAACCATTTTGTTTTCCAGAAGTGGCAGGAACCTACCAAACAAAGCCCATTTGTTTTTCACAGCTTCATCCCTGCAGCTATTAAATCCTCGGTGCTATTGAATTCCTGAGAAGTTTGCCGGGTAGCGATGGGGCTTGCGCTCAAGCAGCACACGCGAGCCGTAATATCCCAGTAAGTAGTTTGTGCTCTTTGTATTTCCCTTCTGGTTAACAAGCAGCTTTAGGTGTGCTCAAAAGACGTTTCTGCGAGTCCTACTGCATAGTTTCATCATATTGAGTGCATTATACGAAATGCTGCCGTACAAAGGGATCCTGGCGCTGGAGAAGCAGCAGGGTTTGGGAGGTCGGGGAGGGATGGGCTGGCAGGGATGTGCAAGGAGAATCAATGCTGGGCTTTTTAACAACCACATGTGCATTGAACAAAGCTTTTTAAAAGCCTTTCAGACAGCAGTGGGCTCCCTCCTTATAATGTGCCGGGGTTTATCGTGCCAGAAATAGGGACACATGGAAATGCTGCCTGCTGCACTCAGTAAGCACTTGGTGTTTGTCCTTCCCGTGTCGGTGGTGGTTCTCCAAATTGCAGTGCGAGGTTGGCTTGTGGCACTGGCAAAGCCGCTCTTAGCTGGGGCCGTACGGCTTGTGATCCTGCACACCTTTCCCTGCTGATGGCTCTGCCGTGGCCACGGCCACAGAGGGACCCGGTGGGTTTCCTTCGTCTCTGGTGTCCGTGCTGCCTCCAGCCTTCCCCTTGCGTTGCTGGAGAGAGAGGCACATCCCGCCTCTGGTAAAAGGACGGGGTAGGCAGTAAATCAAAGGAGGAGCCGAAGGTCAGTTGGAAAGGAGTGGAGCAGCTCGCAGCCAGGAGAGATGAAAAATGAAGTAGCCTGGGCACAGGCAGAAATTTCATGTTCAGAAATCTTGGCGGGATACGTTGGTGTTGCTTTGACGTAGGTTGCTGACAGTGCTGGAGCGGTGCCACTCGCCCGCCAGCTCAGTGCGGGCCCCCTGGGTCCGCTCATCTGGAGCTCGATGTCTTGGATGGGAGCAGCCCCCGTGACGTCCCCCAAGCTGCCCTGGAGCAAGGATGCCTTCCCATGCCCAGGGACCCTGCAAACATGCCTTCAGGTGGAGGGACGGAAGATGGCTGTCTCGATCCCTTCCTTGACCCAAATTTCAGCCGCTTTGGAGCGGTGCTGACCTCCCTCTGCGAGGGCCTTGCAGCAACGCTTGCTCTGCAACTGGCACGCAAACACTTGCTTGGAGGCGGTTACCTTTTTGTCAGCTTTCCCGGCGGGTAAACGCTGCCGTGGGGTTTGCTGCTGTCTCCTTCCTCGCGGCAGCGCTGAGCAGTCCCCGCGGTGCCGAGCCCTGCAGAGCATCCCTGGCAATCGGACCACCTCCTCCCCGCAGCAGACTGCCCTTTTGCTTCGTGCTTCTGGCCCTCAGCTTGCGACCCGCTGGGAAGCACAGACCAGGATTACAAAGCAGCAGCTAGAGAGAAAGGCCACTGAGCCCCAGCCAGCCTTGGGCATTAAAATGCAGCATTTTTTTCATCCCCTGGTATCCTCCCCGCGGCGCCTTTGCTCGTAACAAACCCTTCCGCTGCTGAACAGCAATCCCACACAAATCCTTTGGTATAAAGCCGCTTCCCAGAGGGGTTTTGATCAATGTTGGATGAAGCCTGGTGATGTCTGCTTTGGTTCCCAGTGCATCCCAGCACCAACCCCCCCCCCGTATTTTCATCTGCCTTCAGGGAGAAGCTGTTGCAGCAGTGAGCAGAGGCCACAAATGTGGCTCTGCGCTCCCTGCCAGGCTTGCAAACTGGCTCTTGGTCCCAATTTAACCTCCTCTTCCTTCCTACAAGTGGGTAAACAGAAAAGCTATTTTCTCCTTCACCTCCAGCCCCAGTTCCCTGGACTCTGGCTGCCAGATGGCAGCGAGCGAGGGCTTTTCTGCCCATCTCTCCTGCCAGCGTGTCACGACCGCGTGGCTACAGACGGAGGAGAAGCCATTTCCCATCCACCTCTCGAGTGCTTTCTACTGTCTGCAGCAGGAACCCGTGGGGCCCGGCCAGTCACTCAAGGCGCTGCCTGAATAAGCAGCATCCTTTGTAAGTGTAAAATCAGAAATGAGGGGTGCCGGATCAAAGGAGATAGGTGTGCCTAAACGCGCTGCCTTCCCTGCGACGCAGCCTGAGTGCGTCTCCGTATCATTGCTGCTTTTGTTGCTCCCCTTGCGCTTTTTTTCAGTGTCTTTTGATGGGTGTTAAAAGCAGCCTGGCCTCAGAAGACACGCTGCACGTAGCTTTTATAGGTGGCTATAAGTTATCTGCTGAAGGAGCCCTAATATGAATGTTTGCTGCCTGCAAATGCTCTTTTTCTCATTTTCTTTGAGGCTGTTGCAGCTTCACAGTATTTTGATTGACCGGGGGAAGCTCAGCCTGGGCCAAAGAGCAGCCATGAGTCCTTGCAGGGGCAGCTTCTGGCCCCGGCACCGCGGCCCTCGGTAGGGAAGGGGCACACAGAGTCCTGCCCTCCCCCTCGGGGCTGAGCCCCGCGGCCGTGGCCAGCTCTGTGGGGATGCTCGTGTGCGCGGTCACCCCGACCTGCATGGGGACATCAGGTCAGGAACCGCAGTGAACACCCAGGGTGGGGAAGTCTGTAGCCCCCTTGGGTTATTTCCAGAAGGAAATAATCCAGTTTTGCCCCTGGGGCAGAGCCAGAGCCTGCACTAGTTTTATTTGCGTTAGTTTTGAACATTTGTTTTCAAACTGAGACATGGGGGAAAAGCATCCTGCAGCATGAGGGGGTGACTAACAGACCCCAGAGCAGGGGATGCTGAGGAGCTACCGTCTGTATTGTGGAGACCTCTAAGAGCTGTCATACCTGGAGCACAGCTCGTGCTCTGCAAGCAGCAGGGGAGCCGGTCCCCGCGCTGCAGAGAGGATGAGGGCCCCTTCCATGCTGTTTTCCCAGTTTTTAATGAAAGCTGGGATGCTACGGGAGACAGGGACAGGGCCTGAGGCCGTAGGCAAGGTGTTGGTTAGGCAGCTCCCACAGGATCCCCAGCCTGAGGGCAGGGACCCGTCACAGGAGGAAAAATAAAATCGTGCCTGTGTCAAAAGCAAGAGCTGAATCTGCTCCGCTGATTTCCCAGGTGAGATCTCTGCCAGTGTTTAAAAAGGATAAATGAGATGACCTGGATAATTACAGGCCTGTCAGCTCCACTTCGATCCCGGGCAGACTGATGGAGTGGCTGATGTGGGAATTGATTAATAAAGAATTAAAAGAGAGTAACATCAGTAAATGAAAGTAAAGGCATTAATGTCTATCAACAGGTTAAAAGCACTAGATTTCGCAGCAGCAGCTTTTGGTGGCAAAGACGGCTGGTTTGGCGGGAGTGGGTTTGTGCGAGGTATTTTACTCGGAAGACAAACAGAGTAAGAAGCGGGAGCAAGACCAGCTCAGCAGGGCACAAGATTTTTGTGCCACCCAGCTGGATGTCATGGCGGGGCGTGAGGTCCCTGCCCCGTGCCGGCTGCGCTCCCTTAGGCAGCGGGTGGGCTGTGGCGGATGGGCAGCGCTGCCGGTACCCGGCTGACCTGGGGGCTGATATCCATGTCCCCGCGGTTAAATCCGTCTCCCACCGCCCATCGAGCGCCTGTTGTATCCATCCCACCCCACCTTCAAGCACAGGACGCTGCGCCCCTCTGCGACCAGCAAAGCACCGAGCACCACCCAGCACCCCAGGGGAGCCATGTCCTCCTGGCCACGCACGGACCCAGCGCAGAGCTGCTACGAGACGACCAGGGGACAGAGAACAGCAGGAAGATGTGTTTCTGCCCCACTCATCCCCGCGTTGCGTATCCCCCCCATGTCCTTCTGACCTCCTCGCAGCCTCCCAGCCGGGAAGGGGGTGTCAGCGTCTGTGCAGGATCTGTCCCCGCACGGGCTTCAGTGCTTGCCTCTTTTTCCAGTTGCCATAGGAACAGACGAAGGCCTCTAAAGCATCGCAGTGGGGTGCGCGTCTAGGTCATGCTGTGGAGCAGGCAACCATTTTATAGCGATAATAAATTCAGGGAATTGGGAATTTGGCCGAAGTAGCACGCAAGAAAAGGACTTGAAAAGGCAGAATGGAGATAAAGGAACAAAAATAATTTTATGACAAATGACCATATGTTGTGCTAGACCTAACTGAAATCCTTCTCTGGAGTTCAGGCAAAAGGGTCTGGGAACACAGATTGTAAGGAATGATTTGTCCCTGAAGCATGAAGATAGAAAGGCAAAGGCAGCACCTGAAAGTGTTTAGGGACTATTGGATTTCAAAAACCTTCATTATCTTCAGTCCCCGCGATGTCTAGATGTGAATTACTGCTGGCCAAAGATTTACCATCCCTCCATTTGCATGACAGGAACCGGAGAGGCACCAAATCACCGGAGCCAAGAGCTGGCCGAGCAGAGACAACCCTTTGAAGGTCATCGAACATCTGCTGGAAAGGTCTGTACGGGGGGATGGAGCAGATGGCTCGGTGGAGCTCTGCAGATCCACGCTGGCCTGGAGACCCCGAAGGTCCCCCACAGCAGTGCCGGGCTGGGGGGTCTGGGAGCTGCCCCGGGATCTTGGGGAGCTCCTGGGTCGGCTGGTGTTGGCAGAAGGTTGATTCCTGGAGCTCTCGCCCATGTGTTCATGCTTGGCTGATCATCTCCTGCATCGTGGCGCAGAGATGCTCTCCTGCTCCAGCAGCTGAGGGCACCAACCCGAGACACTGCTCCGGTGCTCCTCACCAACACAGCGAACTCCCTTCATTCACTGCCAGATCTACGCACCGTGCGGCGTCTTTTTTGCTCGTTTTCCCCTGTCTGGTGAAGTAAAAGCAAACCCTTTGCCGAAACGCTCTTTGCTAACAGAGGCCATCCCGGGGGAGTCTGTCTGTGTTAACAACGGCTTTAAGGCAGCGAGTTTCTACAGCAGGAGTTTGGTGGCAGGGAAACACGTGGGCAGTAGGTGTGGGAGATGGCGGCACGTGGCTGACTGGAGCTGGCACCCATTGCAGCAGTGTCCTCGCATGCCCTCATGGGTTTAGGGGGGCTGAAAAATGGGTGAAATCAGGCATATTAGGTGATCTTTGTGTTTTCCCAGCCCTCAGCGCACTAATGAAGGAGGCAGGGCTGTGGGTCAATGCAGACCCCCTGTTTGCCTCGGCCTGGCGCTGCTGGCATGGTGCAGCGAGTTCGACGAAGCCCACGTGGGCTTCACCCTCCCCAAACCGTGCTCCGTCCTTTTCCTAATTGCGCTGAGATTTGAAACGCAATTTATCTCGCCGTGTCCTGTTGGCTTCAAGAGGCAGAATTTCTCCATGCTGATTTAATCACCTCATTACGTCAAACAAGTTAGAGTTATTCTGAGGATGGCTAACAGGTGCCATTTTCTACCCCTTGGCAGCGCGAGGCCCGGGCTTAGCCTTAGCGCTTTTTTTTGGCGAGACAAAGAAAGCCTCGAGCTGGTGCTTTCTACGGTAGACAAGGCTCACCCGGGACCTGGGAGATTTGGTGCCGGTGCTTTGCAAACGCTTTCCTTGCCACAGCTTGCTTTCAGCTTACGCCTAGTTTGGTTTAACAAGGCGGTGGTAGGCACTCGGCAATCACTGAGCTGGGATGCAGCCAGAGGTCAAGTCAGGCAGGCACCAAAAATCGCGGCAGCTCGGTCCCTGCTGCCTGCTCCTCGGGCAGGGAACCGGCCATGGGGTCTGCACCCTCCTGGGGCTGAGCCCTTCTCAAGGTTGGGTGGTGCAAAGGTGCCTTTCACCCCTCACAGAGACCAAATCTTTGCTTGAGTGCCCCAGCAGAAGGAATTACAGTGTTCTGGTCCTTCCGTTGTCCCATCCCCAGCAGCGAGCAGGTCCCGTGGCCCCGGCTACAGGGCACCTTCCCCTGTGCTGGTTTGAGGCATCTCCTCTCTTTTCTGGGGGCAGGAGGATGATGGGGAGAGGGGATGAAGGCCTACAGTGTTTGATGAAGAGTACAGAGCTCAGATGCCCAGGTCTCATTTTGGAGGCACGGCAGGGGTCCAGGCAGGCACAGCTCGGCGTGGTCCCACCTGCAGGCAACGGGCTTCAAATGGGGGCTGCAAAGTGGCCGTGCCTTGGCTGCATCCCCTGCGCCCCGGCAGTCAGCGCGGCACCCCGCGGGCGCGCGGTGGCTGCCGTAGGGAGGGGTGGCCCTGGCCCTCCTGCAGTCCCAAAGCGGGGAGGGTCTGGCGCGGTGCAGCCTGGTGCGCTCCTTCTGTGCCAGCCACGTACAGCAGATGCTCATCTCCTGGAGCCAGCCCGGCTGTTGGCATGTGGGTGCTTCTCCCAAAGGAGACGGTGGCAATTTTTAGCATTTTTTCTCTCTCTGGCAAGGGCTCAGGGGGAGCCCCTGGGTGATATGCTGCGGTGGGTTAACCCTGGTTGGATGCCAAGTGCCCACCAAAGCCACTCCATCACTCCTTCTCCCTCTGCCCTGGACAGGGGAGAGAGAATATAACGAAAGGCTCGTGGGTCGAGATAAGGACGGGGAGATCACTCAGTAATTAGCACCACAGGCGAACAGACTCGACTTGGTGAAAAATTAACTTAATTTATTGCCAATCAAACCAGAGTAGGGTAATGAGAAAAAAAACCAACCCAATCTTAAAACACCTTCCCCCCACCTCCGCCTTCTTCCCAGGCACAGCTTCACTCCCAAATTCTCTACCAACTCCCCGCCAGCAGCGCAGGGGTTCGGGGAATGGGGGCTGGGGTCAGTCCCTCACACCGTGTCTCTGCTGCTCCTTCCTCCTCGGGGGCAGGGCTCCTCACTCTGCCCCTGCTCCGGCCTCGGGTCCCTCCCACGGGAGACAGCTCTTCACAAACTGCTCCAGCGTGGGTCCTTTCCACGGGCCGCAGTCCCTCAGGCACAGACAGCTCCAGCGCGGCTCCCCCACGGGGTCACCACTCCTGTCATCAAACCTGCTCCGGCCTGGGCTCCTCTCTCCGCGGGGCCACAGGTCCTGCCAGCAGCCTGCTCTGGCGCGGGCTTCCCACGGGGTCACAGCCTCCTTCGGGTACCCCCCTGCTCCGGCGTGGGGCCCTCCCCGGGCTGCGGGTGGAGATCTGCTCCAGTGTGGGCCTCCCTGGGCTGCAGGGGCACAGCCTGCCTCACCGGGGTCTTCCCCACGGGCTGCGGGGGAATCTCTGCCCCGGCACCTGGAGCACCTCCTGCCCCTCCTGCTCCACTGACCTGGGGGTCTGCGGGGTTGTTGCTCTCACATGTTCTCCCTCCTCTCTCCAGCTGCAGTTGCTGTTGTACAGCATTTTTTTCTCCTTCTTAAATCTGTTATCCCAGAGGCGCTACCAGCATCTCTGATGGGCTCGGCCTTGGCCAGCGGCAGGTTCGTACTGGAGCCGGCTGGCATTGGCTCCATTGGACATGGGGGAAGCTTCTAGCAGCTTCTCACAGAAGCCACCCCTGTAGCCCCACCCCCACCCCACTACCAGAACCTTGCCATGTAAACCCAAAACTCATGCTCAGGGGTTGCCTCTCCTTCAGACCCAGCACTCTGCCAATGCCCTTTTTGGTCTCACTCCAAAACCATCAGCTGCTGGAGGGTTCAAAGTGCCGGTGGGACCTCGGGGCCGCGCTGGGCAGGCACCGGCAGGGCACTGCACAGCGGTCCCCTGCCGAGGCGAGAGGTGCCTCTTCCATGGATGGAACAATCGATGCCAAGACACGAGGCTGGGCAACGTGTCGGCGGGGGAGCAGGAGCAAACCCAGCTTCCCAAGCAGATGTGACCGGGGAGTCCCGGCCCTGGGGTGTCACAGCTGGTAGTTGCCCCTTTGAAGCCTCCCACCTCTTCCAAGCGGATGCTGCTGGCTATTCCCGACCAAGCAAAAACACAGGGCGTTTCACGCTGCTCGTACCCAAGCCCTTTCCTTGGGATAGGGATGGGAAAGGGGAATGTTTGCTTTATTCCAGGTTTTTCTTTGTTCCGGAAAGCTTCTCCAGCTGCACAGAAAGTCTGCCGCTATTTTGAGGTCCCTTTCCTTCCCTGCCATCCCCAGAGGCTCCTCGCTGAGCAGTGGAATAGAAAACGACAGATTATTGCTACATCTTGCTGAGCCTCTCTCTTTCATATGAAAGAGGGATGGTCTGGTTTGCTCGGGAGTGGGGGTGTGCTTTGGAAGAGAGTCAGAGCGAGAGATGCCAGGAAGAAATTGAATTTTTTTTCCGAGTATCTTCCCAGGATGCTGCCATAGCCAGTGGGAAGCTGCACCGCCGTGTCCCTGCACATCCTCTGGGCTGCCCCAGGCCCTGCTAAAATCCAAAATCGTCTCCTCGGTCATCTCCCCATCCACTCCAAAAAGACTACGCTTCTTCAAGAGCAGTGTGAAGGACCACGGGAGCCCGACATGGAGGGATGTGAAGCCCTCGCTGCTCCCAGTGGTAGGAAACCGGCGGGTGGTGGCATGGCCGTGTGTGCGGGGTCCTGGCATGGGTGCTGCCGTAGGGCTTTGCAAGCACAGCACAGCCCCGGGCTCCCTGCAGCACCCTGACAGCGACGGCGGCAGCACCAAGGTCGTTCCCGTCTCCCATCAAGGTGGGATGGGTTAGCAAACGGGACACCACTGCGGGGCTGGCACGCATCTGTTGCCTCATCTCACCCCGTCCGGCTTGTAGGACACCTACCTGGGAGGATCCCTGTTAACGCTTTCCTAGAAAACTCACATATCCCACCCGTATAAACCTTGGGAGGGGATGCATTTGGGGGCTGCCGGGTGCCAGGACCCCATCTCCCCGCTCCGTGGCTCTGGGCCACCCATGGTTTCCTGAACATCACGGGATATGCCTCAAAACGGAGCATCAACCACCCCGCTGCTTCTTTTCTAATATCCCTGGCTCTCCCTAAATTCCCGTCTTCTTTCCTTGACCCATGCAGTCAGGAACAACTGTGGAACAAGAGTCCTGCCAAGTGTGCGGCGTTTGACGGAGCTGGGGCCGCGAAGGATTTAACAACTCTGGGCAGCTCTTGGCACTTGTAATTTAGTTTTTTTAATCCATGAGAGCTCAGCACCAGACCGAGAGCTGCGGGGGGGAGACCCGGCAGACCCCCCGCCACTGTCCCACCAGGTCCCACCACATCCCCCAGCGTGCCAGGGCTGCCCCCAACCCTTCCCCAGCCCTTCCTAGGGTGGAAGGAGATTTAAAACTGAAGACTTGGGAGACGGTTGATTTCAGACACCCATTTTAATCGTTTTAAATTAGCAAAGCAGAAAACTTGGTTTAAATGATCAGCTTTAAGCTTGTTTCTCATTTGTACGTTTTATTTGTTTTCTTAGCTCAATTCTTCTTGGTTGGTAACCATTAACCTGCAGGTTTACTTCTTTTACAACTCCTTTTTTGCTAAATGGAACAGAACACTTCATGTATGTGAGGTTACTTAAGCAATTGTGTAGCTTAATGTACATTTACAGCAATTCTCTGTGTTTGCATTTTATTATGTTATAATATAGGGAATTATGCGCGCTTTTTTTATGAGATGATTATTAATTTTGGACTCACAGCATATGCCATGGTCTATTTGGATGGAAATTGGTTTTCAATTTAAGACGCCCAAAACCCAGCATCAAAAATGGTTTTTATTAGTTAAATAAAACCATTTAAAACGTGCTAGTTACAGACGAAAAAATAAGCTTATCTGAGCACGCATTTAAAACTGATTTCCTAAACAAGATAAGAACTATCTGCAATGAGGGAGCTGAGAACTTTGTTCCTGATTTTCATATTCTTTATGGTTTTAAAATTAATATAGTACTTGGGTTTTCTTTACAGGCAGGAAAAGGCAAATGAGCTTTTCCATTTTTTCTCGTCCCAGATTCTTCGGTTTTGCAATGACTAACTTAGTGGAAAATGTCGACGCAGAGAAGTATCTCTTTTGCCTGCACTTTCGGCGGGTGGCGATGCTGGCAGGCGCTGGATCCGGCCCTTCAGCCAGAGCCATCTAATGCTTCAGTGGTTTTAGAGCTGCTTTGTAGAGCTGACAGCAACCACGTGCTGCTTAATGTTTTTATACAAGCCACTTAAATTACAGTAGGTTAGGTCTCAACAATACACTTCTCTATTTTTAATAGAAAAGTGTACTTAAGGTAAAGGGAAACCGGTCTGAAATTAGAAATGCTCCAAAAATAAAGGTGGACACCCAACGTGGCAGAGCAGGCAGGGAGCACTTCAGCCCCTAATCTTTCCAGACACAGGAATTATTATTATTTGCCTTGCCGCAGCACCAAGTCCAGTCCATAACTTCTCTTTCTCCTTCCTAGGAAGGGGAATTTTTCCCTATTTGCAGGTAGGAGCTGACAGTAATTGGCCACTGCTGCCTGGCTGGTGTTTTCACTTTAACACTACCACGCAAAATAAATGGCCCCATGTTGTTATCAACAGTTTTCTGCACACCGGGTCCGGCGTGGTTTATATTACCTCATGGAAAAGAATTCTGCAGACTGCACATAAAAAGGGACCGTGTCACCCTAATAAAAATAATGGATTATTAGCATCATGCTAATAAAAACGTCCTCTGCGTGGGTAAGCTCGCATCTTTTTGGAGAGGCTGGAGCAGTTTTCAGGGCACGTCCTGTAGCTTCGCTCCTAAAGGGCAGCGATGCTGGAAGGGAGCTCCCTGTGCCGCGGCTCCATCGGGCACCGTGGGTGCAGAGGAATTATTTGGGCATTTCCAGGGACCACCTCTCCTGCGGGCTCAGGGATGCCAGAGGACCAGCCCCAGTCCCCATCCCAACCTGGGGATGTTTTGGGAGCTCCTCGTGGGTCTGGCTGCAGATGCACCAGCTGCCTTCATCCCTGGGCATCGCTCACACTGCAAAAATTTAGTAATAATAAAAAAAGGCACAAGAAAGAAAACAGGAAAACAAGGCACTTCTGTGCTTTCAATTCTCCAGCAACTGGCGACAGTTTAATGTGTGTACATCACTAATGCTGTTTTATAAGCTCCAGTCCCACTGGCATAATTTTTTTAAAATCCCTTTTCCAGTGTAATTGCTGTTTGTTTTGTCATTTCTCAGTGGACAATTACAGTTCAAAAACAAGAGTGCCTTTGAAGATCGCAAGCAGCGTATGCAGGCTTCATTAATACACTATTAATACGCTACCGAAACGCACTTGAACTCTACCTGCCCGAGGCCTGAGACATAAAAATCTGGCTTGGCAAAGCAATGCTTATTTGATCTATTTAAAATACTCCCAGTATTAGCCTGGTCTCCTGGATACATTTCAACGTCAGCAGTTTGGGAGGCTGAAATATCTCCCGTAGGTTTGTTCCATTACTCGGTCATTCAAAAAAACCCAGTGCTGCAAAGAATAATCCTTTTTTTTTTTTTTTCTGGAGGAGGGAAAGGGAGAGACAAACCTGACCATGGTGTGGGACACCTTGCCTGGCTTGTCCCAGGGCACGGCGCTTTTCCTGCATCTGATATTGGGAATAAAGTCATGGGAAGAATAGAAAGAGATTTTGATTCAAACAAGCAGCTCTGCAGCCAAGAGAGGCCAGGGTCACCCCACCGAGCCCGCCAGGCATGTGATGCCTTTGTAAGTGTATCAGGAGACTTTCCAAGCCCTGAAGGTGGAGAGATGTCAAAAGTAAGAAGAACTGTTAAAAAAAAAGAGAAAAAAAGCAAGTTTCCTGGCTAGTTCACTTTTACCATTTCTGCTGTAAGGGAGCGTTTGCCTGGTAAAGCAGGGGTTCGTGGTGCTCCTCGCCCGTCCATCCATCCATCCATCCATCCATCCATCCATCCATCCATCCATCCATCCATCCATCCACCTGAGGCTTACTTAGATGTTTAATTGCTCATCAGGAATGTTCTTCCATAATTAATACTATTCATCATTCATGAATAAACCTGTTTGCTGACAGTCAGGGCTCGGGGCTGCTGCAAGAGCTGGGCCCCGCTCCTGAAGCGGCTCCCAGCCAGGCTGGGGAAGCACCCGCAAGTGCTCGGCCGCTCTGCTGCATCATGGCTCGCTGCACCCTCTCCCCTGCTTCCCATCCCGCTGCGTCCCATCCCGCTTCCTCCTGTTCTGCTGTGTTGTGTCTTGCTGCATCCCATCCTGCTGCCACCCATCCCGGTGCATCCCGTCCCACTGCATCCCATCCCGCTGCATCCCATCCCGCTGCATCCCATCCTGCTGCCACCCATCCCAGTGCATCCCATCCCACTGGATCCCATCCTGCTGGATCCCATCCTGCTGCCACCCATCCCAGTGCATCCCATCCCACTGGATCCCATCCTGCTGGATCCCATCCCGCTGGATCACATCCTGCTGCACCCTGTCCCACTGCAGCCCATCCTGCTGCATCCCATCGCGCTGATCCCATCGTGCTGGATCCCATCCCTCTGCATCCCATTGCACTGTATCCCATCCTGCTAATCCCATCTCACTGATCCCATCCCACTGTATCCCACCCCACTGCACCCAGTCCTGCCCCACCGCCCAGGCTGCTGGGGACTCAGCGTGGAGCCCAGGTGCCCTGGGGCTGGGGGGAAGCCGAGGTGCCCGGAGCAGGAGTCGAGTGGGTGGTGGGATGGTCCCCGGGCACTCTGCCCTCTTGTTTTCCACTTTTGCAGGTTTAGACATTTAAAAATGCATGAAATGTCCCAGGCACCATGAATTCTGCATTAACGGCTTTACCCCTGAGTTTTCTGCTTGTTGTTGCTGTATTCTTTAAGAAAAAAGAAACGCGCCTTTGGGGAGTAAGTCTCTGGCAGTGATAGTGCAGGTTTGCAGGCAGAGGAGCTGCTGGCGCTCGCTAAAAGGGACGGTGCTTCCAGGTACGTTGTCTCCCCTCGGCCTCCAGCCCCTGAGGGAAGCAGGGTTACTGCCTGTGCTTGGACATGTTGGGAGCACAAGGGTTGGCTCAGCCTGTTTGCAAAATTTTGGTGTTTTTCCTTTGGTTTTAGAGCACCTGTTTCTCACAACCGCAGCACTTCCCTCCAACTCACGCCATGACCATGTCAGACAAGAGCCGGGCTCAACTCCAGCCCCGTGCAAAGCTTGAAGAAGCACTCATTACTTTTGTAATTCATTTTTTAAGAAGGGAAAATGGGCATATCTTGGGAACCTTTTGTTCAAACAGCTCCAAATGGCGCCCCCAACATCACCCACCGCTCCCTTGAGGTACAGGAAAAGTCAGGACAAGCTGATAGTCCTCCATTAATGGGATTTAAAACCAAAACCACCATTCAAACCTCTGCTGCTGCCACACAGAGCTCTGGCCTTGACTGGGTGCTTGGAGGGCATAACCACTTGTATTAAAGATGCAAACAGGGCTCCGGACTTGTGTCCCAGGGCAAAGGGCTTTTTCCAAAGGGAAGGAAGGACCTCTTTTCCCGCTTTGCAAACAGGGAAGAAGGCCCTAGAGCAGGAAGGAGTTTGCCCGAGGCCGTTGGAGCAGGCGGTGACGGGGGTACCAAGCAGAGGAGGTGGGAGCAGGGTGAGCGATGGGCTGCATCCGCGGGCGGTGCTGGGCTGGGACGTGCGGCTGTGCCAGCCCCCTGGGAGAGCTTGGGCATAACAGGGCAGCAGTGCCAGGCTTCGATGCACGTGTAGATAGAAGCTTTTGGCCACTTCTCTGTTATTTCCAATACACTCCTGTTGCAAGGTGCAACCCTGGAGCCCCAGCAGCCCCCTCCTTCTCCACCCAGCACTGTGGGCAGGGCGAGGAGATTGCAGTGGGTGACTGAAAAGGCTGGATGGAAAAGGAGAAGGGAAAAGGGAGCTGCTCGAAACAGCTGCCATTAAGCCTTTCTTTTAAAAGTCAAAAAAGCTTCCTCCAGTCAACCTGACGAGGCTTAAGAGGCTGCGTCTAGCAGGGAGGCGAGCAGCCCTGGAATTACAGCGCGGTAATTGCTCGGTACTTAAAGTCCAGGTCTAGAAGATCTCCAAGTAATAACTCATTGGAAAGATATTGAGCTCTCATCACAAAGAGGAAATATGGTCTCTAAACAGGCAGCTAATGGCATGCAATTTATCTGATGGCAAATCACCCACGTTCATTACTCTCTGCAGCACAGCCAGAAAGAGAAATACAAAATTAGCTGAAGGAGAGAGGGAAGGAGGGAAGGACATGTTTCCTTCCAGTGTTTCTCCAAGGGTGGCTCCTGAAATCCGTGCAGCAGCTATTTGCACCCAGGGCTGCTGCCAGCATGACCCAGCCAGGAAAAACCATTTTATGTGCATCTTCCTCCCTGGAGACAACAAAAATGTTTTCCGTTCTTATTTTCACAATGTTCGGAGTTCTTGTTGAGGAAATCCTTAACATTCGTCAAGGAAAACCTAGGACTGGTGGAAGTTTTATTGTTCTTGCTCATCTTTGCTAGAGCCGTGGCTCCAGGGGTGAACAAAGACCAGATACTCTTTTATTCCTTTCCAGCTCCTAAGCGTCGCCGTACCGAGGTTTTGAACGCCTGACAGCTTCCTCTGCTTTATAGCTTCCTTCCTCCCTGCTGCTTTTGCTCTCTTCCAGGTATTTCTGGTAGAGGAAATGGCTTTCTGGCTGCCCCAGGCCTTTTTCTAAAGGATGGCTAATGTTTTCCAAATAGTGATGTGGGTGTCTGGGGGGGGGGGGACCGCTCTGCAGGAGATGCTGGGTGAGCCCAGGCAAGGAACAACCCAACTGGGCACCCCAAGAAAACAACCACGGTCTTTCTATCCGTCATCCTCGATACAAATATAAATCTCATTTCCCACCTGTGTTTCATAGGAACTGTGGTTTTCCTTTGCAGTCCCGAGTCGTGGCAAGGTGTCTGAAGCAGATGGGAAGGAGGGGGAACCTGCAGGACCTTTAAAAGCCATCAGTGACGGGGACAGCGGGACTGACAGACCGTGGACACTTCTTCTGCCTCAAGGTGATGCTTTGAGTTGAAATGTAGCTAAACGCACTGGCTGATTCCAGAAAATCCTCATTTGTGCCACCAGCTGCTGTTGAAATGTCTGAAGGACTGACCCCCGCTCAACACCTATAAAAGATCCATTCCCCCACACGGCAGCCCCCGAGGATTGCTGAGCGTTTGCAGGTTGTGCACGCCAAAAGAAAAAAACTGCTAATTGCGGTTTGCATTTCTTTGCAAAGTAGAGTAAGTGCCTTCATAGAAAGAGGCTCCTTCATCAATTAATTATCCTTCGTCTTGGAGGAAGACTGAGAAAAAGCCGTAGTGCTTCTTAACACTTAATTTGCCTTTTCTAGGAAATCAGAGGGACACAGTGGGTTGGGGTATGTTTGATTGAAGGTGCCATTGGTTTTGCCTCCTGTTTCCTGATGGCCAAGGGGAAGTTATAAAACCTTGAAATAACCTTGATTTTCTTGGAGGGATGCTTTGCTTCAGAGAGTACCGTTTCCTTTCAGCACAACTACGAAAGTGATCCAGAAACAATGTGAAATGTTATTTCCTGTTAGTCATGGACAAACCACATTCAAGTCATCGTTTCATGCTTGCCACAGGTTGGAAATTTGTCATTTTAGTGTGACTGGAGATCCTGCCACAGTCCTGAGCCGTCACCATCCGGTGCCGGGGCAAAATCCCCGGTGGGACTTTCCCCTGCGGCAGCTCAGCCCCGGGCCTTTCTGTAACCCTCTAATTCATCTAATCGTGTGCCTGGGAAAAAAACCAAACAGCTCAAGGCAGGGACAGGAGATACTTTTTTCTTCCTTTGCTTGGCCACCGTCTATTTTTTGGAAGGTGGCTCAGCAGCATTGCTGGTATTTTCTGCTTTTCATCACCTTTCCTTAGATTCCCAGATAACTGCCACCTCCTTCCCCTGGGACGGATGCATTTTGGTGATGGACAGAGGACCTTGGAGTCCAGAGATGGGAATTAGTAAATTAGGTTAAATTTGGGGGCAGTTTCAACAGCCTTGTTCTCGGAGACCTCCCTAACAGGGCCGGTTGCTGGCAGAAGTCCTGCCTGACTCGGGTCACCACCAACTGTGGCCATGAAGATCCTCATGGCACCAGCCAAGATGCCCCAAAGGCTTCAGCAACCCCCAGCAGAGACCTCCAAGCTTTGTCCCAAGCTCAAGATTTCCTGCAACAATTTTTAATCATCTAGGGCTGCCTATGGCCGGAGCTGAAGAGACGTCAGCAACGGGTGATGCCCCAGGCTCGTGCGCGGGCAGCAGGACAGCCCGGACCCCTGGGGACCGCCGGGGAAGGCGGAGGGATGCTGGCACCTGCAGTGGCTGCGTCCCCTCTGCCCGGGTGTCAAGACAGGCTGGATTCATGACGGGAGCAATCATTTGCAGAGTATATGCCAAGCCAGGAACATCAAGGATAAATCACTCGTAACTGGGAAGACGATAATAACAGAAGCCTCCGGGGAAACCAAATAGTGGCTTTTTTTTTTTTTTTTTTCACTTGAAGTCACTTAACGAACCCTCACGGTGAAATCTTCAGAAAGACTCACCTTGGGGGGTATTGGGAAATATTGATAAACAGAGCTTGGCACTTCTGAGGCTCTCAGCGAGTGGCACAAACATTGTCACAGCAGTTGGGACTGGATGCCTCCGTGTTTTACCCCCCCGCACGGCTCTTCCTACCTGCAAGGTGCAGGCATGGTCCGGCAAGAGGGCAGCATCCCCCGGACCAGCTCTCGGTGCCGCATCCCCCTGCACCCCTCACCGGAGCCTGATTCCCAGGCAAGGGGCTGTTAGCTCAGCAGGAAGATGCATTTAATCCAAAACTTTCCCAAGCAGCAATATATTAGCTGTAAAGCAGCTTCCACACTTTTATTCGCTGGTAATTTACAGCCCACACTGCGAGACAGTGTAATATTTGCAAGCAATTAAACAGAGGATGACTCAACAACAGCCACCTCGGGTCAGATTTTCAAGTGTTCATCATTCATAATTAAGAAGGGATTTGGGAAAGCAGCGCCTGCCGCCCCGCTTCCCGGACACCTCTCTGTCCCAGCAGCTCCTGCGGTCGGGCCTCGGGGGCTCCTGCCCGTGCAGGCAGGTTTGCCGCTGGAGGAAGAGGAGGTATTTATTAAAGAGAGGAGGAATAGTCTCAAGGAACTGTAAGCAAAGACGCCTGCTCATCCGTAAAAGGGAGGTCTTCGGATGCTGTCTGGGGCAGTTTAAGCCAAGCCTTGCAAGCTGCAGCCCCTCGCACTGCGGATAACGGGCTGTGCTGGGTCTGGCGGGAGGGTGACTACTGCAGAGGGAGGTTTTTATGAAATCCTTCAGGCAGCTGCCCTCTTCCAGCAGCCTGTCGCCTCCGACCATCCTGCTCCCCGTCTCCCATCCCAGACGACCCTGCCAGGCTCGGCTGCAGGCGGTACAGAAAAGCAAGGAGGTTTTTTTTAAGGCTAACTAAACACTGAGCAGAGTCCACACACGCAAACCCCTGGATTTTTCAAGCCTCACCATGGGTGAAATTGGGATGCTCCGGCACGAGGCAGGACCGGGGAGCCGGCTCTAAGCCAGCAGCGCCTGGTGCTTGGGAGCGAGACGGTGCTCCTGCCCTCCTGCCAGCTGGGGCCCTGCTGTCAGAGCTAATTACCGTCTGGGCTTCCCAAGAGGCATGCCGAAGAAGTGTTTGACTTGGATTTACGTCCCTCTGCAGAGATTCTCACTGCACTTTGGACGTGTGACATGACAGTGCTGATAACCGAGGTTAGCCTTTGGGGTGCAAGTTGGGAAACTGAGACACGGCCACTTAAGTGGTCACTTAGCGTTACCCAGCAGAGCCCCCGGCAGCCCCGGCAGCACCCCGGGATGTCGCCCGGGCTGGGGCCAGCCCAGGCCTCCCGGCACAACGCGGTTTGCCTCTTGGGTGATACCACGCTGGCTGGGTGGAGCGGGCCCAGACTGCGCTCCTCTTCCACCTCAGGGCATATCGCACCTTCCTTCCCTGCCCATCACGCCCCCCCACCCCCCAACTCCTTGATCCTTCGAGCAGTTCCCTTTGCCCCTCTGCCGCTTGTTCGCCGGGTTAACCTTGTTTCAGAAAATGAGCCTATTTACGCTCTGCTTTTTCTCATCACTGCCGGTAGCAGCCAAGCAGCACCCCGGGTAGTGGCGGGGGGCTGGAAAGGGAAGAAATGGGATGGGACCAGCATGGAGGCACCAGCTTTCCCGGTGATGTCCCCTTGCTGCCTGAGCCGGGGAGGGCAGCGGGGTTACAGCCAAGGACCTGCAGGCAGGGGAGGGTTAACGGTCCCTCCCTGGCTCAGGGTGCTATAAAAGGGAGGGAAAGGGAGAAAGAGGGTTTGCATCTCCTTTTTTTTGGGGGGGAGGGAGGATGTCAAAGGCAGGTGCTGCTCGTAGGCAGCTAAGGGCAGCCCCAGCTGGGCAGGGCTGTCTGCCCCACAGCTTCTCCCCTTGCCCCACGCTGCAGGGGAGCTGAGACGCTGCTGGAGGTATCCTGGTGCCTTCGGTCTGCCGCCGGCACTCTGAGGTACGTGGCACGTGTCTGTCTCTAGAAATGTGGAAAGATCAGAGCATCAGGGGTTATGTCCACTTCTCGGCTCTGGCGAGAGCCGCCTTCTCTCTCCTTGGCTGCTGACATTGTCCTTTAGCGTGTGCTGGGCCCAAGCCAGGCTGCCAGTGCCTAAAACTGGAGCTGGTTTGGGAGGAGGGAAGGGAGGGTGTGAGCAGCCACCTCCCCTCTGCCATGGGGCAGGCAGGGGCACCTGAAGGCGGGAGGGGTTTGCCAGCGGATGGAAACACCTGACGCGGCTGGAGCTGGCTGGAGCTGACGGAGAAAGGAGGGTCAGCCTTTGCAAATGTGGGGAATAACTGGAGACATGTGCCTGGCGTCCTTGAACCTTTGGGAGGGGGAAAGCCCTTCCCTGCTCTGCGGGGACAGCCAGCAGGGCCGGGATCCCCTCCCTGGGCTGGCAGGGGATGGGGTACCCCAAGGGACGTGCGCCCCCAGATCCGGCGGAGCAGCCGGTGATGCCGGGCGAGATGACGCTGCCCTATCCTGCCCCACACATGGGAGAAAGCAAACACACGCAGAAATAAAACTGCCTTGCTCTGCCTCATGGCCCCTGCTATAAATAAAGCAGTGTTTCACAGCCAGGGGTGAAATGCTGGCATAAACCACAACGGCTGAAGAAGCGGGTGCAGGTCCCTGGCCACAGTGGGTGGGCAGGGATGTCGTGGCTGGCAGGGCTCGCCGGAGTTGTCGCCCCTCGAGGTGACCTTGTGCCTTTCCCCTCCGGGGCACCCCTGCTTTTCAGCTAGCCGGTGGCCCGTGGCACCTTGCCTAGCAATTTCCAATGATCAAAGGAAGCCACAGGGCCGGTCTATACAATAGCTGCTGAATTATCAGTTTTGCCATAAACCATTATTCATTATCTGTGTTTCACTGGATAATCTGGACACTGTTGAAAAAGTGCTATTTCTTCTGCAGTCAGCTGTATTTTAATAAGTTACATTACGGGTAAAACATCCCCAGAGAAAAATCCAAGCGTTGTTCCATTTATCAGCCGTGCAAAGTTCAGAATAAAAATATTCCAAGGTGAGGTAATGTACTGTGACATTGTGCAAGTTAATTTATAAAAGAATTAACTGTGTTTAGAACACTAGGCGAGAGGAAGAAACTGCTTTCTCCAGCCAGCTTTGGAGTGGCCCTAAAATGAAACGTACTGGCAGAAAAACATTTCCTCCTTAAAAGATGGTTGGTGGGGTGGTTGTTTTTGGTTTTTTTGGTTTTGTTTTTTTTTTTTTTTTTTTCTACAAGCTCAGGTGCTAAAAGTGCAATGAGTAAAACCAGAGTTGAAGTGGAATTGCAGCTCCCTGGGCAGTCAACCCAGGAAACCTTTGGTGCTGGGTAATTCCCATCAGCTGGAGCACTGCTACACTGCCTGGTATCCTTGTGAGCATTAATTAAGTAATGTTAATGAGAGCTCTGGGATGACAGAGGCTATCAAAGGCCTGCTTGTGCTATGGCACCCCTGCGGGGCTGCCCCAGCACCAGCGTGTCTCGGGGCTTCAGGCTTCTTCCAGCCAAAGCTCGCAGCCATTTGGCCGCCACGAGCACCCCGTGCGCTTCGAGGCCCCTGCGTGGGAAGGGGACGCCCTGCCAGCAAAGGGTGCTGTGGGTGCCAGCTGTAAACGGCCTGGAAGGCAGTTATGCCGGCAGATTGCCGTGCTGTTCGCTGTGGCTGCGCTTCCCCGGGTGCCTGCAGGACAGGGGATCTCTTCTGGGCAAGTCACGGCACCTCCTTGGGCTCCTCCCCGGTGCAGGTCCCGCTCCCGCTGTATGCAGCCGGAGATGCGGACAAATCCCAAGGCGAGTGCCGAGGGTGGGGACACGCATCACACCAGGCGCCGTGGCACCTGCCTTTGCTGGCCGTGTTCCCTCTGCGCTTTGGGTCCGGCCCCAGGCTGCAGCGATGCACGGATCCTGCACACCCGCGCTGCCGCCAGAGCCGGGAGAGACCCTCCAGGGCTTTTATTCCAATGAATGTTCGCAAACAATTTCTTCCCCCTTATCTGGCAGCTTTCGCTTCTGCTTTGCAAAAGAAGTGAGGAGTCTCTATTTAGTAGCTATTTTTCAATATAATGATTTATAATAGATGAAGAAAATGAAACTGCTGGAGGAAGACAGGACCAGTTTGGGCGCTCAGATGGCCTAATGAAGTCCCAGCGAAGTTCCCGTTTGTTGTCAGCTATTAATTCTCTCTCCGATTCAGTCCCCAAATTACTTTCCCTAGAACTGAATCTAAATATGAAAATCAATTAAGAAGGGAATGAGTAGCTACATCTGGGAGAGGGGAGAGGAGGCAAATATAATGACAAATCACCCAGTTCCTTTCAAGCATGCAAATTAACATTTAGAGTGTATTTTGAGGAAGGGGCGCTTGGAAATGTTACTTCACAGAAACTGCTAGATCAATTTTCCGAGCCTGAGTGCTAGAGATTCTTCAAAGTTACCGAGGGCTCTGTCTCGGGATAAAAAGATAAAAAAAGACAAGAAATCAATGCTGATAATTAATTTAACAGAATCTATTCATTCTTTCTCCTTCCAGTCAATGCAAAGAGAAAATCATACAGTAGCTGAATTTTACATTTCCACAGAGACTGTGCTGGGACAAAATGAATAAATGCTCATAAATTACTTCAAAAGCTCTGCTACGTTGTTGGAGTGGGGCTTTTTAATTAACTGGAGGTATTTGTCATCACTTTCCCCCACTGCCCTTGCAAGGGAAAGCAATTACCATCCAACGTGCTTGGGCAGCCCAGCCCCTCGGAGATGATGCAGCTACAGATCGGAATGTGGAAGAGCTTTAAGCTGGAAAACATCAGTTCCCTGGCTCCTTCTTCAGGGGGGATTGTTTTAGGGGTTTTTTAGCACTGGTTTCACCTGGTGCCCAGCTTGATGTGCCGCTGGTGCATTGCAAAGCCCAGCTGCCCACACCAGGAGCTCGAGCCCCAGCCAGGATCCTGTGCGAGTCCTGCAAATAGGAGCTGGGTGGGGTTTTGTAGGGTTACTTTACTGGGAACAGGCTTCTTAGTAGGGCCTGTAGCGATAGGACTAGGGGAAATGGCTTTAAACTAAAAGAGGGCAGATTTAGACTAGATAATAAGGAAAAATTTTTTTACAATGAGGGTAGTGAAACACTGGCCCAGGTTGCCCAGGGAGGTGGTAGAAGCCCCATCCCTGGGACCATTCCAGGCCAGGCTGGACGGGGCTCTGAGCAACCTGATCGAGTGGAAGGTGTCCCTGCTCACCACAGGCGGGTTGGACTAGGTGGCCTTTCGTGGTCCCTTCCAGCCCAAGCCATTCCGTGATTCTATAAATAGTTTGGGGTTTTGCAGAGTCACTAAATAGTTTAGGGGGTTTGCAGGGTTAGTACATAGTTTGGGTTTTGTAGGGTTACTCCGCAGTGCTGGGCTCGGACCCTGGAGCAGGGCGAGCAGGCAGAGCAGCAGCACAACCTTTGCTCCGTCCAGCAGCAGGCAGGAGGAGAGGAGCTGGCTTTTAATTATTCAAAACTCATCTTCCCTCCCATTAGAAACAAATGGGAAGCGGATGGATTTTGGTAATGAATCCCCAGTAGGGTACTTAGGTTTAAAGCAAAACCTGTCCAGTTAAATGTATCCTGTAGAAATGGATTTGATTGCTCTAATCTTCCAGCTTCAATTTGGTGGCAGTTTTAGCATATTGCCAGACAGAAGGGCTGTGCAAAGAATATGAAAGATAGAAAATAAGAAAGAAAAATTATCTCGGGCGGATTTCGCCTTTGGACTCAGCTTCGACAGCAAGGTGGAGGCTGGGGGATGAGAGGAGTCCGGGACCCACGGCTGCAGCATCTGTCTGGGTTTGCCTGCGGAGCTGCCTGCCCTCCGAGAAAGGAAAAGTAGATCCGGATTGATTTTTCAGACCCGTTTAGTTTATAGTTTGCTGTGGCCTAAACCGTGCTGAGGTGAGAGGAAGGATGTGTCCGTGCAATGCAGACGTGGAGGAAAGCCCAGGGTGCTTGTGGAAAAGCGGCTGTGTAAAAAGCAGGGCTGGCGAGAGGAGATTGCCGCTGTTATTGCAGGCGTTTGGCCCCTTACTCCATCTGCAAATTGTTCATGAACTGACTGATTTCCACAAAAATCCCCTGTATTTCTTGATTAATGCATGGGAAACCCAGCCAAGGGCGGTGGGTTTGCTGTCTGGGGGGGCGGTTCGTGGCCCATCCCAAGCAGCGGCTCCCCCAGGAACCCTGAAAGCCGATGTCCCCAGGACGCTGGCCCGCACCTCCAGCAAATCCCAGGGTTTGCCCTACGTCTGAGGGGCAGAAACATGGGGGTTTGCTCATGTACAAACAACATTTGTGGTTTTTGCATTGTTTGTGTGCAAACCTCAGGGTGAAATCCTTTACTTATTGCAGCCTAGGGATGTGAGATTGTGCTTCTGGATCCTGGCTCACTGGTTACGTTGATAACATCCAAGAAGAATTAGTACACAATATCAAAATTTAAAGCATCTGGAGCCGAGTCCAGAGGATGCCACTTGAAAACCACACAAACCTTTCTAAATCCGCCCAAAGCAGTGACTGGAGCAGTTTCTTTTTGAGCCTGGACGGCCCAGCGAGGAGCGGCAGCTGTCCCCCCCGACGTGCGCACAGATTTCCAGCCTTCGTGAGGAGCTGGCCCCCGAGATCAGACCCCGATGCTTTGCACCAAGCTGGGAAAACAAATGCCGTGCCAGGCAGCCGAATCTGCTCAGTATTAAAAAGGAGAAAAAATTCACCTGGCGCTTTAGAATAAGGGATGGTTTCTGGAAGCGGAAGGAGCCAAGGATAGGTTGTATTTATTATCCTTGTCATGTCTGTTATTAGCAAAGTTATATCACAGGCATTTTTCTCTTTCTGCTTTCTCATTGTTTTTCCTTAGGAGCAGCCGGGTTATTCCCCACCAGCGGGGTAATGAGGGTGCAGGGTGCGAACCCCATTAATTAGAGCTGGAGGACAGGCACTGAGATATTGCCTAACCAGCCTCTTTTAAACGCTCAGTGCTGTATCATCCCAGAACAAAATACCATCCCCAGTTAAGCAGGAGTCCAAGCCTTCCTAGGATGGGTTCAGGTGCCCTCTGGTCCTGGTTCATTTGGTGCAAACCCACACGAGCTCCAGGGCCATGTTTTGCAGCAGCAGCAGCCCAGCATCACTTGGAGCAGAACTGAGCCTTGCACAGGCGCTTTTTTTTTTTTTTTTTTTTTTTTTCCCCTCGTTAACAAATAAATCTCTTCGTGGATGAGCTTTATGTGATGGATATTGGCCATGATCCGAGTAGGGCAGGCAATCATGTTCAATTATTTTATTAGCAAGACGAGGCTCATCATGGTGACTCCGCACACCGGCTCCAGGCTGGGTGCAGCAGGTCGGTGCTGGCGGCGGGGTCGGATGCTGCTCGCTCGGGCAGAGGGGCCGGTCGGGTCCCGTCCCCCCTCCCCAGGGCTTCTGAACTGCATCTGCCGTCGCCACTGGCCTGGGCCACGTGGCAGCTCCTTAAAATGAAGGAATTTCTATTTTCTCTGTCTTAAAAAAAAATAGAAATTATGTACCAAAACAGAGGATGATCAAGGGTTAAACTTTGTTTTCGGACAGTTCAGTTGCTGTGTCTGTATTTGGAGATTTTATCGAGTTCCTGCCCCCAGTTTTATTAGCATCAAACCCCAGCACGTTTGTCATGGGGAAGGAGAACATCAACTGACGTTTTTAGGCCAGGGCCAAATACGTCACTTGTCAGGCAGCTCCGCAGCCACCTCCGTGCATTTGCCAGGGAAGACGGAGGGGACATTCCCTGTCCTGTCTGCCACTGTCCTTTTGTTCTGTTTGTGCATAAGCACATCTTGCCCAGATAAATCCCCCGCCCCAAGTCAGAGCCCCCAGCAGCTGTCGCAGCAGTTGTGGAGCACGAATTTCTCGAGCCTGGGGGGGGATGTGCCCCATCCCTTGGGGGATGCTGCTGGGCTTTGCAGGGGCAAGACGCGTGCCAAGGAGCTCAGAGGCTTTGCATGCTCGAGCATGCAAATGGAATGGCCCCAGCAGCGATGGAAACGTGTGTCTGAAGGTAAAGCGAGCTCGTGCTTTGCTTTCTTTGCCCACAAAACCAAGGTGAAGACGAAACCCATGCAGGGCTGCATCACTGGGACCGGCCGGACCCACTGGGACATCGCACAGGAGGAGGCAGGACCCCCTGCCAGCCCTGGTTTGTCCTTTTTTCCTACACCATCCATCCCAGAGAGCTCATACGAAGCAATTTTGGTCTATTGCTACCCTCGAATAAACCCAAGATACTGCTGAGCCTCGAGGGCCCTGCTACCCCTGTCTCGCAGCCAAGGAG
Organism: Sagittarius serpentarius; assembly: GCA_034782735.1. NCBI lineage: Eukaryota > Metazoa > Chordata > Aves > Accipitriformes > Sagittariidae > Sagittarius > Sagittarius serpentarius. The sequence continues at coordinate 29,542,461 of JAVKLA010000002.1, read as the reverse complement.
AGGAAAAACACGTACTGACTGCACGGATCCAGGCAGGGAAGGGAGCGCACATAGTCCTCAATATTGCCCAGAGGTGAGCAGCATGGAGGAGGGGAAGGTGAAGATGAAACGCCCCGTTAACAGCCTAAGTATTACATGCCAAGCAGCGCAGCACCTTGAAAGCTGGAGAATTTAATCAAAAAGCTGTTTTCAGGCTGAATAGAGTCAGAGGGAGAGGCACCTGGGCTTGGCATCTCGGTGGCGGCAGCGAAGCCTTTCCAGTTGCTGTTGCCTTAACTTGTATTTTGGCAGGTCGGTTCCCGCTGATTTGGGGGTGTTTTATCCCAGGGTGCCGGGGTGAAGCAAGCCCTGCAGCTCGGCTGGGTCAGCTTCTTTCTTGGCCATAGGAGGTGGCAGCTCTGGGATTTGTCCCCAAACCTGTGACGTGTCCACCCCTCTGCAGTGGCGGCGCGGAGGCGGGGAGTGTTACTTGCACACAAGACAGCAGCTCTTTGGAAAATAAGAAATGTGGAAAGACTCGGGTAAGAGGTCAGTCGTGGGGTGAATCCTCTTCTCCCCGGTGGGAAGCCCTCTGCTAAAGCCCTGGCAGGACGCTCCTGTTGCGGCCAGCCCGCCCCTGGCTTGGCCCCAGGGTGATCCCGGCCCCAGGCTGCCTGTGCTCCCTTCCCTGGGTGTTAACCGCGGCAACCACGGCACTTTTTGGTGCCAGCGAAGATGCTCCGAGGGGGATCTGCCTCTCCCCTTTGCTCTGCCGCCCTCGCCCCCTGCCAGCCCTCTCGCTGCACACACTGGGGTTGACGTTACTCATCCCTCCCCGCGTCTCCAGGCTCCGTAAGAGGAAAATTGGTTGATAGCTTTGTCCTGAGCTTGAGTAATGCAGTGCTAACAGTGCAAACGGTTTTATTTGCCATTAGGACACAGGGTCGGGGTGGGGAGCGCTGACCCATGCGGATCATTATCTGTGCATAAATATGCCCCGTGCATGACCTTTCTGGAGAACAAGGCTCAGCCTCTCACTCCTTTTCTGCTTCGTTTGAGTGTTGCTCTTGACTCTTCCACTGTCCAATCTCCCTTTAGGGCTGCGAAAACCAGCAGCACGCCCCCCCAAAAAACGCCCCGAGATGCTGTGGGGCATTCAGGCAGTGTCAGCATCCAGCCCAGATCGCTCCGTAGGGTTTTACCTGCACACAAACCTTTTGCAGGGTTTTTTTCTCCAGTACAGCCAACTCTCGGTCCCCTGCCCACCTTTTTGGGCATGGGGGGCTCTCAGCAGCAGGAGGGATGCGGAGTGGGGGCAGAGAGAAGAGCAGGAGGGTCTCACGGGGCACAGGCAGAGCGGGTGCTGGCTGCCTATTCCAGAGCAAACACTTGGGGCTGTAAGTATTTACCTGTGCCTTTTTGAAATGCGTTTGCCCTGGCTGTCTTTGAACCTCTCCTTTGGGCTGGTGTTTGGGAACACATCTTGGGCAAACAGGGGCGTTAGCAGGGGGCAGCACCGAAAGCGGCTGGAACAGCCCTTTGGGAAAGGGACTGGGGGACCCGGGACGTTGCAGGGGACAGCAGGCTGCAGCCTTTGCATTCGGGGCTGGGAAGCCAAAGTGAGCAGGGGCTGTGGGTATCCTGTGCCCTCAGGCAAGTCCCCTTTCTGTCCCCCCATGCACTCTCTCTGCCACAAGCCATTATATTCACACATACGTGCGCAGCAGGACTTCAGTCCCCAAATGCCTGGGCATAGCAAAGTCCCCATATAACTTACAGCACCCACAACCACCGAGCAACCCAGGGTGCACCCAGAGCAGGTAGGCAAGGAGGAACAACCTCTCAGCTGCTGAAACTTCCCTGAAAGAGCTCCGCAAGCACAAAAATACATGAGATTTATCCATTTAACAACGGCATGTAGCGATTGTATTTGCTCAGCTGTGCCCGCGTTGCCGGTACCTTGCTGATTCACAGGCAGCGAGGTGTGCGCAGGCAGACGGCCGCGGCCGCGGGCAGGCGGCTCGCTCACCCCGGCTCTGAAATGGGCAGCTCTGTCGGTGCAAACCCCGCCGCGGCTGATGCTCTCTGGTGAGGTTCCCCGGCTCTGTGCAGCTGGGATGGGAGCTGGGATGCCTGGGTCCCCCCTGAGACCCCCCCCAAAAGGGGCCACCTCCCCAGACCTCAGGCCTGAATGGATACAAGCCCACCCTGGTGTGCACGAACTCCCTGAGCTCCTTCCCCTCCCTTGGGAAGACCTGTCTTGCGGGAGATGAGGTGACAAGGCACCGCTCAGACGGGACGCTCGGGCACGTCGATGCTTTCCTGTTCTCCCTGTCCCGTTGCAACCTACCTCTTCAACACCACCCCACCCCCCCCCCAGCCCCGCTTAGTTTTGGCCCGAGATCCTCATTTGGCAGCAGGGAGCGGGGAGGTGACTGTCGGCAGGGCGAAGGTGATGGTTCCCGTTTCAGGTGAGGGGTTTGGCTCTGCAGTGAAGCTGGATCCTGCCGGGGGGGCGGGTGGGACTGGAGGTGGGTAAACGTGACCCGCAGGGACCCCCCAGCACCACGGTTTTACTAACGCTGGTGGGGTTCAAGGCTCTGCTTAACACTTCTAACGCCATCGAAACCCCTTTCAGGGAAACCCTAAAAATCCCAGCTAAAGTGGCCCCAGTTGGCGTCCGGCGTTTTACTGCCTGCACACGAACAGAGCAGAAATGCATCATCTGTCGATGCGCTGTAAAACCTCTGCTTCCAGCCCAGCCCAGCCCGTGGAAACCCCTTGGGACTCGCTGGACCCCGCTCGGATCCGGCACCCGGCCTCCGCCCGAGCCCAGCCGCTTTTCTGGCTGTTGGTCCTGCCTTCTGCTTGGGTTTAACTTGGCAAATGCAGCTGTGGGCTGCAACGCTGTGACCCCCCCTCTACGCAAGTCTGTAGGGAGGTGGAGGGGATGTCCGGCATCTTAGCCAGAAATTCCTCTTTCTCCCACTATAAATAGTATATGTGGGTGTGTGTATATATATATATGTATATAATAGGCAGATTTGCAAGTTGATTTCTAATCATGCACTGTAGAAAAGTGTGCAGCTGGGGAAACTGAGGCCCAAGCTAGCTGGCTTGTACCTGGAGTCACCGGGTGAAGAAATGAAGGTCCCTCACATTTATTCAGTTACCCCAGTGAAGGGACAGGGCCCCCCCAGCTGCCTTCGGGCCAGCCCTGCCTGCTTCGCCTGCATCGCCCGTCGGTCAGGCCGGGCTGTTTGCAAATGCTTTCAGGTCACAAACCCACACCAGGCGTGCGATGGTGCTCAGGGGGTCACTCCTCTCAAACTGTGCTTTGGTACCATCGACAGAGGAGCTGTTCATCAAGCCAATCTGATCTTTATTTCCAAGTCCGTTAGCAGGCGGCGGTTATTTGGCAATTTGTTCTCTGCTTGGGCTCGTCTTTTGTCAGGTACAGCGTGAGTTCAACTGTGCAGAGCAAACCGCACACAGATGGGGGAGAGAGCATCTCTTTATTTGCCAGGTATGCTTCTTTGTCCAATATTACATGAAAAATGGCATCTGCATTACACTCCCGTGGGGATAAAAGGTACTAATGTGAATGGGGATTAGGGTTCTGGTTTGGGTTTTTTTTGCTTCTTCCTTTATTTCCGTGAGGAATGAAAGCAATAGCATCACGGCTGCAAAGGCAGAGCTTTCTTGGAGAAGATCCAGGTTGGTTTGACACTCTGTTGCCCTGAATGACATGAATCAAAAAAAAAAAAAAAAAAAAAAGGCAAAAGGAAAAAAAAAAAACAGAAAGAAAGGCATTCCAGCAGCCACCACTCCAGCTCCGGCATTGCTAATCCAACAGCTGAAGGTTTATTTGTATTGACTAAGCTGAAGTGAGCAACTTAATTCCCTTTTAATTCTCTTCAGAAGGCTTCAGAAAGCCTACTAGCTGTTTTCTTGCATGCAATTAACTCAGAGGCAGCCCCCAGCCTTCCTAGGCTCCGTGGATTTGGGGCGGTGGCTGGGTTTTTATTACCCCTTCCCAATAACGGGTGCGACTCAAGCCCAGGAGCAGGACTGATGGAGCTGCTGAAGACTGAGCTCTTATTTCATGGGTGCTTTATGCATTATTCAGGCAGCGATGGCAGGGCTGCTCTGGCTGCTGCTGGCAGGGCGGCTGCCCGGGGGTGGCCTCGCTCTGTCCCCCACGGGACAGCGAGGAGCGGTGTCACCCCGCCACTTGCCGTGGGGCCACCCGAAAATTTGTTGGCCGGGGCTCGGCCAAATGCGTCTTTTTAGAGCCTCCCCCGGTCCCTGTGGCCCCAAAAAGCATCTCAGGGCGGGTTAATACACCGCAAATCCCACTTAGTATTCACAGCATCTCTGCGAGCATCTCCGGGCCTGCCGTGGATGTGGCAAAGCTGCTCGGTGCTGGCTTTTCCCTGACAGCCCAGACTGCAGAGCCACTGAGCCCTGCACTGAGACCCTCATATCCCTGCCCATGCTGGCTAAAATCTTGGGAAACCTGGCACAGCACCCCACTTTGCTCTGCCCCAGTTTGGCACAGATTATTCCAGCCCATCAGACTAATCTCCATCCAAACCTGGTGGGTGCAAGGCAATCTTTTTCTATAAGAACACCTTCAACAAATAGACCATTTAAAAATAACCCAAAAAATCTAACCAAACCAAAAGAAAACAATAAAAAAAAAACCCAAACCCCCATACTATTTTGTGGGAAAAATCAAGTATCTTTTACTAAGTGTGGACTTCTAGGTGGATTTCTGGGTGCAGGCCTTGCAGAGCAGGGACTGCTCCTCTGCAGCCCTCTGAATCTTGGAAGACACTTGTAAGAATAGAAACGGGATTGCAAATTGCACTTTTTGAGTGCAATTTATATTATTTATATAATTTGAGGGATGAGGCACGTACTCTCTGGGTGTCAAGACTGGAAACAGGGAGGACAGAGGGAGCCCCCAAATATGCATTGAGGAAGGTTGGCAGGAGAACGGGGTTTTTACCCTCCTGTAGTATATAATACCTGTGAACCTCCAGCCCACAAGTAGAGGTAGCTGAGAATTTGATGTAAAGTCCTTTTTTTTACTAGAAAATGGTAATTCCAGGGGATATTTGCGGGGAAAAGGGTTGGTTTTGATGGGTTTTGGTGGGAGAGGCTGGGGTTTTTTATAAACTCTGCCTAAATAATCGTCCACTGGCGGTGGGAAACTGCTTCTCATTGGGAGGTTGAAGCCAACGTGTCATAATTCAGTAAGTGCAAAATCAAATTGCTCCTCTTGGCTTGGTGACATCACTATTCCTCACTCCCTGTGAAAACAAGACATTTGTTATTTATTCATTACATTTTGATGCTGTAAGTGAGCCCAGCTTGCCGGAGAAGGGAGCTACTCCCATGTGGATGTTGCGGTTGCGGGGGCAGCAGCAAAGCTCCCGGTCTGGACCCCCGGAGATGGAGGATGCAGGTTCAGCTCGGTCGGAGGAGCCGGGTCGGGGGCTGCCCTCTGCCCCGCTCACCCCGTGAGCATCCCGGCTTGGCTTGGGTCCGTGAGGTGGCCCGTCCCCAGTGAGAAAGCCGAAATAGCCCTTCGTACTCGGGGCGAAACCTGTTGCAATGGTAAAGCAAAGCATCTGACGAGACTCGGGAAGGCGTGGATGATTTTAGGAGGATGTTAGACAGTTGGCTTGGGAAAGGGTGGATGCTTTTAGGGGGATGTTAAATTGCTGATGCATTATTGCCAGCAACGGGGCTTTGGGGACAGTGCAGAGCCCAGGCTCGGGGTACAGCTGACCCCACAGCTCGCCCCATGCCAGCCTGCAGGACAGTCCCTGCGGCTCCCTCGGAAACCCTGCGTCCTGCCCCTCCTTGCACACTAACAAGCTGCTTGTAGCACGTTCGTCAAAGAAACTGCCTGATTTCTTTCCCTTGCTGTTTTCACACACTGCTTATTGCCTAACGAGGAGCAGTTGCTTGCTCGGCTGAAGGATGCCGGGGATGGGGAATCGGGACTTCTAATATCCTCGGCCGCAAGGTTCGGAGGATTCCCCCCACGGTCTCCCG
>JAVKLA010000002.1:29525747-29536402 GCA_034782735.1 Sagittarius serpentarius | reverse complement strand
GGGGCCAAAGGCCCCTCGGGAGACCGTGGGGGGAATCCTCCGAACCCATGCCTGGAGGTGGCAGGTCACACTAGATGTTCCCAAGCCTTGCCAGGAGGGATACAGTGGGATGCCCATACCCAAGGACCCCACTTTTGCTTCCCCAGCACTGCTGCCAGGATCAGCCCTTCCCAAGCAAAGCCCCAGCTCCAGTCTTCACTGACATCTAGTGGCAATGGGGACACTTAGAGCTGGCAGGGGGGTGGCTGCTTGAAGCCAAAAGGAGGGGTGTAGCCTTTCCTGCAGGTCCCCATCCCCAGTGGGATGCCACCCCCCCCGGAGAAGGCCACCCCCTTGCTGCACGCACCAGGCAGGCACCTTGCAAATAGTGTCCCCTGCCACTAGCTTGCCTCTGCAGATGGGGACATCTGGAGTCATTAGATGGTCCAGGGTGAAAAGGCTTTTTAAAGATGTAATCCAGGATGAAAAGGCTTGCTCCAGTGCTTTTCAAATACAACGGCAAACCTTTTGCTGGCTGCAGGTTGCCCGCTCTGTCGCCCTTCTCCTTGCTCCTCCAGCAGCCAGGAGCATGGCTGCCCCCCTGAGCAAGGAAAGGTTTTGAAACATGCTGCTGAAGGCATCAGTCGTGAGGGTTTCCCTTCTAAAGGAATGAAAAGTTTTGGCAGGAGGGGCTAGCCTGGGTCAGCCTCGGTCTTCTCGAATTGAGCTAAAAGCTGTAAGAGGGAGGAATAAAAAGAAGGAACAGGAGGCAGCTGTGAAGCGTGGAGGATGTTGAGGCTGGAGGGGCTGGGATGTATCCAGTTCCAGAGAGGTGGATTTCTCTTGATGAAGGTGGGTGACATGCCACCTGGTCATGTCACCCCACCAAGGACAATGGATGATATTGCTCTGCACCCTCAAACTCAGTTTGTAAAACCTGAGCCGGTTTTTATTGCCACCCAGTGCAACCCATCCCTCAGCACTGCCCACGGGTGGAGCGGCTCTTGGGGCTGGAGCTGACCCTTGCTGCCTGGACTAATTTTACCTCCTCCACCAAAAGAATGAAACCTGATTAACTTTGTTGCAGTGCAAACATGGTTTTATGGCTTTTTTTAATCTATACCATTCTGAACTTCCCTCTCGAAGTGCCACAGTGCCCAACTCAGCCTCCACGCTGCTGAGAATCGCTTATACGGGAACACATTATTTGATAGGAATCTGCCTGGGCTTTTTTTTCTTCCCAGTGAACTTCCTTATCGCTGCCCCAGTTATGTGTGCATGCAGGAACGCGGTTCCTTTCCATTCATCTGCTAGCGATTCGGTCGATTCACTGCCCTTGGAGGACTATCGGAGCACAATGGTCCAGCCATCCCTTTTCTGCAGAACCAGGATAGAAATCAGCAGCTCAAAAGCCCCGTTCCCAGCTCCCCGGCAGGAGGAGCAGAGAGAGGAGAGCCTGACCCGGCTCCAAAGGGGAAGGTGAAACTTGAAAAGCTGGGATCCCCCTCCATGCCCATGACCCCTGATCTACAGGGGTACCTAATCTAATTTGCTGATGTTCAAGTAAAATTTATTCCTGGGCAGGTCTGAAGCCAAGTGGCTCTGCTAAAAAAAAATCTGCACTGAGAGAAGAGGAAATAGTTTGCCAAGGAGGTAGGAGCCAACAGCAGCTGGCAGACGTATATTCCTATTGCTCATCACAGTCAGAGCCCAGCATCGTAAGGCCCAAGGTGTTCAAAGCTTGCAGCTAAATGCTTTTTTAATGGGATAACATAGCCGTGATATTTATTTGAGGCTCATATTTTGCCTGCAGGATGGTTTATTTCCCTAGTTCTCTTTTTTTCCCTTGCCACTGGGAAGAAGAAAATAAAAGCCTGTAATCTTCCACTGGCAGGCACAGAGGAGATAAGCTTCAGGTGCCTCCCAGCACTCATGGAGGAGTTTTCTTCTCCCACCTTATCTCCACCTCCAGGTCACGTCATCTCAGGGCTTAACACCGGCCCTGGGGGGAGCGCAGAGCGCCGCTGTCCCCATCCCCACGCCGGGCAGGGGGTCCGAGGGCGGGCTGCGGTCCCGAGCAATGCAAATGGCAGCCTGTTTCCCAACGATAACCCTGATCCCGGCCGGTGCGGCTCAGCCGCGACACGCAGATGCTGCCGGAGATGATGTGAGCACCTGGACCATAAACCCAGCCTGGCACGAGCATCCCTGGAAGGACTTGATGAGCACAAAGAAACCAGTTTTCCCCATCTCTTCAGGTATTGTAGATTTCAGTGCTAATTACCGTGTGTTTTAATTCATCCCTAACTGGTATGATCTTCAAAGCTTAAACGTCTTGCTCTAACGCTTACAGATTTTTACTCCTTTTTCCCTTTGAACTCCTGCAAGGGAGCCTCTGGGACCCCATAGCTCTTGCTTCATGTTTGCTTTTAATCAGCTTGCTTTTCTTCCCCAAAACAAAGACAAATAATACTGCAATGGTTTCTCCTTGGAAATTTCTCCACATTGAGAAGAAGAGAGGGAGAAAGCGTTTCTTGTTAAAGGCTGAATTTCCTGATGTCTTTCCTCCTTTTTATCTGGTTCACTGGAAGACAAACAACTCTCCTAATTTAGCTAAGAAGTGGAAGGGCACCCGTATAATTCAGCAGCGGTCCAGCCAGCTGGCTGCCTGGGGAACCGTGACAAGTGAGTGCGGTGAAAATAAGGTGATGGGGTGCCGCATCCCATCTGATACCGCAGGATCACCGGGCCAGAGAGTCCGGTTCCTGTGGCAGAATGCCGCGCAGCATCGCGGCGAGAGCGGCCCCGGTCCTGGCATGGTGACACCCCAGCTGCTGGTGCAGTGAAACGCCTCTGGTAGATGCTGGGAGGTTGGTTTGTGCTGCTCCAACATGGAGATGGCCACGTGGGTTGAGGTGGTGGTTAGAGAGTGGGAAAGCACCTGTAGTGCCCATGGGTGCCATTCCCGGCTGGCAGCATCTAGGGTAGTGCTGAGTTTCCTGGGATTATTCCGGAAGATGGATTTGTTGGCCAAAAGCACAGAGCCTGCCCCTGTGGAGGCCCCAAACATGAGGACCTTGCTGTGCAGATGCCTCATTTTGCTGGTGAGCGTAAGGAGTGGCTGGTGTATGCACCCCTGCCGCCACCCAGGCAGCCCCGCGTGGCTCCCGGGGTGCAGCCGCCGTCCCCCCACATCTCTGGGGTGCAAAACCTCGTTACTCTGCAGCCCAGGTGGGCTCCAGAAGCACGGGGAGGCTCACGTGGGCACAGACAAAAGGCGATGCAAGGAGATGTTGGGGGCAGCGTGCCGGCTGTCCGGGCAGCAGCGGTTCACACCGCGGTGCCTGCAGGCAGGGCTCAGAGATCCCGGCATAGCCCGGGCGCCTGTACGGGCCGGCCGGGATGCGACCCGTGCCAGGAGCGCGTTTGCAGGGCCCCTTCGCTCTCCTCCTTCCAGAGAAGCCAAGTGGAAATTTTGGGGTCATTTTTCTGCTTTTCTCATATTTGCTCCCTGCTGGAGCTGATTTATCCCTGCAGCTTGCAGAGCTACATCCGAGAGGGACATGTTTTGCCTTTGTAGTATACAAGATTGCTATAAATTATTAGCTTCTTTGTGTCAGCCAGAGCCCGACACAGCCCATAAAACTTTCTGGCCATGTTATTGTGCTTGAACATGGCACCAGGCTGCTGGTGGTGAGCTGGCCCAGACCCGAAGGAAGGGGTTGCCAGCTCAAAGAATGTATTTTTCTCCAACACAACACCCCCACTCTTGTTCCTAAAATCACCCACAGACTTTGTGAGTTCATGGAGCCTCAGAGGGAAGAGCTCTGTCCTCGCTGTCACTCATGTCTCCAGATAGCCACCGCTTGCTCCAGCTCTGCGGGTACCATGGCCGCTCCTCCACTGCAAACGGGTGGGCAAAGCACCCCACAGCATGTGTTTGCGAGGCTTGCAGGTGGAAGAATTATTGTTATCATCATTATTGTTATCATCATTATTGTTGTTATTGTTGTTAGTTATTGTTGTTGTTGTTGTTATTGTTATTTAACCCTGAGCATCGAACCAGTGAGGTTAAAAATCAGCCGTCTCAAGGCGAGATTGCAGCATGCTCAATACATTATCCGTAAGTGATGTGTGTGGGAGGGCAAAGTGGGAAGCAAAGGGGATCTCACGAGAGCCACAAAAACTGGACTTTTAATTTAAAACTATCCTTCACTGACTTGAGCGTCTCTCCTGCAAGTCCATTTTTTATTTCCCCCTGTGCAGCAGTAATCAGGAGGTAACAAGGGAGAAGGGGAAACAGATTGTCTCGCAGCTCTATCTGGCCAATTTCAGTGCTGTAAATTATAGATATGTATGGTACAAAGAGTGCTGGGATATTAATTTCTGTTGTTGAAAATCACAGACCCTCTGCTTTAATTTACTGCTAAATAATAAATGACTTTGTAAGATACTCAGCAAAGATAAAGATGCCCTGGTAAATCAAACGGCTCATAAGCACTTATGGATCAGTCTGTCTTGTATGTGTACTTAAGTGGTTTATATTGTTCTCACAAAGCAGAAATAAGCAGGCGTTTAACTGATGCTATCTGCCAAAATAAAGGATGAACCCGTGAATCAAATGGTTTCCTGCAAATCCTCATTTGCATCTGCAGAATTAAATGAAAAGTGGTGCTTTATGGATGCTGAAACCTTTAGATACAAGCCCAAAATATGCCCCACAGGAGGCAGCGGATGCAGTCAGTGGGGCAGTCACGGAGAGCAGCAGGTAGCTTTATACAGGGTTTATATAGGGTTTATCCAGAGCTCAGCAGGAAGAGGAATGGAGTGCACGGACAAGTCTGGAAGAGACCAGGGTTTGGGGCCGTCTCTCCTCACCCCTCACCCCGCATCTGCAAAAACACCCTGAGCGCGTCCGTTCTCATGGCACAAGGGTAGCACCGGGAACCCAGATCTGCAATGTGGATCTGCAACGGAGAGCCAGACCCCTGGCTACTTCTGCCTCGGTTTCCCTCTCGGCATGCAGAAGAGGCCTTCTGCTTCCCTGGGCTGCCACGCAGGTCTGTCTCCTGGCTCAACATGTGTTTTTCTCTCCTCCCTGGGTCCATCTGTGCCAGGCAGCAGTGGCAGAGCCGCTAATTGCATCTGCGGGAAAGGCAGGAGCTCTCAGGCGGCCGTAAGTAAGATGGATGTTGGGCTCTCGGAGCACAGCCCTGGGGATCTGGGAAGGCAACGTTCCTGGCGTGCCAGGCTCCAGCTATTTGCAAAGGCAAGTTAGAGTCAAAATGATGCAATTACAGTCTGAAGTGAAAATAAGATATGGATGTGGCTGATTTTGACATTTATACCGTGTGTTTGTTATGCAAATTGGCCAAACTCTATAGGAATGCAACAGAAGGAGATTGCGAAGGGCACCAACTCATCTGAGGCGCCTGCATTGGAAGCGTGTCTCCTGGGCGGCTGTGGCCGTGTGAAACAGCTAGTCGGGGTGGTGGGGAGGCAGCCAGGGGTGCGGGGGGCTCAGCGAGCAGCGGCGGTGCCTGGCTGGGGATGGGGTACATTTAGGGCTGTGGGTTTTGCAGAGCAAGAGGGGTGTCAGCTCTGGTCCCCAAAATGCAATACGGAGGAATTTCCTTGGGATAATTTCAGTGACCAGAGCTCCGGGTGTGCCTCCGGCTGCCTCTTTGCTGCCATGACTTGACCTCGCTCGCAAGGGTACGGGGAGCTTCCAGGTGGAAAAGGACCAAGCTCTCTGGAGTATTTCAAAGGCATTTCAGAGTGTGGCTATCTGAGCAGAGAGTAAAAGCGACTGCCACGGTCCCTTCAGGGCTGGCCCCAGCTACCGCTCGTCTCTGCACTGCCCAGCTTTCCTCTGCTTAGACAGAGGTCTGCTGTGGTTAAAAATGGTTATTACCCCCAATGTTTGCAGGCACGCTGAACGCCTTGCTGCCAGCTTGCAGAGCTGTCCTTGTCACACAGTTTTCATGGGAGGACCAGACGAATAACTGCTGGTGTTGAGTCCTGTCCTGCAGGCATGCATGCAGCCAAGAAACATCATCTCTCAGATCCAGCTGTGCTGGTGGAAGGAGTTAGCATCCTGCAGCAGCTTGTGGCATGGACACTGCTACCCTTGCAGATGTGCTGGTTGGGCAGTCTGGGGAGGACTTGCCATCCCACTTTGGGGTTTGTTTCAGCTCTATGAAGAGGTCTGAGGATGCTGTTCTGCAGGTGTTAATTCATGCAAGCAATGCTGAGCGGCCAGGCAGCAGAGAGGAGCTCGGGGCTGGGCAGAGTTGGTCTGTGCCTGAGAAGTTAGTCAAGCTCCCTGACATACTGCTTGGCAGCTTGATGTTGTCTGCTGGAGGATAAATAATACCTGGTACAGCTAATAGGAGGGAAGCACAGCCGTGCGGTACTGGATCTGGCAGAAAATTTGCCACAATGAGTTATTCTTCCAAAAAGCCCCTGGTAGGTGGGAGGCAGCGGCGTAGATGTGCCGCCATCAGCAGCGTGCCTGGCCACCGCAGCGCTCCTTGTCGGGTCACCTGCTCTCAGATTTATCGTCTTCAGAGTAGAGGACACCAGCCCAGCTGGCTCCATTTGAATTGCGCACACAAACTGCCCTGCTGGCAGGCTGATGGGAGAGAAACCTCCAGCTGGGGACAGTGACTAGTGCCTGAGAGTTAAAACATCTTTCCCCAGCACAGCTGGATTTGGTTGAGGATGTTTCTCTACAAGCAAGTGGGTTTGAATAGCAATTCATTAGATACACGAACCTCTGCAGCCTTCTCTGCGGCAGGGGACTGGCAACAGAGGAAATGCTGATGGGGGTAATTCTAGAAACAACTGAACTCTGTGGAGTAGGAAATTTTCACTTTGTTTTTCAGGCTAAGCCAGAGATCCCCAAGCTTTCAGCTCAGAAGCAGTGCAGCCCCATGGCAGGATGGACACAAAAGCTTCGAGTGCCTTGGGCTCAGGTGTCCAGGTGACACCATCTGCCACGCGACCAGCCGTGACGCATTTTGATCTCTGCTGGCCACATTTTCCACGCACGAGATGGGTGAGGGTAGCCTCACTCACGGCCCGTTTCTGAGGTGGCAGGAACCGGAGCACGTCAGTGGTCCTGCACGTGAGGGTAGGCAAAGTCCCGCAGCGCGAGCAGCCCTAGGAGAGGCAGGAGTTTGTGTGTGGCGGGAGCAGGCTGGGAGCACGTACAGAGCCAGGTTTTCACATCAGAGATACTCAAAAGTACAAGCTGATGCATGGGACAGGGGCTCATCTTAATGTTTCACACTCTCTGGTGAGTGCTTTTACCCATTTAACTCAACGCCTGGACATGTAAGAGACCAACTTGCTGGCAAAACTGCCCACCAGCACCCAGCAGAGCTGGGTACCACCCTCGGTGTTTCTGATCTTGCCAACAGGAGAGCACGGGAGAGGCCAAAAGGAACTTTAAAGTACTCTCAGGACTTGGTGCGCTGAAACGTTTCTCCCCTTCGCAGATCATCTGGAAAAGCTCTGGTGGCAGCAAACGCTCCGGTCTGCACATTCTCCCCATGTGAGTGCTGACCTGATGGATGAGCTGCAATCCCTCAAGCTGATGGCACTTCCCACCCGAAAGAGGTGGAAAAGAGGCTCCCAAAGAGACGGAAAGCCTCGACTCCCTGCTCTCAAGTGCCATATGCTCCTCACCGCAGAGCTGATGTCCGTGTGTCTCATGGGACATTTTGCATGGGGGTGATGGAGCAGCCCTGGGAGCCTGCAACAGGATCGCAGCTCTGCGGTCTGCCATGCTTTGCACCGCTGCAGCAGTGACTCCGAACGCAGGAGGATCCAAACCCGGCACTATCAGGTTCCTGAAGGCGTACGCTATTTTGTTTTGCTAACGCTGTTGAAAGACAGGGCAGCTCCAATTTGCCCAGAGCTGCTCGGTTGTAACATGGCACCACGGGGAAGGCTGTACAGAAAACCACATTTGACAATGAAAGCATTTTGCTGGAGCACAGCATGAGAAAAACAAATTACTATGGCATAAACGAGCAAATCCATCATCAGCGGGAAGAGGAGGACAGAATTCGTTTAAGGATCCACATATGAGACTGTGACAGTAATCATATAACGGCCCTTTAAATGTCAAGGGGGATGAGCATCGTTTAATAGCAACAGAAATGCTGCCAAGCTGGGCAGTGTGTAACAAAGCAGACGGATGGATAGATCTACCTGTTATCTGCTTCCTCGAAAAAAAAGAGGAGGAGGATAATTCAGGTTTATGCTTGATCTAGTGTGTAAATCTCAGAGAGGTAATGTTTTCTTTTATCAAAAAGGAAAAAAAAAGAAAAGAATTAGTTTGTTTTCAGAGCTGTCCCTGCCATCAGCCAGACAGCACAGGTTCAGCTGTACAAATGAGATACATAACATTTAAAGCTGGCTGGAGCCCTGGCAGTATTACACCGATGAAAAATGAAAGCACAGCGGTGTGTGGCAGCCGATCGTTCGGCGCTGGGTGGCTGTGCGGGTTCCGTGGCTCCTTTCAGCAGCACCGTGATGAAGAGGAGAGACAAAAGAGGGTGTGTGAGGGGAGGGGGACACGGCAAAGGTGTGCAGCAGGTTGCACTGTTTGCAGAATGGGTAATGAAATGCTTTTGCTCTCAGGCTCTGCACATGCGTGGCCCCATGCCGCCCTGATGTGCTGCCCAGGAGGGAAGGGGGTGTCGTCTGGAGCAGAGTGTCTGGCTGCTTCCTCCATCTCCCTGCCAGGCTGGTGTTGAACAAGGCTGTGAGGGTCTCAGAGCCCCTCTAAGTCAGTTGGAAAAGCCCATCTCTTTCGTAAGGGTGCTCAGGGTGCCTGCGCAGCCTGGCTGGCTCGTCCAGCCCTGCAAGGAGCCTCCTGTGGCCATTGCACACGAGGTTCCAGGGTCCAGCCTCGGGCAGAGAGGCTGCAGGGCTCTTCCACCATGTTCTGGGTGCCTTCTGGCACCATTAAAGGATTTCACTGCGATTATAAGCGGGGAAAAAAAAAAAAAAACAACACTGAGCATTACAACGTCCAACATTAAATCAGCAACACATGAAAACCTGGGCTATGTTGGGGAAGGGGAATGTCCCTTGGCTTGTGACCACTGGTCAAGGGGCAGAAGGAAAGGGCTTTGTATCCTGAAAAGCGCAGAAGCAGGTTTTGCAAAGTCAGCTCCTCAAATCTGTGGGTATTCATGTTTTCATTCATCCCTTTGCATCACAATTCTGTGTGCAAAATGGGGATCATGACCTGCGATTTCACAGGGACTGGAAAGACGTTCTTCGCTATCTGTAAAACACTCCGCGTGTATATTTACAAGCACCGGAAGAAAAAAATCACAAGGAAATGAAGTTTTAGTATTCAGAGCAGGCTCCAAGCCGCGTGCAGGGGCTTTGCACCGACTAATGGGAAACCGGAGCATTGAATTACCTGCTCAGCCATGGGGCCGATCTGCCCTCGCACTGCGTGGGGACAGGCTGGTGGGACGAGTTGTCACTGTGTCATTCAAGCCTCTTGCTTGAATGCGCTGGCACGGAGAGGCCACGCTAAGGTTTTACAGGCAACCTGAAAGCGGGTGTTTGCCAGCGGTGCGGTGCTTGGCTTTACCAGCTCCTCTTCCCATCCAGGTTTTGCACGTATGGCTTAGATCTGTATGTATATTTTATAAAAGGTCTGCTAAAATGTGTTATCGCAGAAATAAAACTAAGTGCTTATTCATTTTTAATGAGCCATCAGGGAGAAAGCTACTGCATGCGTGTTGTAGTTTGTTCTTCTGTTGGGCTATTTATACCGAAATGTCTTGGAGGGAAATTTGTGATTAAATTACATGAGTGAGATACCTTTGTTCATGCTGAAAAGCCACTCTGGTTTAGCCAGGCGCGGAGCTGTCAGAGCCACTGAAACTGAAGCACAATTCAATGTGAACAGGCGGCCTTGAAAACCATCAACAGAAAATTAGATCTAAACATTAATTTACTCCGTATTAATGCCGGCGCACTTTCAGCTCCGGCCAAGAGCAGCCTCTGAACCCTCCGCGTGCGGAGATTTTGCCTTTTGGGGGAATATAAAACCAAACCCGGCACCGTCCTGGGGCGCGGCCTGTGCCCCGAGCTGGATGGGCTCCTGTTTTCTGTCGTCCCCCCGCGAGAGAACCCCTCAGTTCTCGGCTCTCGTCCTCACACTTTTATGGAGAAGCCCGAGCGCTGCCCGTCAGCCCCGTCCCCTCCGCGCAGCCCCGGGGGGCCGGGCCCGGCGCGGCCTGGGCGGCACCGGCGCTGGGGCGGGGAGCCGGGAGCGCGGAGCGACACCGCCAACGGCAGCGGCTCTGACACCGCCAACTGACATCGCCCTGCCGCCCGCGGCGCTCGCCACCCGGCTACCCGCCAGCGGGGCCGCCAACGCCGCCCTCGGGCCTGGCTCGGCCCCCGCCGGTTGCCACAGCGACGCCGACCAGGCCGCCTCGGGAGGTCGCTGGCCCTTTAAGGCAGCGCTGGGAGGCCCGCGGGAGGCCGGAAGTGCTCCGCGAGGCGCTCTGGCCTTCGCCTCGGCTCGGTGGGTTTTCGGCCTTTTTGCTTCCGGTGGTGCGGGGCCTCGTGGCTGCCGGCCTGGCCGGGGGGCCTGTTTGTGTGCGGTGGGGGGTGCGGGCAGGCTTGGGGGGGTG
>JAVKLA010000002.1:29505074-29525434 GCA_034782735.1 Sagittarius serpentarius | reverse complement strand
AGGGTGGGGGGGTTGCAGTGGGGGCTGGGGGGCAGTGTGGGGCATGCAGTGTAGGGGGGCAGCAGGAGAGCTGGGGTGCTATGCAGGGGACAAACCCGAGTTATGGTTCCTCCGTGGGGGAGGTGTTGGAGCCCGCACTGGGGGTGTGGGGTGGGAGGTGCCACGGAGCGGGGGTGCTGACAGGCAGAGGGAGAGGTGAGTTGGGCCCGAGGGGTGGAAAGGGCGAGCTGTGCAGCGGGGAAAGGGCTGTGTGGCCAGGGCAGGGCATGGTCACAGCGTGGTGGTGGCTGGACGGAGACTTTGTTTTTCTTGTGACTTTTCCCAGAACCTTGTGTGTCGCGGGATTTCCTGGCGGGGCTCGGCCCCAGAGAAGCCCCAGCCCCAAATGGTGACCGCAGATGGCTGTGTTGGCCCTCAGTGCTTCCGTTCGTGAGGTGAGTGAGAACAGGGTGAGTGTGAGCCCTGTGTGTCCCTCCTGGGTAGGGGGCATGAGGGGTCTGTGGGCACTGCAGCGAGCGCAGGGCTGGGGAAGGGCTGCTGGGTGGAGGGGCCAGCGGGCCCAGCCTCGTACCAGCCAGCCTCACCCGTGCCCGAGAGCAACTCCCAGGCAGGCTCCATGCTGGGCTTTATCCTGTGCAGTAACAGGTGTGAGCATTCATGCAGCGTTTTGATGGTCATGTATGATACTGCATACAACAGGTTCCCCCCCTAAGCCAAGGAAAAACAGCTTTTAGTTTAGTTTAATGTATACTGAATCCTTTTTGAAAATCATCTAGCAAAATTAAACTGATACTGCCTTTCCTTTGCAGGCATGTTTTACAGACATGGAAAGTGGAACTTAGATATGTTGCTCATGTTTTTTCACTTGATTTATCACTGGTACTATCTGAATTCCAAAACTTTGTTCCCCACATAGTAGGTAGTACTGATAAGGTAGATTCTTTACTTGAGCAGATTGTAAGGCTTTGTTGGAAGATGTGTACTTTGCTCTCGTTACATCTGTGATTTTCTTTACTGTTTGGTTTCTCCTCCTACAGCTGAGGAGGTCAGCTGGGGTCACAGCTCAGGCAAGCACGTGCTCTCGCAAGCATGGGGAGGGGAGCGGGCAAGGCCTTGCTGTGAACCTTTCACCAAAGCGATCCTGGCTTCTGACAAAAATGCCCAAAAAAAGAGTGCTTTTCCTGCTTGTTGTTGGTGTTGGTTGGGTGATCTGGCTCACAGTGAGGTCACCCCAGATGGTTGCTCCTGTACAACTGAGGAGCTGTCAGACAATGGGAGGAAGAAGGTGCTCCTTAAACCAGACTGTGTTTTGTGTGTGGCTGCAACTGATCTGGCGGTGATCGGTGAGCCCTCTCGGAGCAGTTTGGGATAGAAAGAATGAATATTTCATTGCTGCTAAAATGCGAGACCCTCCCTGCCCCTAGTCCCGGTAAAATGCTTCCTTTTCTTACTTTGACCTGGCACTGGGATTTGTCGGGGCCCATCTGTGAGCAAATTTAACCCAATAAAGCAGCAAAAACGAGCTGAGGAGAGAAAAATAAGTAACTTTCTAGCACGTTAATGAAGTTACAGGAAAGCAAACAGTATCAAAGGTTGGGAGCGAGAGGAAGGACTGTGTTGTTTGGGGGAAGGATAAAGAACTTTTCTGCCCCTCTTTCCTTCCCATCGCAGTGGCTTTGTTTTGTGGGGGAACTCTGCTACGCTGTAGAGACCCTGGTGTGCGCAGTGACTACACAGAAGCTGCCAGATGCTGCATTTCCAATCAGATCTTCAGAACAGGCACTGCATACCAGCAGCACCTGAGCTAGAAGGACATGATTGATGTGTCTGTCTTGGGAGCTCAAATATCCTTTTGCTCTGTCCAGTTTCATGCCATTTTAACCACATGTGTGAACTGTCCCTGATAATTTTAGTGGGGTGTTAATTTGGGACCCTGATGGTTTAACAAGCTCACTGTTAATTCTTTGTGTCGCACCTACTTGTTCATCAGGTGGTGAATTTTTTCCACCATATGTCTCACCCAGCTGATTCTGCTAGGGTAACCACAACAGTATGAAGTATATTTTTGAAGAAACGCTGTTCATACTGTGCCTCCTCAGCAGAAATGAAGCAGGCTCGGGGCCTTCTGGTGCCAGACCCAAGTGCTGCATCCCCGTGACACAACACTGATCCAGTAGAAGCTCACTTTGCTGGCTCCGATAGCCTCGGATGCGTCTAGGAGGTTTTAACGCTGTGCTGACAGGCTTTCTGCTGGCCGCGTATCTGACTTTCTGCTGTCAGCGTGTGCCAACATAAACTTTGGGCTGTGCGTTACGCCCATTTTGGCAGAAATGCAGTCACGTTCCCATGCCTGGTATGATCGGGCATGTGCTTGGATTGATCTGGCATGTGCTTGGATTGATCTGGCAGCCTTATTTTACCATGACAGCAGAGGCCTGAGAGTCACTTCCCCTCAGCTGGAAAGGAGATGGTGCCAAAAGTGGCACTGGTGTGCTGTTGGAAGTTTTAGTGGTAGAAATGCTATTGGGAAGGATTTTAAGGAAGGCTGGCGGTGGGATGCTGCTTTTCTTGGGTGCTTCAGTTGATGCCAATCCAGAGAAGATGGGTCTGTGTAGGACAGTGGTCTCTAGCTGTAGCTGGATTTCTGGCTACCACCCTGAGTGGGTAATGTCTCCTGTGCCAAGCGAAGCTGCACTCTGTTCACCAGATGCAAAGTCACATGCTTTGAATTTGCAACAGATTTTCCCTTTCTGCTTTGTCTCCTGATGTTGAACTGATCTGGGCAGAGCTGTCTGACAGCCTCAGGCTGCAGTTAGAAGATGTTTCACTTGTGTACTGCTGCAGACTGACATCTTTGAACAGTTTATTATTTGAACAAGCATTTCCCTTTCCTTTCACTAGTGTCACTAGTATCACTCTTCCCTGGTATTTTTGGCCACATGGGCTGTCAGAACAAAGCATATGGAGCCCTAGATAGGGTGATTGCAAATACCCTTATCTTGGTTGCGCCTGGAAAATGAGGTGTATTTATCCTTTCTATCCAAGATTTATAAATTTTGCTATATTTAAAACTTGTCAGGTTTCTAATTAAGGAGTGAAAAGTTGGGTATAAGTCAGAAAAATATCTTTTAAGCTTGGATTTTAATTTTAAAAACAAAATTATTTGTCTGACTGAGGATTTTCCTGTCAGCTAACTTTTAAACAAAGCATTTTGTCAATTTAATTAATATAACCATTTGCAGGAGGGCCCTGGATCACGAGCTGTTTGTGACAGCCTTGTGGGGTCTGACTACCTGGCGCACAGGCTGAGCAGCTCTTGACGCCCGTGCCCAGCTTTCCCTGCAGTCTGCTTGCTGTGGCTGAATGTCCTGGTTGTTTCTTTTCAGGTGGCTGGGCCAGAAGATGGTTCTGCAGGATGGTGAGAGCGCTGCCCTTGCAGTTTGGTTATACCTATGTGGTCTTTTTAGGTTATGGAAAGTAGTTTTGCCTAACTAGATGGTAAACATGAATAAAATCCCGTTCTCAAAGTTGACTTCATATTTAATACTTGCTGTTGTGCGTGAACAAAGATTTTTAACATGCTGCAAGTGTGCATACAGGCAAGTAGGCACATAAAACGACTACATTGACACTTGTGACTTGCGCCCGGGGCAGTCGCATGCTGGAGAGGTGTAGAGCTCTCTAGAAGTGCTTTGGGGATCTTGTAGGGGTAATTCAGTCTTGAGTTGAATTCAGCAGAGCTGCAGGAGGCGAGAGCATCTCCTCCATGTGCCAAGCTCCCGTCTCCGCTAGAGGGGGTGAAGCTCCACAGAATGGTTCGCTTTCACCAAAACTGGAAAACCGGGAGACTTTCTTCCTT
Source organism: Sagittarius serpentarius (assembly GCA_034782735.1). NCBI lineage: Eukaryota > Metazoa > Chordata > Aves > Accipitriformes > Sagittariidae > Sagittarius > Sagittarius serpentarius. The sequence goes on along the minus strand of JAVKLA010000002.1, from coordinate 29,521,575 downwards.
CAATTGGATGCGCGGGCAAGCGAGGCGAGGCCGCGGTGGGATTACGTTCCCGTTGAAGATCCCGGCTCTGCGCGTTGGCTGGCAGCAGCCCAGGTTGCTTGTGCATTATGTAAGCCTCAGCCGGGCTCGCCGCGCGCTCCATGTGATGGTGCTCGGCCCTGGCCGGCGTGCAGCCAGGAATTGCTCGTAAGCAGCGTGCGTGCGTGCCCTGGGGGAGAGGCGGCTCTGCTGTAGGTTTGATACAGTTAGTGCCCACCTCTAATGCGGGTACCTGGAAGAGGTTGCTTGGAGGGTTAACTTGACATGCCAAGTTCCCTTGCCTTCCACCTGGGCAGTGAAATGTACCCTTGCTAACGGCAAGTAGTGATTTCTCACTTGCACTGCAAAGAGCCTGGCTCCTAGATTTCCTTTCATAGGTAGAGGGAATTTCCACTTGATCTGCACCACTCCCAAGCCAAGCCTGAGGCCAATGTGCTGTGAAATGCCGTGAACCCGTGCCGCTTGCTGGCGTGTGTGTGTGTTCCCCGTGCTTGGTGCTCATAGGAAGTGCCGCAGAAGCTGGCTCATGGTGGCCATGCTGGCTCCTTGGCCAAGTACAGCGTTTCTTCCTCACTAAATTTTGCCTCTTCAGTGTCATGTTATGAATGAATTCCTGAGCAGAACCGAAGCCAGCAATGCTGGCTTTGCTCCAGCACTGGCAGTGCTTGAGAAGGAGTACCCGAAGGAGGGATGGGCATCTTTGTGAGTGTGGTTGCTGCGGCTTGAGGTGCAGAGGAGCATACGCTCTCTCCAGCTGCTGGTACCGGGTGGGTTCTGTGGACGTTTTGGAGTTCGATCGTCACATCTGAGAGCAGAGCAGTTCTTGGCTGAAGGATAGTGTCTGCTGGTTACTGCTCCTACCACAGCCGGTTGGGTGCTGGGGTGGAGGCTGGCTGGAGAGCAATGGGGAGGCAGCTGAAATGGGGTGCTGCGAGTGCGAGGGTAGGGAGGTGAGGGGGTGCCTGTGGGAAGGGCAGTCCTGCAACGGCTTCCCCGCTTTTGCTTTGTTTTCACAGAAATTTTACATCTTTTTGACCTTGTGGCTTTGCAGAAATAATGTCAATGTTCTCTTTGAAGGTTTTAATTCAGAATGGGTCAGCGAGGAGCTGGTCACCATTTGCCTTCAAAATAAATGTGCTTTTCCCTGGCTTCTCCTGGGGGATGCTGTGTCTTGATACGGTCATATGCACATGACTGCCAAGCGTGGTCCCCAGCCCATCCCGGCGCGTCTCCTGGGGTCTTGCTGTGAAAAGTCAAGCGGCTGAAGTCACTAGTTGCACTAGAAGCACTCTTATAGTAAAAGCCTCTTCGAGCTGACAGGTACAGGCAGGCCGCAGCCTCCAGGCGGTGGCGAGCCCTGCATGAGTTGCAGAGGGACCGAGGAGAGGTGCTGAGGTTGCTGGCGGGGATGGTGGGTGTCCATGTGCGAGCTGCACCCAAACGCAGTCTGGCCCCCGAAGCAGTGCCTTGCCCCGGCTCTCCCAAGCACACCCCATTTATTATTCTTCCCTGGCTGTGAAGGAAGTTGCGTGCAAAGTGCTTTGGCCACCCCTGTGGCTCTGTGTTTTTGCAAGCACAACCTGACTGTTGAAGCATGAGTCATTGTTTGGAGGAGCCTTGTCCGCCATTTGCACCCTGCGCGCTGCGATAAGGTTGAGCCATGCACTTGTTCGTGCTGTTTGCAAGCCATTCCTTCCTGTGTGGGTAAGAATAGCTGATCTCACAAGTACACGAGTCTCCAGAGCAATGAGTTATCTGCTTGGATGCGCTCCCTGTGCTGATGGCAAGCTGAGAGGAAGCGTGCTTTGTTGGAGCAGGGCCTTTCCTTGCTGGAGGGAATGTTGCTCTTTGGCAGGTCGCAGACCTGGTGGCCCTCCAAGCCTGCCTTACCCTGCCCTGGGGCAGCACCGTGCCTTCCCTCCCCACACAGCAGAGCCCCGTGTGGCCTCTGGGGCTCTGCAGCTTCTGATCCATCTCTGGCTCTGTCAGCCTGCTTGGAAATGGCTTCGTGGATGGGAGCAGCTCTAACCCTGTACACGGGTGGCTGGGCTACCCTGCTGCAGCATCCGACCTGCTGTTCCAGCCCCAGGCAGCTCAGCTCCCCTCTGCTCTTCCCTTATGCTCTTGGGTCCATGTTGCCCAGTGCATGGGATTTCTCCGCTCATTTTACCCTAACATGGTTCCTCTGGCTGCTCTGGGCACATGGGGATAGGATCCCGTCACTGCGGGAAGGGAAGGGAGCTGAAGCGCTTACTGTGCCCAGCTCAGGCTGGCTCATCTTAACTCCTCGCAAGGAGCTGACGCAGCTCACTCGCCTGGCAGAAAAGCATTTTATTGCTGCTGGATTAAGGAGCTAGGCTGGCCCACAGAAGGTCCCGGTGGGCCCTGGGTGAGCCGGACCTCTGCCTTTTGGCAGCATCAAGCCCTTACATCAGCTCTGCAGGTCGGGGAGCTACAGCTTTACTGGCTCTGCTTGTCCTAGCCTGCTGCCTATGCACGGCTTTCTCAATTCCTCCATTTCTGACTGGTGAGGTCATGCTCTGCGCATCCTGTGGCTTTTTGGAAAAAGTTCTGCCCATTGTGTTTTTGTGGGGAGATTGGAATCCATCCTGCAATGTAAACTTGGGGCACCGAGCGCAGACACTGCTTGCAATCTTCTCTCCTGCTTCTAACCACAGAACTGGGTTTTTTAATGACTTCTCAGTAGTTGTTCTTACTGCAGGGGAAAATCCTGCTGGACTCGAGGCCCTGGAGATCTCAGTGCTGAAGGTGAGGTCAGCCCTGAGCTCTGGCAGGATCTGGTCCCTGCTGAAGCTGCCCGGCAGCACTGCCCAGGACAGCAGGCAGCTCTGCAGTGACAGCAGCCAGATCTTCATTGCAAAAATGGGTATGTGTGCACTGAATGCAGGATGGCAGAGTCAGCACACGTGGGTTTCAGGAACTACTGCCCTTTCGGACATGTAGCTGATTGCTTTTCCCTGGCAGGAAAGTGCCCCAGCCCACAGCAGGGCTGTGATACCATCACTGTACGTGAAGGTCAGCCATGGCACGGTAGCATCCATGGGGAATGACTTGGCTTTTCAGCCCATTTGGATGCCAGACTTCTTTTGGGAGAAGTAAAATTTCAAGTCGGGACTTTTGCACTGGGATGCAAATTCTCTATAATAACTTATTTTTTCCGTAACAGGAAAATAAATAAATAAGCAAAGCCTCTCCACTAGAGAGCTGTGGTTGCAAGTGCAGTAAAAGCAGTCAGTGCCCTCTCCACTGTGCTTGCAGACAGCGGTGATAACAGATACTGCTACACACAGCTCGTGCCACCCGCCAGCATGGCCTGATAGGGAGGTTTGTGCTTGATAAAGTCTGTATAACCTGCTGGGCCAAAGCAGCCACGTTTGTCGTGTTTTCAGACTAATCAGAATCTGCTAAATGGAAAAAGGAAAATCAGTGTCGGAGAAGGTGCTGTGGGCTGTCAGGCTTCTCTCAGCAAAAGTGAGTGCAAGGCTGATGACTTTCGCTTGGCTAGAGCGGGTGCTGCAGGTCTTCTGGGCTTTCCAAATGCCGCCGTTGGAAATGTCTTCAGAACAGGAGGCCCAGCTTGAATTAGAGGGCGAGCCATTCCCTCCTCGCCAGCCAGCACAAGGAATGGAGGACAAGCCAGAGCCAGCCTCCTCCCCTGATTTTCCACGTCAGATTAGTCCTCCAGGCTGAATAATTATTTTTTCTTCCAGGCAAGGTTCAGGGCGGGTTGTTTTTATTGGTGGGATGAGGGTTCTCCTCCTAAATAATGAATCCCTGTCACAGGGCCCCGGTACGACCATCTCCTGTGTATCCTCAGGCTGAAACATGCTGCCTGGGTACAGAAAGGTTGGGACGTTGTGATGCTGTGAGTGTTTCTTCTTACAGTCCTTGATCCCGAATTCAGTGCTCTAGAATTACGGTGTCTTCCTCTTTCTTTAAATTTTCTGCAAAGAAAACCAAACCAAAACAAAAAAACCCTCTGAATTTGGCCTGATTTGGTTTTTTTTAGTGTTGGAATTTCCTGTGGAATAGAAAACCTGGGACTGGCCAAGAGGTCATAAAAGATGTGTGAAAGTAAAACCCACAGCAAGGCACCCTGCTCTGCTGGGCTCCCTTGATTTTGCTGGAATGTTTTGTGCTCTCACCTGCATTGTTTGCTTTTAACTGGTCCGTGCATGATGTTCTGGATTTAAAATATATGCCCTGTTCCCCAAGTGAGAGGGCAGCCCCTTGGGACTGAGGGGAAAAAGGACCTGCTGCTTCCTGCAGCCAGCTGCAGCAGAGAGGGGTGCGGAGCGTGAAACCCTGCGGGCACCGAGGAGTAGAGGATGGATGAAAGCACCCTTACGCTGGCCACGGGATGGCATGAAATATCTGATGCCTCTTGTTAGACATCTAAGGCTGAGCATTTTTCCTCCTAGGTAGAAAGCAAGAGATCAGTCAGTGCCTTTGGCCACCTGTGGGAGCTTGGCTTACTCCCATTTTACAGATGGGAAAAGCAAGGTGTGCCTGGCCCAGCTGGTGGGTCCTTTTTGCGCAGACAGAGCAACCAGCTGCTGTTTCTGGTGCTCTCCCCTCCTGGAGATGCAGGCAGGAGGCCTGAGGCAGGGTGAGGGGAGGCAGCTCCGCAGAGGCACACAGGGAACGGGTCCCAGCTCCGGGGCGGGGAGGCCAGCGGGACCACCAGTGCCCCGAGCCCTCCTGCGAGATTCTCCGTCCAAGGGCGTTGTTGCCAACGCTGCGCCCCGGCTGCACAGGAACCAGTGTGAATTAAGGGCAAATGCACGCGTGCCCGCAGCCCGGGGGCTGAGCGGAGCCAGGGTCACAGCTGAGCGATCCCGAGGAGGCCGGCATCCAGCTGCGACGGGCGACGGGGAGAGGAAAGCAAGGCTTGTGGAGCTGTGCAGGGAGGGTGTTTTCTCTGCACCGCTGGTCCCTCCTCGTCCCTCTCCATGCACAGCCTTTGCCGTGCCCCAATACTGTCTCACAGGGCAGAGCAGAGGGAAAGGACTGCCAGGGCCATGGTGGATGGTGCCACGCTGCGTGCAGCAGCGGCGCCCAGCAGCCGCATTCTGGTGTGCTCATCCAGGCCCAGGAGTGATGATGGAAAGCAGGTCAGAGACTGTGTCCTTTGCTGCCAGATCCTGGTACAAAGCCAGCTGCGGAGCGGCAGCCAGGGTCGTAATGCAGCCAAGCAAATCCTTCATCAGCTGAGCATGAAATGGATATTTCTGTGTGCAAGTCAATAATGAGGAAGGAGGCAGAGGTGTTTGCATATGCACCCATGTTTCACCTCAACTGCAGACAGGCTAAATCCTGAGTGCTGAGGCTAGGCTGGGAGAGAAGCCAGACCCCACAAAAGGGGAGCGGGTCCCGTGCGGGCAGGGGAGCTGCCCTGCCTGCAGCAAATGGAGGCTGGGGTCGGGCAGGTGGCTGCCAAGGTTGGGCGAGCTGGTGAGCAATGGGGAAAACTGCTTTGACCTCTAAAGCACATCCCAGCGAGTGCCTTGCTGTGGAGGTGGCTTTTCCCCTCGCGCTAAGCCCTCGGCCCCTGTAGCCACGAGGCCACGTTGCTCTTCCGCTGGGTCAGTCCTCAAGAGCCGGCCAGGAACCAGCACTGTGCAGCGACACAGCCGTGCTCTGAGGCCGCCTTCTGCTCTCCCCTCCTCTGCTCCTGGTTTGTGTTTAGGCTGGACAAGCTTTGAGGTCTGTGCCTGGCAGGCTGGACCTTGAGCTGAGACAGGAATCGGTTAATGCTGTCAGCGTGTTATGCAAAACGTTGAACTTTGCATTGTCGGAAGAGGAAATGTCTGTACTTTCGATACGATTTGTACAGGAATTGAGAGCACAGAGATTTGGGGCTGTGGCCACTTCTGCTGGGTAAACAGCCGGAGAACTGCCTGGTTTCCACCTTTCCTCCCTCTCCACCACCCATTGAAGAGACTCTAGCAGCTCTCTCAAGGCATGACATCTGGGAATTGTGTTAGCAACCACCAGTTCAAGCCAGATCCTTCCACGTGGCATCGCTCAGCCTTTAGTGAAGGTGCACCTCTGCCAAGAGGCTGCTTTTAGCTGCCCCCTTGAGAGCTGTTTTTAGGTCTGGCTGTAGTATTGGTCTTCCTTCAGCAGCAGATAAAAGTCCTGCATTTACTGCGGGAGGGCGAGCACAGGCTGCAGGAAGGTCACGTCCGGGTGTCCCGCTGCCCTGACCCTGGGGAAGGGACGAGACAGGGCTGGGTACAACCTGAGCATCACTTGGGCTCTTAGTTCCCACCCGTGCCAGGACTGCATGGCAGGAGTTGATTTCAGTCACTGTGCTGTAATGATGAAGGGAGGGGGCAATCAAAGAAAGCTTAAAAAAAAAATCTATTTTTTTAAGCTGTAGCTAAGAAATCTGCCATGGCTCCAAGTTGGACCTTCCAGCCAGAGGTGAGCAGGCTTAATTTGACAGCTATTTCTTAAATATTTAAAAAGCTGCCTGGAATAAACTGAATGCTTCCAAGTAGTGACCTAAATTCCACTTGCTGTAAATTTCATTAGAAAGTGGATTTGTGTGCCTGCCAGGAGCAGGCCACTTTGCAGCTTCATTGATCTGCCCAAACCATGTGCTGTGCAAGTGCCTTCCTCAGCAGATTTTTAAAGAGATCACTGCTGCATCCTACTATCCCCAAATGTGGCTTGTTTCCTTGCTTTTTTCCTCCCTTCCTCTCTTTTTTCTTTTTTCCTGGTGCAAATGCAACATTTGTTTACTAATCACGTCACATCGTTAGCTGCATGGAATCATCCCACTGGCTGTGTGGGCAAGGATTTAGCAGCTGGGAAGGAAAATGTCAGTCTCCTTCAGCTTGCTTGCTGTGCTTTGCTCTTAAATCCCCATCCTGCGCAAAGAAGCTTCCTTCCCTTCTGCTGTCCCCAAAGCGCTGTCTATGCCTGTGCAACCACAACTTTGGATCTTGTGGAGAGGTGTGATGGTAGCACAGATGGCATATACTGAGTCTTACTGGGGACGAAAGCCTGGGGAGGTGTGGTACTGCCAGACCTGTGGATGCACGAGCAACATGCATCTCCCCAAGCCTGAGCAGGATCATGCAGCTGATGCTGAATTCCCTGCAGCCCACCTGCCCAGGTTAAAGGTGGTGGTGGTGGGGGGGGCTGCTCTGTGCAGCCACCACGGGGACTTAAGGGCCTGTGCAAAACTACAGCTGCTCCCGTGTTGTCAGACACAGAGCAATTGCCTGGTTGGGCTGAATTAATGAGCGAGGGGAAAGACGGTGTGTCCCTGTAGCCCTGAAGTTGGGTACGCAGCCCTGCCTTCCCCACGGGAACCCCGTTCTGGGGCTATCCCTCTCCCTCTGCCACTTCTACCTTTGTCTCTGCACAAAGCTGAGGCTCCTGTGGGGACCTCCAGCCTGGGGAGAGGCCACATAACAGCGTGAAACCCGCCGTGTTTTGGAAGCCCCGTGGCCTTGCCACGGCTTGGGGAGGGTTGTGCGCCCCGAGTCCTGCGTGCAGAGCAGGCAGACTCTGGCTGAGGCAAAGCAGCAGGAAATAAAGGACTAAGTGACAACCCCGTCCTACAGGAATGAAGCGCTGGCACCCGGCGGGAGCTCGGACGGCTCTTCCCAGTTCACAGCACGCGGCAGAGCTGACTTTTGAAGAGGAGCTATCCTACACAAGGACAGTCCCAGCACTGCCAGGCCGGCACAGAAAGCAGACGGTCCTGGCAGCAAGGCCAAGGGTGGGTTTGGATGCAGGAGTGGACGCTCATATTGAAGGTATGTCTAAGGGAGTTGGTTGGAGCTCAAAGAAGTGGCCTCCAAAGGGTGAGATTACAAAACGTGGGTTTCACTCAGCTGCCTCCAGAGATGGAGCCTCTGCAGATGGGAGCACGGGAGGGATTGAAAATACCCCAGACCCAACAGGAGGGGTGACCAGTGTCAAGGATGGAGGTTGGAGAGGAATATCCCCTTTTTCTGACCATTGTCTGTGTGTCTTGCTTATGGCTGAACATTGGGAAGAGATGTCGGTGGGGGGCCCCGGTGCTCCTCTTGCTGTACGGGTGATGAAAGCGGGAAGAAATCCCCGTGCCGTGGAACACAGGTCTGTCCTGCCTCCTGCCAAGGACTGCTGTGGAGGGGGCTTTCTCAGGCCGGGTTTTGGCAAGATATTGGCAAAGCTGGTCCAAAGCAGCAGCAGCCTTTCCGCTGCCTCTCCCTCCTCTTTGGCTGCCAGCATAGGCGATGCCTGGGTGCAGTGAACCTGGCTGTCCTCTCCGCTGGGAGAGGTGCTGCTTCACCTCCGTTGTATGATGGTGATTTATTTTCGGAAGTTAAGCTTAGGGCCTGAACAAAGAGGCCACAGCCTAGGCCAGCAATATGGGCTGTCCTGGGGACAGGGCCTTGCTGGCTGTCAGCATCCAGACAACGGCTAAATTAATCTCCCATAAATCTGAAATGCTCTGTTGGTTTCCCAGCTTCTCAGCATCTCTGCTGGAGTCACCTGTTATTTATTTGCCTGAGGTCTAAGGAGATGTGCAGTAAGTTTTGCCGAGGCAATGGCCCGGGTCCCGTTCCTTCCTGCCGCCAGCACCGTGAGCTTTTTCTTACTCTGGCCACTGATGCAGGGTTTCTCGCCTGGCCCCAGGTGGCTTCATCTGTCCCTAAGCCTTGTCTGTCCCCAGCTGTTTTGGTTTTGGGCCGTGTGGGTGGTTCAGCCCCTTTGAAGGGAGGCAAACAGTGCTTGGGAAGGGGAGGCTCTGCGAGCTCACCCGTCTGTGCCCAGCAGAGAGGTGCTGGGGACCGCACTGGCCTGGCCGTGACCGGGCGCTGGGCTGGCACCGGGAGCTTGCCTGCTTCGCTCCCCTGCCCGGCACGGCGATGCTGCTTGGCAGCCCAGAGGCTGGGCTTCGTGGCTGGAGCAAATGCACCAAGCTTGTTAGTGCTGAGGAAAGGGGGTGGTCGGGGGGTAACTGCCGGGGGAATCTGGTTTTAAGTGTTGGGAGTGTAACCAAAGCAGCAGTTTCTCTCTGCAGCCCATGAGGGGGTTAAGTGAAAAATGAAATTTCTCTCTATCTCCTTCCTTGTGCTTTCTCATCTCCGCCAACGGAGCTGAAGATGGGGGAGGATTTTTTTCTATATTTAGCTTTGGAGAAATTGCTATAACTAATCGGCTTTAGGATACTGGGCTCTCTCTTTTATTTTATCTTTTTCTGTCACTAAGACCTTGTCATGTTGCTGTGGACTGCGGCTCACTGGCGCTTTCTGTTTGCTGAGCTCAGTTTTTTTTCATGGAGTCAATTAATAACCCGCAAAAATAACACCTCCAGCTGTTCCACTTGCAGCTGCTGGGCTGGAGTCTAATTACCGGGCCTTAGATCCCGAATCCTGCTTTGCATGTAAAAGTGCCAGTGAATAGGAACAGGCAGAGGAGATGGCAATGCAAAAAAGGAATGTGGTTTGGGGTGCTATTTTTAGCCTTTCCAAGCCAAATGTAAAAGACCCTTAGGCTGCTTGTGTCCTGCTGAATCTGATCATATGCACAATATTGTTCCCATGGCAGAGCGCAGCAGCCAGGGTGGGCTGGGGTTTATTTTTGGCAGTTAGCTTGCCTACATTTAAAACCTCCTTCTGGGTTAGCTTGAGCAGTGCTGCGTTGATGTTTCTTACATCCGTGTACTAATGGGTTTTTTGCAGTCACCTGTAGTTCTCTGTGTGTTGCTGAACATCCCAGTGCTGGATGGGGCCACGGCAGTGATGGGGAAGGAAGGCACGCAGTTGCTCACCCACTGCGGAGCGTGCATCTCAGAGTGGTGGTAAAGGGGTGTCCAGCCCCCTCAAAAAGTCCTTTCCGACCGACTGAGATGATAGAGAATTAATTTAGCTGGAGCTCTGGTGGATATACAATGTTCTCCTGCTCCCGTGTCATCCTGTCTCTCTTGCACCCTCTTTTGCTTCCCAAGCTGGATGTCATCTTTGGGTGAACCTGCTGGGCAGAGTTGTCCTCTGCTTCTCTGGAGCCTGGGGGTCTTCCCTCTTCTTGGCTGGTGGTGCCTCCCATCCCACTACTGCCATATTCATCTGACCTCTTGCTACCTCCTGGGTGCTCAAGACCCCTCTCCTTTCCTGCTCCCCGTAGAACTGGTGCAGCAAAGGCCCAGGAAGGCCCAGGCGCACACAGGGTGTTGGGGATGGGGCACTGAGGAAGCACTGGGCTTGTTTCCAGGCTCTGTCCAGGGAGTTGTACTGGGGCACACCGGTTCTTTTCACCATTGGGCTCATTTAATTCAGACTCAGGCTGGTTATGACCAAAAGCAAATCAAACAGAACAGCTGTTCATTAGCTAATTTGAAATACTTAGTGGTCACACATTAGTCTGTAGCTACCAGCTTGGAACCACGACTGCAAATAGGCTTCCTGTGCTGGAGATCATCCCCTTCATTAAACCAAGTTATTTTGAGACTGCTATTTGGAAGCTGCCCTCAGAAAAAACTCCTACACATCCCACTTGCACAGGGGTTGCAGAGCCAGTGCTTGACTCAAAAGGCAGCTCTGCTTCTTCCTTCCCTGCTCAGGCTCCCCCTGCCCCATGCCGACAGCTAGAAGAGCCAGGAGGTGTTAAATAAATCATCTCTCGTCCCTAGAGAGATGGAGCCAAACTCTCGGTGGGTATCCCTTCAGTGGAGCTCTGCTACGAGTTCATTTATCCAGGGATAGAGGATGCCATCAATCTCTGTTAAATCTTGCCTAGCAAAGAGATTGCAAACGTGACTTTCCATCATGCGGTACATTAGCCAAATTAATTCCAGGACAGAGAGTCAGCCAGTGGTGCTTGAGGCCGAGACAGATTAATGCTGCAGCCATGTCAAAATCATCAGACCTGCAACTTGCAGCGTGCCAGCTGCCTGGATGCAGCCAGCCTTCTGCTCAGCAATGCCCTCCGTCTCACACTTTTCAGGAACGTTGAACTTGCTGGAATCAGTGACACAGACAATTCAATTGGAAGGAACATCTGCCTCTAAATTGCACTCCCTATTCAGGCTGCCGCCGCTGCAAGTGGGTGACATTTTTTATGCGTCTGCCTTGCTTTCTTTAATCTCCCAAACACAGGCACGCCTGTGGAGCACAGGAAGGTTCCTCCCCCGTGACAAGGAAAAAGAAATTAGCAAGCAGATTGAGCGTGTGTAGCAAATAATGAGATTGCCTTGGATACAGGACCAGAATTCATGCAAAGAATTCTGCTGATCAGAGAAGATAAGCAGCATTTCTAGGGCCTGCAAATAACGTTGTGAGACTTATGTTTCTCAAGTGTTTTCTAAGAGATCCTTGGATGAAGGCTGCCAGCACAGGCCTGATCCACAGATAGTGTGATTTAAAAAATAGACCCTGAAATAGCTATACTGGTAGTTATTTTGGTGTGCAAGTGCCTCATAATGATATGCCTCATTTTTCTTCAGGCACGGGAATAAGCTGTACAGAGACACGCAGTGTTACGCTGGGAGAGCAGCAGCCACAAAGAAGGCTTGTCCTGACAGAGCTCCAGTGAAAGGGTGCAGTGTTTGCCCACAGGGTGCAGACCCAGTACTGGTGGAGTCGGTGCGTACTTTAAAAGGAGCTGGATTTGTGGAATACTTTTAATAATAAGTAATTGTTTCTTATTACTCCTCTGGTATTAAAAAAAAAAAAAATTGTCAGCATTTTACAGGCAAATAGGGACAAAGTCTATACCTGGCGAGCGACCCAACAGCTTGATTCAATGCTTGTTGAAGTAGATGAGAGTATTATTTGTACTGTCAGACTAATTAAAAAGAGGGATAGTAAACAGCCTTTGTTTTTATTTTTGTAGGAAATTTAGTCATCCTTGCATTTGCTATGCCTCTTGGCTGAGACTGGTATTTTTCTAAGGACTGAAAAGTGTTATTAACAAACAGGCAGTCCTTTAACTCACTTAAAGAGACAACTGGTAGGTAACAGGCTGTTCACTGTGAGGCAGGTGCCAGGCGGCTCCCAGGCAGTGGCACACGGGCACAAGGGGTGTTTCCAAAAGCAATTAGAGAAGCTGGGCATTCCCAACTGCCCAGTAAACCCTTCCTTGCTTGCAACTCCAGCTCCCTGTATAGTAAGCATGACATCTTCAGCAACAATAAAATACTCCAGCAAATAAACTATCAACCAAGTGTTTTTCCCTTTATACTGGAAAAAAAGGTGAGTTCCCTTTGACATTTTGGCGCCCCCGTGCCACCTCCTGATGCCTGCGGGATAAAACAATCCTGTGGGAGCCCCAAAGGGTGTCTTCCCCTCCTCACGATCCCCTAAGAAGACGGTGCTATCAGCCCTTTGGGTGTTACAAATATCCAACACCGGTATTGGAATGAGTGTTGGATTTGATGCTTCATCCAGAATTTGCACTCCACTAGCTCCTTGTGCTTCAATGATTTCTGTACTAGCACCCGCCCTGCACCACCTGCTCCCTTTCGCTTTAGCACTGCACTGCTTATGAGCTGTGACGCTGAATTCGATGCAGGAAGCCTTGTATGGTTACGGGCTTTGCAATGAGAGGATGTGAATAAGGGCTGGGATGCCTTCCACATGCTTATCCCGTTTCATGTATTTTATGAATCGGGACTTAGCCCTGTTTGCTAATGTTTGGCTATGTAACCTTTGCTATGCCAGTGGTGCCTGTGCTCTGATGTCGGCTGCCGGAGTCCAAGCGCTGGCAGCTGGTGTCGCTGGCCAGCTCCCAGCCTACAATTCAATTTTCCTATCAGTCACTTGAGAAAAAAGGAAAAAACATGTTTCTCAGTGTTCGTGGCATTGAAACATAAAGGGCTCCAGTCTACAAGGTCATTCAAGGCTTTTCTACACCATGATACATGGGAAAGTTCAGCTAAATCAAATAATGGTATGAAGTTAATACACCTTTGCTTATACTGCACTAAACTACAGTAAATGAAGGCCAGTTTAATCCTGAATAAAAATCTCAGGCAAGAGTTTAATGCCTTCTAGGTTCTGTACATTAACATCACCTCTCTGAACACAGGCCAGTCTGGAGCTGTTTTACACAGTTCCTAATCTTGTCAGTGGTGGAAAACTACCACAGAGGTAAAAGGCAGCAGTGTTTGGGAATAAGGAGATCACCCTGGAAGTGAAGAGCTCTGCTCTGCTTTCTCATACTGACTTACTGCATGACTTTTCCTATAGCATTTTGTGAGCCTCAATATTTATATCTGCATATTGGCATTATTAGTATCTTCCCTGCCATTACAAAGGGCTTTAGGATCTCCAGAGATACGTGGCGAAATTTCTGCTCCTGTGTACCGTTTCCCCGGTATGGGCTATACAGGGAGCTTACAAAACTACGTACAGCCGTTACAGGTGAGCGCATTCAGGTATGTGTCGGGAGGACTGAACTTGGGTGTCACAGTTACTTTAGTTTTAAAAGTAAAGGAGTGAAGGAATTCACACCACCTCATATGCAGCACCACCAGATACTGGCTCCCTAGACTGACAAGGGAAAGAAAAAATTGTGACACTTAGTTAAGTACCGATAATGCATTTAATAAGAACTCTGTGTAAACCAGAATTGCATGTCCTCAGGGCACAACTCTGTGCTTTTAGCTGTTTGTCAGTCATCATGCTTATTTTAGCTGGAAATGTTATAATTTGGGACCTTTTTCATGGTTTTGAAGGTTTAGGAAGCAGGCATTTATTTCAATGCAGCCGGTGGTACATAAAAAATTCCGACTCAGATGGGACTGATTTATTAGGGAACGGCTCTTGAAGAACTTAAGTATATCTGAACTCAAAACCTCATCCCTCTCTCACATACTTTTGATAAACGTACAGCTTAGCAGCAAGACCTTGAATGAATGCATGTTCTCTCTTGTTGAGAACTCCTAACAATCTCCTCTCTTTAGTACAAAAGCTGTGAAGATGAGACCTGCTGGACAGTAGGAAGCCAGGACCACTTCACTTTTATTCACTCTCCGGGATGCAAACAGAAGAAACCAGAGCAAGTCCCTGCCTGCTGAAATTCCAGGGGCTTGCACTGAATTAAAGCAAGGCCCGGAAGCGTTTTGAATCTTTCCTTGTATACGTCAGCCCTGCACTGCTCCCAGGCAATTGTACTTTAAATTAGTTATTATTAATAATAAAAGATTGACTACCAATATTTCTCATTAATTTCCATGGCAATATTGCCTGAAACAAGATAAATGACTGGGCTTTGAGTCGTGTAACCACAGTTCATGACACGGAGGAATGCAATCCAGGAAAAGTGTTCAGATGGTGGGGAGTGACCGACCTTGCACAACCTCCCTAAGGCCCAACTTCCCTCCATATCTAGCAAGCTGCATTCATAATTTTCTGAAAATATTGAATGGTTTGCACTTTCAGCCTGTGTCCTCTGGGCTTCAGTCTTCAGCATGCCTCACAGCTTTCCTTAAAACATTTCACCCCCCCATTTATTCATTTATATTCCTTCTAACAATGCAGTGCTGGAGCTTCATAAGAGAAGATGCAACAGGACTATAAACAATAATAGAAAAATTAAAAAAACATTATTTTCCTCTTCTGTGTCTACCATGTTTAGATTATTGTTTCTGCAGAAAGCAGGCAAGACACCTGCCAGGATGGATTTAGACATTAAATTATGGGCTTTCATTTTAATGCTTTCACTCTATCAATAAACTCCAAATACCTTTAAAAGTCCAAGTAAAGCTTTTCTCGTTACATGTCCATTTGGTTAAGTGCAATAGTGGCAGTCAGTAAGAATTAAAACATTTCCCAGAATCTAAAGAGAGAAATGTTACGAACAAAGAGGAATCTGAGTGGGTGTAAATTCCTCGCGCTGGTAGGATGGTATCTCACGCAGGAAAAGGATGTTACAGGCATAATGGCAGGGAATATCAATCAGATAACTCAATCTAATTACAGACTTACTAGATTAACTAGTTAACTTCAGCTACATGAAGGCAACCGGACAAATGCCACAACAGAAACCAGATTCAGAGAAACAATTTCTCAACAACTTCTTGTAATGTCTAGTTTCAGATCAGACAACAGGCTGTTCCTGAGTAACTTTAAAAGACACATGGTTTGTGTAAAAAAGAATGGTAGCTGAATCACTCATTAATAGTAACCACAAATTCAGCCTTCCTAGAGAAAGAATTGCACCAAAAGGACAGGATAATGACTCTAAATTTGAGTAGAAAGATTTATTTTCTGAGGGACTAAGTAATAAAACATGTTCTGGGTAAACAAATCGCCTTAATAGAGTAATTGAAGGGAACAGAGGCCCCTAATTTTCAAGTCCTTATTTTAACACAGTTTGTGATAAACTGGTACTGTACAAAACGTAATTGTATTTCTTCCTTTTAGTAGATCATAGTTAAACCATGCTAGACATGGTCTAAGACAGAACTCTTTCGGACATCCCACACTGCAAAGCACCCCAGGCTGGGCGACTCCCGGCTAAAGACAGGGACAGGTGAAAGGCAGAAAGATGCTCAAGCAGTGACCCAGGCAGGACAGCGGGCCGGGCCCTGCGCTCCCACGGTGGCTGCAGAGTTCCTGCTGGACGGGGCAGAGCCGGGCGCCTGCAGAGCTCCCTGCGGGTGCTGGTGCCCATGCCCCGGCCTGCATGCCTCCAACTCCCCCGGACAGGTTCAGCATCTCCTCAGGTGATGAGCCTGAACAGGGTGACTGCTTACTGCTAATGAAATGATACAGCACTTGGTCTCAGGAGATACCACCTGTGATCCCAGGCTGCAGTTCTTTGCCCTTTCAGCTGAGAGAAACTATGTCCCAGCCAGGTCTTTGGGGCAGTTTCTCTCCTGTTTTCGCACACCCCCCCCCAGCCTGGCACCATCACCCTGAAGCACCCAGTGACACCACCACAGCTGCCATAGGCTGTGGCCGTTACTCTGGGCCCTCACACCCCTCCATCAGGCTCGGTGTCCAGCCTGTGCGCCTCAGACTCGGCATCGCTACCTAACCTCGCACCCTGCTTCTGATCCTACTTGGCACCCACTCAGAGCCCCTGAGGAGCCACAGGCCCACGGTGGGCAACGGCTTGCCTCCAGGAGCGACATATATGCCAAACCCGCGCGCTGAAGGGAGCAATAAAGAGTTTAGGACCGAAGCAATGCTCAGAGAGGCTGAGGGAAGGACAGGTGTCCGCAGAGCGGTGCCACCTCCCGCTCCCCGCCCTTGGGGGCCGCATGTACGTGACAAGCACTCGCCTCACGCTGCCGCGAGCACTCCGCTCCCCGCACTGCGCATGAGCCCCCCCTCCCCTCCCAGCCTACCGGCCACAGTGCGCAGGCGCCAGAGCAGCGCGGGGAGAAGGAGCCCGCAACCCTCCCCCGCCTCCTCGCCCCGGCGGCCGCGCAGGCGCAGCACCTGGCCAGGGGCCAAGCCCCGCCCCCGCCCTGTCACTAGTAACC
>JAVKLA010000002.1:29472560-29504890 GCA_034782735.1 Sagittarius serpentarius | reverse complement strand
AGCCCCACCGCCGCCGTTGCTGTCCCCCGCGGCAAGTTTCCCGCCGTCCTCACCCTTCCCGCTCTCCGCCGGCTCCCCTCAGCGTTAGCGGCGGCGGGCGGGGGCCCCGCGGTCAGCCCTGAGGGGCGGACGGTGCTGCCCGTCTGATGGTGGGGGGGTGGGTAACGGCCCTCCGGCGGCTTCACGGCGGCGCCGCGGCCGCTGGGCTCTCGTTCCCCCGGCCCCACCCCCGGGGTCGGGCGGCCCCGGCCGGAGCCCCCCGGGGCAGCGGCGGGCTCCCGGCGCGGGGCAGCCCGCGGCGAGGCTGTTACAGGTGTCCGGCGGGTGCCGTCCCCTCCCCGGAGTGTCCCCGGGCTGGCGGGGGCTCGGCGAGGGGGAAGGCAGCGCTGTCCTGGCCAGCGGTGAAAAGAAACGTTGAGTTTCTTTGTTGTGTAACTCTTTTTGTCCACGGATTAGAGAGGGTTTGCGGCTTTTTTTGCTGATTCAGGTGGTTTGGTTTTTTTAAAATGCAGGGTAGTCATGGGTAAATTCCTCTCTTGAATAGGATGTCGGCTGAACTTTCTTGTGACTCTTGAATTTGTTGGCTGCTTCTCCTGAGAAGCTGCCGTGCCCGTCTGCCGTGCTCTGTAGCTGGAGTTGCAAATGCTTTCCAGAAGTACTGTAGATAACGTGACAACACATTAAAAAATATAAGTAAGACTAACTTACTGTAATAAGAGCATTTCTTGCTAAAAATGAGTCTGGCTAGCTGCCCGTGGTTTCATCTGCAAGTGCTTCTGCCAGTGTTTTTCAGTAAATGTAACTGAATTCAAGAGAGTTTAGGTCAAACACTTTTCTGGGGAAAGCAGACACAAAGCCAGTGGAATACCTCCTGTCTGTTTTGTTAGTGACTTTTTTCTGGCCATATATCGTAACATTTGTAGTTTGTGTAAGTTTTTCTCCCCAGCTATCTCTTAAGTTTCTCTCTCAAAAGTCTTAATTTGATTTGGCAATGATGAAGGAATGCCTTATATCAGTGTGCTGTAGTGATCAGTTTTTTTCTTTCTTTCTGAAAACAAGGGTTTTTAACACTTCCTAGATTTTTTTAATGCTTTTTTTGTTGTTTTTTTAAACCAGTCCTGATTCAGAACGACCTATAAGCAAGGCAGCCCACTTAGCCATGCTGCGGGACCGGGCAATGCTTTTCTGCCTTTAGCCAGTATGATGTCAATGTTTGGTTCTTGGCAGCAGCACAGGAAGTCTCACCATCCTGATAAAGAGTCATAAAGTGTTGAAGATTTGTTACTAAAACTGGACTGAAAATGTGCTAATTTTGTGTCGTCTTTGGAAGAAACGATAAGTCATTTCTGACAAAAATATATATAGCTTTTCAGGGCTCCATTGCATCTTAAAAAAAAAAATTATCGTCAAGAAATTGTGAAGGATTTCCTGTAGAATTGCAAGCATGGTATCACGCACAGAATAATTTTAAGAGAAGATTGAAAATGGCTTCCTACATTTGACAGATTGTTTTAAAAATTTCTTTTTCAGGTTTGAGTTGATCTTACTAACTGCAGCCATGGTGCAGAAGTATCAGTCCCCCGTACGGGTGTATAAACACCCTTTTGAGTTAATTATGGCTGTAAGTATCAGTTTTTGCTGTAAGTTTCTTCATTGACAGTTCCTTGTATTGCTAAATACTTACTGGGCTCCGTTTGGTAGGTACTGTAGAACATACAAATCTGAAATTATATACAAAATATGAGAGGTTTGTGTTTTGATGGTTTCTTCTTTACCCAGATTTTTTTTTTTACATAATGTGTTCTCTTTTTCTCCCAAAGTTTAGATATATTTTGTAGATTTATTTTAAAATTAGAGCAGAAGTAGGCTCAAAGCATACTTCCCAGTTGATTACTGGGGGCAGTCTCTTCTAGCATGGGAGATAGTGTCAAGTATGTTGATTTAAAAGATTGTTGTCATTGTATCTTCGTGTTACAGAGTTTACAGGACTAGAGAGTGTGGAGAAAGCCATGAAAGTAAGGATAAGCCTGAACAAAAGAGGAGAAAGCATTCTGAGTGTTGGTAATACTTTGGGGAGAGGAAAAAAAGAAAAAAGATTGTTAGGGACGCCAGAGAGATGAACAGAAAGCGTCTTGGGTGCATGGTTGCTAATTTGTGTGCTAATGTTTCAAATAGTAACCAAAAAAAAGGAAAATCCTAATTAGGTTCCCTCTTCTTTCTCTCTATTCCCCCCCCCCCCTTTTTTTCTTTCAGAAAACAGAAAGGAAGTAGGTATTTGACGTTTTTAAGTATATTCAGTCAAAACCACAGCTGTGTTGTTCTCATGGGTTAGAAAAAGCAGTTGAGGAGAGCAGTCATCAGGTCAACTTCTACCTGATAAAAACAGTTAAAACTAAATAATAATCTAAGTAGTAATTGTTTTGTTTGACTTGCTGAAAATACTATGTTTAATGGCTTCAGAGGAGAGTTTTAATAGTGTTCATAGTGTAAATATTTAGATAGATCACATGGTTTGGAGTGCAGAGTTCCTTACAGAAGTGATCCTTTGCAGTCACAGGGCAAAAAAGGACTAGATCACTCGACAGGAAATACTTATATTTATTTTTGTCTTATTCCTAAAGCTGCCTCCAGTATTACACATGCAGGTCTTGCTCTTGCAAATGCTTCAAGGCAGAGAGTGGTTATTTTCATGAGTAGTGAAGAATCTGACTGTGATATGTTTAAGGTCTTTTAGGACCTTACTGCACTCTGACAGCTAGACTTCAGATGGCTTCTAATTTAAATTTGATTGTGCGTGTAACTTTAGCCTTCAGTGAAGTATACTGGTTCTTGTTCGTGGATCAGTCAACCAAAATGAGTTTCTTGAACAACATTCTCTGGATGTTTGCTGAACTGACGAGTCTTTACCTTGCTGTTAAACTGAAGGCAAAAATTGTTCTTTTATTTCTTCAAGGATGTTTTGAGTTAAAATGCTGACATCAGGATTTTTTGCAATGCTTTATTGGGTGTAATTAGAAACACTTCTGACTATTAATATTAACTGTGAGTTCTCAAACTTCTGTATCTTGGGGATAGCATTTGAAGAATAATCTTTAACAAATATTAGGTCTTTTCTTACATGAAAGCTTTTCTCCCTTGGAAAGAAAGAGGCTATACTACATATGCAACTAGGATAAAACAATAGTTGAAAAATTAAAACAGTGAACTAAGAGGATAAGAATGTTTATAAAAAGAAACAGCTGAACAGGATTGCTTTCTGAGACTAGAAGTTTAGATTAGCAATAATATGTATGATTTATTTTGTCTGTGTCAGGGCAGCGAGTTATCGCTTGAACTTGTTCAGAATGCGATCGCTGGATGAACATCCTTCTCCTGCCATGTTGCTTCTATTACTGATTTTTAAAACTTGTAAAATTCCTGGTGATGATCTATCAAAACTGTTCATGCATTTTCTTAAGTATGTAGAGGAGTGCCTCCATGAGCCAAATTCTTTAAAGAATATAAACAGCATATGATAGTTTGATGCTTTTGGTACTGTTTTCCCTTGGCTGAATAGTGATTGTGTAAGTTGATGAAGTATTTCTGGAAGGAATATTTGTGTCAAATTTTATGCAACATACTACTTCCACTTTAGTGAGCACATTCTCAACAAAGAAGTGCTATAAAGTTATTTTAACAGTGCCAGCAGTTCTTCTGAAATGAGGAACACATCCTGGCATATACCAAGCTTGAATTTAAAGCACCCAACAAATGACTTTAACAGTATGTGTATTGTTTGATTTTACTTTGTCCCTCTCTTTTATTTGCACCCAACCTTTGAGAGAATGTGTCCTCAAATAGAGGTTTAAACCCGCGCACCAGAGCCGCTCAGCTGTCAGTAAAAAGCCTCTTAAAGAAACCTTTGGTCAATGTGGCATCAGTGTTCTTTATGCTGAGTTGTCTAACAAAAATCACTGTTTCTAGTCTGGGTCTTGTTGCATGGGATCTCATCTTTGTGCTAAGGTGCTGAGTACTTTCAAAAACTTTATTTGGAAAATTATCCTCCCTTCCCTGAGAGTTGCATGGAACTGAAGAGGTAATTAATTCTATAGAGTAGTAATGAAGATCACCAGTGTCAATAAAGCCCATGTGGACTGTAAAGATTTCCTGGATGATACATGTTCCAATTACAAATTGGAACTCATTAAGTCAAACTAATATTTAGCTTTCAGATAGTAAAATCATCATAAAATTCTATTTTTCTACAAGCAACCAAGTGAATGCCACTTGCAGAATGGGTCATTTACACTATAAACTTCCTATTTGCCCACTTTTCCTTTCCTCGGTTTCAAAGAGGTATTGAGGGAGAATGAAGTACAATCAGCATTCCATTCATACTGCTCGTGTGTTTTGAGAGAACTTTGTTCTCTCTGTGAAGGGTGAGTGCAGCTATATTAAGACAAAAAAAAAAAGGATTTAATTCCACTTTGATCTAAACCAAGATTGACAAGTGTTTTGCAGCCAGTTATGATGTAAAGACTTTTAAAATAGACACAGTGAAAATTCTTTTTCTAAGTTGAATCGGTGTTGAAAATAAGTTTCTCTTACGCTCCTCTACTGAGTTCCAAAAATCATCTGTTGAACCCTAATGTATCTCTATGACGATACACTTCAATGTACAACCCCTTAATCGCAAGTCAGCAAGAGAATTGGTGAAGTACTGTTGCTGGTAGAGAGTCGGGAGATCCGTTGCTGCGTGCTTCTTGCCTTCCTTTATCGTTAAGGGCAAGATACGTAAAATCTAATAGAAGCTACTTCCCTTGAAGATTTTCTTTTACTCCCAAATTGTGTGGTTCCAGATAATATCTAAGTGCTTTAAAAAGGGTAAGAACTGGATTAAAATCTTTTACTGAAACTATATCCTGAACTTGAAAACATTCTAGAATTGTAGGCTAGAAATTACCACATTTTAGTCCGACATGCCTAACACAGGCAATATGATTTCATCAAATGGTTACCAGTGCTGACATGATGACTTTTGGCTGCTCAGTGTTGTATCTGTCATAATCAACTTCTTGAAAACTCTGTCTGTGTGTGTGTGTGTATATATATATATTTAAAAAAACCCAAACAACAACTTGCACAGCTGTTCATCAGACTGAATAGAATCTTGCCTCATTTTTCCTCCTGTTCATGTTGAAGTTTACGTAATGCTGGAAGCAGCTGAAATGTGGAAAAATGACTGTTTACTTAGACTCACTTGTCAAGTTACCAAGGTTAAATATATTGGAGAAAAAATGAGAAGCAGCTTTTATAAAACTTTTCAAGATTATAGATTCAATTTTATATATTAGCTTAGAGGTTTACATTTAAAGTAGTATAGGGACTTTGCTGAATAAGTAGTTCTTAATGTTAAAAGGCAGTTAAGAACTTGAATCTTTCTTAGCACACATGAGGCTAAAATTAACTTTGGAGATTCACAGCTCATTTTTTAGTCTGACAAACATTAGATAATTCCCCTTGAGTTTAATTTCCGAAGTAAATTTAAATAATGAATAATCAGCTACTATGGCATTCCAAGGGCAGTGTTTATGCAAATGGAAAATAAGTAAGATTTTTGAAAAAAAGAAACGTTGAATTGAACCGTTGACCAGAGGAGTGTTTTCTGGTGGTGGATTTCTTTGGTTGGTGGGTTTTTTGGTTTTCTTTAGTTTCTGGAAGCTGTGTGGAAAATGTATTGCTCTTCAGCCTGTTCAGAAAATGTCCTGTTTACAGCCACAAATTACTTAGTTTCAGAAATAAATGAATAGTAACATGACTGAACACAGCAAGTGTGCTCTAAACCTGTCCTGTTACATTTAGTCAAATTAATGCAGATTTTAAGAACTTGTGGCTTTGTGAAAACTAAGATTTTTCAAATCTGCCTGTGACAGGAGACATTTTTCAAAGGTGTTTTGCAGTCTTTTGAATACCTAAAATAATGTTTCTACTTTGTTAAAGTTCCTGGCATTTGTCAGCTTCCACTGGTGCCAAAGAATGGAGAAGTCTGTAGGTAAACTAGTCGTCAGTGTCGGGAGCTTGCAGTTGAGGAAATAATGCATTTAATTTTTATTTTAAAATTCAAATTGCAATTA
Organism: Sagittarius serpentarius; assembly: GCA_034782735.1. Classification (NCBI taxonomy): domain Eukaryota; kingdom Metazoa; phylum Chordata; class Aves; order Accipitriformes; family Sagittariidae; genus Sagittarius; species Sagittarius serpentarius. The sequence continues at coordinate 29,498,777 of JAVKLA010000002.1, read as the reverse complement.
AACTTGCCTTTGAGCTTCAGCCTTCAGCCTTGAGGCTGAAAACTACTTCTTTCCAAACTACGTATTCTTATCAAAATCTTTTAAAAAACCGCAACTGGTCTCATGTTTTTCCTTTGCTCTGATAGAATATCTAAAGTATCTAAAGCATGAATCTTTCTTAATAAGTACAACGTGTAGTGCCCTTCTGATTATATTGTAATTTTAATGGCTCAAATTTACTGCTTTTGGACAACAGGCTGACTGGCTTTCTTTGATTTTACAGCTCTGGAAAAAAATAGTGTTTAAGGTAAATCTCCATGAATTAAAATATCCCTGTGTTACAGGGGAGCAATAAGATTGTAGATGGCATAAATAGACTTCAATGATAGAGCAGATTAGAAAAAATTTATCTGTTTTTTCAGATTGACAAAACAAAGTATAATCCCTTGATCTAGACTGTAATGAGTTTCCTGATCAGGCAGTACATCATTTTTTCATTTAAAAGGTTATTACTTTAAAATGTCATTTAAAAAAAACCAAAAAACAATGTATCAAGTGCCACACCTGCTCATAAATCCATACTGTTTTTATTCCTTCTAGTCTCATTTTCTTTCCTTAGAAAAAATGCATTCCACACATTCTGTGAAGAGGGGCTGAGGCTGATGAGAAAAAGGAAGCCATTCTCCAAGTGCTTTTGAAAGCACAAAGTAGGCTTTAAATGTGTAGAGAAGTAATTTATTCCCCAATACGGTGCACCTTCTTGAGGATTTCTCTTGGATACTTAAAGCCTGGGGGACGGAGCAAACTGAGTGTCCCCTCCTGAAACTGCTGAGCAGTTTTCCCTTCTGTTGTGTGAGTCGCAGACTCTCATCTACTTTGCTTCCTGTCTTTGTTGAAAATTCAGGCGTTATTTGCTGTTAGAAATGCATTGGTAAAACTGCAGTGAAACAGTGTGGATTTTATTATTTTATATTAAGTGGATGAACTGCTGTTTTATGTCGTTGTTGATGGTCTTGTGTTAGCACACGTTGTAAGAACAAACGAATTTTTGGCCACTTGTTTGGAATGAGCCGTGGTTAACAAATGCAAGAGTTAAGTTGAGCACTAGGGAAAAATACTGACTTAGCAGCCTGCTTACTGTGCAATTTACATGTTTCATGGCCTGCTTAGATATTTCCATGGCTAGCTGTTTCCTGTTTTTTGTGGGCAAACACATGACCTGACTGTAGCTGACAGCTGCAGTTCTCTTATTCACCAAATGCTTTTAGTCAGTTTTTTTAACAAGTCTTTCACACTTTAAAAGCTGAACCACCACTACTGTCAAACTCTGAAAGGTGTCAATAGAAAAATATGTATCAAAACAGTTCTTGTTACTTTGTTCTGAAAGCACTCGAAGCTCTTCACCCTTTGCAGGTGTTTTAGCTCTGAGACTGGTATGAAGTGCTGCTCTAGGATCTGTTGATCAGCCAAGTGACGTTGCCTTTGAGTTAAAAATCTTAAGCACATGGGAACCTAGCAGAAAGGAAGTGGTTAACACAGTCTGCGGAGTCCTAGACACTCACGATACTACAGTTACGATCTGGAAAAGGTATAACTTCATGCTCATAATTTAACATGTGGTTAGCCATTAAGAAGCATTAAAAACCCTGTGGGAAAGAGACACAGTGTGTTTTGTTGTTAATTTTAAAAACATGTCCAATGAGAAGCCAGGGGTTGCTTGGAGATCAGAGACGTCAGCTGCAGATGTAGAATGAGGTGTTTCCGTATGGTATGGCCAGTTATGTGCACCTCCAGCTTGAGCAATCTGCGCTTCCTGTTACTGTGGAGCTTTTACTGCTGCCTTAGAGCAGAATATTTGAGCTGCTATGCTTTTAGGAAACAAGCACACTATGAAAGAGGGAGCAGGAGGAGAGCCTGAGGGGATTGGAGGCAACCCCTGAGGACTTTCCATAAAGCACATTCAGTCAGAGTCCAGATTTTGGAACATGGAATTGAGGGGTATTCATTGTGATTTTTCATAACCAAGATTGGTTTTGCTTTGCACTTAGTTTGAATTCAGTATGTTTCTGGAAGGAGAGCGGCGATGTGATCTTAGAACTGTTGCATTCCGAATATAGAATAAATCTTCTGAGAATTTGCAAGGAAATCTGTTAATTAGCTCAAGTTAAAATAAATTGCAGGTTAGTCTTAAATGTTCTGTTTTCTTTTCTCCCAAGTGAATTTGTCTTCCAGTTTTTGATGTAGTTTAAAATTACTGTGTATGTATTCTAAATGAAGCACTAGGCTGTTAAGATGTATGATTAACTTTTTCTCATTTTTGTGGTATAGTTAAGACAGGTCAGGTTAGCAGCTGAGGTAAAATGTTAAGTAGGGCCTATTACAGGTTGCTTAATAATTCTGCTTTCTCACAGTCAATTCACATGCAGCTTGTTTCACTTGTAATCAATCAGTAATGTTTGAGGTGAGAGTCAGGCCAAGAACTCATGCTGGTGGAAGATAATGGTGGCAACATGGCTGGAAAGCCTGTGTTGGAGGGAGTGGCTGGCGTCATCTGGGCTCTGTTGCAGTGTGGGGCAGTGTTGCCAAAAGGGTACAATAAGCAATGTGCCATCAAAATTTGAGATTAGGTCTCGAGGTCCTGGCTTTTTGTTGCTTTTGCTTGAGTAATGCTGATTTCAGCCCAGTCCACAGAGGTTTTCAGGTTGTGGGTCATGGGCTCTTTCTTCTAAGAGTCAGAGAAACATAACCAAATATGTTGTTTCCTATTATAGCTGAGTTGGTGTACCAGCTGACTCTTGTTGCTTTCTTGCAAAGACTTGTTTATCAGCAAGTCAGTTTAGGGAAGATAGGCTGGTCAAAAGCTGTCTTGGAAAGAAAGGAAAATAAATACCTTGTCAGTCTGATCTCCTCACCAGGCTCGCTTAAGGCTGATGAGCACCCCTGTGGGAGCAGGTGCTCGTCCTCTCCTGCAGTGTTAGGGAGCTGATGGCAGCTGGCCACAAGAAGGAAGAAGCAAGTCAGCAGGGCATTTGTCAGTACATGTTGCACTGTGAGAGCCCTTGATTCCATGGGGAAATAATTAGGGATCTGCAGTTTGAAAAATGTCAAAGCCCGTTGCTGTAACAGTAAATGAAGGTGCCATTAGAAACTTGATTCAGCAGTCTTCAGGCCTGGTATTATGTAGCAGTGCAAAGTATTTGCAAATTGTGCTTAATGGCTTGCAGTTGTGGATTCTGTGAGTTGCTTTGGCATAAAGGAGAGTCTATCCTTACCTTAGAAAATGAAAAATAATAATAAAAAAAAAAAAGTACTTTGTATGATCTAATGGGGTAGCATGTGAGCTTACTGGTTGGCTTTCTTGCTTTGTATTCACGTATGAAACTTCAGATTTGAACATTTTCTGTCTTGAATTCCTCTTGGGTTTTACTTTATGATAATAAGGTTTGGGGACTATATTTCAGTAAACTTGAATATAAAAATATCACAGGGCTTTTGGAACCCAACAGCTTTAACTCTGGTGACAGCAGAGGGATCGTGGGAGGCAGCAAAGAGAAGCTACCCATTTGTATTAAAAAGTGAATTTTTATTTCAGCTGTTTTAATTCTTAATTATATACATTTGGGTTCTCTTAAATTAGCATTTCAAGACTTTGCCATGGTCAGATTTATGAAGTTGAATATCCAAATCTGTAGGGTTATGTATGTTTTGGATTACTTCTTGGATAATTACAGCTGTTTTCATTCTGACGTTATTTATGTTCTCAAAACTTGAGTATAGATGCTTTTTTGGAATATATGCAGATCAATTTCTGTAACAGTTGAAAACTACATTGGAAACTTCTTAACATTTGAGCCTGTCTGTGACTGATAACTTTCTGCCTTGCCTACTGCTGCTGTAATATAATATCATATTGCTTTGGTAATAATAGATCTCACTTTGTGAAAATGTATATTTTTCTGGTGATGGTCAGGATGGCAGTGTGTCATTTATATTTGTTTATGCCACAACAGAAGGGGAACAGTTGGTTTCCTGATGAGAGCACTTCCTTTCTCGAGTGCATTGTGTCTCTTCGTTTAGTGTAAAATGTGAGTGCCATAGACATTAAGTGCAGTTCAGGAACATCAGTCAGCAGAATCCTTTCCAGAGGACGTTTTTTTGGCTATTTCATTCAGTGTGTAAATTATACCACTTAATTTGCAAAACTCTTTGCTGTGCAATTCATTGGCCTGTGGATAAATTCTTCATTACAGAATTCATGGCTCTATGAAATTACTTATTTCTCTTGAAGTGTTTCATGGTCTGCATGGTGCAGCCACTGATGTTGTAATGAACAGGATTTAAAGCAATTTCACTTGTACTTGTTTGTTCTGTGTTGACTAAACTGATTCTTGCTTTTGTTTGTCTGCCTTTCTTTGCTGCAAAGGAGGGTAAAGAACACAGAACTGATTGTCTCTAATCTATGATTTTAATTGTTTTTTTAGAAAAGAATCAAAGGAGTCTTGACTGTTCTTTTTTTAATTGGCTTATCTTTTGAAGCTACGTGGTATCTTTCTCTTTGTATTTTATTGGTGAGCAGATTCGGGGGTGCAGAAGTTGTACCACCTTAGCATGCCAATGATGTATCTAGCAGTGGGTGGTATTAATAGATCATTGGTTATTGATACCTTAATGGTGTATTTGGGTATGGGGAAAAGGATTGTATTCTGTCTCTTAAGGAGAACTACAGTACTGAATTGCACCACAAGGCCTATCTAGCTAGTGTGCTGTGTATCTGGCAATGGCCAAGGGCAGTGTCTGCCTCTAGGGAAGAGGATAAGAATGAGATAAACGTATGGTAACACACTCTCGGGATACTCTTTCATCCTACAGCGATGTGTCTCGACAGCCCTTCTGGTCCAGAATGTGCCCGTTGTCTATAATAGCACTGCATGTGCTTGCTTTCTCGTGCCTGCCCAATTCCTTTCTGGAGCCAAGTAACTCTGTTGTGACACCCTCCAGCAGGAGTTTGTGCTTCATGACACACTCTGTCGGGAGATGCATCCTTTATCTAGAGCCTGGCTCCTGCTTGCTCAGCTTCACACCACCTGCTCCTTGTGTTGGAAGAGGCAGTAAAACCCTACTTATGTTCTTTGTGCTGCTTGTCCTGTTAGATCTGTAAGATCTCTCCCTTAGTTTTTAAATTATTCTTTTTCATGGTGATGAGTCTTAGTCTGTTTAATAGTTAGTGATTCCATATGAGGAGCCACTGGTGCTCTGTACTGTTGATCTTCCACCATCAATTTCTAACCTTTTTGTGGGTCTCCTGATACATGAGACATGCATGTAAGGTTAAGATGATTATTTTTTTAAATCTTACATTTAACTTCCTAGTTTAAGAGGTAAGTCTGCAGGCCCCAGACCGTATCATGCCGCATTTTGATGACATTCCATTGACATTAGTGAATGGTCAAAGTTTAATTGATGTACTTAATAAATTTTAATTGGTTTGCTTAGAGTACAGCTGCTCTCTACCTGGAAGCTGATATTTTGCTGGTGCAAAAGCCAAACAGAGACCTTTACGGTTGAGCCATGCTACTTACCTTGAATTATGCCCTTTTGGCAAAGCTTTCTTTACTGATTATACGCTTGGTAGAGTGAAATCACTCTTGGAGTGCTTAGAGGCCAATTGCCTCTAGGCCAAATGAAAGCCTGGTGGGTGCAGTCTGAGACAGTGAAGTCAAACCTGTTTCACTGAACCTTCATGGGGGGCGGTTGATCTGGATGGAGATCAGGAGATTGTTCTTTGTGGTAGTACAAGTCTTTAACCTTTCAGATAATGGTTTAATGAGGAATTCTGAGCCTATACTGTAGCAATGCTGTAGTCATGCTTTCCTCCCCCACTCATAAATTAGATTTTGTCTACACAGTAATAATTTAAAATACCCTAACATGTTCCAGATGTTAAATATGTTTTAACAGACCTGCTTATTGAAAATGTCTGTTACTCTAAGACCAACAAAGTGATGAATACCAATTGTAGGACTCAAAAGTGAGACTTGAGCATAGAACAGTAGAGTGGTAAAGAATATTTGACTGTTACAAAAATAGATCCTCAGTGGACACAGTAGGATTGCAGCTGAATTTTAAAGTAAAACTGACGGCAGAGGAACCAGACACACAATTTTGTTAACTGGAACGGAATGGGGAAGCTAAGTACCAAATTCTGTTTCCAGTGTGACAGTATCCTATGCGTTTGTGAGATGCCTTTTAGCAATGCAGAACATGGTTGTCATTGTGCAGCTGCTATAAGACAAGTGATAGTTATTTACAAGCAACCGTATGACAAGCTTAATGGTTTACAGTCATTTTGATGTGTGTATCTTAAAAATGTCAAAGAAAGATACGTTCCTGTGTTGTGTAAAGGTTTATGTATTGCCCTTGTTGCAGAGAAATAGGAAGTGCTTGAGGATAGCTCGCATTCCCCAGTAATCACATGTCCGTCTCCAAGCATTTAAGCTTTTGCTGGCCTGTTGCCAGCCTTTACTGTGATGCTCTTTTCGAGGTCAGCCGCTTCTCCATAGTACTTTAACCTTGAGGCAAAACTGTCACGTCCTGTGTGATCGGGGTCAGCAGCCAAGTTTCCTATCCTAGAAACTACTGAAGTTGATTGTAATTGCAGGGCACATTCTGTCAAACAAAGTGGTGTGCTCAGAGCTATGTGGCTTCTGGGCCAGAACTGATTTCCATCTGTCTTGCTTGGAACACGGGCAGAGCAAATACTCATTTTCTCTGTAGACTAGTTTTGCACATGCATTTAATATAAACAAGTTGAAGTGAAACAGTTGCAAGTCAATCTGATAATGCTGTTGCCCCCACTAAGTCAGCTAAGGTCTGTGTATACTGAAGAGCAACTTAGAGCAGCATGGCTATGAAGTTTGTCCTTGATGTTGCGCCTTCAACCTAGACCGGAGCAATGTCGGTTGCTTTTTTTCTAACCAGCAATTTGATACTGGTCTCCCAGTCACAAGCCAGCCTAACCTGAGTGATCAGGCTTTCCCAACTGACTCCAAAGGAAAAGAAGATTAAAATTATTTTATTTACATTCAGCATGGTTGGGTTTCCTGTCCTTAATCTTTTTTTTTTTTTTCCTCCTTGAGGAAGGAGGGGTACTTGCCCAAGTTCTCTATTATAGCTTCTCATTTTAGAGATTCATGTCTCAAGATTGTGCAGAGGCTGCAATTGAAATTAGCCTCGATTACTCTTTTGTGGAGTGGCACTATGCCTTGGGCTTTTCCGGGCTGTCTGGACTTCTTGAAGGGCGGAAGAGAATTAGTGATCCTCTTGAGTGTCTGGGAGGCAAGCAGGTGTAACCCGTAAACTCTTTATACTGGCTATCCACTTTCTCCTCAAATCCCACCCTGGTCATTCAGTTGTTCTCTGAAGATGGACAATTCAAATGGATGATTCTTGTTCTTCCCATACAAGAATCAAGTATTACACAGTTCCAGCTGTGCAAATTTATTTAAGCAAACCACAAATGACTTTTATCTGTTTTAAAGAAACCACTGTTCCAATTAAAGTACCGTTGAGGCATGCCTGTGGTTATTAAAGATCATCTTTTACAGATAATAGAGGGAATATGTTAGCCCTTGTCTTCAGGTCAGATTCTCTATGCCCAAACTGTTTTGCCTGCTGAATCAGTATACCTTTTACCACTGAAAGTTTTAATAAAGTTGCATTAAATCATTGAGGAGTTTACTTTTTATCTAGAAGATTATGTCTCTGCATTTAGCAGAATGATTCTTAGGTGGTTAAGAGCCAGTCCCCTTCCAGTTTCGTTACATGCAGCTGTATGCATCAATCAGGCCACTATAATTTTGCTAGTAAAGCTTCTTTATGTGACCACTTTTCTGAAATGAAAATGCCCAACTATGGAATACTATCCATGCAGGAAGGGTACACCAAGGGGGATGAAGTAGTGATCTGTGTAGAAAGAGCCTATGTGGGTGGCTTGGCCGGTCACATCCCTCATGAGAATAGAAGTTTCTGTGTCTGGCTATTTCTTCTGGTGCAGGAAAGCAGAGACTCTTTGCTTGGTCTGGTAAGTTGGTTACCACAGTTGCATAACTCAACAGTGAATTACCAGTAAAATTCCAATTACCTGGAAGATTGCTTCATAGCCTGTTTTGAATCTCCTTCTTTATTTATAAGGTCTAAATTATTTTAATGACATTTTAAAATATTAAAGTAACTGCTCATGCTTGAAAACACTGGATGCTGAAGCTGAGATTCACTAGCTCTGCAGCCTACATGTTTATGCTCCAATACAGGGGAAGTTTGCTTCAGACCTTCCTGTTCCCCAGTAACTCCTTGCTCCTGCTTTTTGCCTTCTATCCCCTACTTTGCTTTTGGTTTCAGGCAGTCTTAAGCAAATATGTTATGCTTTTTTTTAGTATAACTCAAATTTGTCAGGAATGCCTTATGAATATATATATTATCAAGTACTTCCTTGGATGAGCTTAGAGTTCTACTGATTCTTACTTGTAGGTGTTAATCTAAATGGAGCATCCTTTCAATAAGCTGCCTTTGGAATCCTTTTGATTTCTGGTTTGTGTGCTGGTACAAAAATGAGCACTTCCTTGGTTCCCATACACTTCACAGAGAATGTAAACTAAAACTCTGAAATGTGTGTAAACTTTTTAAATTACTACAAGGAAATGGGATTTTTTCTGAAATTGTGACTTTCTTTTTGAGGTTGGGTTTGATGTCTTCTACAACTTTTCATAGCAGAAGATGATAATTAGTCTAAATCCTGTTCATGCAAGTGATACCAATATGCATAATCCTACCTAGTCAATGCATACTTAGCATGAATTTCTCCAAAACTTTCTCTGCAACAGCTACCTAGAGGCGTACTTGTTGTAAACAGTATCCTATGATTGACAGCTAAGATAATATCTCAAAGCGCATGTGGTTCGGGGTGATGTTTTGTGCAGTAAGGAAGGGTATTTTGATTTCAGTAGGACTCTTGATGCTATCCCTGCATGGTGGCCTCAAAGGAGACAAGTGTGAGCACAAGCAAGACAAACCTATTTTTAAGATGGGTACCAAAGTTTTAGAATATGGTGCAGATGCTGTGATGAGATTGCTTGAAGACCTGTCCAGTTTCAGTGACTGCTTTTACAAATGACCTGGATGATAGAATGAACAGTATGCTTGCTAAGTTTTCAGGTGCTGCTGTAGCATATTTGTGAGTGCATTACACCTCATGGGGACTCAAAGCTAGTTTACAAGAAGTAGGCTGCAGGGTAGCTATTAGGGCTGTTTAAAATGCCAAGCTATGTATTTGGTCTGTGTTTGGAATGTTCTTAAAGCCAATAGTGATCAGCACTGTAACCATGGAAATGTTGCCTGAACTAGAGGGATGAACAGAACTGCCAGTATTTGTCTGTTAGTGCTGTTACATTCACGTGAAAGTGCTTTGTAGCAGTGTTAACACATGAAAGGTCACGCTGTCAGAAACCCAGGGTGGTGTGTGATGTGTTGTATAAGCAGCACTCTAACTGCAAACTATTGAGAGTACAGTTTAATTTATAATACCATTTCAGTGATATGTCATGATTTTTGTGATTGGCCTGTGTTATGCCTGAAATTTAATATGAAGCTGTTCCTTTTACACTGCAGAAGGCTTCAAAGAGATTAAATGGGTGTGAAGTAGCCTGGACTGCATCTACAGAGCTGCGTGGAGATAAGCGTTGATACTTCCTGTTATGCGTAATAGAGCTTTGTTGCTTGTTAAAAGCCACAGGGTCTCTATTCTGAAAGGTTGTTTTGCTTCCCCTGTGTACATCCCATACGTGTTTTGGGTGACTGGTGGTAAGTGCTGTTTGGAGTGACGGTAATCCAGAAGCAAACAAAAAATCGTCTCTAAATTTTTATGGTCTCGGCTAGAGTAATTCATTTGAGCTAAAGCACAAGAGTAGCTTCTGTGCTGTTCCCTGACTCCATAGAGATTTTTAATTTATTGAATCAAAGCTCTTCATACAACATTATGAAGCAGCTATTGAATTTGAGTTTAGTCTGTATACTGGATTATTTTGTAATGGTTGTGGACGATGTCCTCATTGCTTTCAGATGCTTTCTGTTTCAGGAATTTGCAGAATAAATGTGAAGGTCAGAAGCTTTCTCGCTGTGTTTCTGGGATTTGAGCAGCAAATTGCTGTGCCTGCTTTTCATGTGGCAGGCCTGTTACCTCTTTGTTCTACCAAATAGGTTATTGTTTATTCTGTGGTGGCATCCACAAGATTACTTTAACAGGTTTTCATTAGCTCTGTTGATACCACCTAGGAGAAGGGTATATTTGAAATGTGCAAGATAACTGGATGCTTGCTTAACTTCAAAATACTGTGGGCTTCTGATACAGCTAAATGTAAAAATGGACAGAACAGTCTTGTTCTCTTTTTCATACAAAGTATTGAAGCCTAAGGCTTTATATAGTTAAGCTAAGGGGGTGAATTTAAATGTATTGAATAAATCTCTCTTCTCGTCCTCCCTTCCTCTTTCTGTGTGGATGTTTGCAAGGTATAAGTGGGTCATTCATAGTGGTGAAGGGTCCGAAATCCTTTTCAGTGAAACCTGATTAAATCAAGAGGACCCTTCTAAACAAGTATGAGCATCAAAAGAAGACAAGAAGGAGCAGGGATTATGCTCTTCTGTACACCTAAAAAACTGATTTCATGCAGAACTCTTGAGTGCCGGAGGAGCTGTCAGTGGCAGGAATTTGCTTTGGTGAATGCCGGGGAAAGAATTGTTTTCTTGTCCACCTCTGCTTATACTTGTTTTCATTTCTCTCAACTCCTGGTTTCCTGGAGAATTTCTCAGGAATTTCATTTCCATTCCACAAAAGGAGAGGCAAGCTGAGAAAGCTTAATTTACTGGCTTGACTGGCTTTCAAATGCTTTTCTAGAGACAAGGATACTGCAAACAGCAAGTCATCTCAGCACTTCATAATCTAAAAAGATCAAGTGAAGCCCTGGTGATGTTAATGAAATGGTTTCTGTAGTGACCTTTGGTGTTTGTAGGGTTGTATGGGTTGCTTACAGCATAGGTTGTTCAACACCTGTGGGTCTATGAAGCACAGGGAATACTTTGAGACCTGTGCAAGATCCAGTAATGTCTATATGGTCATGACTGATTCAGTGTGTTAAGTCTCTCTTGAATCAGCTGGGCCCTTGATCTTCTGGCTGTAAGAGACGTAGACCTGGGCTGTAAGTTTGAGCATCCCTTCAGTGCAATATCATAAATACGGCATTATAAGAATCTGAATATCATGCTGCAGTAAGGTTTTCAACCACTGACAATTTTTTCTTCTCAGCTGCTCTACCTGATTGCTTTGTTCACCACATTGGAGAACATCAGAGATCATTTTTCAAGCTCGCTTCTCTCACTGTTGGAGAAATTAATTAGCCTTCAATTAAAGTTCATGAACAGAATCTGTGCAGAGCAGATTCTTGTTAGTACTTGTCTCATAATTTGTATAATAATGTGTATTTGTGTGGTCTATATTTAAAAAACACAAAAAATTTAGAACTTCAAAAACTAAAAAGCCATTGTAGTTCAAGGATTTGATGCATAATTATACAAAACTTTAACGGGTCCCCTTTATGAAAATTTTAGACTAACTTCATCAGTATAAAACTTTAAAGCTGGGATGTATTCCTGCAAAGTAGAAACAGTTGGGCCGTTTTGGGCAATTACTTGGGAATGCTTTGCTTTGGTAGACTGTATGTGAACAGTGCAGACACTGCTTGTTCCCCGTGCTGTAAGCTTACGCCCTTGATACAGTAATGATCATTTAATCAGAAAGTCCTAGGTCAACAGCACTTTTTACACTTGTGCAGTAAACGAGAACTTTTTAGCCTCTAAAATGAAGCAGAATGCTTGTCTTATTGATACTGACTTGTCCTATTGATTTTTCTGTGTAACTTACAGAAAGGTTATTTATTTTGTCTTGGATATACTTAATAGTCATCATTAATACTTAAGAGGCCAAATTTCATCTTGTACCAGGGAATAGAGGGTGAAGACAGTATCTCCTGTTCCTGAGTGACTTGTGCCACAACAGGGTAAAATGCTTTTAACTGTAATGGAGGAAGGATAGAAGGGGGACAAAGTAAAATAAGATTAGGATGCAGTTGCCAGTGTAGAGTATGATGGGGAGAAAGGAGAGTTGTGCATATTTTTTTTTTTTGCCTGTAGTTTAGGGTAAGTGGCTACTCACATTTGCCAGGTGAATGTCAGTCAGATCTCATTTTAGAGATTCACCGGAATACATCCCACAGCATGATGCAGCTGTCCCCTCAGAGCCATCTGCACGGCTGTCAGATTGAATGTTCTGCCAGTTCTTCTCTGCTATTCACACTCTTCTCAAGTGCAGCTCAGTTTGTAAAGGCTGGATTTTCCTCTCTTCAGTGAAATTCTGCTCTTCATAGAGTGGAAGAGTGTTTCCTGTTCCAAAATTAACGTATTAAAATTAAGGTATCAAATGTGGGTCATTGGGATTTAGTTTCTTTTTTTAACAAAACAACATGGAACACAGGGCCTTCCTTTTTAATGGATGCTTGCTGCCTGTTAAATTTGTCTTGATTCTTAAAATCTTTGAAGTCGCTCTCATTCAGGTGAAGGATTCTCATTTTTAATTCAGACAAAGGGCTTCCACACAAGGTGTTTCCTGATGTAGCTTCTCACTGCATAAATCCAGTTCAGTGATAAGATGTTATGCAAATATTTTGTTTGTTGATCTTGCTGTGATAGCCAGCAGACTAACCACTGGTGAATCTTGCTAGAAAAGCTTTGGAGGAGCGTATTGTGTTCTAGTTCTAATCTGAACCTTTTAAACGCTTTTTTTAAAGTAGAAATAGCAGTGGAAGGCTTAAACTCTGTTACTTTTTTCCCTTTTAAAGTAAGTTGGTGTTCTCTACGCTGTTAAGAAAAGTAGTAGGGAAGGTGTCTTGCATCTAATACCCGCTTTTACAAATAACCAGTTGTGCAGTGGGTTGTCATCCCAGTACTTTGAAAATATGGCTAGTCGTATCTTGATGGCATAGGCTGGGCCAGGATTTACAAACAAGTCAGAAATAAGGTTGGTTAAACTGCTTCATATTTGTCAAAGACCAGAAATGTGCGTATAGAAAACTTTTGTGTTTCAGATGATATACAGCCATTCATTCATAGGTCTGAATCTGCCTCTTTCATGCTCAGTGGGTCGTCTGTAGTCCCCGTAAGCCTCATTTGTAATCTCGTGTAACTAAAGCCTTCTTGGTCTTTTCCAGAGAGAGTGAGTTCTTAGTACTGAGTCACAGCCAAGCAGCCTTTGTTTCCCAGCAATAGGAAAATAACTTCTGTCTTTGTAAATGAGAACACTTAATGAAGTGAAAACATAGTGGAGAAAAAAACCGCTTAAGCCTACTTTGAACAAGGGCTGCTGTGGAGAGCCGTACTGATGGGGAAGGTAACTGCAAAAAAGCAAAGTTTAACTGTGCTGCTTGCATGGCAGCAGGGGTCTGGCTTGCAGCAGTGAAGGTCTCCTTTTAGAGGACTGTTCTTCCTTCCAGAACTGGCTTCACGGAGATGTTCCTTTCCAAAGAGCTGAGTACCTGTATATCAAAGATGTTTTTGCTTTCCCAAGCTGCAGTCTAGTTTGAGTTCCTCCTTCCTGGTGCCTGGGAATGCTACCTTACCAAAAAACTATTTGTAGAGGTATATCCGTTCTAATCATCTTTCTTCCACACACATGCCCCTTAGCTGATTACTAGCATGTGAACTAACGTCCATGAGATACAGTGGCACTGAGATACACACTTTGTAGAAGTATAATGATTTTTAAACATATGTATGCATTATAAAGGGGACTATGAACAGCAGTATATGGGGGATGAGAAGGTATTTGCTGATTTGTGAGAGTTAATCCAGAATTGTTTCTTTCCAAATGCAGCTGCCAAGAATTTGAAACCTCTTGGTTGGCCTCCCATGAGTCAGTCTTTTTCCTATTGATCTACAGTGCTCTAATGCAGGGGGAGGAAGAAGGTACAGTGATACGCAGGAATGATCAGGCTGCTGGAATGCAGCCTGTCAAGCTAGGGCAGCATCCTGCTTGAGTGACCCCTCTTGTTTCCTGTGTGTTTACGAATAATTCAGAAATTCCACATACTCGGAAGTGGATAGGAAAGCATGGTGAACCTTGGTATGCACTTGCAGATTAGTACCCAAATGTGGTCAGGTATTGCGAGCAGAAATTAAAGTTTGTATGTGGCAAACACAAAGTGCAGCGGACTAGATTCGATTACCGGCCTGAATGTCTTCATGTGTTCTCTTGAGGTACCCTTGGAGAATGCTGTGGTACTCTTAGAAGGTTACTGTTCTAGCAATTTTGAATGGAAAACATCAAAAAGAAATAGAACATCTTAGCAGCTTGTTTCATGCAATTAAGCTATTAAGAAAGTACTCAATATGGTTCATTTTCTGAAACGTGACTAAAATTCCTACTTACTTCACCAGGTTAGAAGTCCTATTTGGAGGATTCAGCTCCTATAAGAATAACAGCACAATGTAAGATTGCTTGCAAGTGCTGTCAGATCTTTTTTCTTTTTAAGTATAGAAGTTTTGAGTCATCTAATGGAAATACTGAACAATCCCTATCCTTTAAGGCAGGAGACTGGGAATATATTAATCTGGCCAGAGAAGCTGCGTAACTTATTTGCATAGATGACTGACTTTCCCCACTGACGACTGAGCACATGCCTATTATTAAGGTATTTATTAGCCCTAGGCATGGTTTGAGAAGCAAAAAGCCAGAACAGAGTCTTTGGTCCTCCTGAAAATTGGGTTGGGGTCATACCTAAATGCTGTTCTAAAGCTGGTATTTTGAAAGGATCCCATTATTGCTGATATTAGAATCCCAAAATCTAAGGGCAGCAGCAGCAAGTATAATTCCCTTGGGTGTGAAAAATGACTGCAATGGGTTTAAAATAGTCTCACTTTTGAATTGCTTTCATGTCTTTAAACAGAGCTGAAATACGAGCAAAGATAAAAGTAAAATAAATCCTGTTATTTTGACTCTGCTCTGAACATGAGTTGCTAAGGGAAGCAGTTGGAAAAGGAGCTTTAATACACTGCTATTTTGGTTGAAATTATGCTTGTCAGTGTTCTTACTGTTAACATGCATTAAGAAAGTTAAAGGTTTATATAATGAGCCAGTTAAATTGAAGTTCAAGCTGCTTCACCATACTGTGTTTTTCTCGATGCACAATGCCAGCTTCTAATGTATCAGAGTACACAAATGTTCCAGAGGCTGGTGGGAAATTGTAAAAGCACATTATTAGGGAACAACAGAATTGCAGGCCTAAAATAATTTTTTTTACAGCCCTGTACATAGATGTCACCCTTAGCTGATGAGGCGTTGTGACTTTTCATGTAAAGCCCAGCACCAATTGTAGAGGCTTTGAGGATGAGCACGCCTGTGCTTTTTACTTGTGTTACGTATCAGAATCTCCACACACACCCTATTTTTTAAATGTGACAGAAGAAAATGGTAAAATTAACATCCTTGTAACATCCTTCTCAGATGTGTTTACTCCTACAGCACCAGCATTTCATTCTTGCATTGAGTCCATTAGGATTATTGCAGCTGCTTTTCTTTTGAGGAACTAACTCTTGTGATTGTATCAGTATAGTACAGTTGAAATCCTGAGAGGAAGGTGTGTAATATCTAACTTTTATTTGTAAAGAGAGACTTATCGTACAGGAAAAATGTGTCGCATCTTATAATATGCTCTATCAGACTACTAAAGGAATGTTGGATAATGCAGATCAGTTATTTTCCGTCTGCAAAACTGGACTTGAGACAAAATTTCTGGTTCAAAACAGCTCAATAATGCAGAAAAATCCATTCAATTCTATTATTAGAAAAGAAGAAGCAGCGTTTGATCTTTCTTTAATCTTCTCATGGTCTTTTAATAGCTCTGGTCTTGGTGATGCATGTGCTCCTTTGACTCATATGTCTCTTATTGTGTTGTACCACAAATTACAGGTTTTCTTCCTGTGCTGTTGGTCCATGGTGAAGTGAGATCTTTGTGTCCTACAGTCTTTAGCAGCTGTTTCCTGCCTACCCTGCAGTGTGAGAGAACTGTTTGCCACATGTGGAAGAGACAGCTATGCTTAAATCAGATTGAATATTTTGATGTGGCTACGGTTTACTATAATCACTTTTTCTTCGAACGAGGCTGTGCTGAGAAACGATGCATTACAAGAACATATTGGCAATGGTACATAAAGAAATAAAACCAGCCTAATTTAAGAGCCCAATAAAATTGACTGTGAACAGTTTTCAATACTCAGTGTTCATGTTCTTTAGGGAGAAAGAATCCTGTGTTGCTGTTAATCTCTTTGAAACCTTCAAGTACTTTGTTGTTGGAAGCATTGAGCTTGCCAACTTTTGGCAGATAATTATTTTGTTCTCTTCCAAATTGAACACATTCAATTCAGTCTTCACATTCAGAACAACAAATTCTTCTCGGGCGTTTTTTTTTGCTCGCAGTTCAATAAACACTTATGAGCAGGTAATGTTGTAATTTGCAAGTGTTCACAGGGCAAATGGAAAGCATTTTGAGGACTAAGATGAGAAATTCATCAATACGTGCAACGAAGGAGACTTGCAAAGGCTTGGCATAGAGGAGGCTGCTCAGATGGGGAAAATTCATTGTGATCCAAAAGTAAAAATACTTTGAAAATAGTGAGAAAAATGTTAGATATCTACTTCCCCTTCTCTCCTGTCTATAAAATAATTAATTGTTGTAACATAAGGTCGTCAAAATAAAAGTATTAAATGAAGCAATCTGAAAACCAGAAGTACTTCTCAATTCTGCTGCTTCTGGAAATCTTTTCTTCTTCTGACTTAGGACAACATTTAACTACAGTCAATATAGTTAAAATAGGGATTAATTTAGAAAGAATGCTGAGACTTATTCAGGGAGAGGGCTGAGATATTCTTGAATGAGTGTAAAAAGTACAGCCTTCTGTCCAGAACAACAAGAAGCTCATAAAAGAAGTAAGGAACTTCTTACGCCATATTAATATGACCCATCTTCCCTTTCTCTTGGAGCTGTGGAAGGTTTTTCCCCCACTGTTTGCTATTGTGTTGCGACAGTAATGCTCTGTCACTTCTATTGTGCACACATCTCTGAACTGAGAAATTATTTCTATTCTTAATTTAAACAAAACCAGCTGTGCCAGATGAAATGTCTGAAAAAAGGACCACATGCGCTCACTCACTGGTTGTATTTCTAGTATGTTACAGAGGAGCTTTATGAACTCAGCGCAATCATGCTGCAAAAAGGGTTTAAAAATACGCACGATGGAAAAAAGCTGACACTGTTCTAGTGCATTGCACCACTGTCACCATAGTGACACAGTGTTCACACTATGTCTGAACACTGGTAACAAACTAATTATTCTAATTCTTATAAAGGGAGAATTAAGAGAGCTTTTCTCTTCCAGTGTTACCGTTGCATACTTTCTGCAGCTGCTGCTTATTTTCCACACCCTCTCCCTGTTGGTGCTGTTTCTGTGCTGCAACCCAGCTATATTCAGAGCAGTTAAAATCATCTAAAAGGACAGAGTGAATATTTTAGCTCTTTTAAAGAATTGGTTCATGTTCTGATCTTGGATTTACTTTATTTATGTTACTGAAGTTTTCTTCTACATTGGGGCACCTTGCAAATCCTACCTTTTCACCAAAGCCAACTAGGTTCTGATAACAGCAAAAATGAAAGAGTTCAGAATGTGAAAAGAAGGCTAAAGAATTAGTTACTTTACTGCTACCCCATGAGTTAAAAAAGCCAAAGATAAGTTGAGGTGCACTAGTGACTATGAAAGAAAGGGAAAAACCCCCACAGTTGTGTTGTATTCTCCAGCCACAGTGGTTCTAAAACTAAAATTCAACAAGTTCACTAATGGGGTGACTTGCATTTTCCTCTTGCCTGTTTTACTGATCCCAGATTCTTGACTATCCTTTCCGTGTGTATCTGATTTAATGCCATCTTCTCTGTGTGTGTCAAGTATTTTAAGAGATGAACTTATTTACATGACTGTATTCTTTAATGAGAATTAAAGCTATTGCTAGCTCTGCATTATTACAAAAAGTTTAAATTTTCAGAAGTGTGAAATGGCCTTGTATTGGGAGGACTTACTGTATCTTGTTGGACAAAACTAAGCTGATAAACTGTACAGTGAAATCATTATGAATAATCTGTGCATGGGGAGCTTGAGAGCTCTATTAGCTTAAGAAAGAGGTTTTGGAATGTTTTTATTAGACCTTTGGGAGCTGTATGGAAGACCCTCTAGACAGCTTGGCGAAACACCGATAATTAGCATGTGGGGTTTTTCTAATCCAACACAATTGTTTTGTCTTGTGGTATTTTAGAACTAGAGGGTCTTATTTTCTCGTTATTGCTGACAAGAGGATTGTCATTGTACATAATGAACAATTTCCTTTTTGGAGGGAGGGGAGAAATGGGGTATTTCGTGTGGTTTAAAAATTCCTTTACCTGGAAAGGGCTATATTAGGAATGCGTTAATAAATGGCTTGTTTGGAATGCACTGTGACTTTCTTTCAATTATAATGTGGACTCCAGGAATGCTCAATCCCTTCTATAATAGGTATGAAGGGTATTGTGTCTCTAAATGCTGGTGCTGTCAGTGAAGGAACCCTGCACACACCCTCAGGAATTAATTGTGTTGATAGTTTGTTTTCTTTTCTTTCCATCTTTGTAGGCATATGAAAGAAGGTTTCCTACGTGTCCTCTGATCCCTATGTTTGTAGCCAGTGACACTGTAAACGAATACAAGAGTGAGGATGAAGCTATCCATGTGATTGAACGGCGCTGTAAGCTGGATATAGATGCACCACGGCTATTGAAAAAGGTGATTAGGTTTGAAGTGCCTGTTTTATACTTTTGGGTATCCTTTCATGTGAGTATTGTATCTTAACGGAATCTATGTCATCTTCCTCAGATTGCAGGAGTGGATTATGTCTACTTTGTCCAGAAGAATTCTTTGAACAGACGAGAAAGGACTTTGCATATAGAAGCCTATAATGAAACCTTCTCTAATAGAGTCATTATTAACGAACACTGCTGTTACACAGTGAGTAACAGGCTCTTGGTGGTGCTACAGATGGTGCAAAGTCAGTGTTTAGATTTCAGGACTCAGAAGTTGGGTTGTTCTTGGCTTTTGCCTTGCAAGAAAAAAATAACCAGCACACGGCCACGAGTTGTAATTGTTGTTAGTGTTAAATGTAACATGCTTGCTTGAAGAACTGTAACATGTTTGGCACCCTCTTGCTTGAGCATCTTCTCAGAGGGCAGAACACAACATAATTTGCTGTGTTTGACAGCTCTGTTTAGGCAAATCTGTGGTCTGTAATAGTAGTGTGGGACTTGCTGAGGCTGATACCCTGACAGAACTGTTAAAGGAAAGTTCAACGTAGCTTATTTGCCTTCTGCTCAGCTCAGGCAAACGTTCATCGAGTCAGCTATGTTTTAACCTAATTCTTTCCATCGTTCTTGGTCTTCAGTGCAGACATTTTCTGATACAACGGAGTCTGGTGGTATGCTTACTGCTATGCTCTGGTCATGTTTTTTTCTGAATGGCTTAGCCAGTACTCATACAGCACACGCATATAGCAGTAAAACTTCAAATCAATGTTAAAGGTCAAATCAAAGCTAGCAAATGTAACCAGTTTATTTGTATTGTAGCATTCTTTTTATGTGCAGGTGATAAGGTTTTCTGCTGTGTACAGAACCATGGTTAAAAGGTCGCTGAATGTCAAGCGCACTTGACACTCTTATCTGATTTTTATTTTATTATCATTTCTGCAGTTATTTCCAGGGTACATTAAAAAATACTTTTCCACCTGCAATTTTCCTGTGAAAGCCCTGTTTAAACAGGGGAAATGCTATACAGGAAAGTGCACGTGGTAAATGTGTACAAAACACAACATTTCTCCTTGCCCTTGCTCTGCTCAATCAAGAGAATTAATAGGTGAATACAAAACCAGAATTTTGATTCAAGAATAAACTGTTTGAAAAACTTCATTCTTATTGAAGTTGTTTAATAATTGAATTTATGAAAGGACAGGAGGATTCTTAAATGTTATTGTGATGACTTGTACTTACTTAGGCTGTACAAGCTGTTCTTGTACACCCCATTCCCTAATGCAGAAGAAGCAAATGAAGGGAAATGTTGGGGTGTTTTTCTGTTGTCTCATTATAAAGTGCTGATACTGTTCCCAGTCAATTTTAGCATGTTTTTGAGGGGGAGGGGAGCTGTAAGGCATCAGGACAGTTGCGTGTCCAGAAATCCAGCTGCCTTTGATGTTCGTATAACTACAAATTCAGAGTCCAGCCTGGAAATTCCTTAGACAAGTCTTTTTTAGCTGAAGAGAGTTTAGAAAACAGCTTCCCTTCAGAGTATCATCATCAATCATAGAGTCATTGAGGCTGGAAAAGACCTTTAAGATTAAGTCCACCCGTAAGTAGTAACATACCTGTTTCTGGATCGTCTCTCAGCAAACTAAGAAGCTAAGAAGGAGGTTGGGAGTGCTCTAAGATAGCTTATTCAGCTGTCAACCGAATGAGAAGCTTACACTTCTTTCTGTGGCATTATCATAGGAGAACAAAGTAAAATAGTTTTCAGTCTACAAAACACTAAGGTACTTTGTAGGTCAATGAGGAAACAATCTATTGCAGTATGTCTGTTGCAAACATGTCTAGACTACAGTGCTTGGAAGTGCTTACACTGCCTGCTGGGGTCCTCAAGCTAGCTGGCCTTGGTCTAGCAGTCTAACCAGCAGCAGCAAGTTCGCTGTGGACTATTTTACCCTGTTCCGTAGATATGCTACAGTCACAGCCCCTATCTAGAATGAGATAGTGTTAATTGCATAAATCTGCTAGTCCTTTGGCTCTTGGCTAGTGCACTAGTATTTCTCCACCCTCCCCTTTCTTCTTAAGAAAAAAATGTGCTGTGCTAGCTATGGGACTACAGGAGGGCTTCTCAGCTTTTTGTACTTTAGTGTTACCTTTTCCGAACTGTTTGGCAAATGGAGCAAAAGACTGCAAATTCCACTTGAATGTGTTTGACTGTGTAAACCTGTAAAGCAAGAAAGAGTCATTTCAAATATTGTGAGGAAAAAAATACGAAGTGGGTAACTAAGCTGCATGATCTGCTTTTAACGAATAGGTTCACCCTGACAATGAAGACTGGACCTGTTTTGAACAGTCAGCAAGTCTGGATATAAAATCTTTTTTTGGTTTTGAAAGCACAGTGGAAAAGATTGCCATGAAGCAGTACACCAGCAATATTAAAAAGGTGAGCTTGCAGTCATGAAGGAAGTGCCTGGCGCCAAGTTGCCAAAAGGCAGTGTAGCTGCTGCTAAGTAACAGGCTGCTCTGCTCAAAAAGCTGGGCTGTTTACTCTTTAGCCTGGGGCAGCGTGTGTGTGTGTAGGTCTGTATTTTTCAAGTGGAATCTTTAGAGAGGTCAGGCCACTTAATGGGTTTTCAGCCCAATCCTTTCTGTGTCTAAATGGGTGTTTTTAGTAGCTGAAATAAATTTTTCTTTTTGAAGGGAAAAGAAATAATAGAATACTACCTGAAGCAGCTGGAGGAAGAAGGAATAACTTTTGTTCCTCGTTGGACTCCTCCTGTTGCATGTAAATTGGAGAGCAGTACATCCCACACAAGACGCCCCGTTTCACCCGCTATTAATATACCAGACTCTGCCACAAAGGAGGGCTTGAACAGTAAGGAGATCCTCAATACCTCAAGCAGCCCCTCGGAGCCCACAGCAGGAACGCCTGATGGTATGGTGGTCTGACTTATTCTGGTGGGGTTCTTTGTGCTGTAGAGGCTCTCAGCACTGTGCTGCTTCTCATGGGCAGCCAAAAATCTTCACATTGGCTATTAGTTTGGTAATATACAATGTTAAAGTGCAGGCTTGAAAAGCAGTAAAATGTGGGATAGCTTGGATAGCTGTTACAGGATGGTCTTTTTAGTAAATGAAGATCAAATATGAGTGCAAAACCTTTTCACTTTGCTGTTCATTAGGTTGCAAATGAAAGGGCTATTTCTTGCCCTGAAATTCAGAGATGGATATAACTGTAGGAATAATGGGGAGGAAAGGGCTGAAGTTTCACTGGACACAGTCTTCTATCTTCCTTCCCCTGTTAATAAGGGAATTTGGGAAAATTCTTGCCCTGGGAGATTTAGATGAAAGCTTCTCTTAAGTATTTCCAGAAGAAGCAAGCCCTATGGTGCTGTGAATTGACAGATCTGCAAAATGCTTTTATAAATGTCTGGTTTTACTTCTTTCTTAATTGACAGAATTAATCTTCTTGGTTACCATTAAGATGACTGTGTATATTGCCTTGCTCGTCTTTTCACCGATTCAGAGAAACTTTATTCAGTTCTGACTGCACAGAACACAGAGCAGCCGCTTCTCACCTTGAGATATCAGCATTTAAGATCCCTTGCTACTTTGACTAGGTCAGTTCGGGACCACTCTAATTGCACGTACCTCTCCTTTTAGACAAGCTAGACGCAGACTACATCAAGCGGTATCTGGGTGACTTGACACCAATGCAGGAAAGCTGCCTCATTCGCCTGAGACAGTGGCTCCAGGAGACGCACAAAGGCAAAGTAAGTTACTGTTGGTCTCTTGTGGCTCTGTCTCAGAATGTGTGATATACAAGGTGGACCTGATGAAACATCGTGCCACACCCTCTGTGGCTAATTGTTCCTGTTAAGAGGCCTTCCATGATGAAAACCTAAATTAAGTCTATACAGTGGCAATAGAAGTAGCTCATTGTGACTGTCCAGCTGACTTCGCTAGCTGAGGTGCTTAAATGATTAGCATGACTGCCTCTGAGAATGCCAGTAAACCAGCACAGGGGAATATCATCAGTTTTGTAAGTGTGCCTGGTTCTACGATAACTTTGTTTTTACATTTGTTTGTTTTGGCCAAACATCGTACTCTCAAATCTATGTCCCTAAGTGCAGTACTGAAAGGGAAGCAATGTGGCCAGTTAAATCACTGATAGCAAGGCTGGGGCTTTTCCAGTGGCTTGTGATTTGCATGTATGTCTCAGCTTCCCTTTACTTAGCAGTGAAATAGTCTGTGTTTTGTCCCTATATTCATTTAAATTGGACTGACTTAGTATGGTCATACAGGTGTAAATGATTACATTAGAGTTCCTGAAATTTTTATATCCCTTATATGAAGGTAGCTGTAGTACCTGACAGGGCTCATGGTTTTGTTGCAAACAAAGACTGATTTGCTTGAGTAACTTCCGGTGTTACATACCATCCTCTTGCCTTGGTGCAGGTCTGCACAGTTTTCTGCTTCAGTTATTTTTTTGTTCTTGTTTCAAACCTTGAATACAAAATTCGTTTTTTTTTGTTGTTTGTTAATAGATCCCAAAGGATGAGCACATTTTAAGATTCCTGCGTGCCCGGGACTTCAACATTGATAAAGCAAGAGAGATCCTTTGCCAGTCGCTGACATGGCGTAAGCAGCACCAGGTAGACTATATTCTAGACACCTGGAACCCTCCTCAAGTACTCCAGGATTACTATGCAGGAGGCTGGCATCACCATGACAAAGGTATGCTCTATAGGGTGGATACTGAACAGCCTTTTTATGTTCTGAATTAAAGGTGGTAATTGTGTCTCTGTTAACTAGAGGTGACTGGAAAGATGGTTATAGCTTCTCAGTTGTTATGTACCAGCTCCTTAGTTGGTGGAAGCAGACTCCCAGGTCCTAATCTTTCTGACTAATACTGACATATTTAATTCTCTGAAGAGCTCTGTCTTGTCGGTAGCTTAAAAAACTTAATAGTTGCACTTCTGTAGTGCTCTGAGATGCTTAGAAGGGTGTTATGCAAATGCTGAGTGTTCTCTTTCAGTGATTAAAAGGTGTTTGTAAATAAGTGTATCTTTCTAATCAACTCATTTCTGATGTTGTATAAGTCTGCTGATGGCACAAATGAATACTTACTGGCATTACAATCAGCTTTAATGATGAGAAGTGGGATGTTGCAAAACATCAAATAGAGCAGGTTTATTGAAGAAGGGAAAAAGATTTGGCTGTATTCCCTTTGTGTGGTGAGCCATGGCCAGATCTTTAAAACTCTGCCTGACGCACTCCCCTATCCCTCCGCTTGCTTTATCGTGCACTGATCTTGTTGCTAATACATACGTAGAAATGAAATGTTTTGGAATTTGTTGCTTGAGGCAAGCTGGGCTCTTTAGATAAGGAAATGTTCTCTTACTGTGAGCTGTCTGTGTTCTGATTTAGTCTTTTCCCTACTAGGCACCATTGTTTCTGCTAGCCCTTCCTGTTACAAGAAGGACATGAAGCAGGACAGGATGCTGTCAGCAGTAGTGGCCAGGAGACAGGGAGGACACAGCATAAGTTTAATCACTGTAAAGCTAAAGAGCTTGAGTCGCTCTCCCCTGCTGCTTTGGGCTTGACAGACCTCAAACTGAGAATATGCTTGTAAAGATTGTAGGGGAAAAGACCTGCGAATAAGGTCTTCTTTTCTGTCAGTTCATTGTCCTTACTTTGCAAAGACTTCCTCTGTCAATAGCATGTAACTGGGTCCTGCCAGTGAGCAGAAAGGTACAGAATGCATCAAAGGGTTGTTTAATGTTTTTCTGAGTAGTTCTTCAGTCTTGTGGTGAACTTCATGCCCCCCTCCCTTCCCCTGCTGTTCCTTTGATCTCTGTTGCAGCATGCCCACAAATAAAGCATGGGTTTGTCAATAATGGAAACAGAATTTCAAAACTGAGCAATTCTCTATAATTTAAAATGTTACAGTGGTAGGTTCTTTTTTTAAACCCTCTTTTCTAGTATTGCTCCTTTCCTCCTACATATGGTAAATGTGCCAAGCTTAAGCTAGCTGAATTCTGTATAGCTTTTAGCGCTAAAGCAAAGGCAGCAGTGATTATGAAGTGTGTTGTCTAGAATGAGCTATTAAAGCAAAAGAATAAAAGTTATTATTTTGGCTTGCAATTAGCCCAGATTTCTATACATCTGAGTGGCTTTTATTTTGACAGGAATGCTTCTATCAGATGTTTTTTTTTAAATCACAAAGCTGTAATGGAATATGAAATACACAGTGATAATACAGCACTGTCAGTTGAGACTTTCCTTCATGTGTCATTTGGGTGGACCAGGGTTAGTAAGCTATTAGCTTGGTTTTGGATGCATGTGCATCTGTGAGGGAGGGAGACCTGCTATGAAGCCTAACAGCACTTTTTGTTTAGTGTCTCAAAAGCTAAACAGTACATTCCAAGATAAATGTGTGCTGATGTTAAAATAACGTTTTCTTTTAGACCACCTGATAAAAAAACAACATACTGTGAACTTTCATGGGGGTAGTGTCTTTGCCAAATAAATAACTTGCCTTGACTCTGCAGTTTTAGTTTTTTAAATAGTGTATCCTGACAGTTTCTTTCCTTGTGTCCCAAAGGACTCAATGATGATTTGATACCTCACTTTGCAGTTGTTGGAGGGAAGTAAAGCTAAACAGACAACAGGACTTCAGGGAGATTATGTAGAAAGCTTTTTCTTAATTTTGTGTCCTAGCATATCTAGTTTTATAAGTTGATGGTTATTTAACTTGTGTACTACAATAGATGGAGCAAAGATTAAAAAAAATGCATCCCAGCTGTGGGAGGAGGATGGAAGCTGTTTCGGACAACTAGCTCCTATTGCAAAGAGCCAGAAACGCAAGCTTTGATTCTCAAATTCAGCCAATGCAGTTGTTAAGCTTAATGCCTTTGTATCCTGGAGAGTATCGGGATGCCCCAGTATGCAACAAGATGACTGTGAAAAGGCAAGGCTTTGAATGCAGAGGGTCCATATGAAGCTGATCTCTGGAACAGAGTCAGTTCTCACCAGGCTTAACCTGCCTAAGTGAGGCTGTGTCCCAGTTCCGCATAATATGCAGTGACATAGCTGAAAGGTGTGACTAGCAAATACTGCAGAAAGCAAGTCTCTGGGTTAACACTTTGTTTCGTTAACTCCTAGAACTCAGGGTAGCTACTTTTCCAAAAACGTTGCTGTAAGCTATTGTCGTGGTTTAACCCCAGCCAGCAACACAGCACCACGCAGCCGCTCACTCGCTCCCCCCCCACCCAGTGGG
>JAVKLA010000002.1:29453945-29472460 GCA_034782735.1 Sagittarius serpentarius | reverse complement strand
TCAACATTCTTCTCATACCACACTGAAAACACAGCACTGTACCAGCTCCTAGGAAGACAATTAACTCTATCCCAGCCGAAACCAGGACAGCTATCCAGAGCAGTATTGCGTCGTGTGATAGAAGGCTTTCAGCCTTCATTGCAGCTCTAGTTACACTAATGGACTAAAGTTTTTCCTGTATCTTAGCTGTCCTGGAAGCTAATTATAGTCCTGCGTCTTTAATTGTGTATACCAAGATCTTGTGTGTACCAGTGTGGTTGCTGAAGACCTTTGAACTTTCCTTGCAGATAGGGGAGCTATTTTTGCATCAAGATGACTCCATTAAACTTCTGCAGTTCATTTACAGGCAATCTTTTCACGTACCTGGACAGGGTAAAGTTTATATTGCCATCTGCTCCAGGTTCTACCTTTTCCAGCTGTACAACAAAGTTTGGACTGTTTATGGCTTGTTTCCGTTTGGATTTTTAGCACAAAACTAGCTTGCTCACATTGCCTATTGTTGTAAAAATAAGGGTTATATTGATATATTTGTTGTCATTATTCAGATGGTCGCCCGCTGTATGTGCTGAGATTGGGACAGATGGATACCAAAGGCTTGGTGCGAGCTCTTGGGGAAGAGGCCTTGCTTCGATACGTAAGTATTTTTGGAGCCAGCAAGTTGCTAACAATGTGATATTTTCATTTAGAAATTTCCTCCTCTGCCAGAACATTCATCACTCTGGATATTTTGATGTACTCTCTGGCCGTCTGTTTTTGGTTTGAATACATCTGAAAGCTCCTGGTAGCTGATCTTCTGCATTCTTTCCAACTGCAAACTGATGGCGGAAAGGCGTAGTTCTTGGCAGCTCCTATAGTTACTGGTTAGCATTTTCACAGATTCTTCTGCCGTTTGTGCAGTGCTTCAAGTCTCTGCATTTGTACAGAGGAGAAAATGCCATGTTCAGAAAATGCCTGTATTCAAGGATAAGAATAACTTATTTTTAAAGGAAAAGTACTTGCCTGTAATTTTGTCTTCTCTAAAGGCATTGTTCAGACTGTGTTACTGTGGATCTGCTCAGTTTCCAGGCAGAAAGCTGGCAGAATTCCAGGTTTGCAATAATATTTTTTTTGACTCCTAGTAATGACAGTCATGGCCGTAGTAACCCCTAGAAGCAAGGGCTGGATTTTGCTTTTTCTCTTCCAGTGGCATTTCTAGCCACATACTAAATTTTGTTTGTTTGCCCTAGTTCTGTTTCAAGGTTACTTTCTTTGACTTAAAAAGGGGCTTTAATTTCTGAGTAAATAGGAAATCAGTGCTTAAAGGAGCAGAAGTACAGGGAGACTTCTTGTCTGTATCACTCCTGGGACTCAGTTTTCAGGAGGATCTTGTTTACATTTTACTGCTTTTGTGGAAAGGCATGTTTATTTTTCAACAATTGGGGTAAAGGTAGTGATTTTTCTAGTTCATTCTTTGGAGAAAAAAAGTTTATGCTGTTTTGAGCTTGTAGTTTTAATTAGTCTTTGGATATAAACATCTTTTCTTTATCCCATCTACTGAGTTTAAGACTGTCTTCTCTAAACAACGTGTTTTCTTCTACAGGTTCTTTCAATAAATGAAGAAGGATTGAGGCGATGCGAGGAGAATACCAAAGTATTTGGCAGGCCAATAAGGTAAAATACAAGCGGATCTGCTTTTTGGGAATTACCTGGTTTCACAGTGTGCGTGGGGGAACATCAGGCAATGTGTTGCTGCTGAGCAAAGTTTATTAAATGGAACAAGCAAAGGGTAGGCTGTGTCTCTCACATACAGATACAAGCACAGTTACAGTTAACTGAGAGCCTCCACAATTACCGCTAGAGTGAATCTGCATGGTCAAGCCTGAGGGAAACACACCACCTACTCCAGCAGTCTCTGTGTCATGCTCATTAATGGTTCTACATGGTGGGTGTTATGCTTCTACTCTCTTCTGCTGTTGGATGTCTGCAAAGCAATGCAGCCCAATTCCCATTTCTGTTTCTGGGGGATTTTATAGACAGGCGTTGGTACAGGCTGCCAAAAAAAAAAAATGAAGCCGTGGTAATATCATGGATAACCTTTCTGGTAGAATCAGGTATTATTTTCATGTCACTTGTTCATCCATAGTCCATACCAAGGTTCATCACGTTCAGTTCTGGTTTGCATTCTCCATTTATTATATGCAGTTGCTCAACTCTTGATCCAAGGCAAGGTCGTGAGGTTCCTGTGAAACCTGAAGTCTGGTTTTCCAAGTACTGGCATGACTTCATGTGAAGTTCAGTCAAAAATACTTGCTCTATCCCATCTTTAAGTCATTGTAGGGGTCACTTATGAAAGAGTTAACTGCAAAATGGATTTAAGGGTGTGGAATGAATGCGGGACTGGCCCTGGAAAGAAAGTGTTTCTTGGACTCTTTTCAAGTTCTGACTCCTTCCCTTAATCTGTAAAGGTTCAGGGATGCGGTAGGTCTGCTTATCTTTTCTCTGTTAAAGAACTTGCTGTCCTAGCTTTCAGTAGGAGGTCAAATCCAAGGGATGGGTTTCATGTGTGTAACTGTGAAATTGTGCTGCCTACTAGATCTTCATTTGTAGAAGTAATCCTAAAGGACTACATACTAAACATTTAAAGTGAAAGAGAGAAGTGTTTGCTGTTTTGTAGAAGCCTTATGCATAATTTAATGGATCTTAGCTGGTGCAGCACAGCTGTAAATCTTGAATTCGTGCCCAGGGCGAGACCTGAACTTGGGAAGTAACTAAAGCATATGCTGAACCTCAGTATTTAGTATTGAGAACATACCTCTTCCTGTAGAAAAAGCCTCCCTCCCTGAGATCTGACAACAGAATTAGCTTTGACATGTAACGGCACTGTTACTGTACACCGTTAGTAGGAGGAAATCTGCACCATGAGTGTTAAACTGCTTCATAGCAGCAGCATGGCCACTTAATTGATTTCCCAGTAAAAGCAATGGTTTAACATTTGGGTTGGCTGTTGACAGGATCTTTCTTGGCTTCATCTTAACCTTCACCTGGAGTCTGAAATGTCTGTGGGGGAATACGCATGGTGTGCAAAGTGATCATTGCACATACTGTGTAACCATGCTTGGCACGCTCTTAAGACGTTTCTGTTCTAAGGACCTTAAACTCCAGTGTCTATAGGTAGCACAAAGCAAAGGAGGTAAAACAGAAGAAACCAAAAGATGCAGGGGGGTCCACACATTTCAGTACATTGGACACTTGCATAAGAAAGGAGAATTTTGATGCTATTGAGATTTTTCTTTTTATTTTTGTCTTTCTCAAATTCAGCTCTTGGACCTGTCTAGTAGATCTAGAAGGCTTGAACATGCGGCATTTATGGAGACCTGGTGTCAAAGCATTGCTAAGAATCATTGAGGTGGTCGAAGCTAATTACCCTGAGACTTTGGGTCGTCTTCTTATTTTAAGAGCACCTCGAGTATTCCCAGTTCTTTGGACACTGGTATGTTTGTAATTCCGGGTATTCCTCAGTTCTCTCAGTACGCTGCTACACACTTGTAGTTTGTAAAAGCACTTTAGAGATCAGGCTTTATAAAAGCAGGAAGTATTACCATTTGGGAGCATCTCTTTTATAGGATTCCTGGAATGGATTAAAAAACACTGCCTGAGAATTTGCTTACATAGTCGGTTCATTTAGCTTCTTTGTAGTGTGAACTTTGTGTGGCAAAGATGGTAACACTTAATGCGGTCAAACTGATTCCTTCAAAATTGACTTGAGAAAAATGCGGGAGCCTGATCTATTCTGTTTTTCTTTGTTTGTAGGTTAGTCCATTCATTGATGACAACACTAGAAAGAAATTCCTTATTTATGCTGGAAATGACTACCAGGGTCCTGGGGGACTGCTGGATTACATCGATAAAGAAATTATCCCTGATTTTCTTGGTGGAGAGTGCATGGTATGAATATAAACTAGTGCATATAGCAACTTATTTGTGCGTTTATTATTTTTCCCCTCCACTCCTCTAAACAAAGAAGCCTAGAAACAGAGAATGATTCCTAATGTAGTTTGGGGGCGGGGGCTATGATGTAGGATTCCAGGCTTAGTGTTTTCTTCTGGATCTGCTTTAAAAAGAGAAGTACAATACTTCTCTACAATGAATATCAAATAACGTATGAAAATAGCCAGGCGTGGTTAAAAGCTGTAGTCTCTGTTACCTGTCAAGTTCAAGCAGATGTGGTAACACAGCACTGAGCAAGAGCTGCCACCATCAGCTAATCAGAAGAGTCTGTGTCACCTAGAAGAACTAACTGATACCATAAGGAGCCCAAGGAAATATGTGGCACATCTGCTAGCAGGGCTTAGCAAACAGCCAGGTCTCCTAGTGTGTTGACCCACAACAAGCCAAAAAATTGTTTTACTATAGGATACTGTAATTTCTTAGTTCCTTACCATGTGCCGTAATAGCTGTTTCCTGCCTAGACTATGGGTGTCAACTGAATCTGTCATTTTAACATCTCGATGATACTGTAAGGCTTGTTTTCTCTGTAATGTTTTTGACAATGCAGGCTCACTGGTGTGACTGAGGTGCAGGAGTGCAACTCAGGCATTTTCTGGAGCCTCTGTCACAATTAACACTTAGATGGCTTTTTTCCTGAACTCAGCTGTGTTAAAATATCATTTCAGGCTTGCTTTTTAAGCTCCTGTACAGTTTCTAGATTAATTTCTGTACCATTCTTGAAAATTCATCTAGGTCTACTCAAATACAGTCTCAAATTATAATGAAGTACTGTTGGACATGTTGAAGTAGAGCATATGTTTGTCTTCAGTGGGCTGCTTTTTGCTGCAACAGTAGCTTCCAGTGGAGGGAATTCGTGCTGTTTAATTTGGAGCCTGAGAAGCTGGGAAAATCCACTGCTTAAGGAAAAGTGAATGTTCCCAGAAAGCCAATTGCTACAATACTTCCTGCTGGTCACAGAGAATGATAGTTTCTTTCTCTTCTTCTTTACTTCTGGGTATATGAACAAAAATGACTTCTCAAAGATCCTTTCAATTCTCTGTTGTAATTCAGTTATCAAACACTTCTACTGCCCCAAACACTTCTGTGGAACCTATTCCTGATGAGGTAGTTGTCTAACTTCATTAGTAGAGACTTTTTTAAAAAGAAGACTGCCTAAGGAAGTTGTGTAATCAGCTCCAGTACTGACCTGTCAAGACAGTTGTAACTTCAAAACAGTTACCTTCCTGACCGCAATGTCCTTTTACCTGTTTGGAAACTTACTGTATTGCCTCACCACCCTTGGCCCTTCAATTTAGCTTACCCCAGTTCTTTCAGGTCACTGTAGGCTATATTTTTTAGACTGAGTCACTATTGCCACTTGCCTTAGGATTCTTAAGTGGCTCACATCTTTCTTCAGTGGAGGGCAGTGTGAGTGATAACGAGAGCATTTGCACAGTCATTTTCTGTGGTCTGGCTGCTGTGGATATACAGGATCTGTTCTTCTGGTGTCTAATTCTGCAAACTCACCTAAACTAGATAATGGTAAAATAAATTTATGTATGGATGATGTACAAGCTATAAAATTACTTTCAGACTCTGTCCATATCTCATTGTTCAGAGTACTTGCTGAATGTGAGTCTGTGTTTCTGAAGCTAGCAGGCAGAGAGCATGACAGCGTGTGGATGTACAGAGGGGATACTTTTTAATGGCTGTTTATGCTTTTAGTGTGAAGTACCAGAGGGTGGGCTGGTCCCCAAGTCCCTCTACCGGACAGCGGAGGAGTTGGAAAATGAAGACATAAAGCTTTGGACTGAAACAATCTACCAGTCTGCAAGTGTCTTCAAAGGAGCTCCGCATGAGGTATGGTTGCAGCCTACCCTTCTTTTCTTTCACCTGGACCCTCTGCTCTGGACTCTGTCTCTTGGACTGAAAATGGTTTAGAACTTGGTTATTTAGTTGCCATGCTTCCACCCTGTTCTTCTATAGTTCTGGTGCATAATGATACTTTAGTAGCTGAAGCCTGTGAGTGTTCCTGGTATCATCTTGTTGCCATTTAGAGAATATCACTGGTTTTCCTTCTATTTAAAGCCATACCCTTCTAAGCAAAGACAAACAATATTCTCGGAAGCTACTTGAGAGCTTCTGAACATCGTATGTTAAAATAAAGGCACTCCACCAGGAGAGAATTTGTATCTACAATGCCTTTTTAATAGTTAAAACAGCCCAGCAACAAAGAGCTCTGTTCTTTGTCTTCTTTTCTGGTAGGAGCTTGTCTTTACTGAGCAAATTGCTATTGTCTAATACGACTTTTCTGTCTCAGGTTCTCATTCAGATTGTGGATGCCTCCTCTGTGATCACATGGGATTTTGACGTGTGCAAGGGCGACATTGTTTTTAACATCTTTCATTCCAAAAGAGCTCCACAGCCTCCCAAAAAGGACTCTCTGGGAGCTCACAGTATTACATCTCCTGGTGGGAACAATGTCCAGTTGATAGACAAAGTGTGGCAATTGGGGCGTGATTACAGTATGGTGGAGTCTCCCCTTATCTGCAAAGAAGGGGAGAGTGTGCAGGTAAGACTGCCAAGTCCTCGTGTGGGAGCAGATGGAGGCTAGCTCCAAAACGACGTGTTCTAATTCACAATCATTATTGATGACTGAGTGGTGATTCAGCTTCAGACTGTCTGCTTGCTTTTGACCGATGTTTCAGCTTATGTTCCTAGCTGCATGCTGCAGGGAACGGAGATAGTATTTACATGGGATCTGCTGTCGGGGGAGGTTGCATCAGTCCAATAGTGACTGGCAGGGATTGATTGGCAAGGAATACAGAGAAGCCACCTAGAACGAAACACGCATCCAGAAAGTAGCAAGACATGCTTTGTGCTGTAATTTTGACCACTGTTTTCTGAAGCAAACAGTCTATATTTGAAGAATATCATAGTGTCTAACCTCAGTAATGAGAGAAGTCTGGAAATTAAGACTGAGCTTCTGTGTATTTTTCCCTCTAACAGGCACCTTAAGGAGCTCCTTATGGCCAAGGTTCCTGAAGGGTTTTTTATGGCATTTGCAACTTATCCTTTAATTACCAAGTTTGATATTACATGCAGCATGTTTACAGTAGCACTCTGCTACTGCTGTTCCTTTTGACTTGAAATAAGAGTTGAAGAGCCTTTGAAAAAGGAGCTCCTTAAGTTATCTAATTGGAAGTGTTAAACTGGAAATATGGGCAGTGACCTCCTGAACTGTACTTCTTCTGTGAGGCAGGAGCCTTGACTGCTCTTTTCACAGTCTCAAACGACAGCCATTAATGAAAATAAATGGGAAAGATAGATATTGTTTTAAACAAGAACTTTGTCCTTTCAGTATATTTAAATCCTAACCTCTCGACACTGTCAGGAAGCAGGAGGAACTGCTGGTGTTCTATCATAACTTTTAGAAGCATGCTGTGTGGGGAGAATTGACCAGCACTGGCATTTGGCTGAGGAGCTGAAATATTGGCATTGGGAAAAAATTAGAGCATGTAGGCAGTTTTTCTAAGCTTGGAAAAGAAATTTCAAGCCTACAAATCTTTGTGTTAACAAAGTTAATTTTTAATTTTACTTTGGTTGCTTCCAGGGATCACATGTGACCAGATGGCCTGGCTTCTATATTCTCCAGTGGAAGTTTCATAGCATGCCTGCCTGTGCTACAACCAGCCTGCCTCGTGTGGATGATGTGTTAGCATCTCTACAGGTCTCCTCTCACAAATGTAAAGTGATGTACTATACAGAAGTAATAGGATCTGAAGATTTCAGGTATGTCTGGCCAAGGTTCATGAAGGTCAGCTGATGTCAAACCTTTCTGATACTCAGATGATCAAGCCACTGTCAAGTTCACTTACATACAAGTCAATTGTGAGGACTTGGGTTTTCTTAGACCTCAAAAAACCCCAGACAAACATAAATCAACTAGGACTGGCACAGGGGGCAATTAATATGTAAAAGGAGTTAATTGTTTATCTCATTGTAATCATCACTGGTCACTTTGCTCTGCTTTGAAAGCGTTGTGTGAGTTGTTGGGATTGGCAGGTTGTCATGTAGAAATGGGTGCAACTCAAAATGGAATTGAGTCAGTTCAGTTGCCTACCAGTTGATACACTTGACTGAAACTAGTTCTCAGTCGCTTTGAACAGCATCTGTTTTTTGCAAGGTGTTTGGTGTCCCCATTATCTCATGTGGCGAGGCAGAAAAGCTTTTGAGTATCTGCACCAAGACTGTTACTTGCTTTTTGTTCAGTGTGCAAATAAATACCATATAGATACGTAGCAGAAATCAAAATCTTTGTGTGTTCTGAAGCTTGAAACTACTCTGCTTTTTATTGCAGGGGATCTATGACCAGCCTTGAATCAAGCCACAGTGGATTCTCCCAGCTCAGTGCTGCCACCACCTCTTCTAGCCAGTCCCATTCCAGCTCCATGATTTCCAGGTAGTGCCACAACAGATGAAAAGCAAATGGATGAGATGGCTGGACCCTCGCCTGTGGCAGCTGACTGCAATACAGCATATTCAACTGGCAATTGTGCAAAAAAACCCCACCCCACAAAAGCCTTTTATAGATAGTAAAGTAGCTGTTTGAATTTTAAACTTAGTGGTTTTGGTCCTTGTTAGATCCAACAGCTTGTCTCTTAACTTTAACCCTTTTTCCTAACTCAGCCATAAATATTTTTGCAAGTGTGCTTGCACAAATCCTAACTCTGAACACAAGGGCTCTCATTGAAAGGAAAAATAACCAGTGCATCCGTTAAGAATAATTTTTTTTTAACTGTGTAAATGTTGAAAAGCAAAAAAAGAGAAAAAAAACTACCAAAAATGCTCCGTAGTGCATTAGGGATCAACTGCAAGTCTCCTGTCAGGACATTCCTTGCCATCTTAAGAAATCCCCTGTGATCTTCCAGTGCTGCAAACTGTTCTCCCATTGCCACTAAGTGATGTCCGAGACAAAGAAAAGCAGTTGCTGGATACTTGACTTTGTGAGTCCATTTTTTTCAAAGCATGCCCACAGAGCTGTGGCCAGGCTGTTAACACTAATAACTTTTGTATGAGCACGTTTTTGGGGAATTTGAGCTCTGGGTCTTGATGGGTTAAAGCAATTCATTCTTTCCTTGGATTTGCACTTGAAGCACTGTGGAGAGAGAGGCAGAGAGCAGGCTCTCCCTCACTGTGTCACGCTGGGCTGATCCAGAATTGGTCTGAGGATTTGTTCCCAGCTCTGTGCTGGAGCTTCAACTCCACTTCCTTAGTACACTCCATGTGAATTGATTTTACTGAGACTCTGTTCTTATTGGGGATTTATGCAGAGCTTAAGCTTGCTCCTTAAATCAGTCTAAAGGAGGTATGGCTTACAACCTTCCTGTGCACTTTTCAATCCCTCTTGCCTCCTGTCCTTCCCTGTGCATGTCAGAAATAGAGCGCTTTGGTTCTGAGCAGTGGAAGCTTTAATGTAGGCAGGGAGCACAGGGGGTCTTCCCTCTAAGTGATACAGTAGAAGACGCTCTAAGCAGGGCCTGCTCGACCATTTTCACTATTGCTACTGCTGGTGGTGAACTGCCATTCTGGATTTTGTCCCTTTTCTACCTGGGCCCAAGCAATCCTACTTGAACTGTTTTTGTTAAAGTCTTTTCAGGTATTCTTCCACTTTGAGCCCTCTCTCCCACTCACAGCAAAAGACTGAAGTGCTGAGCAAAGGGCTGTCAGCAGACAGCTGCAGACCATAGCTGGCAGTGGAGCAGAGATTTCAGTCTGAAGTACAGCAGGATTTGCATAGTTAGACCCTGCTTGGTCTTTTGTGAGCCTCTTAGAGCTAAACTATCCATCCAGGCAAAAGGAGCTACTGTGCTGGCTGCAGTCCCTACTAGAAAGCTGGATAGGCTCCATTAAGTCTTGGGGAGGCACTACTGTTGTGGGTAAGTGATAGAGGAGCTTGCGGAGCTATTGCACTTTCAAAGCAGAACTCGCTTAAGATACTGAATGCCCCGCCTGAGGAGAGCTGGTTCTGAACTCAGTATAAATAAATCTTTTTTTATGACTGCAGAGCTGCCGAGAGGCGGGTTACTCGCCTCTAATTAAGAGCACCTCTTTTGCAGGCCACTTCTGGCTGTGGAATGGGACAGACAGAGCTGACACAGAAGTATTTTAGTAATAGATGTAGAGGTGCTGGGAGGCCAGTCTCCTTAAACTGAACCAAACTGATCGGTTTTGTCTTTTTTGGACTTACAAATTGAAGATGGAGGTTAGGCTGTCGCTTAGGCTGCCGAAGTGTGCTGTTGTGCGAGACAGGCCACCGCCTTGGTGTCAAGCTGCTCTCCACCCAGCGTATGCAGAGCAGACAGCCACGTGCTGTGGCACTCAGGCTGCTCATATAGCTGTGTCTGCCTAGGAGGAACCCAGCTTGCTGAAGAGGTGGTTTGATTCTTGGCGTGCAGGAGCCAGTATTCCCAGGCGCAGGGGAGCTAGCCCAGCAGGAGGCACAGTGAGGTCAACTTAATGACACTCATGGCTCTTTGCAAATGCCACTTTCCATTTACCAGGCTGTAAGGGTTGAAGATGGTCCCCTTTCTTTCTTTCTTTCTTTCTTTCTTTCTTTCTTTCT
Organism: Sagittarius serpentarius; assembly: GCA_034782735.1. Classification (NCBI taxonomy): domain Eukaryota; kingdom Metazoa; phylum Chordata; class Aves; order Accipitriformes; family Sagittariidae; genus Sagittarius; species Sagittarius serpentarius. Next base: position 29,461,869 of record JAVKLA010000002.1, on the reverse strand, counting down.
CTCTCTCTCTCTCTCTCAGATGGCGATTTTGCTGACAACTGTAAAGAAACTGCTTCATTCAACACTCCACATCTGTCCAGAGGTGTCTGGCTTTGTAGACCTTTTTGAGTTGCAGTCACTTTTCAAGCCTGAAGATCTGTATTTTGTTTTTCACTTGAGCTGGCTCAAAAGTGGCACTTTGGGTTTTTCCTGTTAACACATCTTTTAGAGCTCAAAGCACATGACAGCACAAACAGCTGGGGAGATTAAATTCCAGAAAAACGATAGTTAATCCTCCTCTAAGCAAAGTGCTGTGGCAATATGACTTGATCACTTCAGTCTGACTAATTAATTTCCCATACCCTGGTCTTTCTTTGTGTGACATTATTGCTCTTCCTTCTCTCAGCCAATGACTCTTCTGTTGGCTTTTTTTCCTGTTATCACTGTCCTTCTGCACTTTCCTGTCTGTACTCATGAACTACATATCAAATTCTGTAAATGTTTTGTATACATAATACCTCATTCTTGGTAATAAAATACAGATAGTCTTTAAAAGATTTTTTTATTGTTACCAATAAATGTGAATTGTTTGGAAAAAAGGGTCAGCTTCTTCCTTTCATTCATCTGATGCAAAGCTTCCAGGTTATTTTATGTGCTGAATTCAAGTCTGCCAGAGCTGCTCTGGGGCAGTGCTGTTCTGGGGGATGCAGGAGGTGCTTCAACTCTCTGCCACTGTGGAGAAGTTAGAGCAAAGCAGTCTGTTTTGGGGCCTAGAAAGCTGAGCAGGCACAAGGGATGAGGAAATGTTGATTTAGGAGGAAAATGGCCTCTGCTGGGCACTTCCCTGTCGCATAACAAAATCTTAACTTCCCCGCAGGACACATACAGGTTTGTGGTGTTTTGTTTGGGTTTTTTTTTTTAACTGGTCTGTGAATACACAAAAGGAACAAAGTACTGTGCTAAAAAAGTCTTCAGGTAGCTCTAAATCAAGAGTGGTTGCTTTTATGGATTATATGATGACTTTATACTCTTTTATTGCAGTTTGAAAGGGAGCTTCAACCTCAGCAGCTGAGCTGATTGCAGCAGCATCCCTTGTGGAGTGTGTTATATGTATTATCTAAGAGGTTTGCACTGGCAAGCTTAGCACAGCAAGGGTACAGATAAATGTCTCTCATTTGCCCCTGTGCAGGCTGAAATGTGTCTGGCCACCTGAACGAGCAAGTGCACTAACTTTTCTTTTTCTACCTTCTTGTTTCTTCTTACCCAGTGGCCCTGCCATAGGCTTTCTGGCAGAATAAATGGCTGGCTCTGTCCCTAGGCTGAGCACGTACTGTCCTGGGAAAACGTGAGTGGTCTTAGTGCAGGCACAGCGATCTGAGCTGTAAAACTGCCCCTAAATCCCGCTCCTTCTAATGACGGGCCTTGCCATGCCGGGGTGCTTGGTGAGAGATGCTCTGTTGCCTGGCGTGCAGCGTGGGCTCGGGGAGAGGGGTGACTCTTTAAAGGCGAACAGTCAGCTGAACTGCTCTGTGCTTTAGTTCGGCGGAGGCAGCTGCTCTTAGGGTTGTGAGGGCTGGGGTTTTTTAACTGGAATTTAACAATATAAAGGTACAATAACTTCCTCTCATTCAAGAGTAAGCGCCCTGCTCTGCTGTGGCCATACGGGGGTTTGATACTGCCCGCTTCCAGGGCGGAGTGAGCCATATGGTGTGGAGGAGGAGGTGGGCTCCTCGGCTGCCCCCACTAGTGACACCTTGAGTTGGAGGCTGAGACCATCACTTTGGGGGAACTTTTTATTTTTTTATTAGTAGAAGTAGATGAAGCTTCAGCTATTTTTAAAACAGGAGCCAATAAATGTCAGGCTGTGTTTTTTTTAACCCCTGGAGTTGGGGCGGTGGCTGAAACATCCATTTATGGCTGGTCTTTCAGATTTTATCCAAGCCGTAAAGTTTCTAAAACAAGAATCTTTAACTATGGCCATGGAGGTCTGTCAGCAAGACAGAAGTTTTGAAGTTTTAACATGTGGCCAATATTTTTACGCCAGTGCATAATTATAATGGACTGGCTTACTGCTGCTCTGGACATTACTAAATACAAAAGCCCTTGAAAAGACATTGTACGAGAAGGTGGCTTTGGCTGTTCAGCTGTGCTGTGCCTGAGGAGGCAGTGGGAAAGCTGCCTTTCCCAGCCAATGTTCCTTTCTTGAAATAGCAATTAAAACCGAGAGCCTTGGACCTTATTCGAGCTGAGCAGGTGATAACTGTGCGGGCAGGGGCTGCTCTGCCATGCAGCTCCCCTTGGAAAAGCATTAATCTGGTTGGACCGTGTGTTTTGGTTTTGGGGGGAGGGGTGGTGGTGGATTTTTTTTGAGACAAAGCAAAACTCCCAGAAGAAATTTCACCTGCCCTTTTCTACCTGCCTGCCCTGCCAGCCGCCCTCCTCCCCGCAAAGCCGCGGGCTCCCTGTTCTCCGGGTGTGAGACCCCGGTGTCCTTTCTCATTTGCAAATCCGTCTTGCCGATGAGCCCGTAAATTCTCAGTCACCCAAGGCGAAGGGTCCTGAGCTGCCATTTCAGAGTCTCCCCATGCATCCCTTCTGCTGGAGCAGGGGCCGGTCCGGGCTCGCTCTCTGGCATCACAGCAGCACACGGGTTCCCCATCGGAGCAGCCAGGACCATTTGCTCTTCCCGTCGCTTCGTGGGACAGACTAATCAGGGTGCTTGGTGTAGGCAGGCAAGTTAAAATGATGATGGAAAAAAAGACTTTGGTAATCCCTGCTGGCGCACGGACAGTGCAGGAGGCACGCAGAGCCTTCGCCTCTGTGTTGATGCTGTGCTGCGGATACCTGGTGTGTGCCGGGGCCAGCCCGGCACCCTCCTGCACCCCGGCTGCTTTGCTCCGAGCTCTTTGGGGGCTGCGCAGTGCCGGCAGCTTTGGAGGAAGATGCAAGGCTGGCACAGCGCGCAGCAGCCGGGAAAGCTGCTTCCCAGGGCAGGGGCTGCTTAATGCCTCCAGGAGAGAAAAATCCTAAGCCTGACATGTTAGGTTTTGGCTGTCTTTCAAAAGTCGTTAACATCCAGCACAATTCAGGCTATAAAAAATAAAAATTTGCCGTCTGCCTTTTTTTTGGGAAGAGGGAGAGAGAACTTACTTTATTTTGCTAATTCATGCTGTTGTAAGGAGTTTGGACACTGGGAAATAAAAGATCGTTTTGGTATTTTTTTACCTGCTGCTTTTTCTTTTATTTCTTCCCCTGCTGAATTCATCCCACTTCATGCCGCAAGCCTTGGTCCCTCAGGTGGCCCTCGGCCGCTGCAGGCCCGAGGGGAGCAGGGAAGGGCCCCTGTTTTTGTGGCTGGTGGTGGGTCTGATTCAGCCCTTTCCCCTCTGCACGTGGGGGCTGTGGAAACTGGGGCGAGTGCTGACCTGCTTCGGGGACCAGAAAATTCCCCAAGGACACTGCCCCAGTGCCAGCACACCTTCCCGGGGAGGGGCAGAGCTGAGCCTCCCCCAGCCCTCCTCCTGGCCTAATAAACAAAGAGATTAATAAATCTCAGGCTTTTCTTGGTGCTGTCATGGGGTGACCTGAACAGGGCAGCTCCCCCCTGGGATGGTCAGCCCAAGGGGAGTCCTGGCTCCCAAACCCCCCAGGCAGGTTGGGCTTGGGATGCTGCTGTGACCCAGCGGTGCTCCACACCTGTGAGAACTGTGTTCTAAACTGTTTAAAAAAAAAAAAAAAGGGAAAAGGAAAAGGGAAAAGGAGTTAATGTGTTACGTACACTTCATCCTGCCACTATGCAGCACCAAAAAAAGTGCAGGGCAGCCCCAGCCACCAGCTATTTCACCCGTCCCCTTGGTTTACACACACCTGCGTTTCCTAATTGCGTATGACGCAGGAAACATCCAACTGGTTGCGGAAGAGCAAGGGCCGGGTGGGACCCTGGGCAGCCCCCGACACCCCCACAAGCCGAGCTGGGCGGGAGGGGGCCCGCAGCCCAGCCCAGGGCGGGGAGCCCTCGCTTGCCTGAGCTGAGACCCAGCACTGTACGGTGTCCGTGGCTCAGCAGGATGTCACCCTGCGGCCTAGTGTCCCACCCTGACCCCTCGGACCCCCCCCATCGGGGTTACCGGTCCCCACGGCTGCCGGCCCCGGGGATGAGCAAGGTGAGGCCGGCTCAGCCAAGCTCTGCCCTGCTCAGGCGCGATGCTGAGCCGGTGCCTGGGGGAGCCCAGCTTTGCAGGCAGCCTCTGTACCCCCACATACGCCATCTGGCACTGCCGGGGTGCACTCGCTGACGGGGGCGGGTGTGAAGGCACAAACCCAACCAGCCCGAGCCCGGCGTAGAAAACCCACGTGCTGGGGGAGAAACCCACGCGTGGGGCAGCACACGGGGGGGGGGCCGGGGCTGTGCTGCTGTCCCAGGGGACCAGGGGACAGAACCCGGGGTGGCTGCAGCACAGCGAGTCCGCGGCAGAACCCCGCTAGATGGTGCCAGCCGCCCACGCAGGGCCCGCCGCCACCAGCCCCGCGGGCCGGGGGGAGCGGGGGCTCGGCCTGGGGCTGGGGGCTGGGGCTGGCCCGGCCGCCTCCGGCCCCTGCTGCCCCACCAGCACTCCAAGGCACTGGTCCGTATTGGGAGCCGAAAAGAGGGAACCAAAGAAATGGCTCCCTGCAGCCATTCCCCTGCTTCCCCCCCCCTCCACCTTTGCTGGAGGGGGTGACACGGGGTGGGGGTGGGGGGCGGGGGGGACACGGACACGACACGCCTGCCCTCTTTTCTTTTTTGGTCATCGCCCAGTCCTGCCGCCGCATCCTCACCCTTGTGCCCTGCGCAAGCCCCAAACCACCTGGCCGGAGATGAGAGGATGCTCGACTGTCCTTCAAGCATCAGCCTGTCTTTTGGTTTGCTCTCCTGCTACTAAGGATCTTCCAAAATACTCGTCATGTCACCAGAGTACTGAGACAGTTCAGCAACGTTGGAGAAAAACCCCTGAGGAGCTAGTGGGAAAAATCCTGTGGAAGCAAAAAAATATTCTGCTTATTGCTATGGCCCCAGTAAGAATTAACCCACGAGCTGCTGTGGGCTGTTAATCAAACAAGCACGGGACTCCACCAGGGAAAGGCAGATGGAAAGAGGAGGACAGCACAGTGAAAAAGACGGGAACTCAAAATACAACATTGGTCCTCACAGGAGTATCGTAAACTGGTCCAGGGCAGGCATCGGCCAGGGCCACCACGCTGTGTTTGTAGGAAAACTTTGTGTCCCTCTTGACCCGGGTCTGCAGGTGTAAGCGTCGCTTCAGGCCCCACCCTGGGGCTTCGGGGACACAGGTAGGAGCTGGGCAGGGAAGAGGGTCCCCGGCAGCAGCCATAGCAGACTGTCTGCGGCTCTCCAGGGCCACCCGGTCTGTCTTCAGCAGTAGTCACAAGCTGAAAAGGGCAAGAACAAGGTAAATGCATAAACATCCCTCCTCGGAGCCTGGCTGTGCTTGTGTGCGTTCACACCCGCAAGGTGTGTCGTGCCCCCGCAAGGTGCCGGGCCCCTGCCCTGCCTCCCGGGGCACCCCCTCAGCGCTTCCTGCCGTCACTTAGCCCCCTGCCAGCCTCCAACGGGCTGGGTTCTGGAAATGAGAATTTGGCATAAATAGGGAAATCCAGGCTTTTGTTCATCCCTGCGGCAAAGAAAGCACAGAGGGAGATAAAGGCATGAAAGGGTGAATGAGTAAATACCAGGAAGCCGAGGGCACAACCGAGTTTGGCTAAGGCAGCCAAAGACCGGCCGATGCCTGTGGCGGGGCTTTCTTTGACATGTGCATTTTGGTAGCCCTTATAATAATACAACTGTGTTGTTTGTGTCCCTCCTCATCCTCCTTGGGCTGCCTGCAGGCACCGGGGCTGATCAGAAAAGGGACAGTTGGCAGGAGGGAAGGAAGGGGAGGGTCAGGCAGGGGCAAGCCAGGTCTCTGGACATCCCTCTCCACCCCCCCACCCCCTTTTTTAAGTATTAAAATAGATAACTGCGCACATGTCCCAGTCACAGGGCTTGCTGGGATCAGCCCTGAAGAGGTTAATTACCACTCTTTCCAATAAATGAATTTCTGTGCTGCCTAGCAAGCAGAGGCTGGTTTAGCAGAGGCTGACCAGCCCATGCCAATTAAAACCGCGGAGCGTGCCTGCCGAGCCCCGTGCCTGCCGAACCGTGTGCCCCTTGGCTGGTGCTACAATTCCTGCATGGTGACACGTAATTATCAGCACTACTGCCCCCCCATCAGAGCCGTGTCTCTGGTTGTTCTCAGCCCCGTGGCAGGAGCAGACATCGCTAGCGTGAGGGCTGGCCGTTCAGCTGTGCTCATTCCTGCTCTGGTGAGAGACCCCCAACAGGCAGCAAACCTTGCCCTGGTTTGAAATGGAAAGAGTCAGCCCAGACTTGGCCGAAAAGAGCCTCAACCCACAAGGTGTGGTACCATGCTGGGGTTTGGTCCTGCTGTTCCCAAAGTGAGGATGTGACCGACTGGCACGGCCACGCTGCTGCAGCCTTACTGCACTTTGTTAGCTTTTTGCACATGAGTTCCCCCGCCCCAAAAAGAGCCTCGAAGGGATGGCGAGACAAGATTTTTCTCAAGTATTTTTGCCTTTGCATTATTATTTGTATTATTATAACATATTGCCACTTTTTGGAGGTGTTAAAAGAGCAGCAAAGGGGCTGGAGGACTCAGGTCCAAAATGTGTTTGCCAGAGCAGGGAGGGCAGGACTTGCTGCTCTCCCCGCGGCTGGTCCAAGGGCTGCCAGGTCCTGGCCGGGGCCTTTACCAGCCCTGAGGAGTGATGGACAGGTCAGGGCTTCTGCCATTCCCTCCGGCCCGCTGGCGAGGCTAAAAGAGCACCGGCTTCTCTGACCGCGGCCCTGCTCCACCCGCAGAGCCCATCTGCTGCAGCGGCCGAGGACACGCGCTGCTGTAAATATGGCTGGTTAATTGATTGCTCTTGCTCCAGCGGATTTCCCTGAAACCCCTCATCGGTCGGTGATGGCTCTGTTTCGTAACAGCTCCCAGAAACCTCCTGGCATCGCGGCTTGCGCCAGCAGGGCATCGCTGGGCTCGCTCGCACCCGGACGGCGTGGTGCAGCCCCGGCCTTGCTGCACTTTGCACACCTGAAGCCAGCAGCTCACTGGCACGAGGGGGACGAAGGCTGCCCAGGGGGCCAGGGACCCATGAGGACAAGGTTTCTAGACTGGGCTGTGGTGATGCTGCATGGCCACCAGCGGCAGCCCCCACCCCATGCTGCCCACCCCGGGCTCAGCACCCTCATGGAGCTGACACAGCTGGAGGTGGGTGGCCCTGCAGGACCACAGCACCCATCGCCAGCTCTGGGCAGCCACAGACGTGGATGTTTATTTGCCCTTCACAAGAATTTAAGAAGAAAAGAAGCAGGAAAGGATCATGTGAGCTTTCCCCAGGGAGGGCTGGAGCAGGGACAGCTGCCCGGCACTGGCAGGGACATCACCCCACCACCAGCATCCACGGGCAGGGTCACCAGGCCCCTCCAGCCTGCCCAGTAATGCTCCCCTGGTAACCCTACAGCAACCCAGCACGCCACAGGCAGCGGGGCGTCCCACCGCCCTGCCGCAGCGAGCCGGGTCCCCGCCGGACCCTCAGCATCCGCGGAGCGCAGGAGCCGGCACTGCTCTGCAGGCTGGCCAGGAGCTCCAGCTCTGCTTTGCATTACTGTCCTGGTTTCGGCTGGGATAGGGTTAATTGTCTTCCTAGTAGCTGGTACAGCGCTGTGGTTTGGGTTTAGTACGAGAAGGACGTTGGTAACACATGGATGTTTCCAGTTGTTGCTACGTCATGTTTAGAATCATAGAATGATAGAATTGCCTAGATTGGAAAAGACCTGTAAGATCATCTAGTCCAGTCGTTAACCTAGCACTGACAAGTCCCCCAC
>JAVKLA010000002.1:29419916-29453845 GCA_034782735.1 Sagittarius serpentarius | reverse complement strand
TTGTTACTTGGGAGAAGAGACCGACCCCCACCTCTCTACAACCTCCTTCCAGGTAGTTGTAGAGAGCGATAAGGTCTGCCCTCAGCCTCCTTTTCTCCAGCCTAAACACCCCCAGTTCCCTCAGCCGCTCCCCATAAGACTTGTGCTCCAGGCCCCTCACCAGCCTCGTTGCCCATCTCTGGACACGCTCCAGCACCTCAATGTCCTTCTTGTGGGGAGGGGCCCAAAACTGAACACAGCACTCAAGATGCGGCCTCACCAGTGCCGAGGACAGGGGTAAAGTCACTTCCCTGGTCCTACTGGCTACACTGATCCTGATAGAGGCCAGGATGCCATTGGCCTTCTTGGCCCCCTGGGCACACTGCTGGCTCATGTCCAGCCGGCTGTCAATCAACACCCCCATGTCCCTCTCTGCTGAGCAGCTTTCCAGCCACTCTTCCCCAAGCCTGTAGCGTTGCCGGGGAATTTTGTGGCCAAAGTGCAGAACCCGGCATTGGCCTTATTGAAACTCACACAGTTAGTCTTGGCCTATCGATCTAGTCTGTCCAGATCCCTCTGCAGAGCCTCCCTGCCCTCAAGCAGCTCAACCCTTCCACCCAGCTCGGTGTCGTCTGCGAACTGACTGAGGGTGCCCTCGATCCCCTCGTCCAGATCACTGCTAAAGATGTTAAACAGGACCGGCCCCAGTACTGAGCCCTGGGGAATGACACTTGTGACCGGCCACCAACTGGAATTGACTCCATTTACCGCCACTCTCTGGGCCCGGCCTCCCAGCCAGTTTTTAACCCAGCGAAGAGTGTGTCGATCTGAGCCATGAGCAGCCAGTGTCTGCAGGAGAGTGCTGTGGGACACGGTGTCAAAGGCCGTACTGAAGTTCAGGTAGGCAACATCCACAGCCTTCCCCTCATCTACTAAGCGGGTGACCATGTTGTAGGAGATCAGGTCAGTCAAGCAGGACCTGCCTTTTGTACACCCATGCTGACTGGGCCCGATCATCCGGCTGTCCTGGGCGCACTGCGTGATGGCACTCAGGATGATCTGCTCCGTCAGCTTCCCCGGCACCGAAGTCAGACTGGCAGGCCTGTAGTTTCCTGGATCCTCCTTCTGGCCCTTCTTGTAGATGGGTGTCCCATTAGCCAGCTTCCAATGTGCTGGGACCTCCCCGGTCAGCCAGGACTGTTGGAAAATGATGGAAAGCGAGCGAGTCCCTCCGCCAGCTGGCTCAGAACTCTTGGGTGTATTCCGTCCGGCCCCACGGACTTGTGCACGTCTGTGTGGTGCAGCAGGTCGCCGACCCTAAGTTAGTTTAGACTCAGTCAAGGACTTCTCAGCTTCTCAGGCCCAGCCAGCAAGAAGGCTGGAGGGGCACAAGAAAGTTGGGAGGGGACACAGCCAGGACAGCTGCCCCAAACTGGCCAAAGGGGCATTCCATACCATGGGACGTCATGCCCAGTATATAAACTGGGGGAGTTGGCTGGGGGAGGAGCGCTGCTCAGGCATTGGTCAGCGAGTGGTGAGCAATTGCACTGTGCATCGCTTGTTTTGTGTATTCCAGTCCTTTTATTATTATTATTTATTGTTGTTATTATAATTATTAGTTTCTTCCTTCCTGTGCTATTAAACTGTTCTTATCTCAACCCATGAGTTTTACTTTTTTTTTTTTTTTCTAATTCTCTCCCCCATCCCACTGGGTGTTGGGGAAGCGAGTGAGCGGCTGTGTGGGGCTGAGTTGCTGGCTGGCGTTAAACCACGACAATCCTCCTCCTCCTCCCCGCAGCTCAGGGTTTGGGCTGTGCAGAGCTCCCCGGTGCTGGCCAGCCTGCAGCAGCTGCAATGAGCTGTTCTCTTTGAAGATATTTAACGCAGAGGGCCGTAAGCCCATTCTCCGCCTGCCTCTCTGGCTCTCTCCTGAGCCCTAGACGCTGCTCCGAGGAACTGCAAAGAACTGAGGAGAAGGAGAAACGGCAAATCCTGTCCCCTGGGGCAAGGGGACCTCTCCAGAGCTAAGCAGCAGCCTTCTTCCCCACCTGGGATGAGGCAGGATCTTGCCAAGTGGTGGCTGGTGCTGCTGCCCACGGCTGGTGCGGAGCAGCGGGAAGTTGGAGCCGGAGGACCCCAACTGCCGGGCACAGCCCAAGGGGCGGCCCCGCGGCTGGCACCCAGTGAGAGCAGTGGGCACTGTGCAGACCCGTACCACACCGGGACCAGTGTGGCCATGGGGACCACTGGTGTGAAGGCAGGTGCACCAGACTGGCCCAGTCACCCCCTCCTGGCACCGTGGTGGCTGTCCTGCAGGACCTCCCACAGCAGGACACGCAGCAATCACGTCTCCAGGCCCGTCCCCTGGGGGGGAGATATGTGTAAGCAGATACCCAAAACCCCCATTGAAACGTGGGGCAGACCCCCACGGGACACAGTGCTGCTGGGGGAGCCGTGGGGAGGGAACCCAGAGAGCGTGCCACCGGCAGTGCTGGGTCTTTGCCTCCTAAAACAGAAGAACAAATGTGTTCAGGCTCAAGGGCTGCAATGCTATTCCGTGTTGGCACGGCTTCGCCCTCTGAGATCGCCCTTGCTGTGGGCCGGGGACAGAGGAGTGCTTGTGGGCATGAGTTAGACCTGTGGGGCACTGCTGGCGCGTGGATCTGAAGTAGGGTCCTTGGGGAGGGTGCTGGAGGCCTCCTGGGGCGGGAGAGGAACAGGGCTCTGCTGCGGGGGCCGGGGGCCGAGGTGGGATGGGGACCGGCTGCTGTGACTCGCGGGGAGCCAGGCGCAGGAGCCGGTGAGGAGCTGCAGGAGGAGAAGGCGGAGGAGGCCGCGGGTTCGTCAGCAAGGGGCTGGGAGAGTGGGTGAGAAGTAGGTCAGCGGATAACACACAGCGTTGGGTTCTTGGAAAGCTGCTGTGGCTTCGTGGCACGTCGGGGACCTGGCAGTGCCCTCAGCCGCCCCAGGGCGCTCTGTGGAGGTCAGCCAGGAGGTGCTGCCACCCACGCCCCCAGCCCAGCCCAAACAGCAGCCCTAACCCAGCCCCGGGGAGGGACCACCGGGTTAAGAAACCAGCTCAAGGAGCCCATCGGGGATGAAGGGAAAGACTGTGGGGACCTGGAGTGACGTCTGGTACGTGCATACCAACCTCCCCCAGGAGAGGCAGGAGATCCCGGGGCAGGCAGGGACAGATGGGGACAGAGCAGGCAGGGCCTCGGGGCTCTGAGTCAGGCCACCGACGTCACAAGCTGCCGGCTCCTGCGATGCTGGTGGCCCCCGTGAGCCCCCGCAGGGGACGGGAGATGCTGCTAGGGTCAGTGCTCGCTGGAAGAGGCTGGGGAGAGAGGCTTGCAAGCAGGGACCTGGAGAGCTCAAACCTGACCGGTGAAGGCAGAGCAAAGAGCAGAGTTGCTGCCTTCATCCCACGAGTTTTGGTCTCCTGGTTCAGAGAGGGCAAAGTCATAAATTTTGGCTGTCCGCGGTTTGCAGCTCCACGGAAAGTGCTGCCAAAAAAAAGTGTTTTCTGCCCTGGAGCAAGTGCCTGGCTGAGGGCAGAGGGACACTGAATCTGAACAAGTGCCAGGCTGCACCAGGGATACTCGGTGGCAAATTTAAGCCCCTTGACAATGCACGTGCTTTTCCTAACCCCCTGCAGCCCCTCTTTGCAAGGAGCTTTGCAAGGAGGTTTCCTAATTCCTGCTAAATGGCAGGCTCCCAGGGGCTCACGCAGCAAAGCACCGTCAGCCTCAGAGCAGCATCCGTCCCTGGGCAGAGCAGTCCTCTCCAGTCCTTCATCCCAGGCTGCCTTAGCTGTGCTGGATGGGAGAAGACAGAAGCCATGTCTTCAGACATGAGCTTTACAAAGTGCCTGTATCGTGCCCCCATACATGAAAATAAATATATGGGGAAAAAAAGAGAGGGAGTGGGCTTTAAACAAGCCGGGATGGAGCAGGCAGCAGCGAGAAGTGGCTAGAAGCTTGCAGGAGGACATCCCTGCAGCTCGTTCTCAGCAGCTTGCTTTACCCTGCCTTTGCTCAGCACTGAGGCCATGGCTTTGCAAACACTATTTTTTTTTTTTTTTTTTTTGCAAACCCTATGCACAAACACGGCCATGTATGTGCAAGCACTATTCCCCTCATTCGCAGGTGAGCACAGCCCTGAAAGACCCTTTTATCTAAGTCCACCTGAGGGCAGGAGCAGATGCCAGCACTTGTCCGAGGCTCACCACGCAACTGCCCCCCCACCAGCACTGGGGCACACATACTGTGCCATCTGGAGCGTGACATGGCAGCAGGAAATCCAGTTTACGAGGCAGCAGGGCCAGAGAAATGCCAAACACATCCGGCTGTGTCAGGTCGCCCCGCACCACTGGCGCTCATCATACGGATCTAGGACAAAGCCTCGCCTCTGTTTTCTCCTGTTTGGGCATCACGAGCGTCCTGGGCTTTGTAGGATGGCAGCTCGGGAACATTAACTCACCGTAGGGTTATTTTGTCTTCATGCTAAACTCTTCCTGGAGATGTCAGCTGCCAGAACATGTCATTTATGCTTCATGGCGCTGCATTAGCATTTCGTGGACATGACAGAGTGACAAAAAGCAGCATCCTTGAAGGAAGGGCTCAATCCGGATGGTTCTTCTCTAACAAACAGGCGCGAGCTGGGCTGGGTTGAGCCGGTCACTCCGGGTGACTCTGAAGGGACCAGGGATGTCTGTGGTGGTGGGGACGTGCCGTGAGCTGTCCTGAAACAGCTTCAGTCACTGGGAGGTGTTCCTGAGTCCAAAGGCGAGACTCGGGCCGTTATAGCTCTGCACAGGCCCGGGGAGTGCAGTGGGATGCTCCCTGCTCGCCTCCTGGGTTCTAGTGAGTGATGGCACAACGCCCTGGGAAATGGGAGGTTACGGGAGTTAACTGGGTTGCTGCTCTCCTTGCGGTGGGCAGGCAGGAATGGCGGAGTCGGCAGGGCTTTTGGAAATGAAATCATGGGGTGTTTCTGCCTGCGGCAGCTGCAGGTTAGTGTGCTCATGGGGCTCCTTTCCCCCAGCCATCCCAGGAAAATGCTCCCGCAGCGTAAGGCTGCCTGCAGAGACCGGCAGCCCGCACCGCAGCCCCTCTTTCCCGGCGTTCGCGTCTCAGACCCGGGGCAGGTTTCCCCACCGGTGCTGGCGCCGGGTGCGGATGAGGCTGGGTGGGGGGAGCAGTGCAGATCACCCTCCGCTCCCCCCCGAAGTGATGCCACATGTGCTCTCTCCTGCTGTGCCCTGGGGTGGGATGTAGAGCAAGGGCTGGTTAAAGAAACACGCTTGCCTCTCTCGCCTGAGCTTGCAGCAGCCCAAAAGCCCCTCTCCCTGGGCTCAGGTAGGATTGGTCCCAGTCTCACCACTTAGAAGTTTTAAAGTGCAGGTCAAGAGGCTCTGTCCCTTCCAGATATTCGGTCCTCTGGTAATGGCAAAGGCTCGTGCTTTCACTTAGCCCAAAGGAGGGATGCTGCAGAGCCCAGCGGTGCCCTCATTCTTGCTTTGCTGCAGTGGTTCACCTTGAGAACCCCTGAGCCTCCTCTGGAGCTTGCTAGAGAACAGGGAAGGGACATGATGTCGGTGGATAACTAGTTGCACATATTAACTTGTACCTGTCAGCGACCACCGTGCAAGTTAAGACGAGTCTGAGCACCGAGGTGTCAGCGAGCAGCTCCCTGGGAAGACAAAGTGCTTTTGCAGGACCCCTCTGCGCACTCGCGCACAGCAGTGCATGGCGCTTGGGAGCACCTCAGAAGAGTTTGGGTGCTCTCCCCTCAGTGCCCACAGCCCTGCTGGACCCCCGGCTGGAGAAGACACCATGCGGGGTGAGCAGCATTGTGCAAGGGAGCAGGCTGCAGCCCTGCCTGGGGTCTGGCCCCGGCTGGCAGCCCCATGGACGTGTCTCCGCTGCGGCCCGGGTGGAGAGTCGGCAATTTGCAGCTTTGTACTTTTATTTTTCACCTTTAGAGAAGCTGCTCTGTGAGCAGGGAACGCAGCAGCACTTTACCTTCTTTGATTCAGTTTACATTGTAAAACCAAACCAAAAAAACAAACACACACACCCCCCCCCGCCTCACTTCTCTGCCCCTTGCAGCTGCCTCTGCAGAGGTTTTTAGCAACACCCCCTGGCCTGCAGCACTCAGCCAGAGGGATGGAGCCCAGGAACTGGAGCTGTAGATTGAAGGCTGGGACTTTTTTCCTTCCCAGGTCCCTGCTGTGAAACGAGAAGGAACTGGCCAGCGTCAACAGAACAAGCCACTCCATCAGCTCTGGCCGACTGCGGACAATTGTTTCGAACGTTATTGGAAGGGAGAGGCCACAAACACGTGAGCTTGCACACAGGTCATTGCACCAGGAAAATAAAGCCGGTCGGTTGCTGCAGGAGGTCCTGCCTGACCCACAGGGTGAGCGTGGCCCCTCTTGGGAGATGTGAAGAGGTCTTCAAATCCTGGTGTTATATCAGCATCCCCTCCCCTCCTGGTGCCACTGGAGTTACACTGGCCTTGATAAAAATGAGACCTGATTTTGAGCATAAAGCAGCTGCACGGGGTATCTTACGGCTGCCAGCTCATCTCTGCTTCATGCTGATGCCGGAGGAGGCCGATGGAAGTGAAGTGCATGTCATCCCCCATCTTCAAAGCCACCGAAGAGCCCCAGAGCTCTGCTCAGCCGCTCGGGAGCAGCTCCGATGCCAGGAGACACCGTGGCCTGCAGCCGTGCCCTCCGGCCCTGCGGGAAAGGGGAGCCCCGAGCCCCCCCTTTCCCCACCGGCCCCCCAGGTTAGCTCGTGCAGTGTCCCCTGCCCTCCGCTCCCCTCTTGCAAACTTGCTTTTGGGTTCCTCGTCTTTTATTCTCGGAGCGTCACTCCCCCTGGCTTGTCTGGCAGTCTCTGTCCCGCTGGGGACGGTCCCCACCGCCTCTGCTCACACAGGGACGCAGCCGCCCCGAGAGGGGCCTTCTCTCGTTCGCAGCTGCTTTACAGCCGGCCAGGGTGTTCTGCAAACCAGAGACACGGCAAGACTCGTCCCTTGGGGCAGGGCAGAGTCCCACGACAGCAGACTCCCACCACAGGCAGCGAGGGAAAGGTGCCGCTTCGCGGCCCACCGACACCAGTTTCCTTCCTTTGAAATAAGAACAACCTGGGGAAACAAGAGAGCTCAAGGGCTGGGTGGACGCCAGAAGTTCGGAGAGCAACACCGAGCCAGGCACGCAGGAGCTCAGCAGGATGGTGCCCCTTGGGCTGAACAGGGACGGCTCCTGCTGATACTCACCGACAGAAAATATGTTTTAAAAATGAAATGTCCTGACAGGCTGCGGTTGCGCTGGAGCCCCCGGCGCGGTCTGCAGAGCGGAGACGGCGGCTGCTCAAGCAGTGCTGTCAGGAGCTCTTACGGTGACACCGGCTTCGGCGGGAGGGCGGCCGGGATGTGGGGACGGTGGATGGCGAGCGGGCGGAGGTTTCCCCCTCTGAACCTAAAAGGGGCAGGAGGAGAGGTTTTGGGGGAAGCCAGACCAAAATGCTGACATTCAACCGCTGAAGGCTGCAGCCAAGGAGCTGCCACCCCGGCTCACCGGTCCCCCAGCTCACAGGACACCAGGGCAGGGGACACACTGTGGGAACTGCCACATTCGGAAGGAACATCAAGCTCCCTTGTAAAATGAATGAAAAAAAAAAAAAACCCACAACCCTCTTTTTTTTTTTTTCAACCTTGCTTTCTGATAGATCCGTCCTTTGCACATGTCCTGAAAAGGAAGGAGCAGTTTGACCACAAACATGGCTACGGCAAAAATCGGCTCCGATCTGAGACAACACTGAGGTCACTTTTGCCCCATGATGTAAAGGTTTATTTTCTTATTTAAGGACAAGGGGTCACTGGGGAAAGGGTAGAGGACCGTGGCATGAAAGCTCAAGGAGTCAAGGCCATGCAGTCAGCAGGGAATGGACCTTCACGGGCAGTGACAGGCAGCCTCTCGCAGGCAGGCAGCATCACTGGGGGATGTTTACAACATGACATTTTCATGCACTCGGGGAAAAAAAAAAGCGGTTGGTTTTCAGGGCGAGAGCATCACGTCTGCCTGCCTTTGCACTGGGGCATGATGCAGCGTGCCACTCGCATTAAGACACGGGTCAGGGGAGGCACAGCTGCAAACGCTGCTTGGGGACAGAAGCGGCAGCCCGGCTGCTTGGGATCCGAGTTGAGACGTGACGATGGCTGCAGCGTCCCCAGCAGCCTCGGTGACAGCCTGGGAGAGAGGGGCCGTGGCCCCAGCCCGAGCTGCAGGAGCACCCTGAATGGGTGAAGACAGGCAGAGGCGCTTGGTCCAGCTCCATGGCAAGATGGCAGGGTGCCCGTGAAACCCCCCTGTGTGCTCCCGAGTCTGGGGTCTCGGGCATCTCCTGCGCACGTCAGACCCTGCTGCACCCGACCTGGTGCTAATGCTGTGGATCTGCTGAAGATCCCATCTCCCTTCTGACACTGCCAGGAGAAGCCATATATCCACTCCTGGCTCCCCAAAGCCCTTCAGTCACCCCTCGGAGTCACCAGGCTTCCTCTGAGCTTCAGAGTAGCTCCTCTCTTCACTTTGCATGCAAGTTTCTTGGATGACGGCAGGACCCTACGCTGTATTTCAGGGGTGTTCTTACCTAATTCCGCTGTTTTTCTCCTGGAAATACCTTACCCGTGCATGCTAGGACCTGTATCATCCATCCAGAGATGCACCACCAGGTAAGCCCCTGCAAGTCCTGCCCTGGTGAATGCTATTACACTTTTTGTACAATTTCTTTTCATCCCTCTTTCACGTTCAGCCCCACTGGTCTGTCAGCATCCCTGCCCCCCCGTCTCCTCCTGGCCCCTCTCCCTGCCCTTCCCCACCCATTCCCCAAACCCAGGACACCAAGACTGGTCTTGATTTGGGCTTTCATGCCTACAGCCGAGAGCCTCCCACCGCTGCCCGGACTGATTTATTTGCAGCGGCCGAGGACGAATGGAGGCAGCATGCATGGGGACGGTCACAGCACCGTCCCCAGCCCACCCGCCTGTCCCCTCTGTGGCTGCAGCCCTGCGTGGAGGAGGCTCAGCCCCACGCGGAGGAGGTTCAACCCCACCTGGAAGAGGCTCAGCCCTGCTCGGAGCAGCACGAGGGAAACCGGCTGCTCAATGTACCTTGTAACACCCCATCAGCTGACCGGCTGCCAGCTTTATTGGCCCTCAACGTGGATCAGCGCTAATACGAAGCCACATGCTTGTGTCTAGAGAGGTTAAGGCACGTGCCGGGGCTGGGCTTCCCTCCTCGATGCCACTGTCGTGGGCAAAGCTGGACAGAGCCGGGCACTGGGACCACCGGGACCGCCGCAGCCTGCCATGGAAGGGGGTAGGCGGGACCCCTGCTCCCGCATGGCACGTCGGGGCTGCAGAGACACGCACATCTGAGACCCCAGCATCACACATTTAATCTCCTGATGACCTGAGAGCCTTGCCGCAGAGCGTGTCACCCCGCGTCACCCGAGGAAAAACCGTGTTGGTGGCCCAAAGAGAGGTGAGCCTTTCGCTCCAGCTAATAATCCCTGCCTGGGCAAGATAAGAGAAGCTATAGAAACTCCTCCAAGCCCGAGAACAGCTGCACTAAATCCCTTTAGTCCTCAGAAAGATATTTGTTTACAGGGAGACTAGATTTTATTACCCGAGGTTGTCTAGTACAAGCTGTTCGTGGGCTCCCTGCCCAGCCCCCCGCAGCGCTGGCGCTAGCACAGGTCCCTCGTCCCCCTTGGCGGGGGGGGTACGGGGGCTGTGGCAGGAAACGGGATTTGGGTCAAGGTGGGTTTTCAAAGCCGAGATGACCTCTTTTGCTTGGACGAGGTTGGTCATCTGGAGGAGGGATGCGCCGGGGAGCGCCCGTGCCATAGTCAGCTTCCCTTTGCCCCCGTGCCCGAGACCGGCTGCCGCGGGCGTGACACCGGGGCTGAGCACCCTCGCCGACAGCTGCACAAGCGACATTGGTTTCCATGATTCTGGCTGCGGGCTGGAAGGTCCCGTCCCCTCGGGCAGGACATGCCACGGGGATGCCCTTGCCCCCCTGAAGCGGCTGGTGATGCCAGCAGGGATCTTCTCCAGCCCCTCCTCCACCGGTGCTGGAGGACCCCAAATCCAGCCCCGCTCGCCTCTGCTCCCCTCACCCTGCTGAGGCCTGGTCCGGGGCGACGGGCAAACCTCAGTCCTCTCGCAACCAGCTCCCGCCTCTTGCCGCCTTGCAATTACAGCCTTTAATTAAAGCATTAATCCTGCCTGGCATTGGGGGTCACCGGGCAGCAGGGAGGCAGCGGGGCAGGAGCTGGGGTTGGCGTGATCCTCTCCGGTGCTGGTTACCCCCATGTGACCCCCAAAATGGGGCCAAGCCACAGACTTTCCCTGCTCGGGGTGACACGTACCCCCCGGCGGCCCCACCAGCATCGGGAACAGGATCCGTCCGGCGACACGCTGTTCCAGACAGAGGCGGCACGGAGCAGGCGTATGGCCGATCCATCTATGCATCAGGGAGGGCTCCGGCTCCCCTTTAAAGTGGGGGTGGAAGCTACAGCGGGTCAGATTTCTCCTCTCACCTGTCGCTAAATCAAAGGCCATTTGGATTTAATCTCCGGGAGAGGCGGGTTTAACCCTCTCCTGTGCGGCTGGGTGTCCCCACGCCAGGGTGAGGACCTGCCTCGCCCGACCTCTGATGGCAGCGGGGTACAGACAGGCAGCTGGCTGCCAGCCCTCTCCTCCCCTCTCCTGTTTTCGCCTGCTCTCCGCTCCAGGGCTCATTCCGGGTGGGAGAAGCGAGGCTTCGCCCCACGGGGCTCTTGCCCAGCCACTACGGGCAGCAGCTGGGGGCACGTCGCTCCGAGGGGATGCTCTCGCTGGGGTTTCTCATTGCTGACCGCGTCCTTCTCGCCTCCTCGGCTGGGACATCAGAAAGCCCTGCTGAAAACGCAGCCGCTCTCACATACACCATGAATTTAACCATGGGCAGAAGCAGGAGGCAGAGGCGCAAGTGGGTGGCAGGGGGTGGAAGCATCCTGCGGGCACGGGCTGTCTTCGTGTCTTCGCTGCCTCTGCATCCTGTTCTGGGGTACAAAGGCACGGGGGGGGACGGGGGGGGGGGATGGAGCACTGGGCACCCCATCGCAGGAGTCAGCGATGTAGCAGCTCCCAGAAGCTGGCCCAGACTCGCGCAAATGCATCACGGTGCTGCAAAGCGTTTGCCACCACGGTTGTAATGATGCTCCGCTGCCTGCGAGCAATGGGCAAGGCACGCCGCTCCTGTCAGCTAGGAAAGCACTTCACCCCGCGGTGCTGATCTGCACGCTGGGCACCGCAGGTTACTGGGGCACCGCGTCCAGGACTGGAGCAACGCCCAGCACCGGCTGCTCCAGCGCCGTGCCGGAGAACATTGCTCCTGGCTTCCTCGGCAGCCACCGTCCCCTCTGAACCGCGACAGCTGACCACTGAGATATGAGCTCCCCAAAAACACATCCAGATGCAGCACGGGCTGTTCCTGAAGATTGCAAATGGTCTTACGGGAGCGCGTCTCAGCGCTGCAGCGGAGCCGTGTCTGGCAGAGTTGCTGGGGAGCGCTTGGCTGGTGGGAAAGGTTCATGTGCTCTTCGAGTTCCCCCTCACACAATCACTTTAAGGCACCAAACATAAGGCTTGCCAGTGAAATAAGAACGAATGTTGGTAAAAGATGCTGCAAAACTTGGCAGAACATTAGGACCTTTTTTTGGGAGAGCTCCGCTCTCAGCTCCTCCAGCACAGGAGCTCTGTCCCTCCCGGGCTGGCTCAGGAACAGAAACGGCACCGCAGTGTCCCACGTCCCGGGCTGCGAACAGCAGTGGCAGGGGAGCGCGTTACTTGTGCAGAGCCCAGAGTTTCTCCCGTACCAAGTGCTGTTGACTCTTTCCAGGAGCGGGGGGGTCCAGCTCCCTCCTCTGCCCTCCTCCCTGCACCTCCCCTGGTCCCTGCAGCTCCTGCTGCCCCCCCCGGCTGGCCCCCACCAGCACATGGTGGGAAGCAGTAGCGCACACATTATTTTCCAGCATTTGGCCCCAAACTGCCTCTCTCCTGACTGCTGAAGGCTGCCCGGCCCGCAGGGGCTGTGCTCCGGCAGGGGCTGGCCGGTGTCTCAAGCCCAGTTTGCTGCTCTGCCTGTGCCCCGGCCCTGGCTGGGACCTTGGGGACCGTCCCTCACCTCCCCCGCAGTGTATCCCACTGCTCCGTGGCTGTTGGCCCTGCAGAGGGTTGGCTTTGGGGTAAGGACGACCAAGAACCCTCTTGCCACACATCTCCAAGCGCCCCTTGCTCCAGACCTGCCTGTGAACGCTGGGTGTGGGGCTCCACCTGCCCCAAACCCACCCCCCCCCAGCTTGTTCGTGCCCATCCCAGCTCCTGCCCATCACTGTCATCCCTTCATCCTTCCTACCGCTGCCTGCGCTCCTCCCTGCCGGCAGCTCGGGGCTCTTTTCCCTCCCTGCTCCCTTGCAGGCAGGTCGCTCCCTCGCTCCCTCCCTCCCTGGGGCGTCACGGTCCCCTCTCCTGCGGGCGAAGGCTCCGGCTCAGCGCTGGCAGAGGCTTTGTCCCCGCTGTGCTCCAGTCCCCACGGGTGCAGCGTGTGCCCGCGGGGCAGGATCCAACGCTCCACCTGAGTCACTAAACCCACAGGGGCCGGATCCCGGCCGCTCCCGCAGCCCCGCGGAAGCCAAGAGCCACCTCGGCTCCGCTCGCCGTCTCGGCGGGTCCCCACGGTCCAATGCACAGCTCATGGGATGCGGGGCTTTTCTGTAGGACTCATCCATGAGTGTCCCCACCTCCGAGTGCCCATAAAGGTCTCGTGAGTCTTTCCCTGGGGGAAACCCAGGCTTTAATTATTTTTTTTAATAACACCTGACCCAAGCTGGCTGGCCGAGCCCTCCTTGAAAAATGCAGTATTTAGGCACATCATTCTGGGCACAAAAGGCTGCAGTGGAAAACAAGTCGCCGCACTCATCCTCCTCTGGTTTCTTCCCTTCTTGCACACAGTCGCCCCGTGCTTTGCTTTCCCCGCTGTCAGTGGACATAAGCTAATGCGCAACGAGATATTCATGCAGAAGGCCTTTGGAAATATTCATTGCTCATCTCTTAACAAGATTACTCCTGAAATCCTCCATTGCTCTGAGGGAGATTTAAAACCTTTCAGGCTCTCGGTAACCATAGCAGCACAGATGTGAAAACTAAGGGGGGACAACTGATGTGAAAAATCACCGGGGCTGTACAGACAGGCTGTGTGCAACTGCAGCGCCAAGGCAGGGAAGCTTCTCATCTGCAACGCATTTCTTTGTCTAACACAGCCAGGGCTGGCTCTTCACCCTGGCCAGACGGCGCAGGACACATCCGCTCCTTGCAGAAGTGACTCAAACTGCAGACAGCGGCAGCGACGTGACCCAGTGATGGTTCCCACGGCACCAGGGTCACCTTCCTGGACGCAGTTTGGGAAACCCTCCGCGGCTGGCGTTGCTGCTCGGCGTTTCCCAGCGTGTCCATCGGCTCAGGGCTCCTTCCCCGCAGGGTGCTGGCAATAATGGGGATGGTTTAGAGCCAGGATGGTGTGCCTGGAGACCGGGGTCCCCGTTCCCTCCTGCCATGGGTTCCTCCTTCACCTTGGGCACCATTTCTGCACCTGTAAGAGAGATGCTGGGTGTTGTGAGGTTGAACAGACCCGTGTTTTGAGGCCCTTTGGATGAAATACTGGGAAAGCGAGCAGCGGCGAGGGCATCGCACAGGCCCCCCGGCACCTCCCGAGAGCTGGCTGAGCCCTGCGGAGCTTCGCCATAGCCATCGGGCAGGAACCGCGGGAGACCCCTTTCACCTCCTCTCTTGAAAACCACTGTCACGGTGGCTAAGCACGAAGAAGCATTAACCAAATTCTTTTCTCATTTAAAAAGAAATTGTTTTTGGTTTTAAACAGCTTCCAAAACTGGGGTGAGATTACTTGTCATGCCCTGCTTCCTTGCTGCCTTTGGTTCTTCTTTTCCACTGATGTCAATGGCCTAAACCCAGCACCCTCTGCTCATCCACCCCTTCTCCTGGTTTTTGGCCTGCTGAGGTCCTGTGGCGGGGCCATCACACCTTCTGCGTCCTCAGCTCCTTCTAACTCCTGCCCCTCAGTCCTTGGCATCGCCTTTGGGCTCTCCTCATGGCATAGTAAGTCTCCAGAAAGAGCTTCACGTGTGCAAGGGAAGGTGCACCACCGGATGGTGCGAAACCCCGCAGGGTGCCATGGCGTACTGGGTATTTTTGGACACCAGTCCCATTGCCAGTCCTGTTAGGGACCCAACCTTCCCCTTCTCCCAGGGCAGGCTGAGCCGAGGACAGGACTCTGCTCCCCCCGATGCGATCTCTTGGCTCTGCTGATAATAAGATCAGATAGGGAAAGCTAAAATGTAATGATAACTGGTGAATGAAGAGGCAGGAATAATTCCTGTAAAAAGGGCTTTTGAATAAATTCAGCCAGAACTAAATGCTGAAACAGGTCCTTTGCTATGGAAAGACAACCAACTGCATTAAAACTACAAAAACTAGTCCAAAGCTAGAAAAAAAACCACACACGCATAAGTTTAGGATAAAAACTTATTTTAACTTTTGAGCAAGTTCCCTTTGTATTTGCACTTTGCATAAGTCAGCTTCTGAAACAACTCTAGCATGAAATAGGGGAGGTGGCTGCCGAGGAGACCCACCCAGACGGGGCAACCTGCACCACTACGAGCAAATCCGCTTCCAGAGGGGATGCCCAGCCACGCGGAGACGGGGACCGGCACACGCCCCGCCTCTCCGCCCCGTTAAGCAACCAAGCGTTCTGGGTCACAGTTTTGCTGCAGCCGGGTCACGGCCAGAGCTCCTGCCCACAACTGCTCGGCATCTGCTCATGGAGATCGCGATGCATCGGTTCCAGGGAGATTTTATTTTTCCCTCGGGTTAAATATTTCATAAAATCACAGAATAACTGACAGCTGAACGTGGAGGTTATGACGCATGGGTTTCAGGGAGATCTTATTTTTCCCCTCCGGTCAAATATTTCATAGGCTCAGGGAAGAGTTGGGCATGTTTGCAGCAATCCCGTCTGCAGACAAGTCCCCCGCCCCAGATAAGTGCAAGAAACGCTGCGGGTGACACCGGCCAGCCCCCGCCATGTCCAGCCATGAGCCACCCAACGGGTGGGGGACCCCCACCGAGCTCCCCTGCTGCCAGCAAGCCCAGGCCAAGAAACACACATTAATCTCCCGGGAGGACAAAAGGGCAGGACGGCTCTCGCAGCGTGACGGCTGCGATGCTGCCGGCTCCCCGGCGCTACCGGCAGCGGCGGGCGATGCAAGTGCAATGTGCAACGTAGCGCGGTGCTCTCCAGGGCTGGAGTGGCTTTCCAGGACTGAGCTCCGCGGATTGGCCCGGAGCACCCCGCTCTCCTCCCTCCCTGCCCTCCCTCCTTCAGCACCCTCAACCCACGGAGATTGGACAGCCTGGTGCCACATGGCAGAGAGGAACCAGGATAAAAGATGAGCTGGACGCGGGGGCTGTAGCATCCGCAGCAGAGCAGCCGGGAGAAGTTTGCAGGGAGGTGGCACCAAACTTCCCTGGCTGCACCGAGCTGGTGCAGGGGAAGACGGACAGACGGACGGACGCCGGGGCTGCGGCCACCCAGGGACACCGGTGAGCACCAGCTGCGGAGCATCCCATCCCCTCTGCGCCCCGCCATGTCCCTGGTGGTGAAGGAGAAGAACCACGTGCGGTTGGTCTTCTTGGGTGCTGCCGGCGTGGGCAAGACATCCCTCATCCGCCGCTTCCTGATGGACACCTTCGAGCCCAAGCACCGGCGCACTGTGGAGGAGCTGCACAGCAAGGAGTATGAGGTGAGCGGGGCCACAGTCAAGGTGGAAATCCTGGACACCAGTGGCAGCTACTCCTTCCCAGCCATGAGGAAGCTCTCGATCCAGAACAGCGATGCCTTCGCCCTGGTCTACGCCGTAGATGATGCCGAGTCCTTCGAGAGCATCAAGAGCTTGCGGGAGGAGATCCTGGAGGTGAAGGAAGACAAGTTCCCTCCCATCGTGGTGGTCGGCAACAAGGCAGAGAGCGGCGGCGAGCGGCAGGTGCCGGCGGAGGATGCCCTGTCGCTGGTGGAGCTGGACTGGAACAGCCGCTTCGTGGAGACGTCGGCCAAGGACAACGAGAACGTCCTGGAGGTCTTCAGGGAGCTGTTGCAGCAAGCCAACCTCCCCAGCCGGCTCAGCCCGGCGCTCTGCAAGAGGAGGGAGACGTTGCCCAAGGAGCAGGCGCTGAGACCTCCCATGAACAAGACCAACAGCTGCTCGGTGTGCTGAGCCGGCCGCCCGGGGCTGGGAGGAAGGCGCCGGCAGCAGCGGAACCGTCTGGAAACTCAGGTGGGCTGGGTGGGGAGAGGCGCTGCCTTGGCCAAAACCAACCTTGCTGCCTCCCACCCCTTTCCTCCTCTTCCCCACCCAGCCCACCGGGAACCGGTGGGAGTTGGAGATGACCAGGAGGAGGGACTCGGAAGGGACGCTGCTTGCTGGAAGGGCACGGGGAGAGGGCGAGTTCCCAAAAAGGCAGGAGGAGTACCTGGGGAAGTGCCATCGGTCAGCCAGCACGTTGCATCTGTGCCACGGTGAGCTTGCAGGCAGGCAGCTCCTCGTGTACTAGGAAAGGCGGACAAACAACGGGTCTTCGGCTGCATGCGTCAGAAGGCAGATGTGGGCACCTGTGCAGCTGCATGGCACCCACCGGTGCCGCTCTCCCGGGTCTCATTTGGGTCCTGTGTCACCTCGCCCCAAGCACCTGCACGTACAACCTCCTGGCACGGCTACGGTTACGACAGGTCCAGTGTCCAAAGTAGTTTTGATTTTGTACGTTGGCACAGAGCATGCGATAGGGCAGTCTATGCATTTCTTTGGTTTTCTCTTTTTTTTTTTTAAAACATACCCAATAAACCTGTTGTTGCAAAGTGGAGCTGGAAAACGTCTGGGTTTCTTTCTCCTGTACTTCAAATGCTGCAGTGCCTGATATCAGTGTTTTATGCCCGGACCCCTTATCACTGCATTTGCTTTCCCTCCTCCACGCTCCATCCTTATCTGGACCGTCCTGGCACTGGAGGAGCCTCCCCCGTTCCCCAGCCTCCCCTGGCACTGTCAGGACACTTGGGGTTATGATTTTCCTGACAATTTAACCACTGAAGTTTTTACCAATCATGAATAACGAAAAATAAAACAGCTCTTCTCATGTCCAAGTACAGAAAAGAACAACAGCCATTAGAAGACAGCTGATCCACTGAAATAAAAACCATAAACACATTAAGAGGAGATAATAAAAGGAGTGGGAGAAGCGCACAGAAGGGCGGTACTTACGGTGCTTTAGCAGGCACCGCACAGATTTACTCTCCCCTCGCACAGCCCATCCTTGCTGTAACGAGCATTTGACCTGCTCAGCAGCCACACAAACACAATAAATACAGATATTAAAGCTTGGTGGATTAAAGAATCATCCACCCCGGTCCGGACCCAAGGGAGCCAGGCAGTTTGGGGTCCCCCAGCTTTCAAAAGCCCAGCCCTACAGTACGGAGTGCCCCCTGCCCAGCGCAGCCGGGCAGGCTGACACAGGAGCGTACCCAGTGATCCCAGCCCCTTCCCGACCCGGGCGGAGGAGGAGAAGGGAGAAGTCTGCTGGCAGGGAGAGCCCAGGCTCCCCACGGGCACCCCTCGCCGGGGCATCCCGCTGCCGTGTCCCCCGCGGGTGCCGGTGCAATGACAACGACCTCCGGGTGGGCAAAACCCTTCTCCTGGAGCCCAGTGCAGGATGAGGCCGGGGGCGGGCAGTGGGGAGGGCAGGCAGGTGCCGGCAGGACCCGCTGCTGCCGGCCGGGTGGGTCACGTTGCCCTCACCGCTCTCCGGCTCGCAGCCACATACCTCGTGCTGCCACCGCGATGGTCGGTGGAGGCGTGCGGCCGCTCCTCGGGGACACGCGGAGCAGCCTAGGGCAGAGCCCTTTCCTGGGGAAAAATGGGGCTCCTGCCTGCAGGGAACAAAATATGACAAAAGTTCACTTTCAGCAGCTGACGCAACATAGCGGCACCCAGCCTGCAGCGGGGACGGGCATGACGGATGCAGCCGCAGGCGATGCTGCACCTTGGCTGTAGCCATCATCTGGGCCGCCCCGCCACGACCATCCCTGCCCGCGCTGCCCACACTCGGCCCTGACCAGGGGTGACCTGGCCATGGTGAGGCACCTCCCCGCTGGTGCCCGTGGGTCCTGCCTTGATGACCAGACCTCTCGCTAATTAGCCAGCCCTGCAGGAGTTTCACAATGCCTACAGAGAGGGGTGTGGGGGGTTTTTTGTTTGTTTTAGAGCAGGGTTACGCTAGAATAGGGAGCAACAGGCTTTTTGGTTTACAGTATTACGCTAAAAGCAGAAGAAAACCTCTTTGCAGTGTAAAATTAGAGAGCTGGGATGAGCAAGGCTGCCTGCCAGCCCCCTCCTGCGCAGCACGCCCTGCGTGTTTTGATCCGTGAGATGGACTGGAAACAGCTCCTTACATCTGCTGGGCGTCCCAGCAGCCTCCCCAGGCTCAGGCTGGGGGGGAGCCCCCCGAGCCGCTGTGGGGAGAGGCTCCCCCGTGCCCCGCTGCTGGCCTCCTTGGGGCAGACCAACAACCCCCGGGCGCTTCAGGACCCCCACTCCCAGCCAGCCCCGGCCCAAGACCTGCGGAGGTACAGCAGCCGCTGGTGCAGAGATGCTGAGCTAGATGCTGGAGCTGCAAGAGAAGCAGAGACCGAGATGCTGGAGGTGCAGAAGATGCAAAGACCGAGATGCTGGAGCTGCAGCCGGAGAGAGATGCTGGAGCTGCAGAAGCTGCAGAAGCTGCAGACGGAGATGCTGGAGATACTGGAGCTGCAGAAGCTGCAGACGGAGATGCTGGAGCTGCAGCCGGAGACGCTGGAGCTGCAGGAGCTGCTGGAGCTGCAGCCGGAGAGAGATGCTGGAGCTGCAGGACCCTCTGGTCGGGCCCACCTCCAGGTGCTCCTGCAGCGCTGGGCTCCAGCAATGAGTGGAGCCATTGGAGGAGCTCACCCAGCAGCACATGCCACAGGCCCAATGCCTGGCTGCGTTATACAGCCCCTCCCGCCGGCTCCTGGCTCTACCAGCGGGCGGGGTCGTCGTCTCGTGTCGTCCCCCCCCCCCGCCCCCCGGCCCGGCTGCCCCGGGAAGGGGGCTCGGGGGCGGTGGGAAGGGGTGCTGTTGGGAGGGAGGGCAGTGCTCCCCAGCCCTCCTGCCCCTCACCTGCAAAACCCCTCGCTGGGACATTGCGGGTTTGGGGGTTTTTTTTCAGCACTCCCATGAAATCCTGTTGCACGGGGCTGCTTAGCCGGGGTTACAAACAGCCGCCTCGCTTGGTTGTTGGGGTTAGCAAGGTCTGGCCGTGCAGGGACTCTGGCAGGACAAGAGCCTTCTTCCCATGGCTCTGTGCAGGATGCAGGGCAAGGGAGAGGAGCCAGGAGCCTCAGCCTGCGCCAAGCTGCAAGGCACCACGTTTCGCTGCAGAAAGGTTGTAGAACAGCTGCAATGGCAAAATGCAAATAAAGGAGTGCGTAAGAACCCCTGGCACCTGTCCTAGAGGAGCGATGTGTGCCAGACACAGCGTTGTCCTCCGAGGCGGAGTGAGCCCTACCCCGGTTTCTGACGGTGCGCATCGGCGTGCGGGGGCTCAAGCAGTGCCCCTCTTGTGACAGAGCAGGGCAAGAAGCAACCCCACTGCAAATGTGCCGAGTGAGGTTAAAAATAGGCAGGTCCTATGTCTCACGGCCTGTGTGTGTATGTGCCCCTGCGATCAGCGTTTGTTTTAGCAGAAAAATGCAGCTAAGGGCACTCTTGGGGCAGCTGGGTCACGCAGGGGTGCTAAAGCCCTGCTGCGGGCTAGAGGCAGCTTTGGTACCTACGTGCGTCTCTGTAGAGCGTGATGTGGTGAAGAACTAAACACCTGCAGCTCATTTTCTTTCAACAAGTGGCAGCAGGTGAAATGGCTTTTCGTTCCCAGGCACCAATCGCAGCTACTGAACGCTGCGTATCTGCAGCGGGGGAAGCTGAGACCGTGGCGAAGGCAGGCGAGCGCAGGCAGAGTGTGCGATAGACCAAGCCATGCACGCAGAGGCTGGCGAGGGCTGTCCCTGCAAACACCCCGCAGGCAGGCGCCTAATGAGAGGAGCAAAATCTGCCCTTGCTTCTGCTTCCCCTCCCAGGAGGAGAGGGCGGCTGGGGCAGATGCTTCATGCTGGGGCTTCAGGGGAAAGCCTGGAGGAGAGTAGGGTCCTTCCAAACATCCGTGTCGTCATCCGCGGCTCAGCTCTGCCCTGCGGCGCTCAGTTGTCCCCAGCAGAGCTGTGAGGACAGAGGAGTTAACTGTGACCCTGGGCACTTGCAGCCTGGGGCACTTCTCCGCGGGCCAGAGGAACAGCAGACGAAGGGGCTCTCGCCTCCCGAGCAGCTGTTCGAAGCCCTCCAACGCGCAGGAGATCCAGCACGGAGAGGAGAGGGTGCCCGTGCCCGTGGCCCGGAGGCAAGCAGGCCTGCCAGGGGCCGAAGGGCTCTCATCGCTGTTAGCGGTGCGCTGGAGGCTGCTGCAACACCCCAGGGCACAGGGTCCGGGGAGAAGCCTCGGTCCCCAGCGAGCCATGCACAGCATGACAGCGCTGTCCCTGGGATGGCTTCCCAGGCAGCAGCAGCGCTCGCTCTCCTGCTCCCATCTGTGGGGCCGGAGAGGTTTCATCGCGCTGGTCCTCTTAGTTAATGAGGTGTTTAGGTTTGAGTTGGTTTTTCGTAGGTGGGCTGTTATGTCTACGTGTAGAGGGGCCCTGGTACTGGGGACGGGAGATGTTCTGCTGGGCGTGACAGCGGGACAAGGACATGGGGGGGGTCCCTGTCCCTGTGGGGTGACCGTGGTCAAGTCGCTCTGCCTTCACAGGGCCGCTCTGTAAATCACAACCCTTGGGAAGCAGTGAGGTCTGTGCCAGGACACACACCGCTTCTCAGTGCTGCCCTGGCTGGCGCTGCCGTCCCTGGCTGCTGCTTTTCTACAAAAAACATGGCAGTGAACTTGACCCATTCACATGCAGAACCACAGGCTGCTCTTTCCAGCCCCAAAATACCTGGAAAGATCCTGAACGTCTTTCCATCGCAACTCTTTTCTTTCTCTTCCCTCTGCCTCCCCCTCCCCCCAAGTTGGACCATTTTGCTCCAGACTCGCCTCCAGAGCAGCCGCCAGCCCTGTCCCCGCGCTCGCCCGCGTCACCCCCAGGAGAAGAGCTCTGTGTGATCCCTCCTGTTCTGTTCCACATCATGTAGCACATCCCATCAAACTGCCGGGAGATGCTCCCGCTTAATTTGTGTACACAAACAATCAGGGAGAATCACGATGCCGCTTGCGAGAGCTGCACACCAGTGACAGCCGCGCGGGGCCGCGGGGGGGGGGGATCAGCTGCGAGACCGTGATGTGCCTAATTGGTGCTGGCTGCTGCAGTTTGCTCGGGTCTTGATTGATGTAAAGCTGTGGCACAAACACTTAAACCAAGGACACTGGACGAGAAAGCAAAACATTTCAAAACTAAAAGCGGCACTTACTCGTTGAGGACGTAATTAGCCGTATTTGTCTTTAGGGCCTTTCGCTAAGCGAGGCTCAGCACCGGGGAAAACAAGCCGAGGTGTTAAGTGCTCTGGAAAGAGCAAACCTGCCGCCCTCACATCACACGAGCCCCATTAGGGCTCTCCCAGCCCGTCCCGCAGCGGGGCCGGTTGCGGCAGCGTGGCTGGGATTCGGCTGGCCCCGCGCTGGGGCGGGGTGGGCTGCAGGAAAACCCTCAGCAGTGCACCCTGTAAGAGCAGCACCCTCCCGTGGTTTTCAGTCTAATAAATGCGTATCTAGGACATCATGGTGCCTGCTTTCCCCTACGGCTTGCTGTATGCTTGCGATGGAGCCCGTTCCATGCGGCGTAGACCCTCGCAAACACTTCTTGCCCCATCGGTTTGCGCTCTCTACGGTGTTAACGGCCTTCCAGCAACGCAGAAAGCCTCTTTCACCAGCACGTGACACCAACTTCATCTGAAATCGCTTCCAAGCAAGGAACATTTCAAAATAGATGGATCAATTCAAGCCACTTTTGGGAGGAGCATGCCCCCCCGGTGCTGTTCCTGGGGCACCCACCAGGTCACTGCTGCAAAGGAGCAGCAGGAGCGAGCGAAAGCCCTTTGCGACCTGGCCGGCCCGATGGGCGGCCAAGGAAAGAAAGGGGGGACCCTGGGGGGACTCGGGGGGCCCCGCTGCCCGGGGCCGGAGGTCGGGGCAGGTGGGGTGGGCAGCAGCTCCGCCAGCACTGGGTGCCCAGGGACGGGAAGGGGAAGGGGAAGGGAAAATGGAAGGGGAAAAGGGAAAGGGCAAGGGAAGGGGAAAGGGGAAGGGAAAATGGAAGGGGAAGGGAAAATGGAAGGGGAAAGGGGAAGGGGAAGGGGTTGGGGGCCGGGGCCGCTCCCCTTGGCCGCGGCGTGCTCAGAGCAATTCCCTGCCACCATCTGGTGGGGGGAACTGGGAATTACAGCCGAGGACATTTTGTAAAAGGAAAAGGCTTTCTCCCATTTCCTACCGCAAGAAAGGCTGTGACGTTTGAAAAGTGATTGAAGGCGGCCCCCCCCGCCCCCCATTTTTTTACGAGATGGCGGGGACAGACGGGAGGAGCATTGCTTTGGCTCCTCTGGGCTGCCCAAGCAATGCGCTTTACTTTGACCTGATGCGCAACAAACACGCGGGAAGGTGAGCAAGACCAGCTAATACTTGTTTTGGTCGCTATCCAAGTGCTCAAGAATTGCTCCTGCAAATGGTTCTGAACAGAGGACTTGCCTAGGTTTTAGGTGGAGTGTCCAGCTTTTTCTGAGAAGAAATTTCAATATATGGAACTGTGTATACAAGAGAAAATGTTAGTCTGCAACACTTGGAAAGCACGCCCTCGGTCAGCATAACTATTCCTCTTCCTATGAACTCTTTGGGGTGCCTGGTGCTCACTTGCACCCAGATAACCACTGACCCACCCTGCAGAGCGTGCAGGTCCGATCCAGATTTCTTTCCTGGACAGAATAGATTGCAGGAGCTCAGGGATCTGCATGCTGCAGGACTTGAAGCATTTGCGAAGCGGATTTACAGTATTCCGCCTTTTAATTGACAGCTCGTCAGGGGACAAGCATGCAGAACTTTGCTTGATACAAAGGCTTGTCAAAATTAAAAGCCTCCATTTGGGAGCTAAAGTAGTCTGTAAATACCTGAGTTTGTGCCCTGCTTCTTTCCAGTGCTGAGCATCCAGGCAGCCTTCGGGGAAGACAACGTAAGCTCCTGAACGCTCGTACCTTAATACAACAGGGAGGCTCGTCCAGACAGGCCGGGAGAGGAAAAGTGGGGTTTGTGCTGCTGGCACAAAGTCACGCAACAAGCCGTGCCTCTCCCCGCCGAGCCTGGCAAAGGCAGACTGGCTTCGGGTGCCGGGCAGAGGCTGGCTGCTCTTGGCTAAGGGAGGGCCAGCAGCGTCGCCAGCAAAGCAGGAATCTCCACTCTATGCAGTGTCTTGCCAGCTTTTCATGACAGCTCTGGTCATCCCTTTTAGGGCTCTGGCCCTTCATCACCGGGCAGCAAAACCCGGTGTTACCTGAGCTGCTGGAAGCCCCGATGTCCCTTGCGTTACAACCCTGTAACCGGTGGGGAGAGGCTGAGATGCTGATAAGTGATTTCCTTGTTTTGCAGACCATGAACTTCTGACCTCTGCCATGATGCACAGTAAAAGACTGGATAAATCCCCTAACTTAGAGTTTCTTCTCTCTCTCTCTCTCTGGGGCCCCATATAGGACAGAAGTCAGACACACAGTCGATGCCTCTGTGGTCCTACCACTGGCTATGAAAACAGCAAAGCGTTTTTAAGAACGTATCAATCACTTATTACGCCAGGTGGAATACAGCAATTTAAATGCCCTGTATTGACAAGAACACAAAGAGTAACGCCTTTTGGAGAAGGTGATATTTGGCGTCCTAGCCTTGGTGAAGGTCCAAATTGAAAAGTAGACTTCTTTAACCATTTCCCTCTAGGCTCGCTGCAGAAAAGTTTCCCTTTCTTCCCAGCTAGAGATGGTACCCACAGTGGTAAATCTCCAGTGTCTTAGAATACCTGGATTCTATAAAATGGGTAAAATTGAACTCTAAGGTGATAAAGTTCACTGTCTTTACTTGGAGGTGTCTATACCAGAAGAGGTCATCTCTTACCTACATACTGGATCCTCTTATTTTTTGATACTTCCTCTTCCCTTCCCTCTTCCTCCTGCCCCCCATCTAGGGACAAAAGCTAAACTTACACTGTCTTACATTTCATATTATGCGGGTTTAGTGCTTTGTGCTTCATCTCCAGTAAATGATGAACCAAGCGTTCTGCTGCAGACAAAGCATTAAGCTTTATGCTGCATCAACCCCAGTTTTAGTCTCTAATGGTCTGTGCTTGAAAGCAACACCAAGGGGCGGCCGCGGCCCCGTGCTGGGCTGGAGTCACCCGTTTGCTTTGCTGGTCCCGAGTGCTCAACTTCACATCTTGCAGCCGTGTTGCAGAAAAGCCCCAGGAAATGGTGTTTTTCAAAGATGCAGAAGCCCCCGGGGGAAATGATCTTGAAACTGCCTCCAACTACACTCCCATCCAGGGTATTGTGTGACCCATAATTCACAAGCTAAAAGGCAGCAAAAGCTTAAAAAGCAGTTCAGGGAGACAGCACCAAAACATGTAGTAACCACGCTGACGAGCAAGAAATAAAGGATATTAGACTAATACAGTACGTTGGACATAGCTTTAGAACCACCTTACTACATCCTCATGTTCACATATTGATGCTATAAAAAAAACCATCGTTGAGCCAGAGCTATCAGGGAAAATCAATTTGTTGCAGTTTTTTTTTTTAATCTGAGCAATTTCTAGCTACTCCAGAAATGAAACTCGCCTACAAATCAACTAAATCCTTGTACGCTCCCTTCTAGCCCTGTCCCTGGGCTCTCCGCCTTCCTCACCAGCTTGCCTTTTCACCTCCTGCATCCTCCTCCCTTTGACGCTGCACACTTACACAAGTCGGGAAAGCGCGACTCTCCCCATCCTGGTAGCTTTTTGGAAACTATTCAGCAATAAAAGCATCCCAAGGTCATCAGAGCTATCTGCCAAGGACCATTCTTCCTACAAGCTGTTCCTTCTGAATGCATGATCATCCCGGAAAAGAGGGAGGCGCGGGCTGCTTAGCTATGGGGACTAATGTCTGTCCCCTCTTACGTATTTCAGGTATTTTATGCTGGAGCTGAATCTCCCACAGAGCACGGGGGTTGTATTTCTAAGTAGGCAACCTATATACTTCACACTGGTAGAAGCTGCAGTTCTTTACCTACAGCGTAATCATCTCCTCTGCCTTTATCAGAAGTTTCCTGTCATCTGTAGGGAGAGAAGAGATGGGAAGGAGACAGACAAGGGCCAAGAAAAGGCAGAAAGAGAGGCTCCCACTTGAAATCAGGTAAAATAATGAAAAATCTAAACCACAAAACGTAATTGTAAACCACAAATACTGTAGCTGAAGCAAGGAGACCTACTGCAAAAATGGAGTCTGCTCCTTTCCAACATCGTCAGTAACACAGGTCTTCAATCTGCCTGAATACTTTTTTTCAGTATAAATTAAGAATAAATTAAGATAAATTAAGTGGGCAAAGGAACCTGGAGATAAAACTACAGAGAAATTATGGAGGAACCTGCCACAGTTTTGAATATTATCAAGTCCACTCCCCTGAACAAAATGAAAATTTAAAACAATAAACTATTTAATTCATTCAGGACAGACCATAGGCAGCTAGAAGATGGCGGGGGGGGGGATTTCTCATCAAGAGTCAGCAGCCTCACAGCTAGTTCAAGGTAAGCCACCTTTACTAATAATAATATTTATTGAAAGCAAAGCAATCTTCCAGCTTATTGTGTTTTATAACATTTTAATAACCCTGAAATCATGACTGCACTGGGACCACGTTTTCATCAGAGAAAATTTACAAGCAACTCGTTTCCAATGCATCTGACAGTAAAAAACAAACACCGGGGGCACACACAGGACAAAGTGTCATATTCATTTCTAATGAAACATTTTCATTAGAGAGAAGAAAACAGTGGGAGCGCGAGGGATTTAAAATGGTCAACTTGACTGTCTTTGCACAGGCTGGATTGGCCGTTAGAGGATGGAGTCTGGCAACTTGCAGCAAGCAATAGTTAACCTGAGAGATTGGGTGTATCCGCTGGAGGAAGACACCTAGACCCCACTAGAACATGGGCACGTTAGTAGTCCGTCCTCCCTCAGGAAAGCTACAATGTGGATGAGTGTTGGAGGTGCCTCTCCCAAATTCCAAGAGCACGAGTGTATTACTGGAAGAGACCCCTTGGGAACGCGGGGGAATGTGAGAGGACAAAAGTTAGGCTGCTCCCGTAGACGTTAAGGTTTCACGGGTACATTACCGCCTTCGAAGCAACGCAAGGACCTGGGTGAAACAGTCCAAGAGACCTGCAGGGAGCTAACATTGTCCTGTGCGGTCCGTGGACGGGCCCATGGCCTCCTTCAAATTCCCACTAAAGATAACATCGTGAATCACAGACATTTCCAGACATTTACGGAGCTGTCGTTTACCTTGGGGTTTTGCGGGGAACACGGGGTACGCCAGGCATCCGTACAGTTTACATACAGAGTTCGTTTGAGCTCGACATCCGATTTTTCAGAACTCCCCTTCCCTGAAACTGGCTACGCAGGACTTGAGCAGAGATTGTACATTCAGCATCAATACAGTGATACAATTAGTACACCTGTCATTTGTACAATGCGTGAACTCTAACAGACATTTAGCAGCGGTTCATATACAACGGTAGGAGATGATCCTACAGGTCACCATGGCAATCTTTGATCTGGTATCACAGGTACGCTCCACACTATAGCTGCCCATAACCCAAATCCTAAAGGGTTTTTCAATTCCATTTCCAGACTCTTCCAACTCCAATAATTCTTAACATATACAGATATCCATATACATTTCTTTTAATTAAAATGCTCCTTCACATACACAATCATATATTGAATTATCAAGAACAATAATATATTTCTGGAGCAGAATAGCAAAACGATCTGCTCTGCCAGTGCCACCCACAAACTAGACAAGTAACTAAGAAGAAGTTTGACAGTTTCAGACCACTTAGGAAAGAGAAATTCTTTTGGCCTAAAGACAGGGGAGCCATGCAGTGAAAGTGCTATGGAGGATACAGTAAATGCAATATACAGAAAAACACAAGCTGTTAAAAACGTTTTCTTGTAAAGATTCTGGAGCCATAAGGAGAATCCTTATCATCAGGAGCTATCTTCACAATTTCAGAAATACTGGATAGCATTAAAGCAGAAAAGAGCATGACACTGAAAAAGAGCTACACAAACACTACAAGACTGATTTTGGCCAAAAGCTGTATTTCCTTTAACGTACCAGGGCGGATACTAAATTTTAAGAGTGCATCCGATTTACAAAAAGCCGTCTCTGCCAACCTTATGGAAGACAAAAGCTCTTGTTAGCTAAAACATCCGACTCCATAATGGACTTTGATGTCTAGGCAAACAAAAGCCAGAGACACTGAAACTGAAAGCCCTCCTTGCTAAGGAGAAAGAATGCAAACAAAATACAAACCAAACCAAAAAGCAAGGAAGAAAAAGAAAAGAGAAGGCAACTCTAAGAGTTTCATTACAAACAGCTGGAAGAGGGGAAAAAAAAAAAAAAAAAAAAAAGAGATGGGAGGGGAAGCAGTTCACAGTAAAAAACAACCATGGCAACAGCTGTGCAACTTTGGGGTGGTATCAATAAAAAAGTTAGCAGAACAGGCTTCAGACTGGCTATTTTCACTATTAAGAGAACAGACATTACCCCCAAATCTAGATTTGGTATTTTTTAACTGTACCGTATCTGCCAGCAAACTGCAAACTCTCACGAGTTGCCTGGGTGCCCTCTGCCCCACAGGTGTCTCTTACGAAATGCACGGTTTAGGGCAGAGCAGCCCATAATCCTCCCGACAGCCACGATGGGCTACAGCCGCCGTGCAGGTAGAGTTGTTCAGGGCTGTGAACTGCTTTCTTATTCTTCACGTTAGGTTTTTTTTTTTTTTTCCTTCTCAAATGAATTAGTGGAATGAGTTTTACCATACAAACTCGTAACCACCGCAGACCTGGGGCCAGACCTGCTGCAAATCTCGCTTTCGGTACGAATCGCCTCAGTGCCACTCAGAAGTAAAGAGCTGGTTTGATGGCGGTGGGAGGAGAACATAAGCTCATCTTTAGACAAGGGAGAAGGAGCAAGTTTGGGTCCCTCCACGAACCTTCTGCCATTCACCTCCTATGCCTAATGTTAGTCCCTGTAAATATCTTCCTTAATTTCAAAACCTGAAAGGCCAAACAGGAAAGTATTTTGGCGTTTCTACCCTATTTTATTTACGGGCTCTACGCCCACCTCAGAAAATTTAGTGGAACTGGCAATTTAGAGCTAGAGAGACATCCAGGTCCAGGAAGTGACTGAATGGTAAAGCTAGACAGGGGCCTTCAGCCTCACAGTATTCAGAGTGTTAACAATTCACCTACTGTATTACTAAAGACATGAATGAGAAAAACATAATTCTAACAAAAAAAATGATTACTGCTTTCTATGCAGCACTCTTTTGGATGCGATATGCAAAGCGGTCATGGTACAAGCTTATGAGAATGCCATCACCAACAAGCACAGATTCAAAGTGTGTGACTACACTTACAGGATTGATTTGCCTGGCTGTACACGTAATTCTCATTAATATTGAAAGAGTTAAACTTCTTCCATGAAATACCTTAACAGATTTAACTATATATATTTTTTTAGTATCCCCTGCATAAAAGAAAAATACACATTATTTGAACAGCCAAGAAAAAAACTGCAATTTATTAAGTTTCAAAGAATCTTCGTACTCTTGAAAGCAACTTTCGGTGCATGTTCTTTAACAATCACATTCTATGAGGAGAATAAACATTAAAAGCCACAATTGTTGTTTTTTTTTAATCTCAGAGTTACAGACATCTTTAATCCAAAAGGAAAGGCAAAAAAAAAAAAAAGGCCCAAAACAAAAACCCACCCCCCACTTAAACAGAAATTTTCATTCCCAATTTTAAAATATCAGGAGTTTTTCTACAACTCAATGCTAAACTTCAGCATGGAAAACTGTATGTAAACACGCACACACACACATACATATTTTATATAAGTGTGTGTACATATATATAAAATATATATGTAGGAGGCGTGTAATGGCAATGAGATGCAATTACTCTGAGGAAAGGTTATTCAGCTAAATACACTACTAAAACTTGAGAAAAAAAACAAGTCTTGAACCCAGTTTGTGCATAGTTCATGATCCTCTATAAAACCAGCTTTTGTTAATTTGCAATCTTGCAGGACCCTTTAAATCTGATAAAACCATTAAAAAGCTAATCTTCAAAAAAAAAAAAAAGTGTAATGCACAAGTTTCCTGATCCAAGCAGGCAGGGAGCACAATGTTCATATAATTTTTAAAACATACTTGAAGTG
Source organism: Sagittarius serpentarius (assembly GCA_034782735.1). Taxonomy (NCBI): domain Eukaryota; kingdom Metazoa; phylum Chordata; class Aves; order Accipitriformes; family Sagittariidae; genus Sagittarius; species Sagittarius serpentarius. The sequence goes on along the minus strand of JAVKLA010000002.1, from coordinate 29,424,109 downwards.
TATGTTAATCCATTGTCTTTCTTCCTTTCAAAACAATCAAAAACATTGATCTTTTTTTAAACATAAAGCGATTTTTTAATATATAAAGCACTCTTCAAACATCTATTTCTTTTGAGTCCATTATTTGGTAAATATGTAACTGCTACACATTAGATTAGGTATTTTCTTCTTTCTTACTGTCTTTTTTTTATTTTATTTTGTTTTTTAATAATATCTTCAGTGCTAGGAGTTGGGTTTTAAAAATACATGAAATGGTGTGGAGTTGCTCCTCGGGAAACCCGGCTTTCCTGAGACATCTTCCACCATGTGCAAGATAGTGATCACAAAGTTTTCGCCACTTTGACGAAGAGGAGGAAAACAACAACAAAAATAGTACACAGCAATGGCCAAAGAAAAGGATAATACAACACTGTTCAATCCCAGAGCTCTGAAGTAGCATATCTTCATTCTGAAAATAGTTTTCTTTACGATGGAAGTCTCTTTTTTTTTCTTTTTTTTTTTTTTTTAATTCCTTTTTTATTTTAAAGTTTGAAGGAGAAAAAAAGGTCTGTAAACAGGTGGGAGCCAAAACTCCTGGCTCCTCCAAAAGCAGTCAAAACCTATGTCCAAGTGCTTGTTTCTGTTCCTGCTTGCAAGGGAACTATCAACTCTTTACAATTATCTATGGCCACAGTTCAACAAGAGTATTTTTTTTAAACTTTATATTCCGAATGGAAAAATGGTGCAATACTCCGGTAATAATTTTCTTGCATTAGTCCACAATAAAAAGCCGCTAAAGGTAGATATACATATTATTCTCCAGAGATACACACTGTCATTTTTAAAATGCGTAAGAGTCCTTGAGTAAACATTTACACGTGAATTGTCGCCGGCCCCTTCTATCAGTTTCTTTCTTTTTTTTTTTCTTTTTTTTTTTCTTTTTAACATTATAGGATTAGCTACAAGAAGGGCTGCGGACACTCAGTGCAAAGTTAGAAGCTAATAACAATTAAACATTTGACCAATGAGCAAATAAAAAGCATATACTGAATAAAAGGAAAAAATTCACACTTTTAGTTAAACCACATATGGGCACACACATACATGCACGCACACAAGCATACTCACACACATACAACTGTTCCAACAAAAACATATAGTCTGAACTTTAAAAAAAAAAAATCTTAGAGCCTGTTTGTGTACTGATGCCGACCTGGAAGTGTAATAATTCGACTTAGAAAGTGTTCACATTTTGTTATTGGCCTGCTGGATTCAAGTATTTGCATGTTGATATGTTTTTTTTTTTGTGGGTTTTTTTTGTTTTTTTTTTTTTTTGTTGGGTTTTTTGTTGTTTTTTTTTTTTACTTTTTATATTTTTGGGATTAAAAAAAATGACATGAAAAAGTAATGAAACAAGGGTAATGTGCATAGGCAGATCCATGGGAGTAGTGGACACAGAGATACCCCAACCCTGCCCTCCCTCCCCCGCCCCGCTCAACCTGTACAGTCAATAGTTACCATTCAGATTCATTACTTTTCTGTACCAATGGTAAATATCACACTTCACCCTTTCTGATTATTGGGTCCGCCTCTCGTAATGTGCATAATAGTCACAGGCTCATTTTAAATAGGCTTTCATTTCCCCCTTCCCCACCCCAGTTGATAAAATAACCCTTTCCAGCCCAAATTCTGAAAAGTGCCCTTCATGATAGACCTATTCTAAGCAGCTTTTATACTTTGTTTTGAAAATCACCATACAAACATAAAAAGACAACATAGAACAAAAAGCCATGAAAAAAATAAAACCTGTCATTAGCATGTGACACTGACCAAAAGTAGCCCATACTGTTTCATGAACAGTTCACAAGGACTTCTGCAGTTTCATATTCGATATTGGACAGAGGTACTAAAAAGGGCTGGCCAGTCTGATCTGTTAAAGCTGGATTCTTCATCAAGCCCGGGACTGGAAAGGGTTACAATTTTTATTTTTCCTTTAGTGCTGATGATTGTTATTTCCATTTTGTTCCTCTTGGTTCCTAGATGGACTCCCCGCTGAGAAGATCACCCGGAAGAAGAGTATTCAAAGGTGTCGGGCTTCCGATAACTCTGCCATCGTCGGTGCTCGGGGGTCCCCAAAGGCTGCTGGAGTACTGAGGCACCCCACCCCACAGCAGGTCGCTGCTCCCCTTGCCCCCCAGACAAGGAGTGTTCCAGTGGCCGGCGTCGTTGCGCACCAAGCCGTGAGAGCTGCTCGAGGAGCCCAGGCGAGTCTGGTTGGTTCCAGTGTTGGACTGCCAGCTGGAGGTGGGCGGCAGTGGCTGGCCTTGTGCTAAGAAACGGTTGACTTCTTCTTCACCAGCAAACTCGGCCAGGATGGTAGTGTTTCCCAGGACACACCTGAGGACGAAAACAAAAGGTGCAGCGACATGAAACAAGGGGTGCAAAGGGGACCTTTGGAAACATCCGAGATGGACATAAATCCATGTTCCTCCTGGTTGAATTCGAGGTGAAGAGTTATGCCACATCTGCGCACTTTTAGCAATCCTACACTCTTAAACAAAGACTTCTCTGTCCTATTTTCTGTTTGCCTTTCTACATCTATAGGCAGACACACAATGCCGTATGAGTGGAGACCACCTTGTTTAACTAACATGCATCATGGGAGGCTGTACTCTATTTAGGCATAAAGATACAAGCGTACCAGCATTATCAGTAACAAAGGATGCTAATAATGACAGATTTGTTATAAAACATTTTCAAAAACTATTCTCTTCACATAAATTTGTCATCAAAGAATATATCCTGCAGCAGATTCAATCATTTGCTGTGTATTTTAAAATCAACTAACCAGGAAAAGAAGGGGTTTTTTTGTGTTTTTTTTTTTTTTAAACCTGCCAGATATATGGGCAGAATAAAATTCAGGCACCTTGCACCTCAGGATGTCTCCAGCCATCACACTCGATGGTAACTTTCTAGTTAACAGCAAAGGCTAAAATGCTGTTTCTAAGCCTGTGCTCAAGCACTTGGTAACACTGCCTCCTTTCCCTACTTTTACTGAAATGTTGTAGCTTTTATTATTTCTGAGCGCTGGCACCTATAGCGATTATGGCACTTTGCTTTACTAAAAAGATACAAAATATAGATCCAACAGTGCATCATATAATGTAGCAAAGCAAGCTCCAGACCATGAGGTGTGCAACTGCTCCTTTTCTGAAATATTCTCAGAAGACTTAGAGACTCAGAAAGATTAGAGAATCCTTCTTTTTTCACATGTAATAAGTATGCTTTCATACCTTTAAAGGTCTTATCTCATCACAACGTTTAACATTAACTCGTCAATGTACAGTTCAACTCTGTGTCTAATGCTTATTCCTGCTTTTATTTAAACATATACTTGAAACCCATCGGCTGTGTTGGGAACACATGTCCAACATCTGTACTCTGACGTCCATTTGACGGATGGCCCACTTGGTGGATAAGGAATTGGCTGGATGGTCACACTCAAAGAGCTGCACTCAATGGCATGACATCGGAGTGGAGAGCAGTGACGAGTGGCGTTCCTCAGGGGTCGGTCTTGGGATGGGTGCTGTTTAACATCCTTTGTCGGCGACATGGACAGCAGGATTGAGCGCACCCTCAGCAAGTCTGCCGACGACACCAAGCTGTCTGGTGCGGTCGACCCACTGGAGGGAAGGGATGCTATCCCGAGGGACTTTGACAAGCTTGAGAGGTGGGCCTGTGCAAACCTCATGAAGTTCAACAAGGCCAAGTGCAAGGTCCTACACCTGGGTCGGGGCAATCCCAAGCACAAATACAGGCTGGGCGGAGAATGGATGGAGAGCAGCCCTGAGGGGAAGGACTTGAGGGTGTTGGCTGATGAGAAGCTCAACATGACCCAGCAATGTGTGCCTGCAGCCTAGAAAGCCAACAGTATCCTGGGCTGCATCAAAAGGAGCGTGACCAGCAGGCCAAGGGAGGTGATTCTGCACCTCTGCTCTGCTCCTGCGAGACCCCATCTGGAATACTGCATTCAGCTCTGGGACCACCAAGGTAAGAAGGACATGGACCTATTGGAGTGGGTCCAGAGGACGGCCACCAAGATGATCAGGGGGCTGGTGCACCTCTCCTGTGAAGTCAGGCTGAGAGAGTTGGGGTTGTTCAGCCTGGAGAAGAAAAGGCTCTGGGGAGACCTTATAGCAGCCTTCCAGTACCTA
>JAVKLA010000002.1:29408708-29419816 GCA_034782735.1 Sagittarius serpentarius | reverse complement strand
TGTGTTTTCAGTTCAGTATGAGAAGGATGTTGATAACACCCTGATGTTTTCAGTTGTTGCTCAGTCGTGTTTAGACTCAGTCAAGGACTTTTCGGCTTCTCACGCCCAGCCAGCGAGAAGGCTGGAAGGGCACAGGAAAGGTGGGAGGGGAGACAGCTGGGACAGCTGCCCCAAACTGGCCAAAGGGGTATTACATAGCATGGGACGTCATGCCCAGCTGGGTGGAGGGGAGGAGCACGGCTTGGGTGTTGGTCGGCAAATGGTGAGCAATTGCACTGTGCATCACTTGTTTTGTGTATTCCAATTCTTTTATTGTTATTATTGTCACTTTATTGCTGCTGTTAGTGTCATTGCTGGTTTCTTCCTTTCTGTTCTATTAAACTGTTCTTATCTCAACCCACGAGCTTTACTCTATTTTCTGATTCTCTCCCCCATCCCACTGGGGGTGGGTGGGGGTGGGTGAGCAGCTGCATGGTGCTTAATTGCTGGGTGGGGTTAAACCACAACACAAGGGCAGGTAGTGACAGGACAAGGGCTAACAGCTTTAAAATGGAAGAGGGTAGATTTAGATTAGATGTAAGGAAAAAAATTCTTCCCTGTGAGGGTGGTGAGGCACTGGCACAGGTTGCCCAGAGAGGTGGTAGAAGCCCCATCCCTGGGAACATTCCAGGCCAGGCTGGACGGGGCTTTGAGCGACCTGCTCTAGTGGAAGGTGTCCCTGCCCATGGCAGGGAGATTGGAACTAGATGATATTTAAAGTACCTTCCAACCCAAACCATTCTATGATTCTATGATATTTAAAATAAACACTTATCTTTAAACTCGCATATTAATTTTGCCTTTGGCATTATTTCTTTTACCTGATGCCCACATCTGAACTGCTGTAACTAAGATGGGTCAATATTTCACCTCCAATTGTTCTGAATGCTGCTGCATAACATTAAGCAGTGGTCAACAGTTAACAAAGCAATACGGACATTAATATAATTATTATTACTACGATTTCTGTTAATCAGGTTCATAATGGGAAAGTAGTTGCAACTTTACATATGGAGTAACCATTGCTCCTAAATTTCTAAGTATAGGGAAGGTAATCAGGCCAGTAGAATGGCTAATTCCAAACAATGTTTCTGCCATGATCAGTATTTTTCATTATACTCATGCTATAACCTGTTGATAAAGAAAATTGCTTCCCAACGCTAAGCACCTAAGTATTCTTTTGAACCATCAGTCTCTATATTCTTAGTCCTCCCTGATGTCACTGATTTTATCACTCAAATTCTCCAGCTCTTGCGTAGTATGCCAATTCGTCCCACGGATTTTAAAACACCCAGGAAGCACATTTTGTTGCCATACATTTCTTTCAGTTTCATTCATAACTCCTTTAAAAAAGGTGACCACCATGGACACATTCTTTATTTATCATCGTTTTGTCCTTTCTGTTGCTCTCTAAAGCTAAAGCCTTGTCTCATGGTCTCTCTGAGCTTCCTTTGAAATTCTTACCACATTTTACAAATTTCTTGCGGCCTTAAAGGTGACAAATCTTTACTGAGCACATTATTAACGGTGAATATCTATGATCAAGTTTTGTAATGATCTCTTATTCAGTAGTCTATAGGCATCTAGCCCCCAATTATTTTGTCTCTCTCTCTCATTAGGTGATTTTGAAAATCGGATTAAACTAACTAGTGATGAGTTCCAAGTCCTAGCAAACAAATGCCTAAGAAAACAGTTTCCGAGATAAAACTGGCTTCATAACAAAGGAAAGGGAGAGCAGAAACGTACATATGCAGAGACTTTTGGGCCTTGGCTGCTTCTTCCTTGGAACTGTATCGGACCACAGCATTCCCTTGCGTCAGGTTCAAGTGGAATGTTATTAGAGGGCCGTGTTGCAAACACAGTGTCCGCAGTGTGGAACCATCAATCTGGTAAGAGGGAAAGAGGGGAAAGGTTATCTGTATTTTTGTGATTATACTTTAAATGCTTGTTAACTGAACAAGTTTTAAAAGCTAAAGAATAAGTACAGGTGAAAGAAAAAAGAAGAATTTAATTATAGACTTATCACTGTCTTCACTGAGTGAGACATCCTGTCTTTTTAAGACTTCCCTACAGTCCAGTGCACAAAATTTCCCTATTTAGGTGATACAAATTATATCTATCATTAGAAGTCCAGAAATAAGTCAAAGGAAAAACACACTGTTCACAAATATAACTAAATTTTCCCCAAGATTAATTTGAATGTCTACATTCCAGGCTTTGTGGCTTCTTCCTTGTGAACGACACTACGTGGAGGACTAGAGGATTTGACAGATTTAGGAGAAGAACCAAAACCGAACCTATAGGAAAAGCAGATTTTACATGTCTGTATCTGCTTTAAAACATCATTCACCTCCAAACTTACACATACATAAATGGTGCACACTGAATGACTAATTACAGTCATAGAAGTTCATACTTGATTCGACAGCACTTTGAAAACTTAAATTCCCTGTAGAAGACAGACACTTGTATTAAAATGCAGAATAATTATTTTACCTTCAAATGAACCAAGTGACCCAGGTTGATAAATGTTGTTCTTATTTCTCAAACATGACAAGTCTCTTTCTACAACTAGTTATGTGCAATTTGATTTACCTGGGGTGTGAGGTTTCGAAGAACCAGCCAGCTGCTTGTTCTCCCTGAGCTGTCAGTACTCCATGCAGAACCTACAATACAAATTCCACAACAAAACATTTTATCATGGTGTGGAGAACACATTGCAAGAAGAAAACTTACCTGGAATCTCAACATACCAGCAAGCATTACTGCTACTGAAAACAAATCCTACAGCAGTTTCCTCACATCTTGATTTATTGTCGTCTTTGGAACGAAGGTTGCTGAATGAAACTCTGCTTTGCTTACATTTAAAAGATCTGTGGCGTTTTTCACATTCCCACAATAACTATTAGAAACTAGCGGACGCAGGTATGACACTGCAACAAACTATCTTCAGGTTACATGAGAATTAACCTGGAAGACACAGCTTAAAAGCAATTCAGATGCCCAAGCTCAGATTGCTGCTTGCTATTGAAGATTTTTATAGCACTGCAGCATTCTGCTGTCTTGCCAATGATAGATTAATGTATGTGACTCCTCTGTTTTGAGTATTTCTGCACTGACAATGTTCTGATTAAAGATACAAGGACATAACCAACAAAACCTGCTTTTCCAACTTCAGCCTGGTGTTTTAAAATGAGAAACTGTACAGGCTAGGTATTGATGAGTGGCATTTAGGAAACCGCAGTACTTCCGTAGTCACATCCGTGACCACACAGGCTCCAGAGACAATCCTAGCATCAGCAATATCTGCCCACCAGGTGGGGTGTTGGTGAAGAAAACAGATACAAAATAAATGGCAAGAAGAAGGAAGAACATTTAACTCCCAACTTAGTGAAAGCAGATTAATATAATAGTCAGCTTTATATAAAAAATAGGTGTAATGCTTACTTTTGAAGCTGAAAATACTTCACAAACAAACATGGCATATATATTTATATAGCCAGATCCACGGTTTCTCATATTTATATTTAGCACAACAACAACTTCTATAAAAAAAGAGCCTGCGTGAAAAAACACTTAAAGACATTCCCTGAGGGCCCTGCAATGCCATCAGGTCCTAAATGCTTCACACCCATGCTCCAAAAATGTGTTCTATATTAAATTCCATGGGCTGATTTGCTCATCTTGAAGCCTTGTAGGCAGTCATAGATCATGCCACAAAACAAGAAACATGTTTAAAAGACATTTTTAGAAATTAAGGAAATGGAAAAAATCCTAGTTGGGAGTTCAGTAATTGAGCAATTCCTAAGTAAAATTACTAATATGACCACCTGAAAGATGACAGCTTAATTTACAACTTATCCTAACTAAAATAAACAGACATGAGCTTCACCCCCAAAACAGAAACACTCGTATTAAACCTCAAGTTTCTGGAGCCTAATACACCGCTATGGGGTGCCTCACTATTGTAACACAGAACAAAAGCAAAACAATTATAAACAGAAGGCACTGGGTGTTAGAAAACACAGAAGTCAAGAGTACCAGAGGAGTAAGAGCTGGTCCAACCCAGGGGACTGGCACCCCATGTAGATGATGGCTTGGTGTTTGTTAAGCCTGGAGGTGGTCTTGTAGGAGCAGTAGTGTTTCTGGGTACCTTCCATAGTTCATGGGATAGAGAGGCTTGTGTGTGAGAGATGGGGCCAGAGGACCACGTAGACTTGATGTCTGACAATTTACCTGCAATAGAAAAAAAATACATTTGTGTATTTTTAGTTAGCAACAACAGTTAAACCAAGTAGGATGGGTAATCATCAAGCTTCTGCACTGACTACATTCTTCCAACTTTTCAAGAGAGAAAAGAATAGCATTCTGTACCATCCAGTGGTACAAATCCTATATCCTTTGAAAGTACTTTCACTAGTATTTACATTTTCAAAGAATTTTTTATTTAATGAATCTCCCAACACCTGCTACATACAGAGTTCCCTTTTTAAAATCTCTTACTATTTCGCTTTCTCATAAAAGACGATACATGAAAATGGACTTAAGTATTTGAAATCCAATTTAATCAAAATCATAATGAAACACTTCAAGATTGTCTCTCTCAAAGGTTTAATAGAACTTAACCACTTCTTCTTACACAACTCATTTTATCTAATATAAAGTAACTAGTATATCCTTATGTTTCTTCTGATATATTATTAAAATCCCAAAGATCAAAGACCAACAAAAACTATATTTCTGAATATTCAAAGTAATAGATATTCTTTTTTCCAAATGTCTGAGAAAAAACAAAGTCTTCAGAAGATCAGACCATATCACAACCTGTCACTATTTGTAACTTTTTACTGTTCAGCTTGTTGTTTCCCTAATCAGCTTTTAAACTATCTTACTACTGTTCCTGCCAAATCAGTCTTATAAAATAATAGAAACCCCAAGAATAACAAATACAGTTTAGCATTCGGAGTGGCAGACGAAATTGATTCAAATTATGGCTACCAAAACAAAACCCTTTATTCACCTTTAGACTTACACATCCCTGCCTTTTTTCCTTGTACCAACGTATGTTGTGAAATTAAGAGTCCAATTTCCTTGTCATAGCACAGTGCCACCATTACTAACATCAGCAGCATGTAATTTACTGGAACGGACTGAAATGGTCCATTCGTTGTGTCTTCTGCCACAGCAAATGATACTGTGATTATGCTGCCTTAATGCTTTAATGTTGATTTCAGACAGTACGAAAGTACTTGGTCTGACAAAGTCCAAGATGGAAAAACCTTGTGAATTTTTTTAAAAGCAGATTTGAACTGGCAGATTAAGCTTATACTGAATCAGTGCATCGCATCAGGCAGCCACTGAGGCTTTTTTATTAGTCCTAAAGCCAAATTTACCAGTCTCCAAATCACAGCCTCAGTTATATACACACACACTCCCCAAATTGCCTCTATTTATCTATATCATTTAACTCAATGATTTTATATGAATCATAACAATTTAAGCAAAAGGACAGCCACCCTCCCATCTTCTTGCAAATGGTAGCAATAAAAATAATTTGACAATGATGATGAAGACATTAACAAGGGTAAAATGGTGGGGGGAAAGGGAGAAAGGCTGAGCTTTAGAACTCAGAGCAGCTCAGCCTGCGATGTAGCACGATACATGCACACTACCACAGATTACATGTTGCTATATCACTGCTTCTCATGGGGTTAACACAAAGATTAGATGACACTGCAAAAAAAATAAAAAGCAAATAAAGCAGAAGTGCATGGCAGATAAAAGAAAATCAAGCCATTCCTTTCTTTTCCTTTAATTCAGTAAAATATTTCAAACAAACTCTTTTTGTTTTGCATTCTGCAGTATGACCTGGAGGTTGCACTTCCCTTTATTCAAAACGGAGGGTTTTCTCTAGATATGAAAATGCTAATACAATCCATACAACAGCCCCAACACATTTTTATAATGCGACAAACTGGCTATTTAGGTAGCCAGTTTGCAACCGAAGTTTCCATGATTTGCACAGAGAGATGCTCCAGAATTTATAGCTCATTGAAAAGAATGAGGTAATTATTTAGACCATCCACAAGCTCAGCCATATAGGGGAGCATCAGGCTTTGGATTGACTATTAAAAGACATTTAAAAGCCCCAAACCCAACCCCCTCCAGAGCTATGCAAGAGTACCTCCTTGAGGTACTACTTTTTCCTGAGCTGAAGATGGTTCACTTTTAACAGTGAATTTATTATCAGCTCTTACTGGAAGCATCTAGTAGTGGCATTTCTACTGAGGTCTTAGACAATATTCCTCCTCAAAGTTGCAATGGAAATAGTCGTTAAGAGATCTCGATGCCAATACAGAGCGAAAGCATGTGGCACCAAGTGGAATAAATACATTTTTCCTTCGCACAATTCCAGGCAATACCATCCAACGCTCACCACTGAAGAGCTGCCAGGAGAGCTGCCTACCTAACACAGGACAAAAAATAAATATGTTTCTGTCTCTAGTAGCACTACTATAATAACTGGGAAAGCACTTTCTAGGGCCTCTTCTCAGAATGCAGAAGGATGTGAAAGTAGAAAGGCCATTTTTCGTACCTGCAATGCTAGGTGCGGATGCAATGCTGCTGAAAGAGCTACTGTAGCCGGAGGCACTAAGCGGCCAGGCACTCGATGAAGGCAGCGTGGCATTCTGAGATGATGTTGGGGATGACCCTGCAGAACCAGCAGAGAAGCAACTAAGAAAGATGGGCATAATGATGTTTGGTGTGACATAAGCAAATCTATTATGTGCAAATACAAACCATGCAAGGCATTTTCCTTAATCAGCCTGGTCTCTGAATTCTAGGAATGAAATGTTATAGAAAGCATGATAAAGTGAAGCAGAAGTCTTTAGTAGAAAAGAAAAGAAAGCCAGCACAGTAGCAAATGTACTAGCACCTGTGCAGAAGATAAATTCTGCATTTCCTTTAAGGTACGTGACTCTCTCAAAAAATCAGTGTTACACTGTTCAGTCTCAAGGAACAGGCTTCATTTACGAAGGTGGTCTGCCAGCTGACTTAAGCAATGGCAACTGTAGATGAGCACAGATGTATATGATAAACTAACCTCTTACCATGGGTGATTTGTCCTTAATTACTCGAGGTAAGCACTTCTCCTACATTCTAATGCCCACAAACATCTTTAGATTTTTGCAGGCTTTCAGCAAAGCAAGGATGTATTTTAGCAATCTCTTCTCAAACTGATAACATTAAATGAAATAGCCTGAAACCATCTTGGTAAATCATTTACAATCTGAGGAGCTATCTAAGCACACATACAATTTCCTTACTGGCAGCAAATGAAAGAAACTGAACATAAAATACCTTCATTATAAAGACCACAAGAGCTGGAAGTATTCTCTCTAGCCACCAACAAAATTAAGTGTCTATCCAAGGTGACTTATCATTCATGACATAGATGGACTGTGATACTGAAACATCTTTAACTGACTAATGAAAATTGGTGAGTTCTTTGGAAAAGAGCGCTATACTGAGGCAGAAGGGAGCAAGTAAAAGGATGACCTCATCCCTCACAGCTCAATAAAAAACACAGGCCACATTTTCAACTGCAATAGCAACCAACCAAACTTCACCTTATCCAGACTCACTGCGCTCCACAGGACACACCAATACAGACATCAGTCTCAAGCAAAATAACTCGGTATCAAGGCCTTCTCTGGAAATAATCTATTCCCCAGGCAGGAGTGAGGGAATTATATCAGATTCAAACGCCCATATGCCCACAGAGCTGAAACCATTCCTGATTCCATGCGGCTAAGACTTCCAGCTCATAGTAGCTGACCCTGCAAAGCTTCATTAGCAAACAGGGTAAAACAAAAAATAAACCCAAAAGCCTATCTAAGTATACAATGCAAAGACAGTAGATGCCACAGTCTAGCCCTCTAAATGAAGATCAGCTCTGTTAATACAATCCATTTACTTCAAGCTGTAGTATTCAAAGTCTCTTCCTGGCAGCATGTCATGAAAGCCCCAATCTCATATGGAGGGGTACTGACAATAACAGGTAATTTTACCTAGAAGCAAACACCTAGGTTATACGAGCATAAAGAAACAGATTCAGCAACTACATTTTTTATTAAAATTATATTATTAACAAGCTAAAAAGCTAATGAGGAAAGGAAGCATACAAGGACCCCAACAGTCACTGCTTTTCAGGAGGTTTTGGCTCTTGAAGGCCTGTTTACTCCTGCAAAGATCATCTACACCGACCCTCTCTAAGTAGTGTCATTATTTCTTCATTCCACAGAGAGATTATACACCAACAGAGGTAATGTATACTTTCCTTCTATGAAGGAGGAAGACCTGTTGTAGGTATCATCTAACTTACATGTATAGCTCTGTAGGGCCAGGCTTTTGGTCTAAAGGGAGTATTTCTTGAGTGCATCATATCTGAACTGTGACTGAATTATGCCTTTATGCTTCTCTTTTTATAACTTCAAACCATCCAGGTTGCCGGCCCCTTGAAGTACACTTGGGTCATTAGAAGTTAATACAACATTACTCATGCACACATACTTTGTGTTTCAGCTTAAACAAAGATTGCTTTCTGGTAAGAGACAACTAAAATCATTCAAGGCAATGAAAACCCCTGCCTCCTTTCCCTCACGTTTCACAGCCCTTCACCTGAATTAACAAGCCCAGAGCTGGAAACCCATTTCAAGGATAGTTCTGATTTACAATCTACACAGGCATCACAGGTGTAACTACTAGAATAAAACAGACATTTTTAATCCTGACAGGTCCTTCTTTACAACCTGGTTATACTATTCCTGTGCATATTAGGGTGCTCCAATAAAGTGCAGATAATTTGCCTATTTTGGCATGCTGATGAAAATTAAACCAAGCCACTTTTCCCTTGATCCACTTTCAGTACATCTAGTTAACAAGTAGCATTGTCCCAGTGGTTTATTGTTTTAGAGAATATTCTTTTAGTTCTGTAGTAAGCACTGCCAAGACAAAAGGAATGGAAACGGCACTGGGAAATACTAGTTTACCAGTCAATTCCCTATTTTTTCTTTTCTTTGATGGTTTTGGGGATAAACCAGCTCTCATTTATTTTGCTGACTGATCTTCTAACAAAGCTACAATTAATTAGTGTGACAGAAGCCTACTGTCTCAGCAACAACTATTGTATTGTGTCTTCTGAGTATTTCACAAAGCGTATGTAAGAGGTCGGTCAGTATAGAAAGCAAAATCTTGTTCAAAACAAAGTGTTACAGGTTACAAAAACTTGCAGTGACCACAGAAGTTTATGTTACATCTCACAGTCTTTTCCAGTATAAAAATATTTACATTCCCATGGAAAACCAGAGACTTCTTATAGTCCCATATTTAAATCAAGTATTTCTGGATTTTCAGTGAAAATTCAGAGCAGAAGCATTACTAGATTAGAATTACATGCAAAAAAATACTACATCCGTAATAAATGAAGTCAACTTTTTTGGAAAGGGAAAAAAAAAAGCATACACAGATGTTAAAGTAATTTGTGTGTTTACCTCCACTCTTGAGAAGATAGCGATTAACATCCTGTATCGTGGTGTTTATGGTAGGCCCAGTTGGAACACTTCCAGGAGTAACATCAGGGTCATTTTCAGGATCAATATTCTGCAGTCCTTTCCACGGCACTCCTGGATGAAACTCTGTTTCAAATATAATAAAAAGAAGAGTATATAAATTCGTAATTTTCCAAAGTTCCGTGTATCAGAAGGCATGAGGATTTAACAAATAAAACCAACAATACGTTTTAAGGACATCAGTTTAACACAAATGCTTTGTATTTTGTTACCTGGTGGCCAGTTTATGCTGGAGCCATTGGAAATTTTATCACTATCGGTTTTGGCACGTGACCAGCTGTGAGGAACAGCTACAGGTGGACTGGCAGGCGATTCACTGTTTTGAATCAGATCATACCGGCCATAAGAGTCATCAATGGAGGACTTTCCCGGAGGACCAATACTTAAACCTCCAGGTATAGCACCTGTAATGAATGAAATGGAAAGGCTTTGTTTAGGAGTGGGACTAATCTTGGGTATGAAATTTCATCAGTCCCTGTATTTTGTTATTGCTGTAATTACTAGTAAGGCTTCAGAGGCTGTTAAGCCATGCTTACTTTGTTTATATTTTAATTTTCTTTCTGTATTACAAAGATAAAAAAGAAAATTAAAATATAAACACAGTAAGCAAGGCTAACAGCCTCTGAAGCCTTACTAGTAATTACAGCTGTGAGATACACTACACCACTGGTACAATCTAGACACTCAAGTTAAAGAAATTCGCATTACATTACTGCCAAAAAGAGACTAAGTAATTCAAATCATTACACTGATGGTAAACAGGAATTTGCTGAGACAGCATACTAAGGAATATCACTGTAGGCAAGCCCTCTTCTCATCCTTCTCAAGGTGTTCATTGCTGACGGGATGGATGATTTGAAATGGCCGTTCTCGTGTTCCTACAAACTATCACACAACAATTTGGCACAGGCAGTACAGCGACTTGCAGAATAAAAAACTATTGTAAAACAAGTAATTCATGCTGCTCATAGTAAAACCCAGGATACAATAAAGTTAACAGAGAACCATTTTCTAACAGAATAAACTTGGTACAGGAAATAAAGGAATAAACGACTCAGGATACTAGAGGCATTAGGGATAAAGGTGTTCAAACAGATTAGCAATCTCTTCTGGAAAAACATGAAGTTTGTGCTGCTGACTCCCAGGGTAGGCAATTATGTAATCCATTATGCCTTTGTACAGGACTGGCTGTGAAAGGTTGATGATATTGGAAAAACTGTGGGATAAAGCGAACGTAAAGTTTTTTTGGATTGAAGGTATGCAGACCTGGAGTAAGGGAAAGCTTGTGGGACTTGTTTTGCCAACACTAATGGCTTGTTTTACTTGAACTCCCATGTTCTGAGCAACAAAATTCAGCAAATCAAAAAAAAAAAAAAAAAAACAAAAAAACAAAAACATTCATACATTCCATGTAGGAAGTGATAGTTGCAAGAAAAT
>JAVKLA010000002.1:29396449-29408608 GCA_034782735.1 Sagittarius serpentarius | reverse complement strand
TAATGGATTTTTTTACTTGAACTCCCATGTTCTGAGCAACAAAATTCACCAAATGAAAAAAAAAAAAAAAAAAACAAAAAAACAAAAACATTCCTACATTGCATGTAGGAAGTGATAGTTGCAAGAACTTCAGTGCATTCTTGAATGTGATGGCAGAAATAATCTTAAAAATATCACAGTCTCAAAGAGAACTCAAAGAGCGCTCTGTACCAACCATTTATGAGCACTTACCGAAAATAGTAATATGAGAAAAAAATTACAATTGCAATATGACTCAAGTCTCAAGAAGCCAGACTGACACAGAGATTAAAGGCGACATACCATGCTTGCTGGAGTTCTGGTCAAGCGAAGAAGCAGCACTAGACAGATTATCCATTGAGTTGGGGTGTGTCCACTGAGGAAGGCGAGACTGGGACTGAGAAGTGTCCTTCACTGACAAACCACCAGTAATGTCCATGTTATTTACATTCATGTTCGGGTTCAGTCCAGCTAAGGGGAAATAGGTCATTAGAAATCCGTAATATACTGGAGGCTTAAAAGGTGTGTTTAAAAATCCAGCTAAAGAAATTATTAAACATTGATTTTCAGACATCTGTACATATGCATAATAATTTACTATGCACATTTTCAACCTGCTGTCAAGAACTTTTGCTTTTATGAGAACACCAATAGAACTCCCATGAATTCAGAAAATGTTAAAACTTTGCTGAAAGGAAAAAAGAAAAAAGATGTAGCTATAATATTTTAAAGCTGTCAGTATTTCTACTTGCGGCCTCTTCAGTTGTCTCAGAAAAGGCATTCTGGAAAAACGCACTGGAATGCTACATTTAAACCAGGGAAGAATTTGCAGCATTCCACTGCTAAGCCAAAATATTCCTAATGTCTCACCAGCGCACCCTGATGACATCTGCCATTTTATTTTGCTAACAACATTTTAAAAATCCCAAACAAAGCAACTAATTAAAAGGTGATATAAGCAGTTGCTATTCATCAGAGCGGGTATTGTACTATTTGGGCATATATTTTGTATACACAGAACAAAATAACTCGGAATATATTTAAGGAATAATTTTGACATGCTTCTGTGATGCGAATCTGGGTCCTTTTTGATACATAATCTTGAATGTTACCAGATCACAGGAAGCTGAGATGTGATAAGAACCTCTGACTTAGGCCTTTAATTTATAGGTTCTTTTGCCTTCTGATGCTCCCTGCTATAACAGCTCACCATAACAGTCAGAATTACCTTCTTAACTGCTGCACAGTAGATAAAGCTTGGCAATTCTATTGTACACAGCATAAAGAGAGTCACAAAGAGATTAAATTAATTCCTTTATGACATAAATGAAGTCTGTAGCATACATCAAGCAATCACAGAAAACAGGTCTGAAAGGTTGTTCCATTCACCCTGTCTCAAGGCTGAATCGATTATTTTGACATCAATCATATATGACAGATCTATGTCTAACCTACCACAAAATGACTGGTGTGGATTTCAGAAGCTTCCCAGACAATTTATTCCAGTACTCTACTTTGCTTAAAGCAAATAAGCAATCCTTAATGTTTAACTAGATCTCCTTTTATGCAAGAAAAGTTTATTACTTCTAGCATTAACCACATGCCAGAAAACTTCTTTGAAGCTATCTTTTAAATTTTTGAAGATTCCTGCATGCCTCTTAAGTCTTCTCTTTAGACTAAAGCGAGCAGAGGATTTCATTTTTTCCTTAGCAGTCATGTTTCAAAAACATCTCCTGAACTGCACAACACCCGTTCTGCATGCCTTCAAACTGATTTGCATCTTTCTTGAAATAGATTGACCAAAATTGATGCCTTACCAGTGCCGATTAGAGTGGAAAGATGACTTTGCATGACTTCCAGATGATATTCCTGTTTATCAGTATGACATTTGTGTATTTTACAACATGACACTGTTAATTTATATTTAGTACATAAATAGCACCATATGTAGACAGTTAATTGATCAAATCTTCTGTTCTGATATTTGTAGGCAGAGCACAGGTGAGCAAATACAGCCCTCCTGAACAGCTACCAGATAGGCATGCAGTGCCAGGGTTTTGTTTTGGCATTTCAGCATTATTTAATAAATGTATCTTTTGTCTTTCTGTATTTGTTATACTGTGGAGCAAAACATTTAGATGCTGAATTAATGAAATATACTCCCTCTGCCTTTTTCATATGGAACTGCTTTAATGAAGGACGCTTACCAAGAGGGTAAGGAGCAAAGGTGTTCGGTGAAGACTGTTGCTCTTTGGTCTGCAGGTCAGGTAGGCCGGGAGCCTGGGGATGGGGTGAAAAGCTATCCATGGCTGATTTGCCTGCAGAGGGGTGCAAAGATAGATGTGGAGGGGGAGGCTGCTGCTTCATAAGCAGGGCCTGGGCCAGCTGGCGCTGGTGCTGCTGGATCTGCTGCTGCATGTTATTGATTGTACGTGCAACCTGACAAGAAAAAAATACCAGTAAATGCTCAATTGAACAAAGACACTAGATTTCTTGTGCCTTTCTCTACAGTGAAATTACACAATACATCTCTCTACCAATAAAAATTGACTGTATTAAGAGTTGAAGAGCTTTCCTCCAATAACTGAATGCTGTGAAATAGCTTTATTACTCTAGCACTCTTTCCTTTTCAATACTCAAGCCATGCACTGTCTTATTGTTTTTAAGGATGCTTTAGCCGCTTTGGTATAATGCAGTGCAATCTCCTTAAGCTATTGAAACCAAACTGTAAGGGAGAGATTGAACCGGCAGGCAAACCTACTTGCTGCTCCTGTTGTCTCATGGGTCCGGAAACATTACGCTGAGCCTGTAACATCTGCTGCTGGATTTGTAAACGTTGGTACGCCTACAAGAGAGAAACGAGAGGTCAGAGGTCCTGACATACACTATAAGCCGAACAAGCTTGCTTGAACTGCTCTGGTACATTATAAATTAGAAAAGACAGAAACATTGGAGTTTTCTGAAAACAGTCAATGAAGCACCAGCAACAATCTTGTAACGAATGTATAACAGATTTAAGTCCAGTGTTCATCTTTTTTTTTTTTTTAAAACCAAACACGTCAATAAACCGATGAGTAAGTTTGTGAGCAGTAAGTAGTCATTAAAGATAGGAACCTTTTTCTTTTTCCTGAAAAAATTGTAACACAAAGCAGAAATTAAAATAAGACATTTGTAATATTATACGAATAGGATAAATACCAATAGTTATTTTTGTTTTGGCCATTTTGAGTTCTGACAACACTTCGTATTTAACCAGTTGTGCTGCTTTATTCCAGACGAATTCCACAACTTTAATGTGGTTAACTGGGCAGTACATTCCCCCCCCCCCCCCCCAAGGTGTTTCTCTGAAACACATGACTTTAAAATCCAAAGGAGCTCTGTAAAGATATTTTTCAAGTAGCTGGGTACTCTTCAGTTATTACCATGGAGATCAGTGCTGTGCTACTCAAAACCAGGAAACATAACCAGAAATGAGTAACAGTATCAAAGTGTTACTAATAAAAGAGTTTGACTAGCACATTGAGATCAGCAACTAAGCTAGTTGGTCATCCTCAATTTTATGTTTAACCCTAGCAAATACTGACTTACTGTTAGCAGAATCTCTTTCTACAATTTTCTTAAAATCCAATTAAGTATTTTCACACACACGTGCAAAATTTGCAAATACAGCAGAAGTACTCAACTTTTAAAAAAACAGTAGTTCTTATCACATGATTTGTTTAACCTTCATTCCATTACTAACAGGAAATTTACCCTACACTTTATTATTTATTGAGGCAACTGAAGGAAGTTCTCCAGGTAACTCAGGCGACCAGCACTGCTGAATTTCTCTCTTGTTGTGACACAAATCTCCCAGCTGGTCAATCAGTTGCACACGTTGGCATGAAACACGCAGGTTAGTGCTGTTTGAGAATATACTATGTTACTCATACCAGTACGAAGGCAACTGACTTTTCAGTTCCACTGATCAGCTCTAAAGGATAATTATTCCACAAATGACCATTTATAAAGCCTGAGGCAAAACCCATGATTTTGTTTCTTTAAAAAGAAACTCTACCAAAGAAATCAGCATCTGATTGTTTTAAAGATCTGTCATGTCCATTTAAGAATTTAGTTAGCCATTCTCTTATTTTACCTTCATGCCTTCAATTCTGATATAGAGCTTATTTGCCATGTCTTTTAACTTACCAGCTGCAGCTGATAGAGCTGGTTCAACATCGTCATATGCTGAGGATTATTAATTGGCGAGGTTAACTGTGCAGGGCTGAGACCAATGTTTTTTGCTGCAAACTGCAAAAGCTGTGCTTGAACCTAAGAAAGAGCAGTGAATTAAACATTGTACATTTACTTTTAACACTGGCAACTGTGTAAGCCATTAACATAAGAGTCACAAGACATCAGCTGGAAAATATGACTATTACCAGAAGTAGTACTGTGAACTATCAAAAAATTAACAAGAGGCTCTAATACAAATGTTAATAACGATATTCAAACGTCCATTTATAGAAAAAGAGCTGAGAACAAACTCCTCAGCTCTCTAGAAACACGTACTTTTTGCAAAAAGGAACACAAGAATGTGCCCACTCCGACAACGTACAGAACACACACATGAGAACACCTTACCCATGTAACATGCTTACTGGCTAGTAAATAAATCAACACACAGCCAGGCAACAGTAGCTGCAAAGCCTCAGGAACATCACAGAATGCTTATGGAGAGGAGAGTGCGTATGGAAGGGTTCCAGGTAAAGGGAAAACTCATGACTAGAAGTGTCATCTAACCTGAGGGGATAGAAACTGAGGCACTTGAGCACGAAGACTAGGCTGGGATGAATTAAGAGGTTGCACTGGCGGTTGCTGCGGCTGTTGCATGGTCCTGGCTTGTGCTGCTCCGCTATTGCCAAACATACCCAGATTGCCACTCGGTATCTACAGCAGGACAAGAAAGACATCGGCATTTAAAGACATCAACCAACATACAACCTGGAAGTTATTTACCTGTGCGGTCTTCATCCTCAGCGATTATGACAGGCACAGGTAAAGAAACCAGTACATACAGACTTCATTGACAATCAGGTTTAGAATCAGCTGTGGCAAAGATCGCCACGTACCCCAGCACCCCAAGCCCCCAAAACTTTGTGCAGATGCCTGAACAAAAGAAAAGGTAGCTGAAGTTGAAGGTCGCTTTTATAAGGATGCATAACCCTAGAGGGTCACAAGGTGAACAATGAAAAGTACTCGCCAAAAATGTTTGTATTTGTGTAGCAAGGGACAGGAGAATGGAGTCATTAAATTCACAGCATCCCAATCCTTAAATTATCTAGGCAGTTTTCATACTTAGTCATTTTACAAAGCTATTGATAATGGACAGGCTATTACTGCAGTCTCCGCTTCTGAAAGATATGTTTAATGGGCTATAAGTGCTGGACAAGTATTGCTGCTAGAAAACTAACTTTAAAAGAATATACATAGTAAAAGCCACCATAGAATGATATTCAGAGTTTTTCTGTGCTGTTACTTCTTTTATCTTTGCTGGAACTTCAATTTATATGGCAAAACTAACCTTTCCATAATCAACAGTAGTTTAGGGCCTCTCAGTCTCATGATGTTTATCAATCTTCCCCTCCACCTCCTTTCCTTTTCTTTGCCTTTCAGCGTGTTCCACCCAGGGGCCAGAACATCCCTCTTGCCACAATGCTCTATTTGACCAGAGGTGCTAAGAGCAGTTTCTTTCTTACTACCTGTCAAAGCTCTGAGATGTCTTGACACTTACGGCAGGAATAAAAAAGCCCCCATCACTTCTGGCCCATCTCATCACTGAATAATTACACCAGCCAGGAAAGACGAATAAGAGCAATGTCTTTGCCTGAGAGTCTGTGACAATTAGCAATGCCTCAAAAAGAAGAAACCTCACATCAATCAAGGTAGAACTATACCAGGGTTCAATGGTATAAATCCGTAATACTACAGTCTCTTCTCAATGGATGTGTGTAATTAGCAGGCTAATGCGAAATGTTTACACAGCAGGTACTAGTTTCTCCACTGATACTTCTTGCGAACAAAGATGTTGCACACACTTTCAGTTTAAACGACCGTTTTCCCCACGGAAGTGACGGGCACTAGCAGCAAGTCCAAGAGAGCTGAAATTCAACGTGGGATCTTCCCCAACAGCCTTACCTGTCTAGAAGAATTCAAGTTTTGCATGCCCAGCCCTGAGGCAATCCCGCCCAGGGTCTGATTAGGGAGTGCACTGTTTGAAAGGGGGAGCTTCAGGCTTGGTGAAGGCAAAAATGGTGAAGTAGTGGGCTCTTCCACTAGGCCGCCATCCTGATTGGAGAAAGAAAGGGTGAGCTGTGTGCGGTGCCCAGGAGCAGACAGTGCACAAAACAGTGTCCCATGGAAATAGAAAAGGGCATGGATGAATAAAAGTATTAAAAAAAAAAAAAAAAGGTATGAATAACAAGGAATGAAAGTATGGAGTGAAGGGAGAAGAGAGAGAAAAATAGGATTAAGGTACTGTTTTTCTTTACTTTGTTACACTTAATCCACAAATGCACAATCACCCTCACCCACCTCTCCAGAAGAAAAGGCGGGATTCTAGCAACTGATCGCAGAGCTATCATGCAGCCATCTCCTCCTCCCACCTTAGATTTTTCTCCTCTCTTCTCCGCCAGATTAAAAGGTGGACAGGGAAGACACCCAGCACACTTCAGGGGAGTCTTCTGTTAGTTTGCTAAACTCTCAGCAGCGGACCACAGACATATGACATACTGCTTTTGCTAACCCAGAAACTGGGAAAGGCCAGAGCAGCTTATTTGATACCAGTCTGCATTTGGTTCCACATCATAGCTCTGCTCTTAAAAAAGCATTTTTGCATTAATCCCCTTTCCTAACTGAGACACATGAGCCTCCTTTAATATTCACATAGCACTGAGTTATTATTATCCACTATGAAACACTACACTCTAACGCACCCAACGAACACAAAAATACTTAAAACTAATAATGATAATGTTGTCTGGGTAGCCTTCCTAGGAAAGCGATTAAGACGCTGCCTGAACACCCCCCAGGAGGAGGCAGATTTTAGCAAGACATAAGGAGCCCCCTCTGATAACCAGGCTGTAAGGAACCGAGGTTGAACACGGATACGATGCGCAGAAGGCAGCCCCCGCGGGGGGCAAACAGCAAGTCAGAAAATAAAATAAATCATATAATCCCCAATCAAACAGGTAGGTATATAGCTAGTATTACAGTGGGGTACCGAGTTCTATCTCAAACTGTGCTTTGATGTCTGGGAAGCCTGCGGCAAGCATGATCAAATAACACTGTGTACAAAGTAGAGCTCCAAAAACAGGCAGAGTGAAAAATCTTTAATTTGCAGTGTGCTGGACTGGTGTTTTTCAGGCAATATATTCACTGCAAAGAAACGCTTTCAAATAGGTGAGGAGCTAGGTTATTTCAACCAATAAATTCAATGCCCCAGAAGATTGTGAGATACTGATAAGCCTCCTTTGTCAAAAAAGCAGCCCAGTCCGCTAACCAGATACCCAAACAAATGACCTAATGCAGTAAGCACGCTCCGTAAATTTTATGTTCTAAGTTAATCCTGAAAAACGCATTTTCAACAGCTCTCCTTTGATGCAAAGAAAAAGTTTCCTTACTATCAGGCAAAGTGACACTTGACATGCTATCTGACTATCCTGAGGGGGACACTGACATTTTCTAATGATATCCCCAAGGTCTTTCAGCTCAAGATATTTCACATTCTACTGGACATCAGTCACACTCCACAAACGACTGCAGCTTGCATGACAGTAACAGGTTCAAGGATTTCTCCTTAGATCACAGACATATGTTTACAATCCTGCCCTTCCCCCTTTAAAGTGAAAATAATTTCAAGCTTCGTGCATGCTGTCTCCTTCAGATGCCATTGTTTCCTATGTGAACAGACCTATTGACCGTGAAAGACGAATGCAATCCTTCTCTGCCCCCAAAATTTATTCAAGTCTTGTCTCATTGACCTTACTTTCTTCTCATTTTGGAAAAAGCCAGTGCCAGGGACAGTGGAGACCCAGGCATCTAATTTCCAGAACAGGCAGGCTCTTGCTGCAAGGCCACCTTCACGAGTGTGTTCCTTGGCTGAACTGCAGCAAATGTCTTTTGTAGCAAGTTTATAACATGTTGGTCGCATTCACTTTGTTCTATTTTTCTAGATTTGAACTTGTTGTAAGGTGCCAACTGTGCTGCACAAACCTGTGCTCTGTAAGTGGAACTGAAATCAATTCATTTAACATAAAGTATTTTAGTCGGTCAACATAAAGTACTCATAAGTCATTCTCAACCTAGACTAAGTGATACCTTTACTGCTGACAATGGTTTGTGGCCCATTATTTTTCAGGCTCCTTCATGCAATAATTGTTTCCTGAAGAATAATCTTTTCTACCGAACCTTTCCTCTTCAGTGATTTTCTTACAAATTGATGGTACATTTCTCCCTCAGGCTAATCAATTAAACAAATCCCCTACATCTTCATTGCCAACATTATGCTCAGTCCAGCACTGCTTTTAACTTTTTTGAAGGGACTTGGCAGAACTGTAAAATCCTACTGGTAGTAGAATTTCCTTCTACAGTTATCCAACACAAAGCACCACACTGGTGCTCAACAATACATTACTTTTAGGACTTCGGAAAGTCTCTCACAATAGTCTCACGTACTAAACATGACAGAATGCAAGCAGCATTACTCAAAGATTTTTTAGCCCTGTGAGATACGGACAATTTAGCAGACGATTCCTGGACACTTTGGCAGTCACCTGCCAACAACTGCCACTTCATGAATCAAAACGTCCCAACAGACAGATGCGAGACTGATGAATTTGCCAGAGGTCTTTATACAAAGTCAGTTACAGAAGTGGTTAGTAGAAAATACACATTAATAACTTCTTAAAACAGAAAAATAACTTTTCCAAAAGAGGAAGTTGAAATAATAAAATCTCACCTCAAAATAAATTCTCTTCAAATCTGACAGGAGTTAGGTACAGGCAAAAGAAACTTGTAGGAAATGCAGTACTCAAAGAAGTACTCATCACTGGTCTTTTTAAGTTTGAAAACATGGGAATATGAAAGAGGTTTCAAAATTTGGAAGTTCAAAAAAGAAACAATCACTGGATCATAGGAAGCAGAGATGGAAGAAAGAAGAAGAATAAGAATTTAAAAGTCAACCTTAAAATTCTAGTGATCATCATCTAATTGCAAGGGCTACAGAAGTGCTTCTCCATAACGCTAAAATGTCCCATTCGTTATCCCAAAGACAAAAACCAATCACACTCACCAGAGACAACTGGACTCAGAATGTGAAGGATGAGGTTGAAAAAAAAAGAAAACGACAAACACTACATTCAAATTAGAAATGAGGAAGAAGTCTAGTCAGAATATTTCTGGAAGAACATGATTGCAGCCAACAGGCATCAAGGCTTATAGACCCAGATTTCTCAACAGTAGAGAGGAAGAGCTGATCAGTAAGACAGCAGTGAAAAGGAAATTTAATTTGTAAGGCGAGAATTTCACCATCTCCTATATGCTCAAGAATTTGGGAGAAAGTTTGGAAGCAGCATCAGGGCAAAGGATGACAGGACTCTGCTGGCGGTATGGGAGAAAGCATAAAAAAAAACAAAGATAGAGGAGAGTGGGAGGAAAAACAAGTCTGCCGTGGGCTAACAGAAGCCTCACAGAAAGCAAGCTTGAGCTAATGCCAAAGCAGGCTGAAGTTACTTCTCTTCAGAGAGCTAACCTGACTTTTGATCACATGCATCTGGTACAATGGTCCAGAGTTCAACACTTGCATCCGATTATACTAAAAAATTAAGTGACATCTCTGTATGGTTCAAGATTCTCAATTACGGGATGGTCAGTGCAGATCAGCAAACCACCACGTTCTTCTTCTAAGCTTAGAAGACCACTTGATAGGTGCAGTGAGAATACACACCGAACTTGAGTCCCAGTGGTACCCAAGCCAAATCCCTACACTTTAAGAAAAGATCCTTTGAAGCACTTGGGGCTTATTTCTGATATTTGTAAGGGTGCTTCCAGGAAAATCTTACATGCTTTTGTTACAAATCTGATGGCTCCAGAAGACATCAGGTAACATCTTCAAGCAAACCTGATACCTAAGTACAGCATGCTCGCCACCAAGTGTAACATAACGTGGTTGAGATCGCGTATCAGGGTACTGCTAGGCTGGATCTTTATTTCCTCAAAGCCATTGGATTTTGTCCCTCCTCCTTTTATGGTGCTGCAGGGCAAGATAACATCCTGAAAAATAATACAATTAACAAAGCACTGAGTGCCAGAGATTGACTCAGTGTGACACAGAATAAAGAATATCTGCAGCAAGCACCGAGGAACAAATAAAAGCAAACATTCAAAGGTGACGTTTAGTTGCACAGACCACTACCAATCCAGAGAGAACAGGGAGCTCAGTGGGTCCAAAAGCTAATGTCAGGGCTGGAAATTGTCTCTCCCCAAATGCATAAAGTTAAAAAAAAAAAAAAAATATATAAGTAGAGTGCTGGCTTTACCTGTCAGAGAAAATGCAGGAGAAAAATCATGGAGTCTTAACTCAGGTGAGCCAAGAGAATCAGCTGAGAGAGTGGCAGCAATGAGCACATTAACCCAATTTACAATTTCATTAAGAGAAACCTCTCATAACTTACTGAAGGCTCAGCAAAGCCAAGCAAAAGGATAATGACTGCATAAGACAGTAAGTAAAATAAGGAACATTGGCTGGAGCGTTTTGTGCAGCTGTGCGGAGAGCTTGTTCACTGACCAAGGGTGACCTGAGCAGGAAGCGAGACAGCTCCAGGCTCATGCTCTGAAGTAGCGCCTCAAAGGGCAAAAAGGTTCTGGAGAAGAGGAGTTGCTCTAGTGGCATGAGTTGTAGATCTGGAAAGAATTTCTTTGGAAAAAATATCTATTCTTAAGAGTAGAAACTATATTTGTTTAATTCACTTAGCAAGTTGCTCAACACTCTGATAGATAACAAATACAGTTTGGGATTATTTCCTTTGTTATCGTAAAGTCACTGTGACAGATTATGCCTAGACTGACAGATTTTACCTGCTGTATGAATATTAATGACTTTAGTACTCCCTTCTCAATAGTTGTGTTTAACATATGTTTCCATAATTACACATCATGCTGCACATAATGCATCTCTCTGGCAATAATTTTACTGCTCAAGATATTGTTACCCTAGAAAAGAAAAGGTTAACTGGCATGCATGCATGAATTTTGTAACCTTCATCAGGAGAGAGATTTTTCAATTAACATATTCATTAAAGTTTGCCATAAGCAAATGCCATAGTTAAGAATGAGCTTTACGGGCAGGAAGAGGAAAGAAGGAAGAAGAGCCAGGTTGAGCCTTACGCTGTAGGAAATACACAATCAGTTTTGCCTGGTTTAGGGAACAACATCATAACGGACACCACATCATTCAGATATAAGCAGGGAGCCCAGAAAGAACAAATGTTATTATTCCCCGAAAAGCAGTTTTCTGGTATATAATCTCTGGGGGAAACTGCCATGACACTAGATTACGCAGCACTGTGGCAGCATTTAACTATCACGAAAACTTCTGATATCTAAGGACCCTCTAAAGCAAATTTTAGAAAGATGTTAATTTTTCCTTATTAATATAAATAACCCACAATTATGTACAATGCATTTGTTTCATCACATTAACTTCTTTACAGTTTGCATTGTACCAACACTAAAACTAGCAAACTGTTTAGACTGTGATGACAGCAGAAATAGTAACAGTCGTCGTTAAAAGGTCAGTATTTATCAGATGTCCTAGCATAGCACCATGCTAATTTTCTTTGTACAACACCTGGGAACATGTCACAACACAAACCGTAACTTCAAGGATAACGTTATAGTTAAGACTATTAAAAAACCACAAGGTGGAGGCCTGGAAACATAATCATTATTCAGGGTCAGTAAAGTTTTTAATACAGCCTGTGTTAACAGGACTAGATATCATTACTGTCTCATATCCTTTAAACAGCTTATGTAAAATGAATTGTTTCAGCACAGTTTGTGAAAAGCACCAATGTCTGCATTCAGAAACGATGGTTGGGGGGG
>JAVKLA010000002.1:29372904-29396439 GCA_034782735.1 Sagittarius serpentarius | reverse complement strand
TATTCTGTGTACAAGTAAAGTAATGGTTGAAGACATCTTAATCCTTCAGTTTAAAAACTGAGGATGTCAGTAATGGTACATTAAATATGTATTATTTGGATATATCTGGATTTTGTCTGTTATATTGTGTCATGCTAAATATAAAGGATCTGTGAATGTTATGAATGTTTGTGCTTAAACATGGTTTCAAATCACCTGTGAAATAAGGAATGGCACCAGAGATTATTCTTTCCTTATTAGTAATTCTCAGCGGGATTCTGAGGTGATTTGGTGGGTCTCTTTGTAGAACTTTCTATAAGGTTGTAAATCTCATTTCCTACTGAAGATCCGGCTGCACTTTTCCCTACATCCTTTTCTTCACTCACTTTGAATCTTGGACACCACAAACTTCTGGAGCGTTCTCCTCAGTCATTAAAAGGTGCTGGAAAATTTGTCATATGTGACCACAGAAAAGGAAGTCCATCGGAGAAGCTATTTATGACTCTGCGTGTCTGCTCTTTGACTTAACAAAAATACCTCAGCTCCTCATTCCTATTTAAGTACTGAACTTTCACTGAGATCTATAAGGAGCTCAAAACTAAAACAGGAATTAGGAGCCTAATTCTTGAAGATTTTGGCCTTGGTCCTGCCTGACCGTTAGTTTGGGCAAGGGTCACTGACTCTCTGGACTTGTACAGAGTGAAAGGCTTTCTGTCCTCCATTTCTTTGTTTTTTTCATTTCTAGTTCCATTGCATTACTGATTCCTTAGTAAGTTTTCAAGTGTAACACTGGGGATGATCATTGTTTATTTCTATGTGGGAATCAAATCATTGGTCCTTTCCACAAAGAATAAATTCCCCACAAGATTAAAAAAAAAAAAAGAGAAGAATAAAGCAATATGGATTTATCTACCACATTTCTCTCTACAGCTTTCTAAACAGTGGAAATTATCAATATTTCTACACTGTATACACTTTTGACTTGTGTATCGCATTCATATTTCTGAACTTACCTTGTCAAGGAAGGTGGGGCGGTCCATGGAAGACTCTTTGGAGATTGGTGGTGGGCGGCAGCCAAGGGGTTTGGTGACCATTCCATTATAGTCGGTCACTCCCATTCCACGCTTGTCCATTTCCACCTTCTTTTCCAGCAGAGCACCTTCACAGAAAGGGGAAAGAAATATATTGAAAAAGGTGACGCAAAGACAGTGAATTTGCCAGCGGTAGTTCAGAGAAGCAGGTCTTGCTTACAAAAGCAAAAGCAAGAAAATAAGTAGTATCCAATTGATCTAGACAAGATAAAACTCTCAGAATCATGAATAGTTCCTGTGTTGCTTTAAAGAAAAAAAACAGAAGTAGTTACACACATACTTACTCATGGCCTGATCGAGATTCATATTGTTGCTCTTCAAGGCCTCTTCTGCTGGCTCTCTCTGTCAAAAATACGGATTATGTTAAGAGAAAAAGTAATCATGCTTATATAATTTCAAAGCAAACTGACAAAACAGGTATGTCTCTTAAATACTGGATTTAATATTTATTCAGCAGCACAAACAATGCTGCGCACATTTTTTTCTGTTTTTAGCAAGTCCCACAACAATTCAGTTTCAGTTTGCCATGTAAGTACCAGTTCTACGAGGTCAAATCACACTGTTGTGTTTAAATTTCCTCCTGTTTTCTATGGACAACTTAAATATCAATATGATGTGCATTCCTCTAAAAATAAAACCTAGCTATACTCTAATTTCACCTGTTTAATAAGAAAAGGGGAACAGGAGTGGAATTATGACTGAAGTTCAAAGTAACACCTGTTGTTATAAAACTCTGAACTCCAAAAGATCTATAAATGTTCACCACACAAAGTATATCATCAAGTAATCTCAAGAGAGCACTCTACTAGCTTATGGTAGATTTCTGAAATTAAGAGTAAAGGTCTAAATGCAGGCAACAGACCTACTCCCCAGCCTGAAGAAGGGACTGCAGATCTTTTTGTAGCTACAGTCTGAAACACCAAGAGTCAGAACTACAAGCTACAAAAACTAAGCCACAGGTGCGCTAGCTATGAACACTACTCACAGGGAAGCCCATGTCTGTGAGCTGTTTTATCAGACGGTTCATGATCCAGGCCTCATCTTGCTTGCTAGATGTCTTCATGCCCTTAGTAAATAAACGGGAGATTCCATTAATGGTCTGGTTCCCATATTCATACTAGTGAGATGTACATAAAATACATGGTAAGTTTTTCTTATTAATAATACATGCTACTGAAAGATATATTAGTACATTAATTTAGAAAGTATTGAAGAACCCTCCGAACACGTAACTACGATTCTTTTCCCCCACAAAGTGTACAAATTTTATCTCAGCTGAATAGGTGTTCAGTGTACTATTTAGTATTTGATTTGCTGACCACTGAATTAAAGCCACCTTTGAATTTACATATTTCATTTTAATCCTTGGCAGAAAAACATAATGAAATAAAAAGTTTCTGAAATAGTACAACACTTCCTGAAAAACATTCCCAAAAACAAGTTTGCAACCTTGAAGTTAAGAATGTTACTCAGTGTATTTTCTTAAAAACAAACAAGAGCGTCTAGATAAACACCTTTAAAAGATCTCTGTGCAGCTTTTCTATCACAAAATCCTTAAGAAGTCTCTTCCTTTCAGTTCTCCAGAAAGTACCAAGGGACAAGCGTGGATTTGTTTTGGGCTGCGGACAGTACAAGAAACAACCATACTTGATCAAATCACCGGCCTAACTGTTGGCTAATGGAATAACAAACAAACTGGCTAAATGCATTCCCAATTCCTTTAAGTTACAGCCTGGCCTTGTCCTGAAATAAAGACTGTGCAATGGAAAACTTCCTAACATAATTGTCTATGTTCTTGGTTGAATGCGGCATTATTAACACAAGTTTGCTTTGTACTCATACCAGTACACACCTTACAATTATCTCTTTGTTCCTCACAAATAGGAAATAGGTATTTTTTGTTGAAGCACTTCATCACAAACTACTGTTTGCTTTTCTACCACCATGGAAAGCATCTGAAAGCCCCCTTAACACCTCTTCTGTTTCTGTTAATACATTATCATTTCTTTAGAATACATGGAAGCTTATAAAACTTATGAAAAAAACAAAAGCAACAACAACAAAACTCCCAAAGCATCTGACATGCTTAAAGTCAAAGATCTCCCATTTTCCCCTGGAAACAAGGTAGGCTGTACTTGAGCCACTGTAGTGGCAAGCTGTGTTTGCATTCAGGTGTCAGAGGTCTAATTTACAAGTTCAGGTGTAATGCAACTGAAAATTTGTGACAACTTATTCTCGAAATGTTATAATAGTTCCATTCTTTTCTAGAGAGTATCTTTATTTTTGTCTTACCTTTTGAAGTCCTTTCTTTGGGGCATTCCCCCAGGAATTACAGGAGGAGCTGCTCTCTTGTGAAGCAGTATTATTCCACATATCTCCTTCTTCATCTTCCCACTGACTAGTACTGAGATTCACTTCATCCCCACCACTGCCCCAGCCTTCTTGCATAGATTTTGAAGCTGGAAGGAAGAGGGAGAAGAAAAATCCTACTCAATTTCCCACAAATGTTACGGAAATATCCTTTTATGCCATATCCAGTATGCTAACATTTGAGTACTTTCAAGAGATACAGAGGTTCATCAAGTAGCTTAATTGGCATTAAATGATTTAGGATGCCTTTTTTAAAGCTAGCAAAAAAGAAAAGTCCTCTGAATACTTTATAGAACAAAAAGTCCAGCAACGGCAAGTCTTGCTTTTTCCTGAACACGTAAGATCTGTGGTCATGGTCATGGTCATTCCAGTCTCCTAGGAACAAGGAACCAAAAGTATGACCCCACACTTGTTAAGTGCTATTTTGCTTTCAATGAATCTCACCATTGTAGCTGCCACATTCTCCCGATGAACAAAACCAAATTTTGAGGTCATTAACGGTCAGAAACTCATTCCCATTTCAGAAGAATGGAACCTGAAAGGAGCACGTGGGCTGTGGGGAACACTTCACATTCAGTGACAAGGTTGAATCCCTTTGTTCCGTTTTATTCTGTTTACTCAAGTTTAAAGCTGGGATTACTCATCTTAAAACCTCTCACTCCTCTTTTTAGGTTTTCTGGGCCTTCAAACTATCTCTCAGTATAGTATTTTGCAGGAGTGAAACTTAAAAGACTTCCACAGCCAAAACAGAAGTCTAAAACAAGCACTGTAGCCTTCAGGGCATTTAGAGATGGAGGATCTTTATCAACTCCCTCAGTTTAATCGAATAGTGAGGTTATGACTAGTTGTTCTCATGTGTTGCTCTTCCTACCAGAATCAATCCTATCTTGACTGAGCTCACTTGCTTCTCATCCCAACACAGGTTTCTTTTAGGCACCTAGGAATAAGTACTAGTCACATTTTTCTGCAGTTTCAGAGTTTCCTGCATCTTTACTATACTGCTTTCAAGGACACAAAAACACTCTAAGGAATACCCTTAAATTTAGTGGATTGATGCACTATATCTGTATTTTTGTATGAATTTGTTATCTGGAATACCAACATTTTGAGACAGCTAATGTAGTTTTGAGAATGAAATTATTAAGACAGTCTCTGATTTAAATGCACAGAAAACCAGAAGCATTTTTTAAAAATACTGGCAGAAACAAACACATTCTGCCTTTTTTCCCCGCAATCTCTTACGACAGGGACATCTACGCACGTACCTGGTTTGCACAGTGCTGGGGCAGCAGCTGGAGTGTTTGTTCTTCCATATGTCCCTGCCGACTCGGCAGGATTATCTCCCCACCCTGTACCACTGCTGGGGGGTTTCCCCCATGCTGAAGTGCCATTATCAACTGCAGCAGAAGGGGATGACGGCTCTCCCCAAGAAGCTTCGGTCTTTGTGTGGACAGTAGGCATTTCTCCCCAGCCTGCTGAAGCAAGGGGAAGGAGAGAAGAACAGTGACGAGAAGAAAGGTTTCTTTTGTCAATAATTTCAAAGATGGACATTTTATTTAAGTGTTTGTCTCAAAAGAGCATGAACCAGTAAGTAGACACAGTGATTCTAATTAAGCATATTTAAAAAAATCCCTTTGACTTGACCTCAAAAGTTTTTTTCTTAATTGAATACTAATGCCTAGCTGTCACGACAGAAAGAGTACTTTTTAACCCAGCCAGGAGCAGTCAGGCTGCCACCTGAGCACCCGACCTGGTCCCCAGGGAGCAGCTGCTTACAATGTGACTTCTCAGAGCAGACCAAACAGGGCTCGGGGAGCACACACAGCACTGCCAGCATTCAGGAGACCAGGACCCTAACGTGAGCTGGGCCTTGCTTCACTGAAAGATTTTAAGCTATTCAAATTATCAAATCTCTCTTCTCATGCCCTATGAGCAAGATGGTATTTGTTTGTTACTGCTTTCAATGTAGATTATGTATGTTGTACGCATTCCTTAAAGCTTTTATCACAGCTCGTGGTTGACTGTGTCCCTATGTAACCCTTCATCACTGAGCCTCTACATTGTAATAAATATGATTTTTAAGGAGAACTAGACAAGACTGCAATCAGAATCTATAGTCAAATCATGAGGAACGGCAGGTAGAAGTCGTTGTTTTCCTACGGAGTATTATTTTAACTCAATGAAAGACGTAAGCTACTATAAAGAAACAGCCTTAGTCTGGCTTGGCTTGAATGTAATGCGCTTAAATCCATATGACACCGATTTTAGCATTGAAGTTGAATGTGCCAGGAACAGCCGTATAGCTTCTGAGTCCTAAAGAGCAACACTGATCAACACAGCTAAAATGTAAATTGAATTTAAAATTACCATTACCACTTAAAAAAAAGATTTTTCTGCAGAGACTGACTTGGATCATAGATGGAGTTCAAGGTACTTTTAAAAAATATACAAAAGAGACAGATACATATCAGGCAAGAAAACAAAGTTTTTACATATCCCTGATATTAACCTATTTTTCTACAGTTATCACAAAAAGCATTCCATTTCATGACAACCGAGATCCCACCAAGTATTGCAAAATTCGGTCTGCTTAGAACTTCCACTGTTAATGAGGATGCTAATTCACGAACTTGTTCTCTTTTCATTGCAGACCAATATTATTAAATCCAGGTATTTTGTTTAGATCAACTACTGCCCTGCCAAATCTCTAACTTCTTGCAGCTCACAACATGGAACTGGACCTGGTAAGAAAGAAACCTGGAGTTTGCTACTACTCATAAAATAGTGTCACTTCTGTTTTCAGCTGATTTTTATAATTTAAGGACTAGATGCCTACTTTGCTGCAGCACTATTCCTTTTTTTGCTCCCCAATGCTATCTGTAGAAATACTCTGGAAAGGTTTCAAAGAGAAACATAACATTTCCTACACAAACTGACACCTCGAGTAGGTAAACAATGGCAAGGAAGTTGCCACAAAAGAACTTTATTTAAGACTACCTTCAAATAAACTAACTAAGCAATAGTGTTTCACTGAGCAACAAGCCTTTCCAGAACCTACTGATTTCAACAGAATTTCTGTTGCTAGAAACTGCAGGCAACATACATCATCAATAACAACTCAAAAACTGGCTACCAGAGAAAAAAAAAATCCTTTCAAATAGATGGGCTCATATCTGTCCACTGCTCCAGTGTTAACAGTATTACATATTTATTTTAGGCTCTATTTCTTAAAGCAACTGCATTTCTCTCATATATTGATAAAAGTGCATATGACATAAAACATATCCAAACTAAGCCCACATGTTCAGGAACACGTAGCTTAATAAAGCACCTTCACTCCCAGCAAGATTCACTGCGTTTTAAAACATACTCCTGAAACAACCCAAAATTTCACCGTTTCCTTAAACTGATTTCCATTTAAACCAAAAATACTGTGTTCTAAGCTCTAACAACATTATCTTAACTTTCTGGTTTTTCTGAAGTGCGTACAGAAGACAAACTTGCAGACACACACATGTATATAAATGAACCTCTACTTAACACAACAACTTCCTTGGTGTTGCACCTAAAACAGTGATTCAAGCTTTCTGTTTGTATCTTTAAGCCAACTTTCTTTAGGGATGCTTTATTTGAATTTCTGCCTCACTACTCAGGAGGCAACCTTGTCAGACAACTGCATGTATTTAATCACATTGGCATCAGAAAAAGATTAACTGCAGGCAAATGAAACAGAAAACAAAACATCTCTAAAGCACCAACTAGAATACAAATACAAATAGAGAGAATGCAGAATACCAGTATTTCCCTGAGTTCCTGCAACCTATACTGGAAACTCGTAGTACAATTTCTGAAATCAACCTTAAAACACAATTCATATATTGAAAAGGCAAAGTGTGCTAAGGCTGTGGAATAAAAACTCCAAAGAACTGGTCCTTCTATTGCTCTTTACTATAAATTCAACAACATTGATTAAAGACCACAGATGTGTAATGTCAAAGTTATTTTGAGTTAAGTGCTTTAAATGCACTGAGCAGTAAATAATACGGGATTATAAATAATGAGGGAGCCAGCCTTTACTAAAAGAAAATACTTGCAAGTACATAACAGCAGACAAAATGCATCAACTAAAAGTTTTCAAAACTATCTTAACAGATCAAATAAAGTGCAGGAAATGAGTAAATAAAACCTGAAGGCTGCTGGAGAAATAACTTGTGCACTGCAAAAATTAACCTGTACGTAAATTCCAGAGTACTTCCCAATTACAAACCTGTTTTCCCCTCTGTGTTAAGTACCTGCTGTCTTAACGTTACTCTCTTTGTGCTACTTTTTTATGACTCCGTATGACTCTATTTTAGAAACTTAAAAAGGTGAATAAAGTTACATTTTTGAATGAATGATGCAAAATTCTACAGGTGAAAGAAGAAATTTACTTTGTATTCTCCAAAGGACTCTTTTTTAAACTAGGTCTTTCCTCAGTTTTTTAAGATAACCCAGTATGCTCGTGGACACAGGCGGAATATTAGTTCAAGAGTTTGAGGTCCCAACAGCTTGCCTCTAGCAGCGTGATGCTTTCCAGTACTACCTCGCAATAAGGGCAGCTCACAAACAGCGTTACAGTGGGTTAAATGAACGCAAGAAGCTACTTTTGTGTTCCTTAACCCAGCTGTTTGGAAAGAAAACGCCTTCACAGCAGCCTCAAAATCTGAACCTGCCTAATGTTTTCAGAAATGCTGCTCAGAGAAAACTTACTTTTTCTTTATGAAAATAATATGCATTTAGGCTTTCCTGAGAAAAAGCTCCATGCCTTAAAAACCACCCAGATCTGCATGAATGTTGTTTAGCAACAGAATGAGCTCCATTAAAGGGTTCTTTGGCAAGAAAGTGAGTTTTTAAATACTGAAGTTTTTAAACACTGTTAGAATTGCATGAAACAAAAAGATCACAGTGAGTAATAAACATGGACACATTGGCAGAGCTTTGTTTTATAGAAATAAAAACATAATTAACATTGGGCCACAGCCAACAGGAAATCCTCAAGGGAAAGTGAAATGTTAACTAAGCTGTGGCAGGATGCAGTTGTTTTCCCTCAGAATAACCCTATAGCCATTTGGACGGCAAAAATTGTTTTCCTTGAAGTTGTTTGGTCCGTGATAAATACCACAGCATATGACTACAATACAGGCAAACCAAAATATTAGAACCTTATGTAGATGAAAAACGAAGAAATTAGATAGAAAAGAGATTGTTTACTAAATAGTCACTCGTTAGTCTGCTAATAATAGAAAAGAAGTAAGTTGGCGGGGGTGGTGTGGGGTAAAAGGGAAGGAGATAGGTAGAGATATATAATATAAATATATATAAATTATATATAATTCTATATATTTTTATATATAAAAATATAAATATAAAATATAAATAAATAAATATATATAAGAGTGACCTGTAACCCTTAACCTTTCCAACTCTTCATTTTCTGAAAGGCATTCCAGTTCGTGTGGTGCAGCACCATGCCTTCTTATACTGCTCAACATTAGGGAAACTCTTACTTCGCTTTCAGCAATGAGATCAACCTTGTGTGAAAACAGAGGGCAGGTTTCTCAGTACCACCTGGCTGTTCCCCAGAACCTGGCTGTTAAGAGGACTGAGCACCCACAACAGGATTTTAGGGTTTCGCATGAGCATCCTAAAGGACCTCAAAGCTGATCTGGTTTCAAATCCATTCCGATGAAAGTTCAAAGTAAGGAAAATGCATCACTTGCATTCTCTGTTTCACATAAATTACCTGCTATGAATGACACCTAAGTTGCCACTGAGATAATGGCACAGGATTAACAAAAGGAACAGAGAGATGTTCAGAGCTTTCAGAATTCAGACCTGGTTCCTTGCTCTCTAGGAACCACGAAGACCTTAATTTTCAACCTAAATTCTCCACAGGGAAGCCCACATTATCTTTTTTCTTTTCTCAGCTGGAGGACGGGTGGTTGGAACCCTGCCAGGCTCTACCTACCTAATGGGAACAGGAAAGCATCAAGCCCACTTTTCAGCATTTGCAAGAAGGATCTGGTGCCGTTTGGGATCCAAAAAACTCTCTTTTAATCATCCCTGTTTGCAAAACCTCTTCTCACTTCTTATTCCCCTTGTATCAAAGTTGCAAGAGTTAAAAGTGCTAGTAAGAATTATGCACAAGTAATTTAGATAAAAATTTAATCTAAATCAAAACCACTAGCTTTCTGCTCGTCTTTCTAAATAACTCACCAGTGGTTTGGGAGCAAGCTCCTATAACCAGAAGGGACTGCATTTATCACATTACCTATTCCCCCCCCCCTTCTTTTTTTCAATAGAAAAAGAAACTCCTTAGAGCATTATGCATTTTAATCAAGTATGTACCAACATCTGCTTCCCATCAATAGCTTTTTAAGTTCTGTATTCAAAGAATTTTGAGAACTTCTGGGGATGGGTGGCAACGTGAATAACAGGACTATAACTTGGCCTCCATTTCTAAACTAACATAGTATAAACTTAAAACCTAAAAGGGACTGCCACTCCTTTGTGAACAGCTAACTAGTGCTGTACAGCAAAATTAAAATCCGTTTCTTTGCTTTCAGAATGCATGACTGTGCCATCTTACAGCTACGCCACACGTGTCCCTACTTACAAAGGAACAGAATCCATGATTCCTTATTCATGATATTCCCTGAGTAACACGGAATCATAAAAATGACTGGCAAAGCATATCATGACCCATGCAGAAGACAAAATGCTAATGGTAACTACTTAGTTCAAGCGTTGCAAGATTTTAGATGAGCACATAACCTGTGCCCTGTGGCACAGCCTTTAATTACACAATCATGTTTTGCATGGAAATATCGTACATGGAAAAGAACTGTGGTTGGCTGGAATTTGGTTGTGGATTACAGAAGTCTCCTGGCTACCGGATTCTCTTCTCCCTTACTGTGGAGGTTGGAAATGCATAGCCAACAGGATAGGGAATTGGACTAGGAAAAAAATAAGGTTAAACAGCATGACAACAAACTGCAAGCTCACGTCTGTGTCGTAGGAAAGCCGCTCATTACTTGCTTCTCATCTTTTAGCTGTCTCAGATGGGACATGATTTGTAGATGTTTTAAGTCTGTGTAAATTTCCACACAGACCAACAGGATATTGCTCTACAGACGCTATGTGCTACACACAATGTTAAAAATAGGTCTCCGGCATTTTGAATGAGGGAGCTAATAGGGTCATTTTGAATTACTTTTTTTTCTCTCTCCGTTTAAGATAAGCACAAGACTAGCCACTCTCAGGCACCATCAAAAGCAAAGATGGGCATAACACAAAGACACAGGGGACTGCTCCTAGCTTCCATTTGCAGATTAGACAATCATCCTTCAAAATATTTCCACGTATGGCCTTTCTACATGCACCTATGTACACAACTGTAAGCGTACGTAAGCAAAAATACACAACAAAAGGCCTAACTTATACCTTCAATAACTTGATCTAAATTTTAATATCAAAACCATATTTTATATTGTCTTCACTATTACTCAGTTTATCCTCTTTCTTGCATGCTGTCTTAAGTATATTCTGAGAGTTGGTTTTGCTTTAGTATCTTAGAATCTTTCTAATTAACATTTTTGCAAAATGCACAATACTGTCATTTTAACCTAGTCATGTGCTAGCTTGAGTGGATGGTTACAAATTAGTAAGACGTTCTCCGACTGCATAAACATGTTACTTCAAAGAAACCCTTCCTTTGCTACCATCTATCCTCCAGAGGAATCACTATAGATTAACACCAGCTTTTAAATTCCATTTTCAAAATCTGAAGGACTTGGAACAGGAAGTTTTGCTCTGCAAGGTGTTAGATTATTTGAACAGCATTAACAATACATTGCTGTGTATGAGCAGTTCTACAAGCACTGATGTAATCATCCAAAAATCAGCTTAATGAAAAAGAAAACAAAGCACCCAAAACGTCACTCCAAAACCAACCAAAACCCCACTTTCATGATACCTCTGCTACAATTCAGAAATTTGAATTGTCAGTTTCATGTGTAAAGTTTTAAAAAAGTTTAAGGGAAACGAATTACAGATCAGGTATGTTGGACTGACCAAGTACAAATCTATAAATAGATTTCTCCTTCTGAAGCGCATGTTATTTTGTTAAAATAGTCTCAACTGTTAAAATATTTGACCAGAGTAGGGAACGTGAGACTATTTTTACACAGACGTTACAGTAAGTTTGAATCATTTCAAAACATCAAAGAGAAAAATGATAGAAATAAGTAGAACAAATCCCACTTGGAGAAAAACATGGTTAAAAAGTCAATATTTAAACATGACCAAGACAAAACAAAAACTTGGAGAC
The DNA here is from genome assembly GCA_034782735.1 of Sagittarius serpentarius. NCBI lineage: Eukaryota > Metazoa > Chordata > Aves > Accipitriformes > Sagittariidae > Sagittarius > Sagittarius serpentarius. The sequence continues at coordinate 29,384,631 of JAVKLA010000002.1, read as the reverse complement.
AAAAATGAGATGAAGAATTTCAAAGAGCACTGCAAGATTAGATTTATTTTGAGAAGTCTGTGGTCATGATATAGAGCAGGGCTGCTAGTAACTTTTCTTTAAATAGCTCTCCCGTAAGCATTTTTCTCATTTTTCCCCCATTTTTATTCCTTGCTGCTTGTCTATAACAGTATCTTGTCTTTGATTAGAAAAATTCCTAGATGTCTAAAAACTTGTCTTTGGGACACAGCAGAAGTTAAGCGTAACTTTTCCCAGCCACCCTTAATATTAACATCTTTAACGAATCCAGCTTTATGAGAATCATATAAAAGTCCAGGATACTACCCATGCTTGAGACCTGAAGTATGGAAGAAAACCATTTCTTCATAAAAGACAACAGACAGAGGAACAGCAACAGCCGAGATTCATGCAACTGTTTGAAAACATCTGTTGCCAAGAGATACATTTTGCAGAAAAGAAACAGATGCATACTGTCTAAACAAGAGCAAAGACTGAGCAATGGTAACAGAAGACAAGTAAGAGAAAAAAGGTTAGCAAAAAGACCCCAAACTCTCAAATGGTTGAATTAAAAGAAGATGCTAAGTAACTCTGGAAGAGCTGACAAAATAAATATGGATCAACAATTTAAGGACCTTGCACGTTGCTGACTAGATACTGTTTCAAGCCTTTCTTACTTTCACTTGGACTATGGAAACTTCTGTGTCAGGTTCTGTGGGTTCTGTCCTCAAGACAAGAAGTTAATACTGCTTCAGAGTAAATGAATAAACTCATTCTGTGACATAAATACAGGATTTCTATCTTTAATGTGTAACCACACACTGATCAGGCCAGACAGCATTCAGTAACCAGTACTGGTATAAAGTATCTTACAAAACCGTTTTCATACCTGGACCAAGCAGCGGGGACCGGTTCGGCTGGGCACTTGACTGGTGCGATGGCTGAGGTTCAACCATATTTGTGTTGATAATGGTGCTAGTGGTGGTGGTATTGGTTGTGGTACTGCTCTGAATTATAGGATTATTTCTATCCCACATGTTTACAGTCTTGTTGTTGTTGTAATTTGGGTCGCCCCAAGCTGAGGTACCATCATCGATTTCCATCTTGCGACGAATGGACGGTGGAGATGGCTCTTCCCAGCCAGTTGCCTCACAGTTCTCTTTTTGTTTGGCTGGCACTGGCCCACCAACCCACCCTGACCCCGTCTGTTTTACAGAAGCAGCTCCTCCCCAGTTACTTACATTGTTGTCCTGGGGTTTATTAGCCCAATTTTGTTGGGGGCCTGGCTTTAAAGACTCCCCCCAACTTGTACCTGTATTAGCCTTGCTGTTTGTGCCATTACCCCACCCACTGGTCCCAGACCTTGTGGAATCATTCCAACCAGACCCTGATCTATTGTCAGAATCCCATCCAGATCCATTCTTCTTCCCATCACCCAAGTGTCCAGGAACAGATGATGAATCTGTCCAGTCTCCACCTCCTGAAGTCCAGCTCGGATTTGATTTCTGTCCATCTCCCCAGTTTTGAGATTTGGGTTTCTGAGGTTCACCCCAGGTAGGTGATTTGTCCTCCTGATTTGCGGTCCCACTCCAAGCGTGACCGCTTTTGGCAGCAGCAGCATTATTAACAGTAGTAGAGCTTGCTGACTCTCCCCATCCCCCTGGGCCATTTGGTGCTTTGTTGTTACTGTCTCCCCAACCTGTATTTGTTGGAACAGCTGCTGGTGGAGAGTTGACCCACCCAGATACTGAAGAGGTATTTGTACTGTTCATGATGGACCCATCGTTCTTCCCCCCTGAGTTTGAAGACTGAGTAGCTGCACAACCCCAGGCCTCTGTTCCATTGTCATTCTTTCGTTCAGACCTTGGGGACTCTTCAAATTCCCAGGCAGTGTTTTGCTTTACAGGGGTCTGTCCCCACCCCGTATTGGACAGGACCCTGGGGTCAAGGTCATTTCTTGGCAACTGAACTTGCCCTTGGTCTATCATCCCTTTGTCTCTCCTCCTGCCCTCGCCAGCCCCCTCCCTCCCAGTACTGCCTTCATTTTGACTCCCACCGCTGTCGTTACTTCCTTCGCTAGCTGTGGTGCCAGATGCTGCAGCTTTGGCCCAAGAGTTTATTTGTTCATTGCCCTGCTGCATGGCAGGATTTGGACTGGTAACACTAGAGCTATCCCACCCTGTTGATCCTTTCCCATTGATGTCGCTATTGGAATGCTGGTTTGGGGGCTTGCCCCATTCACCGTTCACACCATTAGTGGTGTTACGGTTGGGGTGGCCCCAAGCTCCAGAATGCATACTACCAACACCACTGTTGCCACTGCCCCTGCCCCACGCTAGTACCCCAGGACCCGAAGGAGGCCCCGAATCCCACGCGCTCGCTCCGTTTCCTTCCTTTTGCACAGCACTGCTGGATCCATTTTGTTTAGCACTTAATGCTGAGTTCACAGTGTCTCCATTCCCCTGACTGAACCCAGAATTGCTGTTTCCTGTGGCAGGATTACCTGGGGACATCCCCCACACTGAACTGCCCATTCCTTCACCACTGCCCCCGCTGACTTGAGAAACTGATGTTCCGTTAGCACCAGGAAGGCCTTGCAGGTGGGGCGGGATGATGGCCCCCATACCAACAGCCATCCCCCAGTTCGGCAGTCCATTTGTCTGCATTGCATTGATAGGGTTTGGTGAAGAGTTCATGGGGTTAGTGTTATTTGGTCCATCAGTGTTAAGGTTCTGAGGTTGTACGCTGAAAGACACATTCTGAGAAGTGGACGTTTGTGGTTCTGTGCTCTCTTGCGGCAGCAAGTTTCCCCAAGCACCTAAGGTGCCTGTTGGGTTTCCATTCTGGTTGCCCATGTTCTGACCTATGGCACTGACTGGACTGCAAATACTGGAAGGGTTGCCTGCTCCCACAGTTCCTTCATGTCCAAGTACAGGCCAGGCAGCTGGATTGGCATTAGGGTTAAGGTTAAGATTAATGCCAGCATTCGAGTTGGAAGCACCCCAGCAGTTCTGACTTCTACCATCTCCCATCATGTTGTCCATCTTTCCATCCCCACCACTGGCAGAGCAGTGAGCTAGGCCAGAGCTGGAGCCTGCAGCCACCCCCCACACTCTGGCCGAGTTGCCGTTACCGTTTGCTCCACCAGCTCCAAGGGCACTCTGGTTAGAAGTGCTTTGGACGAGTGCTCCGTTGGCGCCATTATTGCCATTAGTTTTCTTTGTATGTCCAGTGAAGTTGCCTTGGGCACTCCCTGTAGCCATGCTACTGTTCTCTGAGCCACAGTTGGAGGCAGAGTCAGTGTCTGTAGTACATTCTGAGGCAGACTCAGTCTCAGCTCCGGTAATGGAAGGCCACGCTTCCTTGTCAGTCCTGTCTATTATCACTTTATCCCAGCTGCAGTTGCCTTCACTCCTGAAAGCGGGCTGCTGTCCCCAGTGGGAATTCTCATAATGGTCTCCCAATCCACTGTGGCTGAGATCTGAAAGGATCCAACAAGGTTAAAAATGAGTCCACTGTTCAAGCACTGCAAAAGCCCTCTATTAAGTACTATTTTACATGGCTAGTTACAACACTGCATTCTGCTAAAATTTAGAGTACATTCTCTAACATAATGCAGCAATTTTCCTCACTACAATAAAGCACGATGCTCTTTCCTCCCCCCCCCCTTTTTTTTTAATCTGGCAAAACTCTCCGTTAAAATAATGGAACAATTCAGTTTTAGAACACAGCAACAAAAGTGTTTTGTATCACTTAGTATACTCGTAAAAATACTAAGCAGAAAGTAAATAAGGATAGCAAATACACTAATCTATGTGAAAAATTTAAAAAGCAAATATAGAAAAAACGCAGAAGAGTATCCAGCAGATTCTCATCATTTATTTTGACTCAATTCTCATTCTTCAGAGAAACACATAGAAAGAGCACCCAATAAAAAAATGCTAAATGTCTGCTTGCCATTAGGTATTACATACACACTCACATCACAATCACACTACATTCATACTGCATTTAGATTTTCAACCCTTCCTGTAAATAAAGGAACAAATACAGACAGCCAACTTTACTATTCAGTGTCAATTATACATTTAAACACCAACACTGTAACTTACATTTTAGCAGAGAACTGGGGCAGTTCTAAATAACAGATTTTTGTCAAGAAATTTCTCTTCAAGGTTTTAGATGTGATTTAAACATTCTTTTGCACTTGCACATACAGTCCAATTTCTACCCCAAACCAATGAAAACCAGTGTTATGATGTACAGGTACTCAGAAGACAGCCTCTTCAGAGCGCCACCCACACCCTCATGGATGCTAATCCAAAAAATTAAACAAAAGCTCTTGAGCATCTAATTGCTTGATAGGGTACAAAGTTAAACTGGAAGACACAACACTTGTCATGCTAAGAACGCAAGCTTAGTTCAAGTTTTTCCATTTACTTTCCATTCTGACTGCTCTCTACAAGTTTTCTAGTACAGATTACTCCTTTTGGTTTCTTTTGATGGGAATTTTATAGCAAGTAATTCAGTCTGATCCTAGGGATACATACTAGAGACAGTTCCTCTTATCTGGTTGCCTAAATAAGGGAGAAAACTGCATATACCTACTTTAAAAATTTTGGATGTTAATTATTTTTACTTGCTGTAATCTGAAGAAACATGACTTTTATTTTTTACGATACGAGTAAGAAGAATATTTTGTGGGGAAGATGGATGCAACAAATCTCCCAAATAAGCTCTTAACAGTGGATGCCTAATATGCATTAATTTAAATCACAAATATTTTGGTATAATTAGCTCCCCCAACTGCCTCCAATTAGAGTTGTTCTAATATGGCAAAAAATTTGTTCCAAGAACAAAAAAAAGCTCTCTCACTTTGACAAAGTCTTCTTATTCACATATTTCACCTGTAGCTTTTCAATAAAGGGAGGTGATTACTTGGTTGTGTCACGAAGATTTATCAAGATGAAGAAAGAACACACTAAACCAGGACAGGCTGCATCTTTTTGTTTGTTTATTTTAAATTTAAATCAATTGAAGCAAAAGTACAAATGTTAGAGAAAGGAAAGGAAAGGAAAACAGTCTCAGCTCATCACCTCTCTTCTCATGATGCCAGGAAAAGCCTAGCATTTCACAGAAAGAGCTAAATAATTGATGTGTGTATGACAAATCCGAAAGAGAATATGAAAGGAGCCACTTGGATTTACCTGAATTCTCTCCCCTACTTGCAATGGCTAGAAAGGAAGAAAGCACCGTGTTATTCCTGGATTAAGCCAACTGGTTACATTACAGAGCCAAGGAAGAAGGTTGAAAATTTACGTGATAATCTAGGTTTGCTACAAAGGTGTTAAATAGAGACCAGAATCCCAGATAAGACATGGAAGGGAAAGGAAGCCTGTGAAGTGACTTAAAAAGGGTCAACAGGGTCAGAAAAATGAGCCAAGCAGCATTCTTAGAGTAGGAATGAACAAAGAAAAAAAGCAGTGGCAGTCCAGGCCAGAAGATAAGAAGTTGAGGCAACCAAGGAATTAGGTAAGAGGAGTTATGCAAGATTTTTTTCAACACTGCGGGTGGTGAGATTCGGCACTGCATTTCAGACATGACAGAAAGATTTTAAAGTGGCTTGAAATACATTGTTCCAATAAAAAGGTCTTGTCAAAGTCGAAACCTAAGCTACATGTGTGAGTGGCTGGGAGAATGATGGCGCTGCCCAAGGCAAGCAAGAGTGCCTGTGCAGGGCAGGTTTGTCAAGAAGAATCAAGAGCACAGTGCAAGACGTCTCAATACTCACAAAAACGGCACCAAGACCGACAAAATGAGATAAAAGGGAGCTGCTTGTTTAATCATTTCTTTTTCTTTCTCCTCTCCCCCAAAGATGGTAGTTAAAACAATGCGCAAGTTTGAGAGTGCTTAGGAGACAGAAAGTAAAGGGAAGGGGTGGGAATGGAAATGGAAGATGACAAAATAGTTTAGAAAGATTCCTGAGAGTAGGAAGCAAACTGGTTCATTAAGTAAGATACCAGGATTTTTAAAAGCAGTCAGAGAAACAAGAAGGGGGGGGGGAAATTTACTACAGTGAAGAACTATGAAGACCAAGAGATATCCATATTAAATGCAGAAAATGGCTAAGTGCCTCAGCTTGGATAAGCACATCTGCTCTAGATAGTATCACACCAAGTACGTTTGGCTTAGAAGCAGCACACGAAGCTCAAACCCCTTTGCCTTTCAAGGGTTTGCAACTCCATAGTTACTCCCTTTCATGTACCATCAGCATAGTTCCTCTTAATGAGGTTCAGATTATGCCCTCAGGAATAACCACTGACTAATCTTAAAGTGGTTACACTTTGATAGGGATGACAATTTTTTTAGGTGACATAAAATAAGCAAGCCCTCTCTTGAGCAGCAGTGTACCTGTGCTGCACGTTCCCTTCTCTGGAGTTCCTGGGACCATGCTGGGACCTTTCCCAAATCATAGATTTAAAAAAAAAAAAAAAAAAAAAAAAAAAAAAGGCAAAACCAGAGGGGTGCAATAACTTTATAGTGTCCAAACAGTTACTGGAACAATTGGTTCTAACACCAAAGGCTGCTGCTATAAAACTTGTAAAAAAACCAGGACAGATAAAATAAAGAGGGGGGGGGGGGCGGGGGGAAGATCACAATATAAAGAGAAGCTGCAAAAACTGTGACTTTGCTGCTGGACAAACATAACAAAGTTTGAGAACAGAACTGATCCTTAAGAGAGGACTTCTATATTCTTGTCTCTAGAAGAAAATAACCAAAAGACATTTTTCCATTTTCTCTAGACTAAAAGGAGGTCATTCCTATAAACTGAATAACTAGTAGCACAGTCCTACTTAATCCATCCATCAGGACTTTAAACATTTGGGAAAAATAATGAAAGCAAAATATATTATATGATTAAATCTAGAGAAATTTTTTTGTTTGTTTGGGGGTTTTTTTTGAACACGTTTCCTCCAACTTCCCAGGAAAATCAACTCTTCATAGAAATTGCCAATATTTTCTTTTATTTTCAAAGCTGTTAAGATTGAAATGGGAAACCCATTTATAAAATTCTTAAGAATCAGTTCCTCTTTATTTATGCAAAGATCAGAAATAAAAGCGCTGTAGTCCAGCAGAAGCATTTCTATCCTTCCTCTGTGATCCGAGCAAAGATTTTAAACAAAGCATGAGGTACAGGAACCACAGGTATTTTTTGTTAGTAAATCCTAGTGCTGGTACACCGCAAAGTGAAATTGATTTTTAAATTAATACTTTGTGTTTGAACATCTTAATTATGCATCTTTTATAGAATATGGTTCCTTTGATTAACAACATTTCTTCAGCAATCAGGAAGGAAAAAATAATCTGAGGATAACAACCCAAATTTGTTTTAAACAAGCATACAATTTCTGTCAAATAGCAATCATACATGCTACCTGAAAAATGCACGGCTTCAGTGAGTATTACCAATAAGCATGAGAGGTTTATTTTGTTGTTGGGGGTTTTTTTGTTCATTTGTTTTATTGTTTGGGTTTTTTTTAAAAAAATAATATCCCTAACGGGGTGGGAGGAGATTGCTGGTGTTATTACATACTGTACCAACTTCAATTTAGTACTTATTAAAAACAGGAAACATTTTTGGCTGTGTTTGATAACGAATATGAATAATTAGTTGCAAAACCATTTTAATGTTTACACAGATTACAAATGCAGAGTAGAGTGAAATGGGAGAAGCTGTTCCACGCATTTCTTAGAAAAGCAAAATACTTTGCCTGCACAACCAATTTACCCAAAACTTCAATCCTCCTCTGAAAATGTAGTTTACAGTAATATTTCTTTTTATTTTTATTCAGCCATGTTAAAAGTAACTGCATCTTCATAACTTCCATTACAGTAATTAGTTCGAATGCTGCACAGTAAAATATGCATCCTTAAGTATAATACAACATTCAGTTGATTTAGGAACCAAAGTATGGAGAGGGTGCGAAACGGCAAAGCCTGGGATACACTTTTAATAAGAACCACATTATTAATAAGTTTTGCTCACTCAATTTTAAATCAGATCTAATAGTGACTCCCTCTCTTATTACTCGTTTTATTTTTCAATTTGTGTTAGTCAGCACAACAACCACCAGATTCATTGGCTCGTCCTGTCCTGCCCAAAGGACCGATTACAGGCAATGTTGTTCTTTGCTTTGACATGCAGAATAGAGAAAAATCCCAAAGGCCAGTGACAGTCCTACTGGGGATTTTACTTGTAACACAAAGGCTAGTGATTCTGTGTAGGAAGTTGAGAAAAAAGGGCAAATTACTTGCATCCCCCAAAAGAAATATTTTCAATTCAACATGAGCAGATCTTTAAAAAGACTACACTGGAATTTTTCTACATCTAAATTAAACAGGAATTGCCAGAAACATTTTAAGTGCTAGATCAAATGTAGCCTAATTTCATAGAAGAAAAAGAAAAGATGACACAAGCATCTATTCTGAAGAGCAAAATATAATAAAGTAGAAAATCTGGGAATTGTAGTGCTAATATTTCAGGTTACCTGCTACATCCAGCTCTATGCAGACACTGAGAGAGAGGACAAATTTGCAAACTGTCATCTATTTGAAGCCACTTGCCAAGCTAACTTACAACAAGTCTCACAGATGTGAGGAAGCTGAAATCTTGAATAGAGTACATAACGTAGAAAGACAGAAAAGAGATGGAAGCATTGAATAAAGCAGCTTTATTGATTTTAAAACTAAACTATAGTTAAGTACAAAAGTGGGAAAGCCTGTCATCCCATTTTAATTTTCTGCACCACGACATTAAAACGTAGTTCCTTTCCTCTGATGCTGAAAGCTTTTAAATGCAAGAAGAATACAAGCAAAAATAAACATTTTTCATTATTAGTAGAGATTCCACTAAATACTCCCTCTCCAAAACAAAAGCAGCAGTAGAAAACACCAAATAATTGCATTTTTCTGCTCAGTGCAACATATCTTTAGCAAGCAGCTCACTGCGAAGACGCCATTTTATCAAACCTGAAACGCAGCCAAAAGCTTAGGACGCTGAGCTGCTGCTCTCTCTCTGAAATGTTATGTAATAAATTGATTTAGCAGAAGCAGATGCTATTTTCTCAGGGTTAGGGTTACTTTCCCTTTTTTTTTTTGGCTCTAAAAAGGGCTGATGGGTAATAAAATACCTGAAGAAAGGAGCCGCCCAACCATCCTAGGAGACGCTACATTGTGTGCAGAGCTGTTTCTACTCCTGCATCTACGTTCTCCAGGGCTCTCGGCTTCAATATGTCGGCTGTGTACAGTGTGAGCCTCATCCTGTAGAGCTGCCAAGAAAATCTCTCTGTGCAAGCGTGCGCCCAGACAACCTGCAAGCTCGGTCGGGCCTCGGTTGCACTGGCTATGGAAATGCCCTTTCCACGCACAGCCCTCCTCCCCCTTCCCCTCGCTCCGCTCCTTAACTCTAGGTGAAGGTATCAACAGAGTAGGATTTTTAAGCTTTGATTATCTAATTGCAGCTGACACTAAACCGATCTTCCTTCCTGTTTAAATTCTTCCAACTGTCACAAAACATTTTCACTTCAGGACCCAGCTACAATTAGCACCCTAGCTGCTTTTTCTCCCGCTTTTTGAAAGTCAGCCAAGAGAAGGCGCGGGCGCTGCCCAACCGCCTGCACCGGCGGCAGCTCCCGCCTCCTGCCGTCCTCCCCCCCCGCCCCACCAGCAGCAGCTCCCACAGCTTGGCAGGGGAGAGTCGGACCAAGTCCCACATGTATATTGGCACGCTGCCAGGCCCGTAATGACTTCCCTGCCTCTATCTAAAAAAGACCTAAGGGGCAAACACCAGAGTGTATTAATCAGAAGGCGCTGTCGTTTATAAACGCAGGGAACAACGGCGGTAGACAATGCGGCTCGGATCAGCGCTGGTTCTCTTTAAGACACAAACACACAGGGTGTGAACAGAAGCGGGGGCGGGGTGGGGGGCAGCTTAACATTTTCAGGACCTAAATACCCTCACAAATTCTGACAACACACAGAGAGAACTTTTATCAATGCCTATATACAAACCCCAAAGGATAATCTGCACACAAGCCTCCAGTATGTCTAATGCACTCCTTTACAATTATTTCCCCTTCTCGCTTCTTTGCTCTTCCTCCTCCTCCTACCTGCCCCAAATACATATTAATTACACAGTAAATGGAGCACGTTTTAAATTTGCTGTTTCAGTTCTTGTCAGGTGTTCATTTGAGCAGTTTCACCCTTTTGCACTGGATCGCACACAACTGATGTCTCTTTAAAGGTTTGGCTGCATTCTCAGAATTGCTGCCACTTCACTACCAAATCACAATCGCTGCTGCTATTCTTGGCTCAAGAACTGTTCCACTGAAGTACTCCTGAAAATAGTTGGTTTCCTTCTGAAGACATTTATTCTCTATTTCTTTGCAATAGTCTCTGAACACTGGGCGTGTTTAACCTCATTTTAAAAACAACAGATGAACGAAAATCAAATCTGCTTAGTTTTATTTGCGTTCAGAAAACTATTTCAAATGCAATTAGAAACTAAGCTTGAGAGTCAATTTTGCAATAACTTTAAAGTCAAAATATTGTTATGGATTATTATATTCCTTCGATACCAGCTATACGTGACTGAAAATTTCATTAGCTAAATACATCAAAACTGGAAGAGAACGTAAGATACATTTCCATGTTCCTTGTATTTTTCTTATTAATAACAAACTTCCTTTAATCAACTTCAGCTTACAGAGGCAGATGCTTATGAAGGGCATCAAATCAAAGAGACTGTGTTTACCAGACAGGGGTACATAGGAAGGCAATGCAGAACCCCAAGGAAAAAAATCAGAGACCACAGCAAAGTTTGGGGGCAAAATAAAGCACAGCTTCCACTCCAGCCTGTGCTGGCAGAGCACGTTTGTTCCCTTCCACGTGCCCCATCTCGTAGCAACCTCGACAGGGCTTGTGTCTGATAAATTTGAAATGCTTATATAGATACCTGAAGACTAAAAAAGGGGATTTGACAGGTTATGCAGACCGCTCACCTGATCTAAGCAACTATTCCCGACACACACTAAGTGACATTTGCCCAACCCACTGAGGAAGCCCTCCAGCAACAGAGACTGCACATTCCCACGTGCTCGCTCTCACTTCTTAAGATAGCTTTCATACTGGCATGTTTTTCCTAATGTCTAACTTTAATCTTCCATGTTGAAATTTAAGCCCATTATTTCTTATCTGATCCATCACAGGCATATAGAACATACCATTTTCCTCCTGCAGCAGTCATTTAGGTATTTCTGCATTTCTAATTCCAGTCTTCCTTTGACTCAGCAGCTACAATTCCTTCACTCTTTGCAAGGCTTGTTTTCAAGATCTCTACTCATCCTGTTGCATTCCTCTGTGCTTCTTCCAGCTGGTTCACTTCCTTCTGAAGGCACAGTATCCCACACTGGACTCAATCCTAGAATCGTACAATGGCTTGGGTTGGAAGGGACCACCAGAGGCCATCAAGTCCAACCCCCCTGCGGTGAGCAGGGACACCTTCCACTCGATCAGGTTGCTCAGAGCCCCGTCCGGCCTGGCCTGGAATGGTCCCAGGGATGGGGCTTCTACCACCTCCCTGGGCAACCTCTAGCAGTGTTTCACCACCCTCATTGTAAAAAATTTCTTCCTTATATCTAGTCTAAATCTGCCCTCTTTTAGTTTAAAGCC
>JAVKLA010000002.1:29306417-29362914 GCA_034782735.1 Sagittarius serpentarius | reverse complement strand
TCTAAACACGACTGAGCAACAACTGAAAACATCAGGGTGTTATCAACATTCTTCTCATACCACACTGAAAACGCAGCGCTGTACCAGCTACTAGGAAGACAATTAACTCTATCCCAGCCGAAACCAGGACACCATCTTGTCCTAAAATGTAGGTATATTTAGAGGGGGTTTAATATGTTTTAAGATAAGCACCACCTGCTTGCAGATTTGCCCCACAGCCAGCAAGTCTGCCAGGATTTATGCACCTAAGTCCAAAGGAGCCATCCTGTTCCTTCGCAGTGCATTCAGGTGGGCTTGCAGATAAGACAGCCTGCTTGCCCCTGTAGTCGCACGTTTGAGTTACGGCCTAGCCGTGGTGACACTGCTCCATTTAGAGTTAAACGTGATACAGTGTCCTTTGAGGAGGACCATTACTCCATAGCTTCACTGTGCAAGCCTGATTACATTCTATAAATGATGCATGCTTTGCTAACGACTATGCCCTTGAAGAGGGAACGAAAGACTGATGAAAGGAAGCATCCTGCCCAGACGGTGCCAAAGCCGGACGATTGCCGAAGAAGCATGACCTATGGGAAAGGTAAAGGTGGCAGGGGGAGGTCACAACCACCACCTCAATTTCAAGGCTGGAAGAACTTGCCCCCCCCCCCCCCACAAGGAGCATGCGTGCTAATTTACATAGCAAATTAGGTTAATTTAAATATAAGTGGCCAACAGTAGATGAGATGGTGACTACTAACTAATGAACGTAAATTTAGGTGGGTTTTTACTAATCATGAAACAGAACAAATGCATTCGTTTTCTTTGGTGTGGTGTGGTAGCTTTGTGGAGTTACCACCCGGCACCCCTCTCTGTGCAGACATGAAATAAAATACCTCTTCTCTGTGTGTATATTGGCATCTCGCACACTGGGTAAACCACCCCACTTTTGGGACAACACCTGCACTAGCAACCACAGGGATATTGGCTAAACATGCACACATCAGCACTAGCACCTTGCCCTAGAGACAGAAATCAGGAAAACCCACAGTCCAAGGCCAGAGATGAAACCAACAACGTGCCAGGATCACATCGCGCTGTCAATAACAGAGAACCACGTGCCACAGCGGGGTTACAGCTCAACCACTGACAGCTCTGACTCACTGGGACAAGGAGCACGCCAGAAAAACCCGCTGAATTTTCTCTCCCTCTCCCCCTGCCCAGGTAATTTTTTTCTTGCCAATACCTGCCTTCTGTGGCAACACAGCAATTTAGCTAAGGCTCAAGTTTATTTTCAAGTTAATGGCTGCAGCAGAGATTTACAGGCTGGGTTGTTGCTGCAGCGTCTGGGCGCAGGGAAAGTGAGCTCTCCACTCGTGCCCAGGACCGACGTCTGGTATCGCCGCAGAGGCTGTAAGCGTCTCAACCATCCAGACTTGCCCCTTCGCTAGCCCAGAGCCTGCACCCCTGCCCACTCAACTTCAAGGAGGTTATTTCCGTGCCCAGTCTTGTTCCTGCTATGGGAGCGCGTGACGTCCACGAGCCCACTCTTTCCTCACCTGCCAAGAGGAAAATTTAATCTCTCTCCTTTTTCTTGTAGCCTATGACAGCTCAACAACCTTATTTGAGCACTTCTTGGAAAAGTCACTACTGAAGAATATCTGCAACCAGCGCACTCCTCCTTCATCTATTTGTTGTATTCTGAACGGTATAGACACAGTTTAATTAAGTGCACGTGGTGTTCTCTTTGCTTTACCACTGCCCCACAACAGAACGTGATATGTGCAGCCAAAATAAAGTTGAATCCCAACTGACACAAGGAAGGATCTAAATACAAGCATATTACTGCCATGAGCTACAGTAGCTGATGAGAACTTCTGACATGGCAATAGCATACAAAAGCAGCTGAGAGATTATTTTTCATTCTCTGGGAAAGTTGGACTTGCGTATTTTGGACCATAACTGAAAGAGCTTCCAGCATGAGTCACAAGCGCTCCATGGGAAAAAGCAACTCTCATTAAGAAATGAGCAAATTATTTTGGTTCTCCAAAACAGGCTTATAAAGTGTGAGACAGGGTGAGAATGCAGGAGAAAACAGCTCCTAACAACTGATACCCCACCTACAGATTTTGGTTTTTATAAACCACATCATCTGGAATCCACAGGAAACTGGATCTCACCAATAGATTTACAGGTCTGAAAGATTAGTGGTATAATCCTTTCAACCCCAGCACAAGAGGATTCATTCAACTTCTGCCAGCTAAAATCAGTTTGTCTGCGTATCAGCCTGCTCTGCCAAAGGCCAAGCAAATACAGTGCTACCTGCAGCAGCGGGGTGGGATCTCCCTTTTGCGAGAGGATATGCTCAAGTAGAGCTAAATCAGCTTTATGCTACTGTCAAGCCCTCCCCATTTGTTTTCCAGCAGACAAAGAGCACCTCTGGGACAATGAACATCTGCTACGCTCCAGGCTTGATAACACCAGCCCTGGTCGCATGTTTTATTTTTGGTCTCTTCAGCCAGAACAGAGCGCGGAAATAACCAGCTATAAATTCACTTAGAAACATTTACTGGACAGTGCGGGGTTGACAACCTGAAAAATTTGTAGGCTCGAGATATGAACGTACTTCCATAAGAAAACATACACGACATGACAAGCCTGCAAGCTTAAAAGCCAAGATCACCAAACAGCACATCCAAGCTCCTAGGTGGTGACACAATATGATCTGGAGCAATCTAGCCTTCCCGTATTCTGGTTTACCCTCTGTAAAAGCACAAACACCTCCGGGCTTCAGAGGGGAGCCTGAGAAAGTTGCCCCCGAGACAGTTATGGAGTGCCACAACTTGCTTCTAGGTCTGCATGCTTGACAAGTACTTCACAGCCTACTTGCCCACCTTCTTTCTAGAAACCAAGCAACTTCTTCACATTTATGTCTCCATCTATAGAGCACAGATCCCACAGCTTTAGACGTTTCTGTCTCAAAACTAAAGTGACGGAATTGCAAAACACATCTACTTACTCAAACACAAACAGTTGTATTATTGCTCTGAAGAACACAACTGCATATTTAAAAGGCAATCACCTAGCTGACACATTCCTTGGCATCTCGGTACAGCTCACACGCCTTCCGAGAAGTTTAAATCTAGATATTGCCCACAGAATAACAAAATCCAAAAGGTGACAAACACTGCAGGCAAAACCTGTCCCAGATATATCTGGTACAAATTACACTGGGGAGCAAATTGCTCCCCAAGGGTAGGGAAGACTCCTCAAAGAGCAAAGCCAGGGAAGCCATCCCAAGACCACGTACAAAGTTTTATGCTTGTCGTCCCCGAGTTTCAGCCCTAGTCCCAGCACTACTGACCTCTCAGGCCAGCTTGGGCAACAGCTCACAAAACAAAGCCACAACCCCAGGAGCTCAGTACAAAAATACATTAAATTTCTAACGACACAATTCAACACAAAACTGTGACTTTTTAGAGGCCTACTTTCTTGTAGGTGTCCTACTGTGAGCTAGCAAAAAGCCAAGTGTGTGGCTCAGCAGCACCAACCAAACCTGCCAGTGGGAATTAAAGTCTTCAAAACGAAGCAGGGGCAGAAGGCAATCACCAGCACCACGGACAGAAAAGGAGAAGTCTGCAAGATCTTGTAAGGCTGGAACAGACCGTTCACGTTACCATCTACTCTCCCAGGCAAAACCAGAAAAGAATACACGCAGATAGGTCAGTGTGGAAGGAAAACAAATTAAACTAGTAACAGTGAAAAGCACATGGCAAAACACAGGAGGTGGCTAAGACAAAAGACCCTCCCATGAACAAGCCATGACTTCTAGATCCACCAACTCTGACCAGGGATTAAGACTTGCCCACTGCAGTACTGCCACTTTGGGGGGGCGGGGGGGGGGGGGCGGTACAGGGGTAATTGGGTTTGAGAGGGGCTGTTGCCTCCTGATGTCTTATTCTGCCCTGCAGTATAGTATCACTCCAGGGGTCCCTGGACAGAACCCTCTTCCTCAATCACTGCTAGCAAAAGCCATCTGGGGACACGCTACGTCCTCTAGAATGCTTCCTGTTATGATTCATACTTCAAATCTGACACTACTGCTCTTAATTCGGTCATTTATAAGAACAGGGTTTATTTGTGATTTGGATTTCACTCTCAAAGGAAATTACTTCAGCCCTGGCACGAAAGACTGGGTATTTTGCACTACTTCCTTGACCTCCCATCTCACACTGGAGTCCAGTGATCCAAGGAACTCTCGACACTTCCCTGAGATATCATCATTTCTTGCTGGAAGCAGTGAAGAACCAGTTACATTTCCCTTTTCGTAGCTACATTCCAGAGGATAAATATACATAGGGTTTAATGATATAGACATCTGACCTTCCGACACCATTGGGCCTGTTTTCTGCTCCCCTACTATACAGATTGCATCTGTACCAGGAATCTGGAGATTTTTTAACCCTTTTTCCCTCTCTTTAAAGGGGATGTTTTATCACAAGCCTGTGACTTTATTATGTTTACTGCACACTGAGGGAAGAGAAGCTGTCAACCCCACTGCAGCCCAAACCCCTTGATGGCTGTTGCAGATGGAGAGTCAGGTGGGGAACACCCCTGACACTGCAATAAGTAAGTCTTGTCAATTGTGCAACACAGAAGAGTTTGAGAGAAGCAAGACTTCAGGCAGTACAAGCTCAGCAACTCACAGCTTCATTATTCCCCAAGGCTGCTTACCAAGCAGGGACTATACAAGTTAAATTGGAGGACAAATTGAAGCCTTTCAAATTTTCATTCCTGCTCTAGAAATAAGACACAGACCTACACCACACTTTACTGCTTTTTTTCCCCCCTCTATTAATATGGCAATAGATCTATTATCTAGATGCACGTGTGTGAAGGCACAAGCAGGAGAGGAGTTTTGCCTTAAGGGAACTGAAGGGAGGAAGCATGGGCCATCAACTCAACATCTGACCATCACAGCAATGAGCTCCCAACTGGCCATCAACAGAGACATCAGGATTACGGTACACATGCCAGAAGTGTAGCTCAGTGCTACCTGCAGTTATAAAGTGAAACAGAACATCAGATATTATTAGGAAGGAAATACAGAACAAAATAATAAACCCCACAGTGTATCCACATTTGTGTGCATATTAGTTCATACTCCAAAAGGACAAAACAGCACTCAAAAAGATGCAACCATGGGCAACAGATGAAACGCAGGCTGCATGAGAAAGGGCCCAGAAAAGCAAAGATCTGCAAGAGATGTCCATGAAGCTGTGAACCACCCTGAGAAACAAGATAAGGAATGTCACCTCCCCTGTCCCTGCAGGGCAAGAAAGTGGAGTTCACAAAACCCACCTTTGTGCTACATGCTTAATACAGTCAAGAGAAGAGAAGGCCCTTTGCTATAGCACGAAGTGCCAGCCCAGAAACTATTAGTGCATTTAGGATGAGACAAATTATAGAAAGGTGCAGCAGAGGCTCAAACACTACAGCTTCCATGTGATCTCCAGCTCAGGGACTCTCTAACTGCTGCCTGCTAAGAAGATACACACCAGAGGTACGCTGGCTGCCGAGGTGCTTGCAGACAGATGGTTGCTCTTATAGATGGGATGTTGGGATCCAGCCCAGCCAGCAGAGCTGGTCTAGTCTCACCAGGTGCCAAGTCAAGATGTTCTTTGTCTCTGAAGTAAATGGAGGTATAAGTGGGCTTAGAGTTTTAACTTGGTTCCTTTTTCTGATCAGGAGAGCATGGGGGGGGAAACGGATGAAGTGGAAGAAGCAGCAGGCACTGAATCCAAACAGCCCTGAAGGTTTTGAAGGATTAGGCATGGGAGGGAATGGGGTTAGCAAAGCGGCATTGTATTTGGATTTTCTATACGTAAACACACATGCAAATAATTGTACTATTTAGTACACGTAAACACACTTGCAAAGCATCCAAACTACATGCAGCATTCATTTAGTCCAACACAAAGTTGGCTCAAATCCAGAAGTCATTGAAATTCACACCACAAAACTGCAGCAAAACAGTAGCAACATAAGCACTCAATCAGGAGCTACACCAGGACCCCAAAAGCCACATTTCCTTTAGATTCTTTCCCCAAAAGGGTACGTGCTTTTATGTCAGACTCTGCTCAGTTCTCCTGAGGGCTTCTTTGTACCATCCATTGTACTCGCACAACTCGGATTTGCTGTAGACATTACCCAGACAAGATTTGTTCTTCCACAGAAGCTTCCAAAAAAGGAAAGACCTGGGAAATAATTTCATAACAGAATATCTTTATGCTTAATACTCCCATACTCAATCCAGCAATAAATAACCACTTTTTTCTCAGCAGTCTGTGACCTACTGTCCCCTTGGCAAAGGTAAATGAATTCACGAAGACCAGAAGGGATGTATAGTGGCACCAAGCACTACCTTCAGGCGATCATGAAATAATCCTTTTACAGTTGCTGAGAAGAAATCTAGATATGAGTACCACAAACTGGAGCACTTTCAGTTGAAAAGAATTAAAGTCCCTGAGTTGGAAAGCACTCAGTCACAACCACCACTCTGGCTCCCAGACCTCTGCTTCTCAAGCGGGATACACATGAGTACAGCTATCCACACATCAATTTTGCAAAACTCTGTTAGGGACCTTCCTTCCCGTGGTCCTGCTGGAATTGCTTCTCTGAGGACAACCCTTGCAGGAGCTGGCAGACTCATGATATTTAGGGCCCAATCAAGTCTACACCTGCTACAGGCATAAAAGACAATAACTGTCTGTAGGGCATGGTCATTGCAACAAATATGTATCATTGTATTCTTTTTCTGAAAGATTTTCATCATTACTATAGGGTTGGGGGAGGAAAAAACCAACCAGCCAAAACATCAGCCAAAAAACCCTCCAACTACAAAAGGATCAAGTGATGCCAGTTTCCAGGCAAGTAAATTCATCCCAGAGGGCTCTCTCACCTCCAGAGGAAGCTGACCGAGTTGTGGGTCTGGCAGCAAAACCGAAATCCCATAATAAAGCAAGCAACTGCAATAGCAAAGTGCTCTGTTTCAACCACAATGCGAGCTGACAAGGAGGTTGTGGTGGGTTGACCCCGGCTGCACGCCAGGTGCCCACCAAAGCCGCTCTATCACTCCCCCTCCTCGACTGCACAGGAGAGGGAGAATATAATGAAAGGCTTGTGGGTCGAGACAAGGACAGGGAGAGATCACTTAACCAATTACTGTCACGGGCAAAACAGACTCGATTTGGGGAAAAATGAACTTAATAAATTACCAATCAGACCAGAATAGGTAATGAGAAATAAAAACCAAATCTTAAAACACCTTTCCCCCACTCCCCTTCTTCCTGGGCACGGCTTACTCCCGAATTCTTTACCAACTCCTCCCGAGCGGCACAGGGGGACGGGGAATGGGGTTTATGGCCAGTTCATCGCATGTTGTCTCTGCCCCTCCTTCCTCTTCAGGGGCAGGACAGCTCAAACTCTGCCCCAGCTCCAGCATGGGGTCCCTCCCATGGGAGACAGTTCTCCATGAACTGCTCCAGCGTGGGTCCTTTCCACAGCAAGCAGTCCCTCAGGCACAGACGGCTCCAGCGCGGGTCCCCCCACGGGGTCACCACTCCTGTCAGCAAACCTGCTCCGGCCTGGCCCCCTCTCTCCACGGGGCCACAGGTCCTGCCAGCAGCCTGCTCTGGCGCGGGCTTCCCACGGGGTCACAGCCTCCTTCGGGCACCCCCCTGCTCCGGTGTGGGGTCCTCCCTGGGCCGCGGGTGGAGATCTGCTCCAGCGTGGGCCTCCCTGGGCTGCAGGGGCACAGCCTGCCTCACCGAGCCCACGGGCTGCAGGGGAATCTCTGCCCCGGCACCTGGAGCACCTCCTGCCCCTCCTTCCGCTCTGACCTGGGGGTCTGCGGGGATGTCTCTCTCACATGTTCTCCCTCCTCTCCAACTGCAGCTTCTGCGCCCCAGCACTTTTTTCCTTCTCAAATCTGTTATCCCAGAGGCGCTACCACTGTCGCTGATTGGCTCGGCCTTGGCCAGCGGCAGGTCCGTCTTAAAACCGGCTGGCATTGGCTCTGTCAGATACAGGGGAAGCTTCTGGCAACTTTTAAAGCCGCTGCCCCTGTGGCCCCCCACTACCAAAACCTTGCCATGTAAACCCATTACAGAGTTATGCAACTCTTATGCCATTACAAGTCTATTTTGGGGGGATATTTTTTCAATCCGGTGTCTTACAAAAACACCCAGTTTTCATGTCCCACTGAAGAGCACAAGAACCATGGCTGCAGTTTGCAAAGTTTCATACCAATGTTTCTCTGCAGAGCACTTCTCATTTCTAAACTGACACTGAAACGTAGTAACTGAACAAAGTAAATCACATTTCAGTTTTACACTAAGCTACACATTTGCAAGAACACAAGTGAATGGGCATGAGGACAACCAAGCCTACGCCATTCTTTTTCCACGTATCACAAGTGACCAAAGGAAAATTTTCTCATCTGTAGTAAGAAGCTTTCAACTTCAGCTACAAAATGGATTCCAATGTGTAAAGCATGAACACTATTTTAATCAACGTTAGCACTACTTTTAATGATACAAGAAGTTTTGTCTTTCACAGAGAGGTACTAATTCCCCAGCATGTGCAGAAAGCATCCACTACAGTTATCAAACCAGCCAACCAGTTCACACTAGGACAGAAAGAACACCTCAACATAGCGTATCTTCTCTCTGATTTAATAAATGTATTGACCAGTCTGAAGGATACGCTTAAGACAGAAATCTGTGACTAAAGTTTACACTGAAAGAAATAAATTTTTATGGTTATTTGTACATCAGTATTTCCTCACAAGAGTAATACAATCTTCTCTTGAATCTTTCAAGTCTAAAACCTTTAAAAATTTAGTGTTTCAGCTGCTCCTTTTCAATAGTTTTAGCCTCTTCTTTGCTACCAGGACAAAATACAATGTCCTATAAACACTACTGGAACTAAAACAGCATTAAGTTTTAAAAATGAGGATAAATTCCAGTTATTCTCTGCTTAGGCAAAACGCATTGCTTGTTACAGTATTTGAACCTTTTATTCCTTACTGTAACAAATCTTCTGCATGGTTTAAAACAGGAGGGAGAAAAGAGAGGAGATATGACAATTTAGTATTGAACAGAATGCTCATTTAAACTGCATGGTAAGCTACCGCACCCATCTAGAGCACCCACTGCCTTTTTAGTTCAGCAGTTTTTCAGTTTTGGATGCAAGATTGCCAATATTAACATCAAATCAACACTGCCTATAGCCATGAAAGCATAAATTTTCAGGCTTCTAATGATCTCCCAAAAAACCAAGTTAAAAGACCTGATCCACCAGCTTATTCAGCATTCTCACAAAGCTTTTTTTTTTTTCTCGTGGTCTTTACCTAAACTTTTGTATCAAGAATTTCAGGACACCCCAGTCTTCTGCATTTGCACTCCAGGCATGCAGTTGATATGCCCCATACCAACCCTGCCTGAAATAAGCAGGCCAGACCCACCCTGGTCTGTAGCCTGATCTGCCCGCACAGCTTGGCACGGAGAGGTCAGCGGTGCCGAGTCTCTTTGGGAACAGCCATGAGGGAGTCAGGGCGGGGGTACTGGGAGCAGAGCGGCACGGCGCCGGCCAGGAATGGCAGCGTCTGGTGGGAACCGTACCGGTTTGGTCAGCTCACCTGCAGCGTCTACCAGAGCCGCTCAGCTGCCCAGAAGAAACCCTTTGGGCTTCCTAGGTGCACAGAACTGAGTACTCCTCCAGCTGATCACAAGCATGTCCAACAAGTGCAGAACTGCATCTCATCTTGTTATACATACACTATAAAACCAGTACTCAGCCTCTCTCCAGGCTTTGACACACCTGAAACCTGATCGACTTCCATAGCAGAAGCAGTAAACAGGTACCAAGGTAGTGTTGAGGGTGGTTTCAAATCAAGCAGGAACTTGACAAGCAAAAATACGGCAAGTTTGACAGCAACCATCTGCACTTTTCTTCTCAAGATGTTTATTTTGGAAGCCTAAACAATTTCACCTATGCTTATTTCTATAACAAAAAAGGAACTCTGAATACAAAAAAATTAAAAAGTACCAGTAACATCTGAAGAGCAGAGAGTAAAACCTTCCTTGTCTTTTTAAAATATACCACCAGCTTTGGAAACGAACAGTTTATCCTAACTCTGACAATTAAAAAAGTAAATGAAAAACGTCACGAAATGCAGAATAATTCAAGTATCAAGTTTGCATATTCAACATGTATGTGAAAACTACTTTTGTTTCCACAAGATAAATAAATCTATCTCCCACATGATACAAAATATTACTTAGTTTTAATGCGTCTTTTTTTAAGTCCTGTTGACTTAACCGTTCCACCTGGCCTACAAAGAAACTGTAGTATAACCTACACTGATCCTCTCATCGATCAGCAGTCCCTCCAGAGACGAATCTCTCTCCAGCTATCTCTGGCCAGCCGGCCACGGGAGGGCACACGCAGCTTCTGCGGGTCACCACCACTGCCCCTCCGGCAGGTGCCAAACCTGCTGCATGGAAGACGCACGCGCAGGCTCTCGCCACCCGCCGTTGTGGGTTTGGGAAGGCTGCACCACCTTAGACTTGTGTACGCACATATCTAAGTGCCTGTTGTCCAAACCTGAAATTGTATCAAGAGCCAACTCCTGCTTAGTTTTGCTTGCTTTGAGAAACTGAAAGGATAATTAAAATAGTGCCACTTCTTACGTTTTTGAGCAGTGTGTATTTCCATTTTGTTTGGGAGATGGAGAGCAGAAATGGGAAAATTAGAGATCTTGGGTATTATTACTACTCCCACTACTGCTACTATTATTACAGACATGTAAGCATTTTTACCTTCTACTACTGTTATTACAAGACGTAAGCATTTACAAACATCGAAATTTCGAGTACTTTGGCAAAGGATGAAGCTACATGCGATTTGCCTGCTGCCACAAGATTCAGAAAGAGCACTCCAGACATAGTCTGATCTACCAAAAATAATAAAACCATTTCAGCCAGGAAGTTTCTCCAACTCAGGTAACAGACTAGCCACCCAAACCCCTGTGCCAGCAGATCAGAGGGAACACCAGGGAAGCGGAGGAAAAGGAGATGGGCAGGAGGCGGCAGCCGGGTGGGGATGAGTACTGCTCCCCCACATTGCCACCCATCATCTCTCACCGAGCCAGCTCAGCTCTGGCCATCAAACACTGAAGTACTCCATGGTCCTGATGATCAGCTGGGAAAAAAGGTTGGAAGGGACAACTGCATGGCAAAGCAAGAAACTACAGCCGTCTTTGGTTTGCTCATTTTTTTTAAACTAAGAAATGATTCTTCCATGGAGTTACAAGAGAATTAAAACCATTAAATGGCCACAATGTCAATGGAATCGGTATTTGTCTGGCCCTGAGATTTCTTAAGGAATACTAATTCACTGGAAACATATTAGAGAGAGGAAGGCAGGCTGCTTTTTAAAAAGCATTATATTCTCAGTACTATATATATTTTTTTTTTTTACATATATACGTGTGTGTATATATATTGCATCTGGTATTTCCAAACAGGCATGCACATGCATATATATCTATATATCTATATATATTACTAACCTAAGTCATAGATTACACAACAATTTTTGCTTTAGTGTAAATTAACAAAGCAGCTTCATCAAAAAGGTGTGGCCTGAGAAACCCAATTTCAGTGTTAGAAACAATGTTTTTCTCTAAATATCTGAATCATAGATGAGAAAAAAGAACAAAGACGACCAAAATATCAAACACATTGTACCTCAGAATAAAAATAATTCTGCATATTAATAATACTGTTTTTTCTCTAATCAACATTGCAACGCGGAGGGTTTTTGTACATGAAAATCTCTCTAAGACGAGTTAAATGGAAGCTCTTGCAAGAACACTGTGTATACAATCATCATAGCTGGAAAATAACTAATTACACCATTGACAGGAAATAAAGCAAAAAGTGAGCAACATCATAGGAATGGGCTTGATTCCCAAATTCCAGCTTCTTATCAGGCTAGAATTTAGCCTTCAAATTTAGACTTCAAACACAGTAATACTTGGAGAATGTATTTTCATTTGATAAGCACTGTGAGAAACACCTACCGTTCAAAGTGTCTGTGTTAGATTTCCTAATTATTAATTGTCATACGATATTCGCTTTAAGAGCATCTTTATAAACCATTTAGACATTCTCCTTCCTACAACGGGTGTACTTTGAGATGATGGCTATCCCTTGCAGAACATACAACGTACAAAGACATAGTATTTTAGCAAACTGCAGGCTAAAAGCAAACCAGACAGCAACCTTTTGCATACAGCACGGCAGTGCCTGTGGTCAGCAGGGGCTGCCTAGAACACTGATGCTCTGTGCGCTATACATTTAATCAGCCCCAAGGGCCAAGCTGCCAATCTATAGAGAGACCTTGCCAGTCCCTGAAGGAGCAGCCTGTCTACCCTTTCACCTGAAAGCAATACACTGTCACAGCTAATGTTATGTGGGCAGCTGTTTGAAATCCAGGAATCAAAATGCAGCCTTTATGGCTAAATTTGCTTTAATGCTAAAAATATTATTTAAAATGTATGGGGGAAAGGCTTTAATACAAAATGATTTTCATAACTAGCACATGATTAAAGAGCTAAAGCAAAAACAGTTAAGTAGAAAACCTCTTGCAAAAATACAATTAAAGGTGTAAAATAAAAGCCCTGAGATTGCTTGCTCTTGAGATGTTTGTGATGCATATCTGCTTATTCTACATTCTGAGAGCTGTACATATACTAAACAATGAGCTTGCTTGTAATAATTATCAGTACTTAAAGGTATCGAAACTTCTTAATCCAATTTTACCCAAACAAATCCAATAATTACCCCATATGCTTTTTGATGATTACAATCTCAGGAATCCCAACTGCATAAAAAAGTGTTACGAGCAATTGTAGGTGGATTTTATTAATATAATGAATAGGATCAGTCTAACAGATTTCAATTACAACAATAGCTTTTAAGTACATTTCTATGACATAAGGAAAGAACATGCATAAATGAAAGAAACTGGTTAAGCCACATAATACTGATTTATAGCAGCTTTTTCCTTTCATTCACCTCATTAACAGTTCTCTATATTTCAGAATCCCCCACTCCAGCTCTATAAAACTTGCATTTCTAAAGCCGTCAAGGACCAGACATTCCAGAAGAGAAACAGTTAAACCCAGAAATGCATTCTTGGCTGCTACTGTGACAGGATTTATTTACAGCTTCTATTAAACACAGCAGCTCCATTACAAAGTGCTGGATGTGACAAGAATTTTTGATTATACAATGCCAATGCCTCACTGCGTTAAACATATCATGCCAGTGTATTGTTTTTTTCCTTCAGCAATTCGTTCAGGTCATTGTTTGATGGGTTTATGAATTCATTACAGGAAACAGATGGATCCCATAATTCAGAGCTATTCTCCCAGCCAATCATATGGGCAATTTTATTTCTCATCTTGCTCCCCCCCCCAAATCAACCTTAATGAAGCCACTTCCTCCATGTCCAATTCCCCGCACATACACACTGTAGCGACAACTGGTGCTTATTAAAGCAACCTCCAAACACTGAATGCTTTCAAAATAAAGCTGAACAGGAGCACGCCTACACACAGACACCCCCTGTGAAGTCAGACAGAAAGCCATGAACTTACCCAAGTCGGGTGAAGATAAGCAAAAAATACAGAATTGTAGCGGGCAAAAACAGATGTCCTGATTAGTAAGGAATCCATTTTTATATGCTTAAAACACTCTTTCTTTACGGAAAAATCGTTGCCCCCCCCCCCCCCCAATCTACTTTCAAAGGATGAATTTTCTTTTAGCAAATTACCTCCTTTGTCTACTAAGCGCTGGTATTTTTTTATCCACAGTGACATCTACTGGCAAAAGTAAAGGTATTTCAGTAAACTACTGCATAAAAACCTGCTTCTAATGTTTCTACACAAAAGTGGTACTTTTCTGTCTGGATCTTCCCTTCCCCCGAGCACACAGACTTCTCCTGAAAAGAACTGCAGAAAAGTTACAGTCTAAAGCCAAGAGAATCCGAAAATTAGTTTTCAATAGACTCATAATGGCTTTAAAAATGTAACCAGAAGCTGCAGTTTGACATCACAAGTCCACATTCAGGGTTAGAAGTAAAAATATATGCATTATTATGGCCTTAGAGCTTTAACACCATCTGTTTTTAAAAATGCTTCAATTTTGTACTAATTCCTGAACCTATCATTATCTAATACTCAGAATAAATAACATCTTTTTCCTGGTTTAACCTTATTTCCCCCCCTCCATTTGACCTCCTAACTGACCACAGTACATCTTCTATGGCTTCCTCTTCCAGACATTTCCTCTCCACTTCCTCCTCTTGACTTTTGCAAGTTTCCTGCCTCCTTCCTTAGTCTTTCAACATCCCACTTCTAAAACCTCTCACCATAACCTACCTTTCCTGATAAGTCTCTACAGACTTCCCTCACTTCTACCAACTTAGACCTTTTACACAGAACCTGTATTTTTGCCAGGGAATTTGAAGTCAGAAGAGGAATTAACAGGAACGTGCAAAGTTAATGGAAAACCTCTAAATCAATTGTTAGTATTTCTCGACCATCTTTAACAACTCATTTTTGTGTAATTTAGTGGTAGGAGATAACCAAGGAAGTTCCTCAGAAAAATAATACTACCTAATCCCTCATCCCTGCTCCAGTCTCCTCTCTGCTTTAGGAGGAGCGATGGTATATGGTGCGGTCATATAGCCAGCCTCAGCCTCATGCCTAAAGAAACCAGCTTTAGTTCTTCATAATTGCTATTGCTTATATATTACCTAAACTGCAACTGATTAAAACTATTTTACTGCATTGTTATACACTGCATAATTAATTAGCACAGCCAGAGCTTACAACTCCAGAAAAGAAAAAGAAATCAAAGCTCTGAATACACATCCACCCACCTAGAACTGCACCAGCTTACACCCAAATCACATCTGAAAAGTCTTTTTACAACAACAGGAGAAAGAACAGTTTTTCAGAATTGATTCTGAGAAAGACAGACATTTTATTCAGGAAATACCTACAGGTGAGGTCTTTCCTGTTTCTTCTGGAGTAGTTTTAAAGTCATGTTCACCAATATGTTCATTGGCTGATGGAGCTCTCCAGTCGTAAATAAATGGTTCTGGGTTTGTGTGAGAAGGTACCTATGTTAGGATGAATTCAAACCCTACTCTGCAGCTCCCAGTCTGATCTGCTCATCTGAACACATTTCACAGGTTTCATCAAGATACAAGCATAATTTATTCTAAAACTATATTCAGACATATGATCATTGCATGAAGTTAGCAGATAACTACCCACCATAAATTGATACATATTAAATGCTGAAATTTATTTGTTATCTATTCAGTGGATTGCAGTTCAGTCAAAAATTAATTCCTAATTTTGATGCTGGGAGACCTCCTTTGAAAATATGTCATCCAGAAAGATTTTACAACCATCTGTGGGAAACCAGTGTTTTATGAGGGAATCATAATAATTTATAGGGCCCACAGAGACAACCCAGTCGCAAATCATCTTCCCAAGAGTGAGACTTCCATATTACCTCTTAGAAATTAAAGGTTTTATTTTAATATTCATTCCTGGATCGCTAGAACCATATAAATATTAAAGCAAGCTGGAAAATGTATTCCATTTGGTTGCATTTCATCATTTTTTAAGTACTAAACATTCTTCTCTTAAACAGACATTGGTGTTAACAGTTCCGTGGCTTGTTCAAAGCTCCCCGCTGGCTGACTGGCCAGCTGGCAGACTAACCCGAATAAGGTAACTATTAAATTCACATTAAAGACTTTCCTTAAGACCTCAGCAGATAGGTGGGAAAGGGAAGTAATGGCACTAAGACGCTGTCCTACACCCAGCTGCACATCTCAAGGAACCTCTGTGGACCTCCAACCACATTTGGTCAGGATGGGCCAGGTATTTCTAAAGCTAAATGAGGAGAATAAGAAAAGAATACAACCCAGTTTCACAAGCCTCATTTCCTTAGGAAACTCGGCCAAATACATACCCAGAAAATGTATTTACTAGACAGTTTTTCCACAGGTTTAAACAAAGTGTCTCTAAAACTATGAGTCCGCACTATTTTTCCAGAAATTAATATTGATGAATTCTGTACAAGCGAAGAAAAGAGTACAAATCTTTTGGGGAAAATTAACAGGAATTAACAGGAAAAGTTAAACAAATTATAGCCTCGTAAATCATGGAATAATGGAGGAATTTAAATATTTGCCTTAATACATTTTAAACAGATAGAGCCTCAGTTACTGATGGAAAAACATACAATATCCCTATAACGTAAAGGCCTCGTATCTTTCTGCATGCACTGGGAGGCCATGCAAACAAAACCTCTCCAAATCACTAGCACAAAAGTTTGCGACCTGCTTTCTGTTAGTCCTTGTGTCTTCCCAGGTAATTCCACATACTTTCCACATACTACCCTACTCACACTCACACTGTTTACTCTCTTACCCTTCTTTTTCTCTTATCTCTGCATCCTAGGGTCTTCCTGACAGCATATGCATGTTTCAAGCTTGTCTTAGTAAACCCACTGTGCCACTTGTCTTCGTAACCCTGCCCCTCTCCACAGCACCTCTCGGCCTAACCCCTGCCTCTGTAAACAGCTGTAAGAGCTTCTGAGGTTTCTAATGGTATTTCCTTGGCTAGAACTTGGTGTCTTAATACACCCGCTTTATCAGAAACGTTTGAGACAGCCATGCCTTTCTTCAATCTGTCCCTTGATAGCTCTTATGATCTTCTCCTCATCATCTTCCGTTTTTCTTCCTAATTCATTTAATTACAGGTGTTACCTTCTTAACTGTTGGCTGTATGCGAAGGTCGGAAATAGAGAAACATTCAGGACTTCATCCACCACCTACCTCTATTTTGACTCTAGAGCAGTATGTCCACAAATCCGGCTGACCCTTAACTCCTACCCTGACACTCATTTGTTTCTCCCTCCACTCAGACGCAGTCATCTACTGCAGTTCAAACAAACTCTACCTGTTTTCTCATGTTTTCCATCTGTGTCTCATCATACAAAGCTCGCTCTATACATCTTAACTTGTAACGGTTTCTGACATGAAATTCTTACTCGATATTGTCATAAGCAAATTGGGGAAATGCGAGCTAAATGTAAAACTGGTTGAAATAGTCTCTGGGAGAATCAATGGTTTGCTGTCAAAAGAGAAGTATGTTTCAGAATAGATTCCACAGGGACTTGATCCGAGCCTACGCAGTGCAGTATTTTCGTTAACAACTGGATGATGGACTAGAGAATATCCTTATTAAATCTGCAAATGACACCAAGGTAGGGAGAAAGAAGATGGGGGTGATCAGATTGCTGTGTGATAGGATCAGAACGCAGCAATAATAAACTGGAGAAGTGATGTGAAAAAAACAACTGCAATTTGTTAAGGAAAGTCACGTTATTAAGCAGGAAGAATTAAATGCAGAACATCAAACAACTCACTCCATAGCAGTTCTGCAGAAAAAGATGCAATGTTTTAGCAGATCACAAACCAAAGTGAAGCAAAAAGATCCGGCTACTGTAAGAAGACAAGTGTTGTAATAGAATAAATAACCTGCTATGCGGCTCAAAGTAACTCTTCTACTTCAGTCTGGCATCTTAAAGCCTTCCCTAAAGCACTGCCTGTACCCACGGTTGACCATCTCGCTTCAAGAAAGAGCTGGACCACCTGGAAGAGTACAAAGGAAACGGGAATCTGGAAACATGAACAGCAGACAGCAGGCAAAGAGGTAGTTCAGTCTAGAAGACACAAGGTACACAAAGGGAAGGAGAAAAAAAAAAATTTACAAAGGGAGAGGAGGAAAGAATTTGCTGCATTCCACCGTAAGACAGGACTTGCTGGGTTTAAATAGCAGCCAGGGAGATTAAGATGTACATTTTTAACAGTAAGAATGATTAAGGATTATCCGCAAATATGATGCAGGTTTGGCGATCTTGTCTCAGGGCAAAAGGATGGAATAGATGACCTCTAAAGAACTTTCTAGGATTATTTTCTACAATCCTACATGTAAAATGGAGCTCCAAATCCATCTTATTCAGTTCGCCCACTTCCCTCAGCCATGACAAAGAAATTATTTTTCTCTCAGGCTGACAGTCACAGGACTCTCTCCAGCTTCTGCCGGTTTTTAAAGAAGTTTAAGATGTGGTCTTTCTTCATCAGTCCCACTTGTCCGGATCCTCTCCATTTTGTTCTTGATTAGCGTTAACTTGAAAATGTATCAATACCAAATGACATTTTACCCCTCCACCACGAGTGGGTCCGCATTCTCTTTGTAAGCCCATCACAGCCCACCCTGCTGCAGAACTTCCATGCAGCAAACAGTCCTAGCCCAGCTCTATTGATACAACCCTCTATTCACAAATTTAACTTTTCTCTTATGAATTGGAGAAGCTTCTAATAAAAACATAGATCCTTGCATACTTCAGAGCTCAGATACTAGATTTTATTTCCTTTTCTGGAACAGCATCTACATTTTTTTTCTTTCAGATCTGTCAGCAGATAGGGTGCCAAATACTTCCTTTGAGAGAAAGATACAAACACTGTCTGTGTGATTCAATGTGTATTTTTTCAAAATTTTCTTCAATCCCATTCTACATTATCCGGGTTGGTTTCACATGCAGCAGTCTGGTGAAGAATAATTCTAATTTTAATAGCTTTAATATTTTCCTCACTGCTTTCCTCCATGTTAGCACTGATTATAATTTTAATTGTAAATTCACAATTAATTAGCTGTGCCATTAAAAATGGTACAGCTAATTAGGCTGATAGGTTGTCATCAACAATAGATTGATAATCCAAAGCAAATACGATGCTCTTTCACTGCAAGCCGAACTCCCTCATGTTTATTGAAGGCTCTGAGTGCACACACATGGGTTTACCACAGCCTAATTGATGAACAGAAATGGGACCATATACATCAAGCCTCAAACTTAAATGTCCAAGCCACAAATCAAGATTCTGGGTAATGGAACAGTTAAATTATCATAGCTAGATTCCTTCAGGATGTGAACTGATAACAGATGGTAACTTTCAAGACTTAACAATTCATCTGTTTCCTTTCAAGCAATAGTTCTCCAAATTCACAGGCGATGTGAAGCTGCATTTATGAATTCATGTAACTCAAATACCAGTATTAATCACATACATCTCTCTACACACACACTTGTGCAACCATTGCAAAGCAACGACAGATAAATAAATAAATACATCTTGCTAGAAGCTGGTCTCTAGACTACATTTGTCCTGAAGCCTCTGACATCTCAGCACAGGCTTATTTCGTTTAACGTGTCCATTATACAGTTAACTTTGAATTCGGACTCCTGTAAACTCAATTTCCACCTCCAGAGCAGGACAATACACTGACATTAGAAAACCAACTTGCCTATTAAGAAAAGAAAATAATGAAGCTATTAGAAGTTTTTAATCATTCGTTTTAGTAACATTAAAAAACAAGAGCATTAAGAACTGCCTAAAAAGGGCAGAAGGGAGATAAGATTCACTGCTGAGGTGAATTACCTTGTGCAAGAAACTACTACTCTACAATGAAGTGAGAGGGCAGCTCTGCCTGAAGAGAGGGATTGCTCAGGAAGCGTTTAAAAACATTTGCAGAGTTTTTTCACGTTTCTGATACAAGACTTTCCTATAAAGCAAGTTCAGCCCTCTTCAGAGCTAGAGAATTCACATCTTGTATTCCTTCCCAGGCTATTTAGAAGCATCTAAACTCAACCAACTAATTTTAAAAAGACCCACTAGGCAAACACACATTCAGTTCTAGCCCACCAACAGGATACGAGAGTCTCACAAACACACAATCTCAACAATTCAGTAACACAGTAAAGGATTGTACCATTTTACATATGAGGAACAAGTCACAGGCATGTGCTCCCTCCTTTACCTCTGCTCTCACGCTCCAAACCCTTCCTAAGTGTTGCTCAAGGCAATGCAAACCCATCAGTGACTAGAAAATAAAAGTCAGAAAAGACAGGAAACAGCTTAAATTACACAATGCTAACACTATCGCTGCCGCAAGTACTAATGGGAAAATCCAAGCATAAAATAGCAGATTAAATAACTTCATACAGAGTCACATAAGAAGTCTGGGCAGAACTAGGAGTCCTTTACTTTCAAGCTGACTGTGTGCATTTAATCTCATAAGACAATGTTTCACACATAGTTTTCATATTCAAAAGAATTTCTTTTTAAAACAAATTTACAAATGGTGCTAAGTCATCACACCGACAACATTCTTTTTTTCTTCATTCAACAGGCCACTTCCAGGCACAGACTGAACAGTAAATATTCTTTACAGTAGAAATCCAATCATTGTTAAACCATTCTCCCAGATAAGTATGAAAATTCACAGTAATTAGTATATTCATAAGTAACTGACAATTATCAGAATAATCCCAGTGTTGGTTCGTTTACTGTACACAAGAGCCTAAAATTTCATTCGCACCTTGAACAGTGATGCATCTATAGGTTACAGTTCACATGAACACGCCTTGAGACTTGTTTAAAACAATACAGAAAGCAAGGCAATCTAGTGGATCACCATCTTACAGACTAACATGCGGGTTTCATATTTAAGTAAGCAAAGGCAAAAGTCCTATCATAAACAAACCTGTGCCTTAGGAAGTGATTAGTGCCTATACTGTGTCAAACAACTGCTGTTAGAATCAGCCCTTTTGAAGCAGAATTTGTTCAGAGTCGGGAGGACCCAGCTCTCCCCATATGGCTGCTGAGATCTGAAGAGATGCTGAAGGTAGCTCTTTAGCTGGGGCTTGAAGAGAAGAGAGTGAATCATAGCGTAAATGCTTCCAGTTTCAAATACGTAAGTGGTTGAATACTGTAAAGAGATACCTCATATATCCATCATTTCTATCTTGGATTGCTTCTACAGAAATCTATTCAGCTGTGGTACATAGCACTCAGATTGTATGTGCTGCACCCATGGTCTGTGCATGCAAGGTAGATGTTCCTGCAGTTTCAGGGTGTTCCAGTCAGTGCCAGGACAACTGGAAATACTAAGCTTTCATGCTACGTTAGGTACAACCTCTTTTTCTACTTTGAAATTTGAGCTGGAAAGAAGGTAAGGACTCTGGCTATTTTTCTGGAATGTCTGGAAATTGCCAGTGTGCATTTATGGATCAGTATCTTAATATGTGGATAGTGAGACCAATGTGACCAGGACACATCAGACCTGCTGGGTATGCAGGCAGCCTGCACCTGTGCCTAAGATCAATACCCTAGGGATGCCTTAGGCCTATGAAGCACGCATACCTAACAATTTCTATCAAATCCACACTGGATCTAACACAGCCTGGACACATCAGATTCACTATACATATGCACACATTTTTTTTGTTCTGGAAACCAGAAATACAGCTACTCCAATTATTTTATCTATGTTTCGGGGGGTGGATGCAGGGGGATGAGGTTGCTTTGTTATTTAACTCCTTTTAGACATTTCTACAAAAGCATGGTGTTGACTGCTTGCAGATTACAAGTCTGCTGGTAAGATATTAAGTATAATTTTTACTGACACTGGCTGTGCTGCTGAAATCATGGGACTACGCATACATGTTCTGTGTAAACACAAAGCCTTGGCTCTACTGTCACGTACATTTACGGTACCAAATGAGTATTTTATGTGCAATACTAAAATAGTAACAATTTTGTGGGCAACCAGTAAAAGGCCTCTGTAATTTTGGTATAACCCTTCCAGTTCACATTCTATCTCAAAAGAAGGCTTGAGAGTGTGTTTATACTACAGTCCTAAAGATAGCATAGAGGTATCTGAGCTATCATTTTAAATCAGTCAGCACAAATAACTTAAGTAGTGCCAACAAAGAGATCAGCATGGACCAGCTTCCCCTCCTCCCCAGCAGTGTGGATATATTCCAAGTCTCGGATAGCATCACCCAGAGAAACTGTGTATGTAGCCAACTCAATGAAAGGTAAATGTGAAATATATTTGCCTTAGATTTCAAAGCCTGAATCTTTATTGGGCTAACTGAAGATGTGTTCATTTATATTTAACAACATTATCTTGAGAATCAATGCTTTGAGCAAGTAGGTTCTTAAAAACATACAAAAACCATATGGACATCGTTACCACTTTAGGAGACTGTACCTACAAAATTTTGCAGATTTTTATACTTACAAAAATGTCTGGGGTTCTACATCCTATTTTGGATGCAGTTCCTAGTATTGGAAAGACAAGCAATCCTATGGAAATGTCACTCTTTTGCCTTCAGAAATGAGCCGCTAAGAAAAATCTGAAGCCCCAAAATAAGAATGATCCCTTACTCAGATAAACGCAATTAAATTAAAGTCATGCTCTAAGAAAAAACAAACTACTGCTTAAGTCTGCATACTGATCTAGAAGAGGGGAAAAAAAGAAAATATACTGAACTTAGAATTTATATTTCGGTTCTTTTGATACCTCCTCTTAAATCTAAACATGGTATTTAATATGCAGATAGTGTTTTCCTGAATGAGTTTCCCAAAGACAGCCTCTTCACTGGAAGTTTTTTGTTTTGAACTAAGAGTTCATCTACTGATAGTGAAGCCTGGAGTATCTGAAACAAACTCTTCATTAATTCAGTTTAAGCTGAACAAATTTTTTATGTCTCCAGTGCCATCGTGCATTAATGCCACATACGAAGAACAGGGTTTAAATTATTCAGAAACATGAAGAAAGCAGTTCCAGCAGCTTTCAGATCTCCTCCTTTTTAGATTCTTCAGAAAAATTTCCTCAATAAAAGCAAACTAAAATCTGACTGGGATTCTGCAATCATTTCACTGCAGCTGAGATGAAGCCAAAATAAAAAGCCCGGCTCAATTTGTTGAACACAGCCTGACAGAAAACCCCTTTTGTGAGAAGAGTACAGCCGCAGCAGGTCTATTAATGACCGAGCATTCCTTAGGAAGCTTTTCACTACCCCTTGCAATGCAACCTTGGCATCACTGAAGATGTAAGCAACCAAGTTCACTAAAAAGACCACGACCAGAGAAAAAGCACGGAGCAGAGCGGATCCATCTGTCAGTGTTTATAGCCTAGCAGCAGTGGTGTCACTGTGCAAAGCGGGGCTGGTGTATTTGTTGTTTTAGATGACAGCTCTGGTTGATCAGGCTGTCACCATAGCAACTTTCACTAAGAACTCACAATGCACCCAAACGAACTCTGAGCTAAATTAACTTATTGCATGTCACCAGTGAGAAATGACTGTTCAGAGGTAATTTTCTGTACTAATATGTAATAGAGTTAACTCTCTAAATTGAATTAAATTAATTAAATGCCACTCCCAGTAAATCAGATTCTATTACATGAATGTTAAAAGAAATTAAAGATGTTTTAATAAAGATTACTAATAATAACTTAATATTATTACTTCATTTTAATTCAAAAATTCTGCTCAGTTTATTTTAGACACATGTCTTCCCCTTACTAGGAAGGAATACCTAATTACTCCACATACATTAGACACATTTATTTCATACAGATATGCTTAGACTTATCCAAAAGAAATAACACCAGTCTTTTGAAGACTCTGCACCTGTGAAATACAGCTTGGTTTAATATGACACACCCTAAGATTTTTCTTCCTCACGCACACTTAAGCTTTTGGTAAATTCCCACACCTTCAATGACTGTGTCCAGTTTCCAAAGAGTTTTATTTCTGCTTTTTGCATAAAAAAAACAAGAAAACTTTCTGCAAGAAGTCCAAATGCAAAGAAAGAGGAAAATACCATGCCTGTCCAGGCAGGCTACAAAAATAACAGCTCTTTAATGGCTTTACAGATCTACCTAAGAATATATTATTAAATTCTTTTTTTTCACGTAGTTTCTTGCACGTTAGAGTAGGATAGTCAGCTGGGAGGCAAATCAAAGATGCCCCCAGTTCCCAGTGTAAATAAAGGGCAAGTTATAATTGCCAACTGATGGCATTAATGCTGTCCCGATGACCCTGACTTTATCTTTAACTCATATTAAAGACTCACCAAGATACTTCAGGCAAAAATGAGCCCTATCTAACATTAATCATCTTTCAGAATTACAAACCACATTATTACTTCACTTTTTAAAAAGAACTCCGTTTACGTGTTAGAAGACGGCTATTAACAGCAGGGGGAGCACATGGTATTTTCGTCTCTGCCACTGGCAGCGCTGATGACAATGACGTCAGCCTAAGCACAAGGTTCAGTTCAAGTTCTGTTAAACACCTACAGGAAAGTCAATACTTCTATTAGAAGAATATGGTAAATAAGTATTTTAAAACATTTTCTGAATCTCAATTAAAAAGCAGGCATAAAAGCAAACGTGAAAAGCAAGGGTGCATTAACACAGCAACAATCCCATGGAGCAAAACAACCTAAGCTTTCTTTATAACATCCCGCCTACATTCCAGGTATCAGTAAAACAGGATTATGGATTTAAGTGTTCATTGCTACTACGTATCTAAGTTATTATGCAGAAATTTTAGGTTGGAATTAGATTTTTTTTAAGTCTTAGTAACTATAATAAGGCACCAAATCACAAAGTCTTCATGTTCAAAACTGTATTTAGTATTCAAGGACCAAACTGGAGAAATACTGTGCATGCTCATGGAATTGACTTAGCTAACCTAACGCTGCACAAAAATGTGTCTAAACAGACAGGACGCTATAAACCATCAAGAGATAGTGAGAATACCTTATCTCATATGTAAGAAAGTACTTTAGTATTTTAGAATCTTTAAAACATTTTTAAACTGAACTTTCAGCTTGATAAAGGCATTGCTATTGTACCTTCAAAACTCTCAAGAGTTTTAGTTCTTTGTCAATAAACAAAACCATCTTTATTCTCTACTCACCTTCTCTTTATTGCTTTTCTTTTTAGAAGAAAATAAGCAAGCCATCCATCTACAGGTGAAATTCTGACATGATTTCACTTTTTTGTTTGATCCTCATGCCCCCACCATAACCAACCATGACAGAAGCTCTCCTTCAAGGTGGAGTGACTTTCATGGCAGAAATCTCTTGTAGTGGGAATGACTTACAGAGCTTCCCAATAAGAGCTAAGCAGTTATCAACACAGTCCTCGCAACTACTGAAACAGAAAAAGGATAACGATCACCAACTCCACAATGGAGTTTAGGAAGGATCTCTTCCCAGATGCCAAGAAAAGGCACCCGAAGTTTTAATATTAAAAGTCAAAGAGCAAGCTTTTTGACAAATCTGTTCTGAATAAGCCAGAAAGCGATCCCAAATTACCACAGTGAGAAACGATGTTTTCCGATGCAAGCCTCCTTCACCTACAGTAAGAGAACAGAAACCTGACTCGGCTGAAAGATCAGCTGTCTCTTGTACTGGAAAACTGGAGGCTACAGCAGCAAGCAGCGGTCAGGCACTAAAGCATCACCTTCGCAAATTTAGTGGGGTTTGTCTCTTTATTGTACAATATAGGGGAAATTTCACAAAGGGAAGTATTGGACAGAGCTACAGACAGGCTCCATACACTACAAAGTACATCATAACAGCAAGGCAAAACACGTTTTTGAGAAGTACAGTGAAGAAAAAGTGAGGCAGAGATGTGGGTTCTGGAGTTTGCTAGTTGGAACGGGACAAAAAAAGGTGATGAACACGGACCCACAGGCTAGTTAATCCTTTCTGGGAAGAAAGAGTTAAACAACTGAGGTGGCTGAAGAAGACCTCCCATTTGATTTCCTGCGGTGACTGTTGGACAAGATTAGAAATATCTATACAACAAAGAAAAAATTTAAACCATTACTCTTGGAAGATGGCAGATACCAAGAGATGAATTATGATGGAGCCTATGTCACAAACACAGCATTGAATACATTATCTTCTTCCTAATTCACTCTGAAGACTTTCTCTTGTTGAGGAGAGAGTCGCTACTCGGATGCCAGAGTGAACAGAAGGGAAGGGCCTCCTTCATACGTACATCAGAAAAGAACCGAAATTCACCCCCAGCAAAGTCAGGAAGTTTTCTCATCGTTTATCAATCAGGCCTAAACAACTGCAGCAGAAACTGTTGGGAAATTAAAGCAAACAATACATTTAAATGTACACTTCAGAGGACTACCTGCAGAGAGAAAATGTTTAGTGATGAAAAAGGTGAAAGGGGGAGAGAGTTGGAAGAAGAAACTCTAAATGATCAATTCAAGATCCTTACAGAATTAGAGAAGAGGGCATCTGAAATCTAGGAGCTTCTTAAAGCAGGCTGAGTTCAGGGACAGCGAAGTGAACGAGATCAGCACTGCTATGAAACGGCTTGGATTACAGAGCTGTACAAAGGAGTGAGCCTGAAAGGCATTAAAAAATAAGCCTTAGATTTTACTTGTAAACAGTAGTAGTAAGGTTATAGTTACACAGGTTAACTCAAAGGTTACTTAATAATCCTGCAATTACAGATATTGCATTCAAAAAATTATTCTGGACTAACTAGAAGGACTGCCAAAGAAGAGAAACATAAATTATGGTTTGGAAAACAGCTTGAAAACCCTAGCACGAGGAAAACTGAATGGGCTGTTAAGTAAAAAAGAGGATACACAAAAAGGCCCATGCAGAGGAGGGAAAGATCTGCTCTCCACATACTGGCCAAAACACCCAAGAAAGAACGGGCTTAAGTTACAGGAAAGACTGTTCAGGCTGAGCGTGAAGATGACTTTCCAACAATAAACAAAACGTCTTTCAAGAACATCTGTTGGGCCTGTCTGACAGTGGGGAGATGGGCAAGACAATCCCTTCTTGCTCGTCTAAATGGGATATATCTAGTCCTACGATTCTAAGACTTCAGTGTGGCATTTGAATTTTTAATGGCAGCTGAGGACTCATCGGTTCTGCAGCTTAGTAATTCATGTGCTTCAAAACAAAAGTTCATGAGAGCCTGTCTGGCCTTGAAAAGGTGAAAGGTCTGGCTCCATAAAGACCACTGAAAAAAGGGACAGCAGAAGCAGCCAAATCGATAATTATGTCATAAACGTTAAAAGCATCCTCAAAACAGGAGGACAGATCTTCAGGAAACTCTCTGATAAGACAGGAGAACTACTTCTGTTAACATGGGAAGAGGCAATCAAGAGCTTAAATCATGCCTCAAGTTCAGCTGTTGCCCTTGGGCAAACACTACTAATAGTTGCTGACATGCTCAGGGCAGCTGAGGAGTGTCCAAAGCATTTAGTGGTGCTATTAAATGCAGGTCCCACAAGACTGCTTAGTGCGAGCCACTGCTGCCACGCCACAAAGCTAGGGCAGGATGCTTAAAAAGAAAACCACCTCCTCTCATGATGATCTTGGATATACAATCAACCTCATACGTAACCACCTCTTAGGATGCTAATGCACACTACCTACCTACACTGCCTAAACCAGTTCAGGAATAATCTGAATGATGAGATGCACGATGCAAACCCGACCAGAACGCTTCAGAGCATTTACCAGAGCGTGAACTGGTTCAATAGACATTTTAAGTAGTCCTGTAGGATTTTTAAAGTATCGGCTATCACCTTTAACAACTCAGGAAAAACATTAAAATAATCTAGCAAAACACAGGGAAGTCAAAGACGCAGCCTAGGTTCTCAGAGTAGAGGAATGTCAACACCAGATAGTCAACAGGAGAACACATGGTCCCTCAGGCCAAAGGCTTCACACACAGTGTAAAAGAATCAAATCAAAACACATTTTCATTTCCTTCATTTTCCCAAAATAACCCTCTTCAGGATTTGTAAAGTAACTACCCCAAGAGCATGTGTTAGCGTTACAGTTCAAAGCTGGTTTCCTCCTTTCCAAGGAAGGGATCAAGAAATGTTAGAAAATGGGCATGCATCTCAAAACAATCAGTACCAAATGGAGCTAATACATTTTCTGATGAACCTCTCTTCAAGCTTACAGTTTGCAGATCTTATAGATGTTGTATTTATACGTGACACAAGCCTCCTCCAGGTAGTAAGATGGTAATCTAATACTGGAAAGCGGTCAGCATGCTGCAGGTAAACCAAAGCTGACTGACAGGTTTTCAGGGAAAAGGCATCACAGCAGGCAGAGTTCCCCATGAAAGAATGACCTAAGTGAGAGTCCTCAAGGCAGACAAGAAACTGCCTTCATGTACATGTTTCTTTAAAAGAAGGGTAAAAGCAAATGACAGACTTTAGTTCAGAAAGTAAAGGAGCATCACACCGACAAAATAGGCAAGCTGTGCTATAAGGCCACTTCCAAGAAAACAAATCTCAGGCTGCTGGGTGGGTAAGAAAGCTAAGAGATGCAGGGTAGGTGTTCCCTGTCCATTATTATCAGTAGATACAGAACACAGCGGTGGCATGTTAAAATGGAGAAATGCATCTGGTCTCCAATACTGGGGCATATATGCTCTGATGGACAACAAGCATAAGACAACGTTCAATTCATAATTGGAAAACAGTTATTTGATAAGCAGACTGATATACACACTATCTTCTGAACTGTTGTGATGCCAGAAAGTGTAGCAGTTTGACTGTTTCCCAGTCTACATGCGTAAAGATACTGCGTTAGGCAGTGCACATTACTGAAAATGCGGTCTATCACAGAGTATGAAAGCACACACTGTGGGCAGATAAATAACCATAAAACAGCATGCAGTTTGATGATAACTACCACTATTATCATTGTGTAGCTGTGTTAAAATTTATACTCTAGAATACACAGTTGTCAACAACTGTATTGGCAGTTGTTTTGTTTTTCAGAAAGCAAGCCAGGGATTTATCTGAGGCATTACCACCAAAGGGCACCCTAACAATTAGGTCTAGATGAGAAAAGCCAAACTGGTGTTATCTAATTTGTTCTTATTCCCTCTTCATGGAGCACTCTTGTAGAGATAAATGTCCCAGGCTTGAAATTTATTCGACAATGCACAATGTAAAAGAAATCTGATGAACGAATGTAGTCCTGCTGCCTTCAAGCAAGGTATTAACCCTTACAACAGTTAGAGCATTTGAAAAATACTTTTCAATTAACTGTGCCTACTGTTTGAAAGCTCCCATTTTCACCTGGTTTTAAAACTACATATATTCAGGTCAGGTTGTTACCATCCACAACCTGATAAGCCCAGATCATTTCCTAATTGAGGAAACTGAGAAAACGCAAGCCACATGGAAGACTAGAGCAATATTCTGTCTGTATTTACATTATAAGCACATGCTTAAATTTGCATGGTGGCAAACTAGAACAGACTATCTCTAAGAAGAATAAAAACTACCTCTGAGGAGTACTAAGAATATCAAAGACCTCTGACTTGAGTTCTTAACTATTTTTCCATTCCCAGACAAGGAATCTGCAAAGCTTACAAGGCAGCCACTGAATGGGATTGGAGGTGCATACCTGAGCAGTAAGGCAAAGAAGCAGCTCTTGGCAAAGACTTTGAAGTGCTCTGCATCTCTTCGGGGGCCAGCTGTCCTGTAAATCCAGCTCAGGACAGGAGCACATTAGGAAGAATCTCTCATGGTTTTTCTTTTATTTTCAAATAACCACGGAGTTTTGTGTGTGTTTGTTTTTAAGAGATAAATGTTCTTGCCAAAAATCTGTACTAATTGCTTTGGTGCCTCATTGTCCAAAAAGAGTGTTTATTTGAAAGCTAAAGAGCCTACAGCTTCACAAGAGCTACAAAAGATTTAAACCTTCAGAACTGTCAATCCTTGGTTGCAGGGCTCAGGGTGTCCAGCCTTGACAAACCGTCTCTCCTGCAAAAAGACACCAATTCTCAGTGCTATGACTAATCTCTAGTTGGACACCTCTGACTAGCAAACCAGCAAGGCCAACATGGAACGTGCTCACAAAGACAAATACAGCTTCTAGTTTAGTAAATATTAT
The DNA here is from genome assembly GCA_034782735.1 of Sagittarius serpentarius. Lineage (NCBI taxonomy): Eukaryota > Metazoa > Chordata > Aves > Accipitriformes > Sagittariidae > Sagittarius > Sagittarius serpentarius. The sequence continues at coordinate 29,332,953 of JAVKLA010000002.1, read as the reverse complement.
CCATACACTCGGTACCTTAAATTTTCCTCCTTCACTTCATAATGGCAATGTTGATTTGAAGAAAGATACTCATAATGCTGCTTACGCTTGTGAGAGCAAAAAGCATATTAAATAGCGCTGAACTACTGCCACCAGAAACTCAAGATGGCTTGTCAAAGCCAAGCCGCCTGAAACGATAAGCAGGAAACCAAAGGTTTTTTTACTGTGCTAGTTAACTCCAAGCCTCCCAGCTCATTCTTCTTGCTTGTCTCCTTGAATATGCAAATTTCTCCTCCTGTCTGCTCTATCTTTTTGTATTTTCTACTTCTTTGCACCCAGTATTATGGCAGGGACTCTATGAATTATCTTCATACTCTTATTCCTTGCAGATTGTAAGATCGTAATTACTTCTCTATCAGAGAAGCGATATCTCAGCCAGTTACAAGAACAAATTCATGTTTGTTTAAAGACACTTATAATAGCAAAACACCACCATGGTAATGTTTATCAAAAAGAAAACATTTTTGTGTTATAAAGCCTTAACGTATGGCAATAGGTTATCATTAGGTTATCAAATGACTGCATATTAAGATCTAATTGAAGAACTTATTACAGTGCCCCCTCTCCGTCTGCAATGATGATTTATGGCACATTTTGTCACTACAATGTTCAGCAGTTCAGTACAAACATAGCACTTAACTAACAAGATGGCAGAGGCAGATATTCAAGCATAAGCTATAAATACTCAAATGAGTCAGAGGTTGTAAGTCTGTTGTAAATCATACCTGATTTGTAGGCCGAAACACATTTCCTAGTCTTATGTAAAAACCTCTGCTGGTTCCTACAATAATATGACACAAACTAGAAAAACTCAAAACTTTTTTTTTTTTAAGAAGACTTGACTGTGTTACACACTGCCATAATTCTACTTAAAATACTGATGAGATTCTCTAAAAAGTTTAGTTTTCCTTATATCCTATGGAACTACCATTAAACATCATTAACAACTGCCACAGCCAGAAAAAGCACATTATCCATGTACATAAAACTGCATTTCTGTAGGAGCAGAATTGAGTGTAGGTTACACGAAGGTAATTCACATCCAAATGGGTATAAGCAGAGAACATTATAACAGCCCATTTGGGCAGGGTAAGTAAAGAATCAGTTTTAAAGTACGCAACAATCTACATGGCTGACTTGGAAATGAAAATACCTGGCTTTGAAGAAAGATATGCGACGACTTCTGTCATCCAAATAGAAATGCCAGAGCAGGGGACAGGATCACAGATCTTTTCATACAGTCTTTTTTCCTTCTAACTCCCGCTTATAATACAGTTGACCCTGTTCCTCCAGATAAAATATACAGTATTGCTTGTAGTATAAAAAATGCTATGCAAATTTTAGAAAGAATCTGAAGAAAGTAGGCCAACATTTGTGACACCACAAATGGTTTACCAAGCAACCACATATTGTGAAATGCTTTCTGTTCTTCTAAGTCCCCCAAAATGAAATGTATTAAATCGTCGACCTTGGTAGCATAATCTCTCAGTCTGCAGACAACCTTCCTGACTCTGCAAGTTGCATATTAAAACCATCATACAGTGAAGAGTCTCAAGACACGCAGCACAGACAGCCTGGGGGAGGGGAAAGCTCCAGAAACAGACCATAAGCAGAAGGGAATGATGCTCAGCTCAGGATCCATCGTACCACTTTAACAGAGCACAGGCAGTGCTGGACAGGCTGCTGAATCCCACGATTATTGCAGCTATTCCAGCTTCTACAATCCTGCTTCATCCCATAAGCAGTGAGCTGCAGTTCCCATTTTCCCCTTGGAGAGCCCTCATTTCTCTTCCTGGTCCCATGACACAAACATGCTAAATAAAGACAGACCTACAAGGATCATGAAGTTCAAAGAGGCAGAGACTGGCCATCTCTGCTTTAGACTAATGGGGGAAAAACGTTTTCCAGACTAACATTTCAAATCAAGTATTTGCTAAAATATTTTCTATGTTAGACTAAAAATGGTATACACTCAACTCTTTTTACTTCTCTGTTTGCAGATTTAACTTACCTTCATTGTAGACAATGCTGGAGAATTGGACAGATACTTTGCCTTTCAATTACTGTGGCAGATGTTTGAGTAACAAACCACTTAAGCTATTTTATACCAGCACTTTAAATTGGTTTTAGATAAAGTACATAGCATTCAGCTTGCATGGGAGTAAAGCAGTCAAGGAATTCATCACCTGTGTGCTGACTAAACCGGCAGCAATATGGCTAGAAGAAAAGCAGGCAGCAAAATGCACTGACCTCATAGTACTTATCACAAGCATAGCTCTCTTAAAAGTCTCCTGTAGTTATTAAGTAACAGCCATTTACCATACTAGTGACTATTTACCACACAGTACAAAACTCTTACTGGTAGTTACAGCTGAATGTTTTCATTACAAAAGCCTTTATACACAAAGTTTCTTTATCAAGTGCATATAAACAGGCGAGTTTACACATTTAAAATAAACACTAATAGGCTGTGCTCAATAGCCCTGCTCTCAAAAAAATTACCATAAAAGAACAGTAACGTGGAAGTACAATACGCAGCGCACAATAAAACCCATGTTCATTTCCCACCGCATCTAATTCCACAGCACTCTTCTCCAGCTGAACAGGAAGACAACTTTCATTTGTTTTCAAGTAACTGAGAAACGTTTCAGCTACTTATCAGCTCTTCCATCTTTTTTCCTTTCACACATTCCCTAGAATTCTTGCCAACAGGGTATTTATAAAAGATTCAGCCTGGCAAAAATACTCTGGCAAACAATGTTGCAGAAGAATATTAGAAACTGAAGAAGCTTTTATGTAGAAAAGACTTAAAGAGTTGGATCCTTGTTTAAACAGAAAAAATAATTTAAGTTGTTTAAATAGACACAAGAGCTGTGTAAGGGAGCACTTCCTACCCCTGGACCAGTAACTCCAGAAGCAGTCACATACCTTTCATCTATTGGTGGAAATGCGTGTTTATTTTGGAAGGGTTCTGTGCTCCACAACACAAATGGAAACATTCAGCTCCCTCTGAGGCCTCAGAGCAATATTTAACTGACAACACGCCATATACTCACACCCACAGGAAACCTCTTTCCTCCTTACTAGTTGCTCTTTCCTGAGGCCTCACCAGCAACTGAGCATGCAACAGCCAGTATCATCTTACAGAGAATTGTAAGTACACATACAAAGCATACGAGTTAATTACTAGATAGCACAGTATCTCCACATTTTCCATTGAGCTAGAGAAGTAAATTAAAATCTTAATATTAATTTAAAAAAATTAAAAAGCACCTTGATTGCAGCACAGGTTTCTAGTACAGAATAAGCCAACCAAAAGGGCTAACTTTTCACACTGCTTACCACGTCACACTGTCTGTCCCATCCTAGCTACTTCAAAAAGTGCCTTCTCCTTTAAAAATACAGCTGAGAGCAAACAAGAAACGGTATAAACATATTGTCTCCAATCAGCTGAAAAGCAGAAACTGAAAAATCCTTCCATATCCCATCTCCAGTTGTATAATTTATTTTTCTCCAATATGATCCAAACAGTATAAGCATCTCTCATTGCTACAGCAACTCTGCTGCAGAACTGAGTGACACGCACATAAAATGAAGACTTTTTTTCCTAAGTTACCACAAGCAGCTACATTGAATCACATTTATAAAGATCCTACCTACCAAAATCTAGATATAGGAACATTTTGCAAAAAGTTCAGTTCCAGCCCAGTTTTAATCTTTGATTTAATATATCCTGTACTTTGGCACGCAGTACCTGCTGCAGTCCATTCACCCAGTTTTACTGGGTCATCCTGTCTTTACAATGAATTTAATTGCTGTGTCCCAGATATGAAATAAATTAACTAAATTCAATTACAATCTCTGTGTTGCCTTTTAGTTCTAGTAGCGTTTGTCACTCAACCTTGAAAATGTATCAAATAAAATACCTGGTGCAATACTGCATTAAAGTTTACAGTCAACTTTGAATATTCTATGAAAAAAGTTCAGCCAATTTTTTTCCTCTTATTAATTTAGAATTAATATTTTCTACATTTTAAGAAATTCCTGGTACCTATCACAAGCTTGTGTACACCGCTTTTAATGATAAATGTAAGAGAACAGTATCATAAAATGGAAATAAAACATTCCCACAGACCAACCTTAAAAGCAACTAGTAGCTGCCCACCAAAGGCAATTAAAAGAAGGGTCATCCATAGGACCGTAAATAACCACTATCCCTTGCACTGAATGTGAACAGGAAAGGTTTGGTTTCTTTACAGTCCACGTCAACTCTTTCCAATGAAGCCTAACTACAAAAACATCCATTACTGCTTCTGATAGATGAAACAATAAAAGCCAGAACTGCTTCATCTTTAACATAACTACCTTTATTTACTGTTGCATTCTTCCCAATACCTATTTCATAGCAGTAGCATAGGACGCTTAAATACAAAGATGATGGAAAGGGGAAAAAAAAAAAAAAATCAAGCAGATGGAGAAATGTAGTCCCTAAATTTGAAAGAAACTCACTCACAAGCATACCTGAAAAACTGCAGTTATTATCATGCTACTTCTAAAAACCTGAACTTGACATTTTCAAGCAATTAAAAACAAAGCTGTCACAACAAAGACAGAAATAATAACATCCCACAGAGGAAAGCAGAAGGCACCGTGTTTCAACATTAACAGAAATGAAAAGCCACTGCATTAACACGTGAAAATGAACTTAGTTACTTAGACAGCAAAAACAGCTGCCATTGAATTATGATATTAAAAAGTGATTATAATACATTATAGAACAGTGAAATCTTTTCACACAGAAACTAGCTGATACAAAGAACAAAACACGTAATACTGTGGAAACAGAAATATTCCATTTAGATAGACATCGCTCTCATGTATCTTAATGCCAATTTTTTTCACGTACTTAAGATTTCGAGGGGCTTAGCTACTTCTGCTACCTTCTGCTCCTGAAAGCAAAAGTCACTGTTACAAGCTACACAAGACCTTACAGGGCAGATGCAACAGAATTCAAACTAAAATTTTCTGATTTCACACTTTCTACATTAGAAAAATTTGGAAAGAAAAGGACAGAGTTTCAATAAATTACTTGTTACAGTTTCTTCATCATGTAGTTGGGCTTTATTTTTCTGACTTCAGTATTACTGAGGAAATACTTAATTTCTGATGTATAAATACTTAAAAAGTGTTTGAAACATGAGTTGTTTTGTCAGACCCATATGTTAGGCTTGGCTCTTCTCTAATTCCCAGTCTTTGGGAATCTGGGAAGCTCTGCTTGCCTGTCTGTCACCTAATTACCCAGCAATAAATAACAGTGAATATTAACTCATTCAGAACTGTTCCACAGCCCCGAGTTCTGTGTGGTGCCATGTAAATCAAAGGACAGACTAGATAAAATAACTGTAAACCAACAGCTGCAGAAAAGAAGCATTACTTCAACTCTCTTCCTCACCTTTTTTAAGGCCATTGCTTCATTAACATTTCTCCAAGGGCACCTAGGAGTTCACTGCCCCAAAAAGGAGAATGCCTTGCTTATCTCTGCTGCTTCCTGGACCATGCTGCAAACCAGTTCAATTCACTTATCAAGCAGAAAACCCACACAGAAAGAAAAAAAGGCAGTGGTGGCGGTGGGGGAAATAGCTTTCTCAGAAGTTCAATGAATTGAGTTGACTCACTAAATTGAGTTGACTCAGGTGTGCAGGGGGAGATATTTACCCTTTTTGGTGGCAATTAGTTGTCTTTGAAATAGATAAATAACTGTAACAACTAAATGGAAAACTACATCTGTCTTGACATTAGATAAAAAAGATGGCATACGTTATGTTTCACAGAAATTTTTCATACATTCTTGTCAAAAAGGTGCCATATGATACCCAGCAAGATAAGCAGAGAAAAAGCTTATGCTGAGAATCCCAACATATAGTCAGCTCCTCCAACAAAACTTTAAGAACAGAACTATCCTAGTAAGATATACTCTCCCCATTAAAAAGACACAAAGAATAAAAAGTACAAGTGCAGTTTTTAAACCAACTTACAAAAATATCATATGGTTCACAAAGAATAAACGTGAATTTACCTTTGGTTTTTTGTTCAGCAGCCTGAAAAAAGAACAAAACAAATCAACTATTGGTCAATATTCAAAATGATACCTAATAATTATAGTGCTGTAGTCCTAACTTTTTGCAGAAACTTCTTACATAAATCAAGCATTAGTTCCAATTAAGGACTGGAGAATGTTAGTTTAACTCCGTGTATTAGGAATGTAAGAATGGTTGCCCTTGTCTGACTGAAACCAAAAGCAGATGCCAAAGATGACAGTATAAAACATGGCAAGCAGTATCATAGTACCCCCATCCACCCACCCAGCCTTCTGTCACTTGAGGTTTAGAGGCTTCCTGAACCAAACAGTACATTCATGAACTTTTTAACACTCAACAGAATTAAAGTCCGTGAATTTGTCCAGTATCCCTTTGAATCCATACATACTATTAGCTTACACAGATTAACTGCACATTTTGTGAAGACCCATCTTTTTTTTATCTGTTTCGAATCTACCCACTTTTTTTTTTTTATGATGCCTAATTTTTGTATTGGAAAAGACAGTGAACAGTTCCTATCACATCCTAAGGGCTGTTTAAGGTTAAAAATATGTAACCCAGAAAATGAGGCAGGAGAATGCACACCACAGAAAATGCACAATGGCCTCGGAATCCACAGTCACTTCAGTATCAGTTGAGACTAATCCAGTTAACTTTGCATTGACATTGATGAGGAACGTTCACGTGACACAGCTGTGGGAGCAGTAACTTAACATCAGGGGATGGTAAGCAGCTTGGGGAGCGCTAATGAACTGTCACAACTGCTTTTGCAGAGATTTTCCGACTGCAGCCTCACTCAAAGTCGACAGGGCTGCTCACTTGCATCAGAATTATTCACAGAAGTACAGGCTGCAGAATCAGTACTGGTATGTTCCACGTACCATGAAGTGAATATATCATTTAAAACAGTAACACGAACAAACCTTTTTCTGAGCACCTTCCTTCTTTTTCTTTTCTTCCTGCTTTTTCTTTTTCTTTTCTTCCATCAAATGTTCCTCTTCTTGTGTTTCTTGTTCTTTCTCCCTGATAAGAACAAAGGTTGGGAAGAGCTTTTCAATAAGATAAAGTTTATCTAAGAAGGTAATTACATCTCATGTTTAAAAAAGGCTGTTTCTAATGCTGTAATAAAAGCATTTAAAAAGCTGTTTTGAAATTTAAACCAATGCCAAATAGAATAGTAGACAATGAAAATTCAGAAAGAATAGATTTTATTTGGAACCTCTTTCCACAATCACTCAAAAGTACTACTTAATATTAGCACATTCTATGGAAAGAGAGGTTAAAACTGAAAAAAAAAAAAAAAAAAAAACAAAAAACCAAAAAACCAACAAAAAAAACCCCAAAAAAAAAGCCCACGTAGTTAATGCAAGTTCTGCTGGCTTTCAACAGCTATGATTCACAATATACCTTAAAGATCATGTGCACGTACATTATTTTCCAACTACTTTCCTTTTTGTGATCAAACACATACCGTATTAATTTCTCATACGCATCAATTTTGTTCTCAAGGAGTTTTAAACTAAGGCCTACATGAATTCAAATCATTGCATTTTGTGTTCATCCTACAAATTCTAGCTGAATAATTTGCATAAATACAAAACAAGCCTGTTCCAGCAGCATCTTGGTTAAAATTTGACCTAAGTTGTCCCAAATCAATTAGAAAATCTATTTGATACCTCATTATCTATGCTTTCTTTGTCCATCACCATAATAAATGGTTGTAACAATGAACCTCACCAACATCCTTCCAAATAAATACCAATGCAAATAATTAATTTACTTCTCAAACTATTTTATCTTCCTTGACAGCTCTTCAGGTCCTGATCATTTATCAGCCTTACAGATCTTCTGAGAATACTCTGTTTCTGATGGGCTGAAACCATTACTACTATTATTACATTCGATACCTTCCAATTGTTCGAGTTCACTTTTAGCCTAACTTTCTATTGCTTTACATTTAACTTGCCAAAGGCTACAGCCCCCCTTGCCTTTTTTTTTGTTTGGATTTTTTTTAAAAAAAAAGGCCTTTTTAGTTATAAAACTCTTTGCTCAATTGTTTTATCACAACAGGTCTACAGGGGGCAGGGGGGGGCTCCTCTTCACCCTAAAGGAGAAACAGATACTCTTCAGATTTTACACACAGTGTCTTCAAACATTCCCCATGAAATGGCTTTTAACAGCTTCTTTTATTTTCCTTTTAACGCGTTTGCACATTCTTACATAGTTTCCCTTTTTATAAAAAAGGAACATTGTAGTCAATTTTTTAAGATTTTTGACTGTTGAAGGGTGTTCTGGTTTTGGGCTTTTTCACTTGCCTGAAAATACCGATTTTGTCCACTGCACGTTTTAATGCTTACAGAGATCCTGCACAGTGCTCCAGACTAAGCCAAAAGCAGCTTCCCTTTCCATGTGTTACCCAAACCAATAAAACATTACAGTAGGCAATTCAGAGGTCTAAACATAGGTGCTAGTGCCCTTTTAGACACTTTACAGCACTCAGAGTATTTACAGAAGCGACAGGTATGGCAAGACCCAGAGTCTGGAATAGCAGCTGGAGGTCAGACACATCTGGAAGTGCTTGGTGCACAACTGGAGGTCAGGATATCTAAAGTGGCAATAGATATCTGTATTTTAAATACCTGAATCACTTTCTGTCATGACCAAAAATTCATCATCTGCATGACTGCTCAACTTTATGCCAATTTCAAAGGGCCACCTTTCAAAGATTATACTGTAAATCAATGTTTGAGAAACATTTGCTATTAAGAGTTGCAGGTGGGTATTTGCACCACATACTTAACATTGCACTTAAGAAAAGGGCACTTAAAATTCTACTTTTAAATGAATTGTTCTAGGACTTTGCAAAAAGTGATGACTTACATTGCCAAAAGAAACTGAGTTGAAACCATAATAGATTTAACTTTATTCCCCTTAGCTCCAGAGAACAGAAGTCTCCAGGATTTCAGTAACTACAAAGTAACATCCAGTCCCTTCATTTTTAGTGCTCCCTACCCCCTTCAGATCAGACTCTACAAAGCCCATGTCTTCAAGTGAACTCTCCCAAACTGTCGGACTATTGCCAAGGGAAGTTCTACCCTTTTTTGTCTTTTAAAGTAGGTGAATGAAACAAGTCAGTGCAAAATGAGAAACTTTTTGGTTTCCTCTTGCTAGTACTTAAGAAAACCTGGGACATTACAGCAATTCCAGAACACCACAACTACATTTAAATCCCTCTCAACAGCCATTGCAGTATTTAAAACAAAACCAAACCAAAACCCCACAAATACCACCACCACTTCGCTTAATTTGCAGAGTTTTCTTTAAGCTATGAAAGTACCTATTTCGCTACTTTCTTGTTAGGCCTTTGGGATTTTTTATGTCAAGTTCCTTTCATAGAATCGCAGAATATCAGGTTGGAAGGGACCTCAAGGACCATCTACGCCAACCCTTCTTGGCAAAAGCACGGTCTAGACAAAGATGGCCCAGCACCCTGTCCAGCCAAATCTTAAAAGTGTCCAATGTGGGCAATCAACTTTCATCACTGCCAAAGTCTCGTTACTTAGACTGGACTCCACTAAGAACTTCTCTATTTCCAGCCTTTCTGTCCTCTAAAGGTGGTTCCATTTTGACACTTCCCAGGCACTGGTATATGTTATTCCTTCCCTTATGCAGGTAATACACCATGCCAGAGGATCTTCCAAATCAAAGAAGAGCAAACATTTTGCTCCATTAAAAATACAATGTACTTTATTACCATATTATCATATCAATTACAAGATAAAACATAGAAGTGCCACTCCTAGCAGAAACCTGTTTGGTTTTGGTTTGGTCCCCCCCCCCCCATTTCTGAGATTAAAATAGCCTCAGATTAACTCAGAAAATGATACTATAATTTTTAATGGAGTTCAATATTCAAAACTGATTTACATAATGACACTTCTGAATGCATATGCTTTAAATATGCTTAAAATAGAAATAAAACTCCAAGTGGCCTCTCAGATGGCAACTCTTGCTGTCACTTCTAGGCAGAAATTAATCATCTAAGAGCAAAACAAAAGGAAAACAATAAAAACACTGCTATATAAAGTTTGATTACATTGTCAAAGGCATGCGTTGCAGTTTTACTTCCTAAGCAACAATTTAATCTTTATTACAGGAAACACGCTATAAAATTTATGCATACAAAGCTCGTATGATTTAAACCATAAGTGTCTTAGAATATACTGGTTGGACTCTACTTTTTTCATATACATGGATCTGATGTATCAGAATCACGGGGATTTTTATGAGCAGAATGCAAAGAGTTTTACTATAGTGTCAAGTTTTGTTTTTACAGATTGCAATTAGCTTATTAAATCCAAACCTAAACCAAGGTTATCTTTAAAGTATACACACTTAAGAGCTCTCTCTGAATAGGAAAGTAAGACAAAAGGCAGGTCATGATCTGCACAACTTGAGAACTACAGCTATGTTCTGTCAATGCCTGTTGCAGAAAGGCTTATTAGTCCCTTTAAAAAAATTAACACATCGACGCTGATTTTATTTTTTAATCTAATTAAGAACTTCAGTTTTCTAGTTGGTATCAGACATTGGATTGCTTTTACATCTGAAGCCACAACTGGTATTTTGAACTAGCACGGATGTGACATTCTAACGGGATTTTACAACATCCCTTCTGGGAATATTATGTTCTTAAACAAACTTCAGGTAGGGTCTATTATTTGTGTTATTACATGCAAGGTTATTACCCATACAGTGTTTTATAGTACAGAAGTTCCTGCAGTAGCTGAGGACTAAACAGAGCCCTGTCTCTCTTGTCCCTCCATGTGACACAGCTCCAAACCTAGCAGCCTAATGAATTTTGTTTGCATATATTTAAGACTCTGAAGGTTTATTTATTGACATAGGAAAACTGCCTGGAATACGGCTTCAGAATAGCATTCTTAACCTTGGTCTACATATGTCTTTGCCTCATTTAGTCCAATAAGAGTACAGCTCCCATACCTTCATTCTGGAATACCTCCTGTACCTTCAACTGACATCCCACTTTATGCTGGAAAAAACCTCCCCTGATAGTTGTGAAAGTTGGTGTTACTGACAGAAAATCTACAAATTGCAAACAAATGCTTAAGTATCGTTGTGATTTTGACTTCCCCCACCATACAACAGGGCATCATGTATTTCTGCACACATTTTTCTTAAAAAGAGGTGAAAAAAAAAAAAATCTTTAACTAGAATTGTAAGAAACTGACCAATACCGCAGGCTACCAAAACATGCTGAGTAGGCTTTTTGGAAGGAACTAACAGAGCCATGCATCCTTACAGGTGGTAACAGAGCATCTGGACAGCACAGACATGAAACACAAAGTAACCATCTACCAAGTTCTCAAAACCTAGTATCATACAGTTTCAAATAGAAATGAAGACAATTACTATTTATAAAGTTCTTCAAGATCTGATTCTAAGTGGCAAGAAAGAAGTAGCTGAGATCATGAAGGCAGAAAGCAGCTTGAAGGGTGGTAATGAAATAGAATGAAAAAATTAACAAAATAAGGAGCAGTGAATACTGGAAAGGTAGGCTTCAATTAATTTAGGACAACTGAAAAACACTCTCACATAGGAAGAGGTAGGCATTGCTTCTTGGAAAACACCAAGACTCTAAATGACAATGCGGATACCCTCATGTATAGGAAGAATACTACATAAAGCAAGAGGTCATCATATCACCAGCAGTCCTTGTTTTCATGACTAGTAGAATGGATAAACTAAAACTCCGCATCTGCCTATTGCTAATTTTGTTTCCTGCTTCATCTTGCTCCGGCCCAGCTCTCTGTGACCTTTCTAGAGTAAACACCGGTGAAGGCATGAAGCTGGAGTGACTTTAAAAGCGTCAGCTTTTTTCCCCTTCATATCTAGGCTCAGTCATTAATCAAGAAGAGTCAAGCTGGTCCCTAATTACAAGCTCTCCAATCACCTCAAAAAAAGAAAGCAGTGCACAAAACTATGTCAAATAAATAAGAAAGACTACGAAAAAAACCCAGCACAAACACATGGGGACAAAAATGAGGAAGGCCAACAGTGTATGAGCACTGTGCATATAAAAAGTAACAATAAAAATCAACCTTTAAGTGCTTCGTTAATAAGCAAGAGGAAACAGTTCTGATACTCAGTGGGAAAGGGGGACTACTGACAGATTGACCCTACAAGGGCTAAAGTGACAGTACTTTTCTTTCTGCTTTAGCCCTCACTAAAGAGGTCAGCTGGGAACAGATGGCCAACAGCCATCTGAACTGGTGCTGAGCCCGCAGATGACAACAGCCTCGCAGAGGGATTTTGCAGTGCCTTTCCCTGCATAGGGAGGCTTTGCTGCAAGCTGGTGGCAGGGGCAGCAAAGAGCCAACAACTGAGCTGCTCCTGCCCTAGGACCTCTGCCACCACCACTGCAATGCTTCAGTCCGGCCTCCTCACCCCAAAAGGGCTGGTGACCACAGCTCCAAGCAAGAATCTCAAGATGTGTTTGTTAAGTCCTTTTTCCCCTAAATTTGGGAAGAAGGAATGATCCAGCTTCTCAGGAAAACTTCCATGAACTGACAGGGGGGGGAAAAAAGGAAAAAAGGAGATGGAACTAAACACTTCGCTCCCGCTCCAATAAGAAGAGAGGCCACCAAAACTAAGAACAGCTTTAAAAGTCCCTAGAGAAATGGGATGTTTTTCCACTGGCTGGGCCTGACGTATTTTACCATAAGAACAAGTCTAAGTCATTACAGATTACCTTAAAGAATCAGCAAAAGATGGATGGCACTCCAGAAGACTAGCAAATGGCAAAGACTGTGCGTGTAACTTAAAAGGGGAAGGGCTAAAAACATCAGTAACGGCTAACAATAATTGGGGGGGGGGGGACGGGACCTGACTTTTTCGCTACAGCATAGTTGCAGGTGTTTTTGAAAAGGACAAGAGGGAAGCAATAGAAGTAATTTATTGACTTTTCAAGCAACATGGAAAGTTTTGTTAATAAGAACATGGTTGCTTTTTTTTTTTTTTCTTCCTCAGAAGGTAAGGAATATAAGCTAAATGAAATTACAATAGAACACCCACAAAACAAGTAACCTCAGCACTTCCATTGGTTCTCTCTTTTTTTGGAAGGGGATTTTTGTTGCAGTGTGCCACATGTCCAGCAGCAAAATTTTTATTAACCACTTTGCTGCTGGAAAAAGGTGTGCATTTATGCTTCCAGAGTATGTCAAGTCATGGGGCTGCAAAACAATTAAGGACTGATAGCATTCAGAACAACCTGATAAAGGCCAGATCTACAAACAAAGCAGAGCACAGGGTACCACGTTTGGCAGGAATAATCCTATCTATCAATACAGCATAGGGAACAACTGGCTCAACACCAGTTTTGGGGAGGAAACCAAACAGGTGTTACAGCAGATCTCAATCCAAAGGCAAAGCAACAATGTCACAAATGGTCAAAGCACAGCAAGTGAGGACAATCAGGTGGTTTGCTTAAACATGAAACTCCCAATCCAAATTAACACGCTAGTGTAGATGATCCTATAGGGTGTGAAGCTGCTGTCACACAGGTATGCCACCTCTTCTGTGAAGGTGCTGCTCTCCAGAGAGCAGGCCTATTAATGTATATACAAACTCCACCCTGGGGCAACTTAAGTAGTTAGTAGGGAAATCTGGGCATGGGCTAGAACAGTGTACACAAAACCTCACTCTTGTATACATTTCAGGCACGAATCATATCAGAATGTGCTCCCTCATTCTGCTGACAACACCCCAGCAACCCTAAAGTATCACACCATGTGCACCACTCTAGCTATGCAAGGACCAAGGAAAAAAAAAGCCACCCCCAAAAAAGCTTGCCTTACATTCACCACACAAAGCAGGCTACAAACGGCAAGAAACATGCTAGGAATGTCTCTCCTCACCCAGCAAACATGGACCGACTCCTCTCTTGGAAAATTAAGCTACAAACTGTGAACAGCGCTGATACCTAGATTTACTTTCACAGTGCTGCCTCCCTCCCAGGCCTGATGCTATTTACCAGCAGTTGATATAACATCTGGTCCAGAGCTCTTCCCCAGTCTTCCTGGGACATAATATACAATGGGAAAAAAGCTTTGGAATCCAGTAGCTCAGCAAGAGCGCAGTGTGTTTGTCTCTCTCCAGATACTGTTCGCTATTTTCGTGTCTGCAAACACTTTAGAGCCCTGTGCCAACAGAAGCAATGCCCCACATTGACAAACTGTTCAACCAAGTATCATCAATTAACTGACCGAGAAGCAACCTATGGACAAGTTTCTAGCTCAAATTATTTAGCTGGTGTTGAAGAACATGTCAGAGGAACACTGCTTCATGGGGCAGCTGCACAGGGATACTGCACAGTAGGAGGCCAGGAAATAGAACAGCAGCAACAGCTCCACAGGATGTTTTGCCACACACCACAACGCCGGCCTCTCTGCGAGAGCTGACCACTCCCTGGGACAGAGGCTGGAGGAGCCGCTCAGCACGTCACCTGGCTGACAATAACAGCGTCAGGAGGGACAATGCATGCTGCAGGACAGACAGCTAGCAACACTGCTTCTGTGTAGCATAGCTTCGCACCCTTCAAGCAAGCACAGTTAAACATTTATGCTGCTTTGTTAAAAACAATGAAAAGCAAGTTTGTATCACTAAAATGATGCACCATTTTGCTTGTAGGGATTTCTAAGATCCCTAGTCCTCCCTTCCCCCCTTCCATCACAGTCACGTGCCAGCACTCAACTACTGCTGAGCTCAATCACTTTGTTATCAGCAGGTGAAAGCATATTCAACTCGCTTATTGCAGGAGCTGAAGACCAGGCTGGTACTCTCACGCAGGTCAAGCTAGAGGACACAACCTACAGTATCAAAAAGTAGGCAGCAGAATTTACGCTGAAGACAAATGTGTTTATGATGCTGCTCTCGTGCTTACTCTGGGGAAAAGGTGGTCCCAACACATCTTCAACGAAAGACACCTAGCTTACGGCAGCCACAGCCACATGCGTCCATTGCCACATTCATGAGTGGTTCCAGTGGTCCGTGAAGGTGAGGTCTGGAAGAAATACCTCTCCTTTAGGCAGAGTTCCTGCCACAGACACAGCAGAATAACGCATATGCACTTCCCTCGCTCCTACCCACAAGCAGGGAAACTATACCAGACAAGTCTAAGAATAACACCAACACATACCAGCAACATAGTGAGTAGCAGCAGACATGTTACCAGACATGTCACTCCACTTAAGTACAGACCTGACTATCTGAGATGACCTCGTGAGGTCCCTTCCAGCCTGCGTTTTCCTGTGATATCAAATTTGTTTCACAAATGTGTGGCAGAAGCCTGCAGAAGCCAGCCTCTAGGAAAATGGCACTCTATACAGGGAATGAGCCTCTGCCATCTCACTACCGAGATCTCCAGGTGTCACCTCAGAAGACGCAAGCAGCAGGGAGGTTCGGGACACTGCTGCAGCCCCAACTCCGGGAGGCTCATGGAGAGAAAACTGGATGGGGCAGGTAAAAGGACAGTGACCTCACAGGGAGGATGTGTCTCAAGATCTAGAATTAGGAAAAAAACAAAAATAATGACGCTACTCCTCACGCTGTAGAGCTCAGAACAGTACTCCACAGTACAAGTCCAGCCAGCATCACCAGCAACAGTAAGGGGATACACAGTAAGTGGGTGAACAGCGTAAGGTACCTGTGAGGTGCACATAAGTTAGAGTATACTGGGTGTAAAGAACAAGATGCTCTCCACACTGCACACAGGCTGCCTTGGAAAGCTAAAGTTCCACTACATGGGCAGATACCACCTTCTTATACTTGCTCCCAGATACAGACACAAGTTAGGTGAAAGCATGGCTCCTGATATACCAAGGCAAGATAAAATGAAAAAGGGAAAACGGGTATCAACAGAACTCCTTGTTGT
Source organism: Sagittarius serpentarius (assembly GCA_034782735.1). Classification (NCBI taxonomy): domain Eukaryota; kingdom Metazoa; phylum Chordata; class Aves; order Accipitriformes; family Sagittariidae; genus Sagittarius; species Sagittarius serpentarius. Next base: position 29,316,864 of record JAVKLA010000002.1, on the reverse strand, counting down.
AGAAACCGGAAGGGAAATAAATGTAAAGGGAACATGAAGATGAAGACTTTACGTTTTTGTAAAATGTTTATTCTTTTAAAAGATTTCAGAATACACAAAGTCGTCATTTTCTTCTGCATTTTTAAATCTGCTGGGTGAGTTCAATGAGCATTCAAGTTGTTGTCTTCAGGTTTTCCAAATACCATTCTATTTAAAGGCAATGTGAATAGGGAATTCAAATTATCAAATGAATGAAAGAAGAATTCTTAGCAGGAACCCTGGTGAGCTAATCAAGAGTCACAATAAAATGTCAGGGGTCCTGGAACTCTCTGCAGGAGGTTAACACCAAATTTGATCTGAGTCAAGGAAGACAAAACATACTATAGACTAATAAACTGTACTAAAAAGCTCTGCACTGCAAATACATGAAAGTTTAAACACAAATGAAGAAAATCTACTTAATTGTTTTGTGCACTTTTTATACATTCTCAGTGTTTAACTACAAAAATGAGAACAGCGCCCACCATGATCATTCTATTCAACTTAAAGACAATACAATTAGAAGCAATTTAGTTTTTATTCCGCTGCATCTTCAGCTGCAATGCTGGTTTGCAAATTAATATAGCAACGTAACCCAGATGAGATAAGAAACCCTAACATTACTCTGTAGCTATCTTTAGGCTAGAAACTGAATCCACAAAATTCAGAAAAAGACTTACTCTATCATCCAAAATTAAAGAAACAGAAAGGTCCAGGCTAGCAACTTTCCCTCCACAAGCCTACTAGAGTTTAAAAGACTAACTCTGCATTACTGAAAAGGTAACCCTTATTTCCATTAAGTTCATCAAGTTGCAAAGTTTTCTGTTCCTCCACCTTCCATAGTAAAAGCATCTGGATGCCAGTTCCCACCAGTAATAAATTAGAATAGCAGAGCCACCACCAGAGTGGGCCATCATCCATTTTTCAACTTAGTAAATGAACAGCGTCTCCATGGGGGGAGGAGAGACAGGGTTGGGGAGAGATAGGGAAAGGAAATAGCCATAAATGATCTTCCGGGACAGGAAAACCAGTTGCAGTAAATACCACTTTGGAAATCAATTTATGGTCAATTATGATCTTAGTAATGACTATTTTATGCCTTCAGTTAGTCCATGAAACGCCCAGGGGAGCAAATATTCTCAGAAATATATCCAAATGTCTCCAAGTATGTTATCTGATTAGTAGATGCAGACAGAACCCCAGAAAGATCAGCTCTTGCCTGTCTCGATGCTGACAGAAGGATGAATGAAGGACAGGGGCAGGGGGGGATCACAATTTCAATGCAGTTGGACTATCAGAGTGTTGCAATATCATCCAGATAAAAATCGATTATATCTATCAGTCTGGGTTATTTCCTTCAAACACACAGGGTTGTGTTGTCACTGCAGTATTTTACCTAGAAACCTGTGAAGAACATTTAGTCTTCACAAATACAAGAAAAAATTAGTTGAGGGTCTTTTTTTAAGCAAATCATTATGTAAGCATCCATCCAATAACATAACCATTGCCTTATTCAATTATTACACCTAAGTGTGGTAGTACAGTATAAAGACCGACATCACTAGATACTGTACTTTTGGTGCCCAATGAGATTTAACTTGGATTGTTCCCTTCAAAAGTGAAGGACTTCTAAAAGTTTGGTTAGAAGAATAGAAATAGTAAAAATTACACATTCACCAAGCTCCAGTAAGTCCCATATAATAACATCCTTCACCTGAAACAGTGGTATCTATACAGAGACTCTCCTCCTGAATAGCAGCAATTCTATTCCTGTGACAGACCAAATTTAGTTCCACACCTGGATCAGACAGCTGTATTCTGATAATCATACTAGAAAGTATTAAATAGCATTTAGATTGCTACCACCATGCTCTTCTCCTTATCAGAAGATGCTGCATTTTCCATATTATTTTTAAAAGGCTTAAAAAGATAAAAGTACACCTCTTTATAGTTTACATCAGCTAATATTATGCAAAAAGAAACCAAATAGTTTCATAAGCAGGAAAATTAAGAGATATGTTATACACAGATGCGATCAGCACTCTTATGCCAACAGGTTATTTTTAACTAACAGCAATTTTTTGCAGCGTCACAAAACAAGAATGAGGTACAATTCTGGCTGCTTACAGCATTACAGCCACGACACCATAAAGAGACAAGAATGATTACATGTGCAGAGATGTAACATCTTTTGTTACATAACCAGGGAGTAAGGGACAAACTTTCAAGTGGAGCATCTATTTCAAAGCTGAAAATGCGGAAAAAAATCAGACAATACAAACATTGAAAGCAATTCTCCTACATTAAGTAAGCTTCTGTAACTGATTAAAAACATTGAGAGAAGAGGAAAGTTGAGACCTACAGATGGAAAGAATGATGTTAGCAGAGGGATAATGAGGAATCCTACTGCAGACTGGCTTTGGTAACACACTGTTGTCCTGGTTTCAGCTGGGATGGAGTTAATTGTCTTTTCAGTAGCTGGTACAGCGCTGTGTTTTGGGTTTAGTATGAGAAGGATGTTGATAACACCCTGATGTTTTCAGTCGTTGCTCAGTCGTGTTTAGACTCAGTCAAGGACTTTTCAGCTTCACCTGCCCAGCCAGCGAGAAGGCTGGAGGGGCACAGGAAAGGTGGGAGGGGAGACAGCCAGGACAGCTGCCCCAACCTGGCCAACGGGGTATTCCATAGCATGGGACGTCATGCCCAAACTGGGGGAGTTGGCCTGGGGGGTGCAAAGAGCTGCTCAGGAACTAACTGGGCATCGGTTGGGGAGTGGTGAGCAACTGCATTGTGCATCACTTGTTTTGTGTATTCCAATCTTTTTATTATTATTGTCACTTTACTGTTATTATTGTCATTGTTAATTTCTTCCTTTCTGTTCTATTAAACTGTTCTTAGCCCACAAGTTTTACTTTTTTCCGATTCCCTCTCCCATCACACTGGGGCGGGGGGTGGTCAGGGGGGAGTGAGTGGCTGCATGGTGCTTAGTTGTTTGCTGGGGCTAAACCATGACAACTGTGTAAAGAGCCTTACTTGATTTTCACACATGCCACTAGGCTATGCTTGCAGTACTAGTAAAGTTTTTAACTTCACATTTCACATGAAGTATCATTTTCAAGGCTATTACGAACACACATTGAGTTCAAGCGGAAACATTACAAGCAATGCCAAAGACCACCTTCTATGGTCTTCTATTAATGACCTTGTAAGAAAATATAGTAAAATGGCAGTCAGCACATTATGCATTTGTACAGCTGATTTTTTTTGTTTGTTTTGTTTTGCATTCTCACTGAACTGCTTTTTTCTAGAATGGTTTGCGTTAAAGCACTGGGCTGATGCTCTTTTGTTTACCAGTAACCAGCTTGTTTAAAAACAAGCATCTCCATTGTCAGCACCAATGACGTTAGCATCAGCCATGAAAACATTTTGGAATTCTGAAGGATTAAAAGACCTGAGAGTCTGAGATTAGAGTATGACTGAAAAGCAGACTGACACAACATAGATATCTGGCTGAGCTTAAAATAGACTTGGCAGAAGTCAGTTTGAACTAACAATCGATACGTGCACATACTGACCACCCAGAATGGTATCCAAGCCACTGTGAGTACTCTGTATCCCACAAACAAAACAAAAAGCTCTTCCATTTCTCATCAGGAAGTCTTGAAAATGCAGTACAAGAGAGAAAACCGTAAACTTCAAGCAGACAGTGTACAGACAGAACACAGGAAGGGAAAAAAAGGAATAGGAAAAAAACCCAGCACATCTAAGAAAAAATAGATACACCACTCTAGGAGATTGTTCTTCACCAAGATCATAACAAAGGCACTACCCACTATCCCTTCAGAAAGTCATCATGGGAAAACATATATAGACCCCATTGACAAGAAGCTGGGGGGGGGGGGGAGGAAGGGGGTGGGGAGAATGGATTTGCCTCAGGAAAACGCCCATGGGCAGACACTAAACACTTCATAGCCCAGGGTGTTTTTTTTCCCCTTGCAGTAGAAGTGAAGTGGGTGTTATCTTTTCCTAAATGAGCCTATAGCTGGTAGTTGCATGGTAACTATTTTGAGACCTATAAACATATTTTTCTCTGGGGCTTAATTACCACAAAGGATGCCAATCGATTTGACAAGTCAATTTTTCTCTCAAATAAAAAAAGAATTTAAAAAATCTCTTCTCTAGCAATTCACAGCTTACTGCTAAAAAAGCCCAAACAGCCAAGGGATAAATATTAGCTATTTTTAATACAAAGCAATTGTTCACATTTCTCATAAGTGAGCTTCTAAAACATAGAATTTCCTGATTGAAATCTAAGTAAATGTGCATCTAGTTTGCAATTTTTTTAAACGGATGTACATTTCAAAACACAGAAGCAGCAAGCTGCAGATAGCTGTTTATTACAAATGACTTCCACCTCCATAGCCCTCAAAGGCAAACTATAAAGCTGTGTGCAAAGCTAGACAATCTGGGCATCCAGCCATAAAATATCACTGCTGCAGCACAGATAACTGTTCTCACTCTCAAGCCATCCTTGGCTGTAAACCCACAGGGAAGAGCTCCAGAAAGCAGACCTCCGTACTGTCAAAGCTGCTAATATTTTATGAGCTTGAATTACAACTACATTCAAGACCTCAACACTGAAAAATTACAATGCTGATTCACATCCAGGGCTAAGACCAAAACTCAGATGTTGATGCTTGGTACCCTGAACCATGAGACTTAAGAACAGCTAGTTATTTTACAGATGTCTTCAGTGAAAGAAGCCTTTTTATTGGGATGAAGAGAGAGTTTATGTTACATTTTTAAAAAGACAAAAGAATCAGATGCATGTTTTAAAGTACTGCTGCATTTTCCACAAGCGATACAATCTTTGATACAGTCTTAAAGAGCACTGTAACTATTCTGTGCAAGAACAGACAGCTTGTTATTATGATCAGACATTTTTATCTTGTGCAGATTTGAAAACGTATTAGTGACGAGGCAGGAAGCTGCACAAATAAAGCTTCAGAAAACACAGTTACAACTGTATATGGAAATCCACAGCGAAGTTAATCATGATTAAGTAATGATAAAATAAGCCTAAGTACCTCTGTATCTGGTAATTAATATGTAAAACTAAGCCATGCTTTTGGTAGACAATTTTCATAAATAGCTCAGATTTCTAAAGGAAGATCAAATAAAACTTCGATTCCTCTGCTTTCATACGTTAAGAATAACCATCTTTCATTTTACCACTAGCATTTACCAGTGGAGAGACTGTGCAGAGCGCATAGATCGTTCAGTAATGCAATTTACTGTCACTTCTAGATCATCTCCCCATTCAATAAAGTACACTTCTCTTCTAAATACTATTTGCCCTGGCTGATATCTTCATAATACAGCTGAAAACCTCAAGCCATTATCACTAGAAGGCATCAGCTGATCCTAAATTGGCTAGACTGCAGCATCACAGGCATTTAAGAGGTTTCCTTATCATTCATCTTTAATACTAAGGGATCGACAGGCTCCTACCTGCAGCTTCTAGGCCAAAGGGAAACCTTCTAATGGTATTACCATTATCTTGTAATCTGAATTTTAAACAATTAAAACAATAGCACTTGTGTTGCACATCTCTACTGCAACCAAAGATGATAAATTTTTCGTAAGTTCTTATGTTCAAAGTCTTATATAAAGCACTGATTATTTTTTTTTAAAGAAGCAATATGCATTCTACATTTAAGTTGCTGTACCTTCAAAGAGAAGCAGCACAGTAACAGGCATTGAGATAAAACTAACCAACAATGATTATTTTGTTTACTTAGGAAAGGTTTGGCCATTTTATTTTTAAATCTGCAGTTCCCGTAGTCAATACTATCTAGCAATTCCTTCCAAATGAAAGCCTCTTTTTACTGAAGCAGAGGATGGCTCCACCCCTGACCTCCTCCTTCAGCTTGTTTTGGAAAGGGGCCAGATGACAGCATTTGGAAAAGCGCATGTTTATCTCGGCAAGGCCAGCTGCTAAGTTAACATATTACCCCTTCCCACATACACCCGTCTTGGTTAAGTCTTAACAGCTAAAACTGAAAGTAAACGCCGCTATTGGGCTTTTAATAACAAACTTAAGAGAAAAGGTGTCTACCTCGCATATAGTGTCTAAACGGATTGTAAAAGCATAGGTCATTTCATCTTAACAGTAGGCAGCAAACCCCTTACACGAAGAAAACTTCCTGGCCTTTCTGAATGAAGTGAATGAAAAACAGAAAAATAAGAGGTTTTATTTCTAGACTAATTTGAAGCGGTACTTTCTATAAGGTTGCCATTCAGCAACAGTTTGCTTCCAGACACAAAGAGATTATAGCCCCTGCTTGACAAAACCTTTAACTTTACCCTATTTTATTGTCACTCCAGCTTGGCAAGGTATGGTACTTGGGAGCTTTGAGAACTTCAACAAGAATCTTCAGGTTAAAAGTACTCTTATGCCCAATTATCATATTAAGGAAATTTCATCCTATTATTTTTCCAAGTCTTAAAAAGCTCCTTCAAACAGAAAATGACAGAATTACCTTCCTTCACTCAAATATTAGCAAAAGATCACAAAAATCATCAAAAGCACAGCTTGTTATTTTAATAGGAAAGACGCCCCGGAAAAAAAAGAAATTAAGCCAGAGAGGTGGATTTTTCATTCATCCCAGCAAGCTTCAGCAGGCTTTGCAATAGCAGAGGAGGTAAACCTCATCCCATTCACAGGTAATCAGAGGCAGATTCTGAAAGATGCAAAGATGCCAGGTCAAAAGGGTGAACCTTTAAGTCACCAAATGCTTCTTAACACTGAATCAAGACCCAAGGGCAGCATCCCAGAATAAATTCCACTATGCTTTGTACTAGCACAGAATGGCACAGACCGAGGCTCCTCACAAGTACGTTTCCACCTAGTAAGTGGGACTAACGCTCTGCATCAATGACATCCTAATTACAAAATATTCCATGTACTGTAACAGATGTAACAGCATACACGAACCAGCCGTATGTAAGACACAGTTCAAGTCAGCTTTTAGTCTGATGCATACCGATACTTAAAATTTGTCTACAGGAGAATCCACACATACAGAGAACAAAACATGAATAAATCCTAAGTATTTTATACTGCAATCCAGGAGAGCTCTAAATAAAGAGAGGTTAGTCTGCTCCGGTTTTTGCATTAGTAGAAACAAGATGTTTAGTCAAAGGTACAGAATATTCCCTAAAATACAGCCTCTGTTAACAGGCATCACTCTTGCCCCGAAACAAGCCCTGCTCCCAGGCTGCAGCAGTTTTCCTGATGGCAGCACCTGTTCACCAAGGGCTGAACAGAGACCTTTTTCATTTCACAAGCTGTATGCCAGTCAGATAACTTCGAGTGAGAAAAGATATGGTCTCCTCTGAAGATAAGGACAAAGCGACTCACGGCATTATTACACTACTGCTGCTCCCCTTAAACAGTCATGTCCACTAAAAAAAGTTCAAATTAATCTGATTTACTATGGCTTTCTTCATCGACTCAGTAATCACAGACGCAGAAGCAGCAAGGTTACCCCATACCCGTGCACAACATGGCCTCTGTAATCTCACCCCCCAAAAGCAACATTAGTCCTAAAAATTAAAGAACAAGCCTCCCACAGGCTAAAGCAGTTTTTCCTCACTAGTTGTATCCAAGTCCGACACTGATGCTTCAACGTTCTGGAAATAATTCCAGAAGCCAGAGCAGAAACAACAGTGCATCCGGGGGCAGGTGCCTCAGCACACCATTTTGAGTTCACAAGTAACACACTGAAGTAGCCAGACAGACATCCGAGGGCTTTCCGAATTTGAGGAACCGCAATTATGGAAAACCCTGTGATTTGCTAAGCACAGGTTGCACCCACTGCAAGTCACCTACTACTGCCTTGGAAAACAGGGGGGAAGCAGCGAGCATCAGCGTGTACCTTTCCACTACCGTCTCGAAACGATAAAAAAAGTAACACCCGACAGGAAACAGCGTTTTGATTCTCAGTCGCAGATGAATCCAAAAACCGCACCCATCGTATACAATTAGGGCAGGATTTTAAAGACACTACTTTCTTCTGAAGTAATATCCAGGAGCAGGGCAGATGTTCTGCTGCTCCTCTGCACTTGCATTGTCCTCAGGTCCACAGAGCACTACCGACATCCACCTGATTTAAAGCTCTGCATCATCAAGCAGCCCACTAACAGCGGGATTTATTGGATTTTTAATTACTTTAACTGGCCTAATGTCCAGAGCAAATTTCAGTATATAAATTAGCGTAAAATCGTCAGATACATACATATGCATAGAAGAGGAAAAATATGCAACAGACATGGGTATGACATACTAAAGATTAATTCTAAATTTAAACTGGCTGTTATATTGAGTAAGTATCCTCCCACAGATACACTCGAGTTGTAGCAGAAAATAAAACAGCCACAAAGTAAAACTAGCAGTACTATATTTAATGGAAAAAGGCGGGGGGGTGGGGGGAACAATTGAGTTCAATAAATCCCATAATTGGACCTTCAACCAATTACATATTAAGAAGATTAACCTTTGACACAAACTTGTGATACAAAGAAGATTCAAACAATTAATAAACTTCCAGAGTTTCAAGATTTCTGAGGTTAACAACTGAACCCTCCCCATTTTCTTCCCCTTCAGCGTCGCAGTTAAAAGCATAAACTCCGTTTAATATTCTCTCTCCCACTGGACGACATTTCAGGTTTACACGAAGACATCGCTCTTTGAATACTCAGGAGAAAATTACAGTAGATTCCTATAATCTCATTACGTGGGAGGGGGGGAGAGAGGAGAAAAAAACCGGATCTAGAGATCTTAACTTCTAACAGAAAGCAGCCATGAAGGACAAAGCTGGAGCCTCATCTGCTCACCCACCAGAGTAGCACTGCTGACCATACCCACAAAGCTCACTGCTAAGACTTACGATCATTTCCAACACGCTCTGCAGTAATTTTCACACGTGTTAAGTTATAAAGCAAGTGCACACGGTCATGTCTGCAACAGAAGCGGTCTTAATGTCCGAGCGGCACAACATACTCAAAATAGCACTTCCGTTCGCTATTTTGCGCACAAGAGCTATTTGAGCTGGGAAAAGGTACAGAGAAAAATACCGAATTAATTGTAGCATGTAAAAAAACATTTCCCTAAGTTGTTTTAAGCAAAGGGAGATACCTGATAAAAACAACCGGATTTTGAAATGTTTTGGGGTGTTACTTGCTTCACTGACTAATAAGCAGCAAAAAAAAAAAAAAAATTCTGGTTTAGAACTTATGAGAAAAGGATGTATGCACTGGCTTAGGAGGTCTCTTCCACTGCTAACTTCTACCATGCCCAGATTAAGAGAGGCTATTACCCCTTACCTTTTAGTCTTTTCTTTATGGGGCTCTTTGGCAGCTTTCAATTCAGTCTTGCTGTAAGGAAACAAGTGAATATTTTGTCTACCGTGTAGGGGTCTTTCTGACGTGTTCCTTTCTTATTTTAATGCTTCTTTTTTTTTTTTGTAAGTGTACCCGTAATTTCACGAATCTGAATACGAAAAAATCTCACACGGCCAAAAAAATTAAGGTTTTTTTTGTTGTCGTTTGTTTACTCCCCTCAAAAAAAAAAGAAAAAAAGTCTGCCACACAGAAGAAAAAAAACCAACAGATCAACAGGAAAACACTATCCAAGTAGAAAAGCAAAGAGCTTCAGTGTTATCCAGCCCAGAGAAGTGCAGCAAAAGCAGGTCCAATTCCAAAACAAGCTTTTGATTTCCAGTGAAGCAAAAAAAAAAAAACCCAACAAAAACCAAGAGCAAGAAACCAAGACAAAATACACCTTAAAGTCCCCAGCTAAATTTTTACACGAGTGTGTCCTAAATACAAGTTTGCTTTTATGTGTTGCAGCAAAACCCACGAAAGCCAGTATTTGGAGTTGATCGGGATGAGTTCTCGTGTGTGTGTCTTGATGGGTTCTCAGTCCACATGGAGGAGCATCTGAGGGCGTTTTAAAAAGTGCAAATTAAAGAGAAACTGGGACCCCAAAAATAGTTTTAAGATGGATCCCCCCTTCAAAAAAAAAAAAAAAAAAAGGAGAAAAAAAAACCAAACACCACGGAGCCACGGGGGGATCCGGAGTCTCACATGGGGCTCCGGGCAGGAGGAGGATCCCGCCGAGTCTCTCGCTCCAGGAGATCCGAGGAGGGGCGGAGGATCGGCAGCAGTCTCTCACGGGAGGAGGATCCGCGTCTCTCTCGCAGGGACCCCAGCGGAGCGATCCAGCAGCCTCCCCGGCGGGAGGAGGATCCAGCAGGCTCTCTCGCAGGAAGGAGCGAGCGCGGGGAGGGGATCCGAGGAGGAGGATCCAGCAAAGTCTTTCACGGGGGGGGGGGGGGGGGGGCCCCCCGGGGGGGGGGCCGGGGGA
>JAVKLA010000002.1:29272210-29306110 GCA_034782735.1 Sagittarius serpentarius | reverse complement strand
CCCCCCCCCCCCGCCCCCCCCCCCCCCCCCCCCCCCCCCCCCCCCCCCCCCAGCGCCTCTCTCCGTCTCTCCCGCTCGGTCTCGCCTCGTCCGCTCGCAGGCAGGCAGTGCCAGGCTCAGTGCTGCCGGGCCGGTCCCCCGCTCCTCCTCGCCGCCGTTGCCGTTGCCGCCGCCGCCGCCGCTGCCGCTGCCGCCACCGCCACGGACGCCGCCGCCACCGCCGCCGTCCTCAGGAGCAGAGCTGCTGCCACCGCGGCCATTTTGTTGCTAACTGACAAGAGCCCCGCCAGGCAGCGCGAGACCGCGGGGAGGCTTCGCCGCGCGCTCCCCCTCCCCGCGCTGACCTCAAACCGGAAGTCTGCCCCCCCCCCTCCTCCTCCACCCCCGCCCCCTCCCCTCCGGCCCGCGGGCGGCCACGTGACAGGGGAGCCCCCGCCACATGCAAATAAGCGCGGCGGCCGGAGCCAAAGAGCGGAGAGGCCGCGCGCTCGCGGCCCCGCCCCCTCCCCGCCGCCGCGCTCAGCCCGCGCGCCGCGAAGTGGGGGGGGCAGTGGCGGGAGAGCTGCACCCCCCGGCAAAGGGGTGCGGGGGTGCTTCACCCCTGCCCCCCGCCCCCCGTAAATGGCCGCCGGTGCGTTCACCCCCTCCCTTGCACACAAGCACCACGCTGCAAAAAACCCGAGCGGGCTGGGGGGCCGCTCTGCGGGGGCGGGCGGGGAGCAGCGAGAAGAGGCCGGCCCGGGGCGGGGGCTGTGAAGCAGGGTCCTGCTGCACCCCGAGGTGCCCCCGGCCTGACGGGGTCCTTTGCCCTCAGAAATCCATCCAGCCGGCTCTGTATGTACCCTAGCGCCTGTAGTGACACAGGCGTGCACAGCTGCATTTATCTTTGAGTAGATACACCCATAGGTATGTATGTAAACACGCACATATATGCATATATACACTTGGTTTGGACTGTAAGTGTGGATATATTGATATGGCCCAGCCCTCCACGATGCACTCCTGAATGGCTCTGCAATCGCCTCGGGTCCGGCCGGCCCCAGGCAGTGCTGCGTGGCCTTAGGCCTTCGGAGAGGATGCCCGTCCCTGCCAAGGTGCCCACAAAAAATAATTGCAATGTTTTAAATGAAATTGTGGCTAACCAAAGCCGGGGAGCCGCTAGGAATTGTGTACCTAGGAGAGGGGGTACGGAAATGCAGCGTTTCAGAGGGACTGCTTTACCCTCCACAATAACCACAGCAACTCTTTGCAGGTTTGAGGAGAAAGTCAGGATCTGTTCTCGAAGTACCGCGGAAGAGTGGAATGCAAAAATGAGTCACTTTTGCTAAAAACTGTTGTGTCTAGGTCTTTCAGCAGATCCTCTCCGGTTCTCTGTCCTCTCCTGCTTCCTCCCCCCCTTCTGCAGTGAACGTTTTGGGAACCGCAAGGAAATCTAAAGCCTGAATCTTTATTCGCGCAGGCCGTTCCACTTCAATATTAATTGAACGTGGGTTACAGAGCAGGGCGTTTACTATCGCAAGTGGGATGACACACACAGCAGGAGGTGGGGGGGCGGGAAATAAGAAAAGTACAGTCCCAATATGATTTCTGTTCAGATTTGTGGTGCCGCACCAAAGCCACCCTGCCAGCTCCAGTGCCTGGGCAAGCGGCGGCAGGAGCCCGGTGTCCCTTGACCACTGGAGGGAGCCCATATTGTGCCAGAATGCAACAGAAATACTACGTGGAAGACAAAAAATAATAAAAGATGAAATATCAGATCATTGTAGTCAGAACAAAGTGTCTTCTCCAGGTTAGACCGTGATCTATATATATGCAAAATGTTATAAAAATCAGTTTTAAATGTCCCATTGTACTTCATCAGCACAAAGAAAGGAAAAAATTAAGAACAAGGCTTTTTTTCCCCCACGTTTTGAATGTCAAGTCTGGCACCTTTCCCCAGGAGTGAATTCACACACCACGATGGTGGCAGACCGGGACTAGAGTGAAAATGCCCTTGTGCTCCTTGGCTTGTGCAATCCCAAGAGCAGCACCCGTGCCGCTGCGGGAGGAGTCGGCGCAGCTCCCTGCTTGCTCTTCTTACTTAAATGTAGGTCAGCACCTATAGACTCTTTCCCACAAAGACCGCCCCAGAGCAGCAGGAGGTTGCCACACTGCTTCTTTCGAAAGAGATTTTGCCCTTCTGATAAGCCGACAACCCCAAAGAAGCAGAACAGATAAAGCCACGTGCCCTTTTCGCCTGCGTATGGGACAAGCATCCTCATAGTCACAATGTACCTACAGGAGGCTGCCCTAGACCAAAAACTCTGGTTGGCAATCGCACAGAGGAATGTTCCTGGTCAAATGTGGCCCTAAATTATGTGTTGTGAATGTGCAAATATTTGTAATTCAAAACACACTATTAACACACAAATACTTCCAAGAATGGCTGGCTTGGCAGAGTGATGCCAAGTTGCTGGAGACCCTGAAATGTCAAAAAGGAATAAAACTGAAAGTGATTTGTGTACTAATATGTTTTCTTGGCCCTGGCAAAGCATGATGTAACCTCAGCCACACAGACACAGAAAGCCCGTTGTGTTTGATGCCCACATTCTAAAATACTATCTGTAACGGGTAAAAATGCATTCCAGTAAACCATTCCTTTCTTACCTGACCTCTTTTACCATTAAATATAGGGCTTTATTCAATGCAAATTCGACTTTTTTTTTTTTCCTGCTTTGGTCTCCCTCCCGGGTTTTGCCTGGGTTTTGCCTCCCCGCTCCCTTGGCTGCGCTCCCTGGGAGCTCGCAGAGATCCGGGGCGCGTTTGCACCCCCGGTGCCGTGGGCTGAGGCTTTGCGGTGGCTGGTGACTGCCGGCACCACGTACGGTACAGCTGTCCCCTAACAGCCCCCTCGGCCTGAGCTGAGCCACCATCGCAGGAGCCCGGCGGGGCACAAGCTTCTCCTTGAGCTTTATTTTCTAGAGCTGCTTTGGCATGGGAGCCACCACTTCGGGAATCTGCTGCTGCCTTTGAACTCTCTCCTTCCCCCCAGCGCTCAGGTAGTCTTTTTTTGTCACACATGAGTAAGAACAGATGTGACCTAGTGTGAAGGGAAGGAAAAGGGACATATGATGCCAGCCGTTCATTGCTCGCAGAGGAGGAGGAATTCCTGCGCTTGCACCGCTGCCTCGTAAACCTCAAATTTCTCAACACGCCCATGTCTCAGGGAAAGGGCTGTGACCGTAACGTTCACAGGGGGCTGGACACGTTGAATGGATGGACGTGAGTGTGAGGAACCACACAGACATGGTGTTATCTTTGCTGAGAGTTACAAAGCTAAGCTAAGCAGAGGTCTCCATGCAAAGTATTCCTCCACTGTGGACTTTACGCCTCTTGCTTATTTTCCTGTGATCCAACCGAGTGCAAAAGTGGGTCAAAATGGTCACCAAGCACTTCTTACCAAGCAATAACGAGCAGCACACACAGAATTAATCTCAAAGCCTGACACCAGCACTAGCCACGCTTTTAATGACAAATGCAACGTCATGCCTTAAGGACAGTCTGGCGCCTGACGCTGAACAAAATTTCCTAGAGCCCACACAAGGTGAAGCTACACCTCAAAAGCCCTCCTTTGTCTGAGCTGATGCTCAGAGGCAGGGTTTTATATATGGCCACACTGCGAGGGCAGGACCCGGGACAGAACAGACTCTTCTCCAGGTTTCCAAGGGGGTTATGGATGCGCGAGACACTTGCATTGAGTCCATTCCCTCTGAAAGATGCAAACACATCCCTCTTGGCCACCCTGCCAACAAACTGCATCTTTAGGGTGAAGGCTTAAATGAACTTACAGATCATGCTTTTAAGGGAAAAACTCACTTTGATGACTTATGTTTCTCTCCCCACATTTTCATGCAAAAAGAAGAACCGTTCTTTACCCACTTGGTTGGACCGTGCCCTGATGTGAGACAACCAGCGCCGGGGTGGTTGTATCCAGCTATGAAACGTCCTCTCTGTAGCACTGGCCCAAATCAGGAAGGACTCCTGAAAACAGAGTACCCCGGGTTCCTCCCGATCTCTGGCACAGATGTTTAACATCAGCAAAGCCACTGCAGCGAACATCATCACAGGAGTCTGGAAGCCCATCTATTACCCCTAGGTTGGATGAGCTGGTTCCCCTTTTTTGTATAATAACCCATTACGTCAAACACTTGTCCAGACAAGGTAACATCTGGATTCAATTCCCTCCCCAACCTGAGAGTCTCTAACCTGTATTTCCCACGAGGGAGATGTAGCATGATGCTAAACAGCAGTCTGTTAAGGGGGAAAAACAAGGTATTTTTTATTCTTGCTCTCCAAGCAGAGCTATTGTATAAACAAGAACACAAGTGTCCTGAGGCCAAAAAGCAAGCAAGAAGCGCATGACTCTCTACCCTGCTTGCCACAGCACACAGCAGCTGCAATAACACATTCTGCTTATTATCAATAGCTGTTTAACAATAAATACGTAATCTGCCCTGAACAGAGCGGGCAGAGCCCTGGACTTGACCCTATAGCTTACTCTATAGCTTACTCTGGGGGAAAAGCAGTGATGTTTTAGAGGTTGTACCATGTGAACGCAGCACCCTGAGTGAAGTCTATAAGCTGGAGAAATGTGCAGAGATGCAAGTATCCTGTCGTGCTTCTGAGAATAAAAGTATTTCCAAGAATAGGTTTCTCTTGCTCTGGTCTTTACCTTCATGGTCATCATTTATTGGTACAAGGGGGCTAGAACAAGCAGAGGGAAGACACAGGCTGTTCTAGTGGCACAGAGAGTGCTTGTCATCCAGGCACGGCTGCAGATGTTACAGAAAACCCACCACTGAGCGTGCAAAACCCCAGTGACATACTGAAGTTGTTACATCTGGCACTGGCAGGCTGATGGTGGGGATGCCAAGCCAAGTGTGTGTAATAAGAATCCTGCAGCAGAAAGGGAAAAAACAACAATTACCCAGCCTTTCAGTGAACTGGGAGGAAGGTGCCAGGGCTTCTTTGCTGAAAAGACCTTTCAGAAAAAGTTTTTTCAGAGTCTCCTTCAGACTGTTGATTTTTATCTTCATCCCGCACAGAGCCTTGTGCATGTATGGAAAGCACTGGGGCTGTTTTCCTGATGTGCTGAAAACTCAAGATGCTTTTGGTTTTCCTACTTATTTGCAAGTCTCTTATCCCGATGGAAAAGAAGCAGAGTTGGAGACAGTCCACAAAAAGGTTAATTTACTGTATATAGCAGTCTGACCTCTTTTGACATGGATAGCTCAAACAGCTGTACCAGAACGAAACACTCAAGGGACGCAAATTCTTCTGAAACAAGTGGTAGGGAGGAGAATATCTTCCAGCACCCCAGCAGCTATTAAAACAGAAGTTAAAGGACTTGCAAATACTTAAGAAAAAAAAAGGAAACGCAAGTCCTCAGGCCAGGTTCTGCTCCACTACCGCCTCCGCAATGCCAGTGGCAGCCGAACACCCTTTCCTTAGGAGAAACAATAGCCTTTGGCGGGGTTTTGCAGCAGGACTCTATAACGCACGTCTGACCTCAAATGCTAGCAACGGAACAAGCCAAAACATCTGACTTCAGTCTCCTACACTTCTGGTAGAGGACTTGCCTAGACCACGTGTGCTGAGGAGTGCAGGCATCGCCCTCACTCCAACACCTCCCATTCCTGGGAGCTCTTCAGGGCCCAAGATGGCAGAATGGCAAATGCTTACGGCTGCAGCTCATTTCTAAGCAACTGCTGGGCCATCTACTTCAAGGTCCAAGGTAAAAATGATTAATTATAGCCCAAGAACCCGGATGAGACAAAAGTAAGATCCTTGAGCAGTTTTCAAGAGACCAGGCGATGGATCCAATGGTAAAAGAGTTTTTCCTAACGTCCTGGCTGATCATCACAGGAATAATTTGAGCTCTAAAATCTCCCCATATTTTCAGAGGGCTGTAACATCCACTTCTTTCTTTCTTTGATTAATCTGGGGATAGCGGCTGCTGCCTTCCATCCCGTTGGTGGCAGAGAACATTCTGAGGGGGATTGATGCCAATATAATGCACATTTATTGCCTGCCTTGGAATCTTAGGGTGAAAATGCTCTGATATGATGGCTATTATTCTGCACAGACTTACCAGGTATCAACACTTTGGGCTGGACTGTACCTAGGACAGCTTCTGTATTCCTGACAGAGCTGATATGATTTATCCCTGGGGCGAGGAGGTGGGAGAGAAAGAATTGCTTGTGACAGATACTAGTCATGTTGCTTAATGAAGTTTTGCAAGGTGTTCAGAGACAGCAGGATGGGGTCAAATCAGGGAAGGTCACGCTGCTGGAAGCTGCAGTCCTGAGTCAAGACCTGGCTTCTCCTCAGAGCCTGTCACTCTGCTCCCTACCCAGCTGGCGGAGCCGCTCGGATTGCAAAGAATTTATTGACACCCACCCACCATCCCTAAAGTTTTATGGCAGTATAGATCCATTAGAAATCCATTTTACAGAGGTATTAAAATAATGAAGGTGAGAATTAAGAGAGCAGCACGCTCCTTGGAAAACCCACTGATCATAATATACTGCTTTAAAGAAAGTTACCAGGCAGTCCCCTTAAAGAAAGTTATCAATTAGTCACTGTATCAGACATAGGAGAATTGTTCCCTGAAGAGGATTTTAAGAGGAAAGCCATTGACTAAGTGATGAATTTATCACTAGGGGTTGCATGGCTCCACGGATTAAGATGACATGGCACGGAGGACTCGGAGAGCAGACTGAGAGCCTGGTGACTCCGGGGAGGTTCGGGAAGGCTCTTTGCACTGCGCAGGCACCAGTGCCGGGTGAGATGCCCACGCTGCTCCCAGGCAGGGTGGCAGCATGGTCAGGGAGGAGACGTGACTCCGGCGGCGTGGATCAGAGCTCCCACATGCCCAGCGAGCTTGGGGCGCCGGGCAGACAGGCCCACAGCTGCCTGTACCTGCCTGCAAAGAGCCGCGGTGTTGGCTTGGGAATGCTACCTCGCGCTTTCCTTCCCCCGCATCTTTCCAGACCACCATAACGCGCTGTGTAAGAGGAAAGCACTACGGATTTTCTGATACAGATGCCCCACTGAAACCAGGGGACATCGGAGCCGATGTCAAACACACGTCTGTTGGTATGTGCATAGGGGAGACTTGTCCATCCCTGCAGCTGAGCTGTGAAACGCCCTGGGGCAAACCAGTGGACAACAAAAGCTGAAGTCAAAGTACAAGAATCCAGCATCCACTGAGGCCAGTGGGAAGGCTTTCAAACAACGTTTTTGTACCCTGAAAGCACTCTGGCTTTCTGCTCTGTTCAGTACTCCCTTGGCTCCCGAGCACGCGTGGTGCATGGATCGACGTGCCAATAGACTCCCTCCGTCCCAGCTAAAATCTTCATTCCAAATTGGCTACAAGGATTAATTTTTTTCCTTGTGTTTTTTTCATCACTTCTCCTACAGGCACTGGGAGAATACAGTATTTCCCTACAGGAACCTGCTGTGACCATGCTGGCCCTCTCACGGTGAAGGGACCAAGTGATCTGGCCACTGGAGGATGTCCCTTTCCTCTACAGCCCTCCTCCCCGCAGTGCGCTGGAGGATGCCGCATCCTCGAGGATGCCTGTCCTACTTGCCTCCTGCAGCTCAGCTGTGCAGTTCAGATAACTGAACATGGGCGGAGGAAGGAGCCACCGGGAAATGGCTTTTCTTGGTGGAGAAACATCACCTGGTAACGTCACATCTAGACACGATGAGTACACACAAGCCCGTTCCCGCCCCAGCAGTCTGGTGGAGGCAGCACATAAGAAAGAGGGTTGTAGTATGAAAAGGTTGTGAATGCTTTCTAAACTTGGGGGAAACCACAGTATTTCTGTGAAATTGGAATAAACTTGCAAAATACTTTGTTTTGGTCCGAATCTACATTTCTCAACGCAAAAATGTTTTGTGAGCAAAAAGCTGCCCTTCTCTATTGCTGCATGGCTAAAATGGCTCCTGGGGTGCCCCAGGGCAGTCACCCGCTGCCCACACCTTGCTTGGCTCAGCCGAGAAGCTCAGCAAAGCCCTGACAAATTGCTAAGCTCTCCTGAGATAAATAATCACAAACAAAAATATTTGTGTTTACTGTGGGGATTTGTCTGTGCATAATTATGCATTAGTCATTACGAGGACTACAGGAGAGTTTTACACATGTAAATATGTTCAGTTAATTAGACAGGACTGCTTTTGGTTTGTTTCTTCTCTGCCGTCTGATCCTGAAGTCATCAAACACTCCTGGATCATGAGTCAGGTTGAACGAGATACATGAGGAAAACAGTTCTCTCCTTCCTTGTAATGCAGCTCTGGTTATCGATATATATTCCTTTAGAATACTTCTTGTAGCTTTTCTGTTAAAGCCTCAAGGTGCTTCACGCACAATGCAATGCAACGCAACCTTCACCCTGTTCTCTCGAGTATGTGTCTTCAAGGGGAGAGTCAGGTGTATTTCTCAGGTAATACAATACAAGACATCATTTTCTTCTGAAACATTTTTAAGTGCAGCAGCTTTTAGTAATCTTCGAGCATCTTCTCCTATGTATGACAGAGTCTATTAATGTCATTTGCCTGAGAAGTACACAATAAATCATTCATGCACAGTTTAGTACAGGTTAAATGTAACAGCCTAACAGTGATTTTCTATAAGAAAATCAGAGCAGCTTATCAACTGGTGTAAATCAGCATTGCTCCATCAAAGCTACTGAGTCACACAAACTAATCGCTTGGCCCAGGGGAAAGCTTTAGGCAAAAAAGCAGCAGGGGAAGAGCACGATTCCCGCCACACTTGAAGGACTTCCTTCTGAGAGTTTCTCTCCTAAAAACCTCCCCAGAGAAAATCCACAAGCTGTGGGGCCAGCACAGCCCGAGTGGTGCAAGGTCATCGCCCTTTCGTTGAAGCCCCTTGCCTCTGCTGCGGGCAGGCTCCCGGAGGGTGAGGAGTGTTTTTGGGGAGCCAGCCCGGAGGCAGGGGCCAGGGAGCTCTGCAGGGAACTTTTGGCTTGCCCTGGCCACGAGGGTGGGAGAAAGATCAAATTCCCCAAGAACCTGCAGCTGTCATTTACGCAAAAGCCTTAAACAACAGCAAAACGGGATTTTAAGACAGTCCGGTGTCCAACCACTTACTGATCTCCGTCTCACAGGTTAGTTACCCTCCACGTTTGGACCACTGACCTCATTTGCTAATGGGAGGAGGCTGTTACCTGCCCCTGGGGCAGCGCAGCAAATCCCTCCTGCAGAAGATGCCAGCCGGGAAGGGGGGGACCCCCTGCTGCACCCAGCCTGGTCCCTTATCACTGGAAGGGAAAGGGAATTCCTTTGCCGTGATGTGGAATTTGTCACCGGCTCTGGAAAGGGGCCGTGTGGGCATGAGAGGAGCAAAGTGGTCCCTGGAGGGGGGTGGTTACGGCTTTTGCACTGGAAAAAAAACATGTGGTCCTTCACCAGCACTGATAACTTACTGTCTGTCTGCGGGCGCAGGCGCTGAGCATTTCAGCCTTGCTAAGGCAGGAGGTGAATATGAGCGAAGCTTTGCTGAAAGAGGAAGATCTTTCTCCTCCCCCCCCACTTTTTTTTCTCCACTCTTTTTTTTGGTCTGGTTCTTGTTCTCACTGCGGCAGCATGTGGGACAGAGGCTCATTGTTCCTGCTGCTCAGGAAACACACTGCAGGACTGATCTTATTAGAGCTCGGGCTGTTCCCCAGGCCAGCCGGGGAGGGACGACCCGGCACATCCCCGGGGGTTCGGCGCGGGGTGCGGAGGAAGAGGCAGCCCGCGTTCCCGACCGCCTTGGGTCATTTCAGACACGCGGCATCACTCGCCCAGGGCCTGGTTTTTGGCAGCAGTTTCAGAGCTTCGCTTATGCTCGGTGCCTTTGAATCAACTGCCGGGTAGCTCAAGTTGAACAGCGAAAATCAACATGAAAACGTAGAGTGCTGCATCCAGGATCTCTGCTTTAGGAGAACGGAGGTGCTCTACCAGGAGCGGCAATACTGCGATAGCAAGGAATAAGCATAAACAGCTTGGTTGGTTTTAACCTGATTTGCCAAAGAAATCGAGCTCGTGCAGTCATGCTGCCTCTTTCTTCCTCCCACTGTCCCCCCCGCTCATTTTGGAAAACAACATTTACTGTGCTTGACAGAGAAGTCAGGAAGATGTTAAGATCCTACAAATTTTGCATGTAGGGAGAAAAAAGACTAGAGGAGAGCCTCCACGGAGATGCAGTGTGACTCGTTGGCTGTGCTCCTGGTTTGACTGACAGCCGGCCAGGCTGCTCTGCATGGCCCCGTCCCGGCCGTGCCACCGCTTGCCCAGAGGATGGCAAGAGGACCTGAGGATGCTGGAGCTATTCCAGCAGGCAAGAGACAGGGGCTTATCTCGGATTTGGAGGAAAGGCTTGGTGTATCCCACTGGTTCTGGAACAACTTATTCCGAAGTTACCTGAAAGCTCAGAAAAATCAAGCTGAAGTCACCCATGTGGACGGTGTCTTCCCATTCCCCAGCAAAGAGCCGGCACAGGCAGCATCACCCACAAGTCTGCCCCACCCAGCCCAGCCGTGGGTTTCAGCCCCAAACTGGAAGAGTCACTTCTTGCGAGGGCATCTCAGCCCCGGTGCCTGCTCGCTACTGCTTTCCCGCTTTGCTGCCTGAGTCCTGGCTGGCAGCGACGAGCACGGAGGTACCAAAGAGGTGGCAGCACTGCCTGGTGCTCTGCGTTTACAGCTCAGGACATCGTCAGGATCAGGAATATTTTAGTCACTGCAGCTTGATTTCCACCAGGCAGTAAGGGCAGGCAACAGAGCATACCAATTCTTGCGTACATGTGCTCTTTTCGGGTGCTACATCTCGCGTCCCTCCAAAAGACCCAGCACATCCATGGGCTGCAGAGGAGGACTGTCTCTTACAGACTCATTTCTAATGCGACAGCTGAAATCGGTCCGAGTTGCTCAACTCTGATCTCAGCAGAGATGAATCTTCTAAATGCTCAGGTACCAGAAGGAAGTTGCACATTCCCAGGCTATTTATTTGTTACTTATAAAGACCATAATTTTGAACGCACTGGCTAAATAAGAATTAATTGTGTTAAAAAGTCAGCTTAACGAATGCTGTAAGAAGTCGCCTTAAGGGAAATAAAAGGGAAAAAAAATCTCGGGCACTAATGATTAGAGCAAAACCCTGATGTTAGGAGGACTTTGTCTCAGTGGAAGCAAGTTACTCATCTTTCCAGAAGATACATGCATGCATTGCAAAATGTTTATTTTGTACTCTCTGAAGTGGTTAATCTACATGCAGAGCAATGAAAAGGTGGCTTATTAGGCTAATTGCTAATAAAAAAAAAGAAAAAAACCCAGAACTACTGTGAGCAAATATTTAAAAACAGATGCAGAAGGCTATGAAAACAAACACAATCTCTTTTTTTCCACAAAGTTTTCCCACCAGAAATCACGCAGTTCAAAGAGACGTCCGGTTAATACGGTACCTCCAGGCTCCCGGCGCTGGAGCTGTTCATTAGCCGCTTCGTAATTCTGTGATGCAGAACTGGATTAATGGAAAGGTGACTGGGAAGCCACCAAGGGACCTGCTAATGATACTGCTTCGTCCTTAGAGAAGTCCTCTCTAGCCTTGCCCACATGCAGCAAAACACACACCATCAGGATACAATGCCACATTATCACAAGAAAACACTTTTGAGAGGGGAAGAAGATGTCATCGCAGAGTGGTGCTGGGAACTGGCGAAACCCAAGATGGAAAAATAATTACATGCATGTTTTTTAATACAACAGGATTCCCCCAAGCTCATTAAAGCAGATGGAAGTTTTAAAACCTGTATTACTTTAAAAATTAATTTACAGCTGTGGGGCTTGGTGGCCCAGAGAACATTAAAATGATAAATCCAGAAAGGTGATGTGAGCAGAAAGGAGGATTACTTTGGTCACAACATGGCCTCTCAAAGCTAGGAAGGGGAGATGTTACAGTTTTGTTGGCCGCCCAACGGTTAACTCTGCTGTGTCGTTCCTGGGCTTAACCCAGATTTTAAAATATTGTAACAAATTATTAAAATTTCCTCCCAAACGATGTGTGATCCAGAAACGATCTTGGTGCCTCTCTGCTTCAACTGGATACCGGCTTAGGTGGCGAGGAAGGTGACATGACCCAACGTCCGCTCGGTGGACCGCAGGAGAGCTCCCGCAGAACCTGGGCTTCTGCTCCGGCTCGGGGGACCGACTCAGCTCCACCTTCGAGGGCCTGAGCGGCTCCGGGGCTGCCGCCGTTGCGCTCCCGCCGCAGCACCCTGCAGTGGGCTGGATGGACTCAGAAATGTCCTAATTTCCCCTGCTCGGCAGCAGCCTCCAAAGACAAGCCATGCCTGTCTGAAACCGCAGCGGCGTGGCGGCGTGCCCGGGGGCCGGGGCCGGGGGGCAGGCGCTTGCACGGCTCCTGGCATGCCGGGTCGGTGCCAGGCGGGGAATCCTTCACCCGGCACAACCATCACCCTCCGCTGGGGCATCCCGGGCTGCGGGAAAGGCCACGGACAACGGTGGAACAAAGCGAGGCAGCTCCGCCGAGCCCCGCTGGGGACGGACCATCTTTTCTCTGCTGTATATTTGTACGATGCCAAGCACCAAGTAACAGGGTGTGTTAGGTACCGCAGAACAAAGGCTGGCGGCAGGTTGTATTCAGCTCACACCAGCTACCTCTGTTTGCTGGGAAGAAAGGAGCCCTTTGTTTGGAAACAGCAGCTACTCCCATAAAAACACACACGGGGCATCTGCGTGTGCAAAAGCCCGCATTCCGTACAAAAGCGATTTTGCACAAAACACTACCTGTTCCCCCCGCCCCGGGCGTGCGCAATGCGAGCTGGCGGGGCGGAGGGAGCGCTTCCCAGTTCTCCGCAGGTTTAAGTGCGTGGCCAGGGATGAAATCGCAGCCTGGGGATGTGCTGCTTGGCATGGCCCCGCAGAGCCCACCTCCATGTGCAAAACACACCCGGTGCGAACGAAGGTGGGCTACCTGCCTGCGTCTCAGCTACCGAAACGTGAGCCCGGCTGCAGAGCCAGCTCACCTTAGCATATACCTGTATCTCCTCTGCCGGCCTTGGGGCTGGCCCCAGCCCGGCGCAGCCGTGCATGCGGCTGGGCTGACACGCATCCCCGCATCCTGCCGTAGCAGGAATTCCCTACGTAAAGCTGGTTTCTCCCTGCAGAGAGTATTACCGGGGTCCCCGGGCTGTGCCTGACGCTGCCGGGACGCGCTGTGAGACCCGCGGGTATAACGAACCCTGTTCTTAACGGGGCGAGGGACAGCCCTCACCTCGGACACCCCATCCCGCAGGCCAGCCTCTCTGCTGCTGCATTTATTGTAACATGCTTCTCGTTTCCTTCTCTTACCCAACAAATTAACTTTAACAGTAAATTAACTTCATTCTTTTGCTGGCTTGCCTGTCAAATGAGAGCAGGGCAGATTTTTCCACTGGCCCATTAAGGGAGGCCCCGCGCCTGGCCAGCAGCGCGCAGTGACTCACAGGGTTTCAGGCTGCCTATTGAAGGGACCGGCGCCCGAACAAAGCCCCCATTCACTCTGGGGCTCTGCTAGTTTTCCTTTGAGCCCTCAGTGCTTTATTTTTATGCTTTCCCAAACACTGTTGGCTAATTTCATTGACAAAATTCATAACTTGGGGTTGGAGAGCTCGCTCCTATTCAGCTACGAGCACTGGGGGGTTTTGTTTTTCTTTTCCGTGCTGCCCATCTTGCCGCGTTCCCCGCATCCTCCCAAAGCCGATTTCCAGGCTGTGCTGTGCCGTGCCGAGGGATGGAGCCGAGGGACGCAGCCCTGCACGCAGTCTTTAGGTGCTCCTCAGCTTTTGGATGGGGAAGAAAAAGCACCACGACAAGATGTGAACCTGAAGCAAGAGGGTGATGCTGGGGGCAGCGCGGATGGGACCGAAATCATGCACGACAGAAGTGAGTGATCGCTTCAAGTACACAGCAAACGTTTAAAAACAAAAGCCTATTTAGCTTTTATATCTGCAGTGTTCTGCATCCAGTCCAGTTAATTACAGCTATTTAAAAACATCTGCATTTCATAAAAAACTAACTTTCCTTCCCCTCAGGCTGCCCCTCCTGAGACATCTCTCTCCAGGCTGCTGGGTTACACAGTAATTATAATCCCCAAGTACCTGACATCACCACCAAGTGCAATGCATTATGGTTTCAAAAACAAGAGAAACAATATTACTCAAGATGGGTCTGAGCCAAAATCCCAGCTCCAAACGCCATCATTTTTTTTGGCAAAGTTCAGAGCCGGAGCCCAGCGCGGCAGCCAGGGCCCCCGTGTAAATGTTACAGACGCAGAACGGAGGAGTCATTTTGTGCTTTGGTAAAAAAGAGGACATTTCGCCTGCCTGCTGACCCCGAGGGTTTTAAATACATGCAAGCAGAGAGCAGGGCACGACTGCAAGCCACAGCAGCATCGCCACGCGATCAGCAACGAGCTCGCACAAAAACTGTGCTGGAGGTTAGAAACAGCATTAGCGAGAGCCAGCCTCTGCCCCCGAAACCAGCTCTGCCCTCCTGCTCTCCCAGGGCATTGTTGGGAGACCTGCAACCCCCTCTGCCACCTCTGCCCCGGGAGCCACAGCCCCCTCGTCTCATCCAGCCCAGTGCACACGAAGGACCCGGTGCCAGAATTTGCCAGACCATCATTTTGGAAAGGGGTATGGGCTGGACCAAAAGCAGCCTCCGGCGGTGGGAGCAGGCTGGCGTTACCCCGGGCATCTGCCTGCGCTGCCTGCACCAGCCCAGCACCAGCACATGAAAATGTCCCAGAGAGTCAGAGTCCGGTCCTGGGGAAGGCAGTAATGTCAGTGCAAGATGCTGGGGGTTTGTACCCTTTCAGCTGGAAGGAGGCAGAGTCTGCCTCTAAAGAACCTGCAACAAGCTTATATATGTTATATATATACACATACCAACATACACACATGATATATACACATCATTTGATTTACAGCCACCAAAGTGCACTCAGCTGGTACCCAAAGCAAAGGTCTTAATGGTGTTTTCTGCAGCAAATCCCTTTTCTTCTCCTCTCCAGGGCAGAGGCTGGTCCCAGGGTGAGAGCATGGCTGCAGCATCAGCCCCACTAACCTGCAGGAACACCCCCCACGAGCTGCTCGCTGCCTTTTTGCTTTCCTAAGCTCTCAAGGCCAGGTCTCTTTTCTTGTTCATTTATCGGCTTGTTTCCCTGCAGAGAAGCCGCAGTTAGAGGAGAAAGAGTGTGTTTTTCGGTCCACAGAGCAAGCAATTTACTTTTTGAGGTTGTTTGCCAAAACCATATTCCTGCTTCAGCTTCCAGTCCGAGCAGAGGGGAGGCTGAGATCAGAAACGAGAGTTGTGGGCTGATTTTGCTCAACCGGTTGTGCTCTCTTTGCCTTATGCGAGAGCTGAGCTCACTCAAGGGTTGAAACGTCCTCTGCACCTTCACATCTGAACAACAAGCAGGGAAAGAAAAAACCACAAGATTTCCTCTGCAGTCAGCAACACCCAATAAATTCACAGCAAGAGCAAGCCTTTAAAAGAAAGGAAAAAAAAAAAATCCCCCAAACCAAACATTTTCTCCTATCCTGGTCTAATTGGGGAATAAACTTAACAACTAATTTTAAGGTTGAAGTGAAAAGGAAAGGGATAAAAGCAAGTCAAGCCAAGCGCTGCACCCCGCCGTGATCACAAGCAGCAGGCTGGCTTTGCATCTCTGGCGGAACCAGTAGCTCTGTCTGTGGGGCTCCGCGTCCGCGTGGCTGCGGCAGGAGTGAAGCCCTTCGCTCTCCCACACAGCTGGGGGGAACTGAGTGCCTGTCGCCACGAGAAACCTCCGAAGCCAGGCGCTTGGAAAATGATGAGCAGCCTCGACTGGGGATTGCGTGCCAGGAAGGGTCGGAGGGTGGTGGGCGCTGGGCGCGGGGCTGAGCTCTGTCTCCCTTGTCTCGGGTGCAGCTCTGCTCAGCTTAATGGGATGATTCCTAGGTCATAACTGCGTCCGCTGTCCCTCGGCCCCGAAGTAGCCTTGAAAGTGCCTCAGACGGGCGTCGGTTGATTTTGCAGGCATGAAAGGATGCTCTGGTAATGCAGAGACATTATAAGCGCCAATGCCTTGCACCCGTGGGGAGCCAGGCTGGGGGTGGAGAGCCTGGCTGGGGACATAGGGCCTGACCCCCTCTTCCCTCTCTCCATGCCTTGGCTGCCTGCTTGGCTGCTGCCTCTTGCCTGCTGGCTCAGGGCCATCTCTCTGTCCGGACGCGCACAGCCGCTGACACGGGAGTGCCCCTCGCCGTGCCTGCTTAGCGTAGCCAAAAGGGCTGGCAGCGGGACTGTGGCACACCCGGCTTTCCCTCAGCATCTTCACTTCTTCCCGAAGCCCCGCTTGGTCTCCGAGCATCACAAAGCAGACTGGGAAATGCCTAGTGCCCGTAAGAGAGATGGTGTGATCAGGGGGATGCTCCTGGGGCGCCTCGGACTCGCTGCGGCCGGGCAGGTCACCCGAGGCGCTCCCCGGGGCCGTGCAGGTACCCTGCTCTGTTTCCCAGGTCCCACAGGTTCAGCGGCACTGAAGTATCCCCCCAGGAGACCTGGCACAGCCCCAGCGCGCGGGGACCTTGCTGGCAGCCGACTGTCCCTTGCAGCTCTCCCTCAACTTTGCAAACCTCCCAAAGGCAGTCTGCAATTCCCCAAATGGGAATGATTCCTTAAGAAAAGACGAGAAGTCTGTGCTTGCTTATCTCTAAAGGGCAGTTTACCAAAAAAAAAAAAAAAAAAAAGAATCTACTTTTGAGACCTGCTTCTGCTTTCCTCGCTTTCACTTCCACAAACCACCCTCCCACCTCTGCCGCCTCCGGAGCAGCCCGGCCAGGCGCCTGAGCGGTGCTCCCCTCCCGGGGTGCTGGCTACCCTCTTGTTTTCAGGTGTTATACCACATCAAGGACAAGTAAACATACACTGGATGCTGGTCCTAGATGGGTTTTCCATGTACACGGTAGCTCTGGGTCCTGGAGGGAGGTGATGCAAAGCCCCATGGATGGGATGAACAGGGTCCTGGCACTGTGGTCCATCCTCTTAAAGAGCTGGTGGCCCCTTTCACCAGCAGTGCTGGGGATTATTCTTAAACTAAGTCTCTTAGCTAATTTTTTTTTTCTCTCCTCGTTGCCCTTCCCTTCTCCCATCTATAATCCTTCCACCCTGTGTGTTTGGTTTGGTGTCAGGACCCCAAAGCACCAGCCCTCACCCCCTGCCCGGGATGCACAGAGACCCATGGGTTGCGCTGGCTTTTGTCCAACCAGGAGCATCCCAGAAAAGCCCGTCGGTGCAGGGGGAAAGCCACAGTGCTCCTCACTACCTCTCCAGAAAGCCCAAATGCCATCCTTCCCGTGGGCATTAAATCACCATGGGGCTCATGCTCGCCACTTAACACGCAGTTTCCCAGTACCCAGCCGGGTGCTTCCCCTCCGTTCCCGCAGCAGCACGGGGACAGGGAGGCACAGCCCAGCTTGGCAGGCTGGCGTGTCTTTAGGGCAAATACATCCTTCAGTGGGAAGGAAAAGGATTTGTCTTTCTACATGCAGGGAAGATATATGGAAAAAAAAAAAAAAAAGCTTATTATATACCAGAATACCTTCCTCCCTCACCAAAGGTCAAACTTAGATCCAATTTCAGTCAGGAGGGAGACGTCTGTCAGACAAGCACTAATCACTATTTAGTATTCATATTCACCTATTAGAAGCTCCATGCTGTAAACATGTCTATGAATTAACAAGGCATCTGGCCTCTCTTATACAATATGAGCAGCTTGGATCATGAAGTGTCTGCAGAAAATAAAAAGTGCCTTCCATCTGTCTCTCCCAAATATCACTGCTATCACCAAAGCAAACAGACCGGCTCTTCCCAAGCACCGTGCGTCCCCCTCCCCCAGAACGTGTTAGTCAAACAAAAACAAGCATTTCACCGAGAGCGCTTGACAGATCTGAAACGACTCTGAGGAGCAAGGCGCAAATTAAGAATGGGGGGGAAATTAGCTGAAAAATAACTGAGAAAAAAGCTTCCTAATAACAAAGTCTCTTCTTAGCGCTCTGAGTAATTACTCATCGCGCTGGCGCTGCTGACACCATCAGAAGGTCAGCACTGCCCGGCAGAAGATGCACGGGCACGCCGGGACCCGTGCCAGGGCAGAGCCACCCGTGGGAATGCTGTCCCCCAGCATTTACACCTTTGCGGCTCGTGGTGGAGAAGGTTGCTGCGGGAGGATGATGATGACCCTTGGAAGGGGCAGAGACTCGCCTCCGTCCTGCAGCATGAAAAAGGCAGAACCCAGCTAGCCTTCAGCCATCAGAACTGCCCCGGGCGAAGGCCATGTGCCTGACTGCTAGGGGACAAGTCCCCTTCAGTGATGCCACCACAGTGGACTGCAAACCCCACCCAAGCTCCACGGGCTGTTTTTTCCCTCTAAATCAGAGCGCTTCAGCTCATGATGCTGCTCCCCGGTTGTCTATGAGGAGTACAGGAGAGCTAAAGGTGGACAATTTGTGCCTTTTCCTGATCCGCCGGGAGAAGGGGCGATTCCAGAGGAGCTGTGTCGGTGCAGGACACCAAGGTGTGCTGCTGCCATCAACTAGGAATTGCGGCTGCCCCTGATGGCTGCGGGAGGGAAGAGCTGGTGCAGCCCCTGCGACGGTCCCCGCTGGGTTAGCGAGCGCGGCGGGGCCAGCCGGAGGCTGTGGCTCGCGGGACAGCGGGACCGGTGTCGGAGCCGAGGCAGGAGACCTCCCGTCACCACCATATCCAGTTGCTCCCCTGGTCTCCCTGCTGCCCCCATCTCCCTGCCTTTCCTCCCCTGCTTTCCCAGCCCACTCCAGATTTCAGCTCCGGTGCTTCCCCAGGGAAACCTGGCTGCTGGCAAACGGGGCGGCTTTCTGCTGGCTTAGCTCTCGCCAGGGTCTGGACACCGCCTGTGCCCTGGCTAAAGCCAGTGGCCTTAAACCAACTCAGGCTCCTCTGTCTCAAGGGAAGGGAGGATCTACTCTAAACCCTGGCTTTGTTTTCGGAAGATAAATTTAAACCAAGGGGAAGGAAGAATGAGGTTCATAAATCAGGCAGGCCTGAAAATGAGGCATGAAAAATGAATGAATAGAGTGCATGTGCGAGCGCTGCCGCCCCGACCTGCTTCGCTGACACAGCCCACCCGCGGCTGGCAGCCCAAAGCCAAACCCACCCTGCGGCACCGAGCTCACCGCCGCCACTGGAGACAGACCTGTCCCCTCTCTGATCATTTTTGCCTCTTACCCCGTTTGCATCCACACAGAAAACATCCCACTTGGCTTTAAACTTGAGCTGCCGGGGTATGATGGGCTGGGTGGGCTCCAATCCGCATGCTCAGCAACGCCAGGCTCTGCCTTGCTCCTCTTCCCATTCCAGGTTTAAACAATTTTTTTAAATAAAAGGCTAACTCTTTGGATTGCCTGCGATGTAAAAGCATAAAAATGCTGGAACAGAGGGAAGTCATGGCTTTCTGGGAGTGATTCTCACATCCCCAACACACACGGATGACAGAAAGAAGAAAACCAGGAGGTTTCCAGACCTCCCGGCTGCAGACATCTAAGGGGTTGGCTCTGTCAGAACAGCCTCTCCCAGCTTCCTCCCTGGCCCGCTAGCTGCTCCTGTAACAGCGATGCAGGGAAGTCTGTCTCCTCCAAATCATCCTCTGGGAGAGCGTCTCTCCCGGAATGGGGCTGAAGCAGCCTGGTCTGATGATGCACTAAGGCCACCCCGACATCGGGAGGTGGATCTGCACCTCTGCCGTCAGGCTTTGGTGTGGCGGGTCCACGACGTGCAGACCTAGTTCGGATCGATGAGAAGCCCTCACAACTTGGCAGCGTCCAGCATCAGGTCTAAGTGCATTGGTAATCGTGTCCACAAATATTTGCACTTTGCAAAGCAAAACGGCCCCGACCAAACAAACCCAACGTGGCTGCAGCTGCTGGGCTGGGCCTTGAAAATGCAGGTTCCGAAAAAAACCCCACCTGTGTCATTTGACATGCAAATATTTCAAAGAAATAATTCAACCCATGGCTTTGGAAGAAATGCCGGGAGAGCGGCTGGTGGCTGAGAGGCAGCCCAGAGCAGCTGGTATGGAGCTGGAGAAGGTAGGAAGGAGGGAGAAGGAAGAATAAAGACGGGGAAATTTGATTTTTAGCTTCCTGTGAGATAATGTGAAGTGGCCCCACCTGGGGGACCTGGTGACTGGAGAAAGGTCTCGCTGAGCGTCACCATTCAGAACGTCACTAGGATCCTTCATTATAGCCTTCCGCTGGGGAAAAGCTTCAGAAAAATAAGTGTTCTCCTCGCCATAAGGATTTACCTACCCCTGTTATACCACGTTAACCGCTTGCACTGCTGCAAAAATCTGACACAGACGATTCACAGCTGCCAAAGCTGCCCTGCCAGCTCGAGGGCCAGGACACCGCCGACGTGGCCCTACGGGACCTCGGGACAGGACTGGCTGCGGGTGGCTTCTCCCAGCTCTGGGATGGCAGCGAGCCCCGGCGCTGCCCTCCAGCCAGGCTGCTGCCCGACCCCAGCCCCGGGCCACCAGAACCAATAGGGAATTTGTCATCGGCCTCAGTGGGGACAGGATCGGGCTCTGCGCGCACAAGGAAACCCTTCGAGCATGAAAGCTAATTTAAAAGGAGCTCATCTCCTTGTGTTCAGAGACGCGGAGCAAGGAAAAAGCATGACAGAATTTGGTATATTTTAACTGAATTATTGTCCACTGGGGATTGAGCTAAGACCACAAACATTATTTCACTTTCTAGAGAGGCTGCAGTGATGAATATGGGTTTCAAAGGAAAAAAGCTGGGTGGTTCTTGTTTCTAATCTTGAGTCATTTCTCCTCCTTTGGAGGTTAAGCGTGAATACCGCAGTACATGGACGCCGAAACAAAGACTCCCATCCCTTAGTAAGGCAGGCGGGTCGGCAGGTAAATGCAGTAAAGCTTAAACCACACGTATCAAAATGCAACTGAATTTCACACTAGGCTCTGTTAAAAATATTCTGTTTAATTGATTTTTTAAAAAAATCTATTATGCTGCTCTAGGCACGGCTATTGATCTGCAGTGCTGGAGAAGTAATGAAGAAGCCTTCAAATCAATAAGGCCAAAGTATATCTCAAACTGTATCTGCTCCACCAGCAAAACAGGGATGTGGCCAGCGAAATTCCCTAGACGGGGCCAAGGAGTATGAACAAACCTGTTCTGATGACTGCGAAGATTTATTTCTATTGGCATAAACATAACTAATGAAACCCCGACGACTCTTCACTTCTGTGAAAGCTGATAATATATCGCGGTGCTCACAATGAAATGAGCAAGAACACATTTGCAAAGGAAGAAAAAAACCCAACTCCCTCAACCGTGAGCTGTATTTTCTTCTTGGTGCCCTTGATTCTCCTCCACCCCCTTCCCCCAGCCAGGATAATATTTCTTCTTGGAGCTCTCCTACAGGTTTTAACACGGCTTTTGTAAGTCTCCAAGGCTGGAGTTTTAGGTTTTCTTTTATCCCTCGCTGTCAGGATGGAGTAGGTAGGCAGCTAAAATCACAGGCTGATAATATTGTTTGGGGCTAACAGCCTTATCTTATCTTGTTCGTATTATTCATATTACCTTAGATAAGCCACCTGGGGCCGCACACAAGCAAGATGCAAGGAAGTGACCTCATTAAAGTTCAGACGCCTATTTACTGTAATAAGAACAGCTGGACTAACACAGCCACGCTTTGAACTTGGCTGGCACCTTCCATCTGAGGCTTTGACTTGATCCCTTTCACACTTCAGAGCACAGAGGAACGGAGGAGCTGGAGTTAATCAGCACCGCGACTTTTCCTCCAAAAGGCCTGGGATTACAAAAGGGCTTTTGCCTGCTGGACATTGAGCGTTTTTACAAGTGGGGCGGCAGGGCGCGCACCCAGCCGAACCCTGGGCACGATCCGCACCCCCCCAGAGCCTGGGATGCTTTTGCTAAAGATCCCCCGTTGACGGAGAAGAGCTGCTCAGAACGCAAACAGCACTTTATTTCCTAACTAAAGCTGACGTTGGGACAGATCTGTTGGTTCTGCTTCTCTAACCCAAACAGCCAAAGCAGCAGACCTAGCACAGGGGCAGGTTTGCCTCCGCGCAAGTATGTACTTCTGTCTGGCTCGGGCACTGAGGTTGGCAGGAATAAGCTTCAGGCAGGTTTAAATCAGCACAGCTGTGGCCAGGGCAGAGAGATCGCGCGGCTTTAATGACACGGGACTCGGAGGGACGGGTGGTGGCGGCACCGCCGGGCGCAGCCCCGGGAGCACGCGTGCTGCTCGGTGCCGCGCTGGTTCCAGTTGAGGACTGTGACAGTCACTGAACACTTCAGTTGGTTTCAACCAGCAAATGAATCTAAATTTTTTTTTTTTTTGAAAAAAAAGGAACCTCCGAAGTTTAAAAATATGGTAATGCAATTAGCAGCTTTGGCAGGCTAATGAAGCCACTTTAAACCCTTGCAAAAATACCATTAAAAGAGAATGCTTAAGAGCCTCTTCAAACTTTCCAAAATGAGAAGTACGTTCGTATTCAGAAGATGCCAATCTAGCCTCCTTTCTCCAAGGTTCAAGATTAATTAGGGACTTGTTTAGTGCATGAATGAGGAAACAAATGAACTGTTGGATCGCAGAGCACTGGAACCAATTTTTTAATCATTTTTTTTCTTTACAATTACATTCCTATCAAGAAAGTCTTCATTAGACTTTCTGTCACGGGGCCACATCATGTCAGGTAACTATTACAAGTGCTTGGCTTTCACCCAAAGATTGAACAATATGAATTTTCTCAGAAATAAATACACGTGATATATATTTAACACAGTATTTTCTCATTAAAATGCTATTGCATTTTTCATAATAAATACATATAACCCTTCCTCCAAGACTCCCTCAAAACAAATGATTTAGAAAAGACCAACAGTATCTTCCCCTTTCCAAAACCAGCCTGGGTATTTAAAGATTACCTTTGAGAAATATATTAATGCCTGATATAAGAAGCGCCATACAATAGAATGAGATTATTAAGGTAAGCAAAAATAGATAGGAAGAGAATGAAGATGTTTGAGACTAATTGTTAAAAAATGGGGTTTCCGTGTTTGGTGAAGGCGAAAGGAAAAGGGAAACTGCTCTGTTTTTTCCAATGAGTTACAACCTGCCCTGAAGATTGGAGGGAATGGGTTGGCTAATCCCATCCAGAATGAGGTGCAGATTTGGATCAAAACAGTACCAAAATTCTGGCATTTTCTGCTCCAGCCCTACTTCTGCTCACAGCGAGGATCAGCTGGGAGAACTCACTCTTCATTGCTCCCTTACCCCCACACTAGGTTTGTTTCAATGTTGAGAATTTCTCCAGGAAAAACTAAAGCATTAAAATAGAATGATGTGCAAAAAGGGGAAAAAAAAAAAAGCCTTGTGCACTGTCATACTGGGGTAAACCTAATTGCTGCAGTCATGCTAAGAAAGGGAAGCGAAACTCAAACCAGGTTGTGTTGCAAAGCGCAGACGCATACATCACGGTGAAAGCAAATGCCAAAGACACTGTTTCTGCACTGCTGGTTATAAGCTGTTACTTGTTAAGAAGTTTAATTGCAGTCAGGTGAGCTGCATCCAAAATGCAGCCTCACACCACGGTGGCAGAAGCATCCTGGGGAGGAGAGGTGGCCTTTGCTCTAACACTTCTTCAGGGGGACTCATGCACGCCCAGATATGCGCCTCTTTTTTTTTTGTTTCTACAAGTGATGAAGAGCATGAAGATTCAACCCATAACCCAAAGCTCATGATGCAGACTGGGTAAGAAATGGGTAATACGTAACGATGACTGGCAGATCTACTTACTTTTTTCCATTAGTACCCATTTATCATTAACCAGACCTCTACCCGGGTGAACAGATAATGGTTTCCTAAGTGGAAAGGCAAGGGTATAATTTTCATAGCTGATTTGTTCATTTCTACCTCTCTTATGTCCTTTGAGCAATTGCAGGTCAGATCTATGCTTCCCAGAACACCCTTCTATGGGCATTTATAAATAAAGTAGCGCATCACCTCTTGACCACTCTCCCTAACCTTGTTTCTATCAGACAGCGTAATAAGGTCCACGCAATAGATAGTCCTGATGGAGGGGGCAGGCTGCAACACTGATTTCACTCATTACTCCCTTAGCACGAGCAAAATTTTAAGATATACGGGGAGGAGAGAATTTTGCTCAGAGACCATCAGCGCTTGCAGTATCTTTTCATAGTAATCATGGACAGGCACAGAAATTCAGATTTTTTTCTTACAGAGTCCACAGCACATCTCTAAGAAACCAGCAGCAGATGAATCAGTGCAGCCCAAACCGTCAGCCCCTGAGCAGTGGAGAAAGTGCCTTTTTGCAAGTGTCCTACCACCAGCAGACCTCCAGCTCAGGCCCTTTGCTCAAGCTGCAGGGAAACCCCGAGCTGGCTGGACACCAGAAGGCTTTGTTTCAAGATCTCTCCTTACATTAGCTCTGGAGATCTACGTCCCAATGGCTCTTAAGTCACTAGAGGAACTCGTTTGTTGGACTTAAACCAACTCCTGGGGGTTGGATTGTCTCCATCGTAAAACCTGGCAGGTTGCAGCCTCTGCCCAGGAAATATCTATTCTTTTCCAGAACTGACTAGTAAAGGTCGTACGAGGAAATCTCCTATCTGCCGCCCTTAGCCAATGTTATTAGCCTGTAGTGAAGACCACAAATTCAGTTTTGCATGCCTTAACCTACTGGGTAGTTGCTCCGTAAGAATCTCTCTTAGGGTAGAGACCAGATACTACATTTCCACTTGTGTTTCAACCTGTCTGAAACTGTGTACCTGAAACACAAGGGCAGAGAGGAGGAAATTTGCCCCAAATTGCCAGTGTGCCTAGTATCTCCTCAGAAAGGATGCTGCAGCTTTCACCTTTCACACGAGTGCTGCAAGTTTGGTACCACCAAGTGATGCTGATGCTAGAGGCTGCCATTTAATTAGTAAGGGGAGCCGAAGATTTCAAAGAAACAGAAGAAAAGGATCTGGGATGTCAGTGGAAGAGTTATGTGATAATAAAAGACTCTGCCAGCTGACAGCAAGATACACAGAGCACTTGCACAGATCTCAGCAAGCCCACTCCAGTGGCCGATGGGTCACTTATTTGCATCAAAATCATGAAAGATTTGATTGAAAGAAAAGAAGAGGCATGCAAATCTACCATTCTTCTTGTCCCGCTATAACCCTGGGAGCCTTGAACCAAATTCAGTGCAACTCTGGAGATGTTTTGCTTTCTTATGAGTGCAACTTTTGCAGCTCAGATCCCTCCTTGTCATAAAATATCTGTTTGCATTAAGTAACTGTTTACCTTGTCCCAACAATAACACTGTAAGTCAGAAAAGGATCTAAAAAAAGCTGATATTCCTAGTGAGGATGAGACTGTTTGAATGCAAG
Organism: Sagittarius serpentarius; assembly: GCA_034782735.1. NCBI lineage: Eukaryota > Metazoa > Chordata > Aves > Accipitriformes > Sagittariidae > Sagittarius > Sagittarius serpentarius. The sequence goes on along the minus strand of JAVKLA010000002.1, from coordinate 29,280,540 downwards.
AGTCCGGAGATCGGGCTAACTCTAAAGACTAGGCAAAGGTGGATTTTCTTCAATGCGGATGCATTTTCTTCAGTGCTTTGTGATCACTGCTTTATTCTAAGTTGCCTGGATGGGCAAAGTCAGCACCCACCCTGAGCGTGCCTTGCTGAGAGCGAAAGACTGCATTGCAGAGAACAAGACCCAGCGAAGAGGAACTTTGCATGGAAGGTGTCAGGCGTCACTCACCAAAGGACGTGTGCCTAGAATAACCCTAAAGGAGCCATCTCCGTTTTGTGCGCATCGGCAATTGTCAGTCTCCTGGCATCTTCCAGCGTAGCCTTTTCTTGAGCAAAACCTGGGCTGCCTGGCTTTGTTTTTAGAATGTTGGCTCCTGCCTGCTTAAGTGGAAATATTGCATATCTGCTTCTACGTTTTGCTGGGTCTCGCAGCATTTGATCACACCGGGTATTGGCAGACCTACAGCAGGTTTCATGAACAGGTCCCTGAGCAACGGCTAGAGAACAGCAAATCCTGGAAGTGGAGCACGGAAGGAGAATTTGCAAACTGCTGTGGCTTTTACTCTTTGCAGTTCAGGAATGCGGAGGAACATCTACAGCTGGACTCTAAATAACTAGGTTAACTACCCTCTGCAAATAGACAAAACCTGCTGCCCTGAACCCTGCTGCTCTTATAGAGTTTTAATAGCTTTTGCAATAAAAACCAGTGAGTCCCAAAGGAGGGCTCTCCATTTATTCAGAGGGATGTTGCTAAATTCCTATACACAACACACTCCACTGCTGGAATGCGCGCCTCTTCCCTAGCAGCTCTCCTTCCTGCCAGCCAGGTAAAGGCAAGGCATGTAATCATCTGTGTTATCTGATTTGCAAGGTTAACTGCCCTGGATCATAAATACGTAGGGATTTACGACCATGAAGGTGCGCTACCTAAGGCTTCAAGAGAAAAGTACCATGCTCACATCTCCCTTCTCTCTGACTTCTAAAAAGGGAGAGGATGTCAAGATCCAGAAATTACCATGCCGTAATGGAAGATCCTCAGATAGACTTCGTTTAATTATACAGTTCTATCATTTCCTGAGCGTTCCCCATCCCATTAGGAAATTACGGCGGTAACTCGGCTAATAGATTCGCACTGTGCAAACAGCCGCCGGGGCTGCGGGCTCCCGGTGCGGCGCCTGTGCAGGAACGCAGGAGCGCTCGGCCGGGGGGGACCCCGGGGTCCGCTCCTGCCGCAGAGAGGGGGTTTTCTGGCTTGGAGGAACATCCAGTCTCCCTGGTTGGAGATGCAAGGCCCTTTTTTACATGCAAAGAAAAACGCATGGCTCATGCTGGAGGGAGCACTGCAGTCTGGGCTCCCCAGTTGGAAACAGCCTGGGGCTGTCAGGTCCTGAGGGCAGGTCAGGACCGGACACAAGCACATCTGTTGCACAGGGACAGGAGATAAAGGCTATTAAAGCAAAATGTCTCTCACACCCCACCCCCACCCCCAAAAAATTAATTTTGACATGTTTCCTTTTTCATGCAAGGTACAAAACTGCACGGCTGGAACGCAGAGGCAGAGGCCATGCTTCTGTTCAAGTGTGCATCCTGTGCAATACAATAGCATAGGAACCACAGAGCGAAGGAACGCGTTAAATCAGGCACCAAATCTCTTCAAACACCGCATTTTCTGTGCAGCCTTTCAGCGCTTCACTCGTCCTTGGCAGTGGAGCTGACCTGGTCATTTTTCCCTTTTTACTTCTCACTACCACTTTCCATGGCATTTTCATGAATTAACGCAGCAGTGTGGTTTTGTGCTTTACAGATGGAAAAAAAAAAAAAACCAAACCCTTTCCTATTTAAATAGAGACATGTGGCAGTTGACATTTCTTGAAAACACTTTGACTCATATTAAGCTTTGTAAGTCCTTTTATTATCTTTAAAGACTAGTTAAAAGCATGTCTACGCGGCAGGCAAAATGGAGGCAGGCAGGCAGGCAGGCAGGCAGGCAGCCTACCTGGGGGAGACGGAGGGGACGGGGGTGTTTCTGGCTCCAGGCTCCATCCCCAGCCAGCTACGGAGCTACTGCTGGGACACCCGTCACCTCCTCCCGCCTGGAGCGAAGAGGAGGGTTTATAGGCACAGCAGCTGAAAAAGCAACAGGTCTCACGGTCCCCTTTGCGTTTAACTAAAAAGGGGGCTGGGGAGAGAAGCAGAGCGGCGTGACCAGGAGAGCAAGGGAGAAAGTGGAGGCAGTTAACCGTGCAAAGGATTTCTGTTTGTTTGCTGCTTTTCTTTGGCTGCTCTTCCCCCGGCTCGAAGCTGCCAGCTACGATCCTGCGTGGGTACCCGCTGGCTGCACAGCCGGGCGATGGCTGCGGGGGCCAGCACCCTCCCTCTGCAGGGACCGGCTGCCTGGCACTGACGAGAGGTGCTGGAGGTGCTCCGCTCCCTGTGCTGCTTCCCCAGAACCGGCCCTGGTTGCAGCGGCGGGCGCTGAGCCCCTGGGCTTGACCCCGGTTTAATTCCCGAGCTGCCGAGCAGCGTTGCAAGGCTCAGCCCAGACGCACCGACGGAGCCGGCACTGCTGCAGCCCATCAAAACGTGCCCTGTGATGAAAAACATTTCCAACTTCCCCGAACGCTGACTCCGCTCCAAAAAGCCACAAAATAAATTATTTTGAGGAACGAGGAGGATAAAATGGTTTCCAAAGGTGGCGACAACACCAGTGCCCAAGCACAGGTCAGGGTGGGATCAGGTCCGTGTCCCCCCTCGAAGCCTCGCTGCCGTCACGGGCAGCCGCTACACGCTCGCGGTGCAGGCGCAGGCGGCGCCGCGCTGCCGGAAGGAGACAAACCGCCGCTGCCTTTGCACAGCCTCGCGTCGGCCGCTCGCGCTCGCCCCGGGTGCTTGGGCAGTTTGCTCTGAAGCCGAGCAGGATGCGGGACGGCAGCTTTGCTCTGCCCCTGCCTGCGCTGTGCACGGGCAGTGCTGCCCGTTGCCCTCCGCTGGACTGCTCCTGACCCCCAACATGACTTCATTAAGTTTCTTTCGAGACCCTAACGCCACCCTTCACTTCTAAGTCCTTACAGCTCTGCTACCCGAGATAAGACTACGGCAAACCCAGGGAACCCATCCAGCCCAAGAATTAGGAAGGGCTGCAAGTACAAAGGGTTGGAGGTTAAACGAAAAGAGGAGCCTTAGGAGCACCTGCTAAGGAAAGGGGAAGCCATGAAGGGAAGGGGATGGATGACTAAAGCGATGCCGAGATGGGCTTCACAGCTCTTACAGGTGCGTTTGATAAAAAGGCGGTAGCAGTAGTGTCGGTGTGTGGGTGCTGCCTCATTGCACCTACTCATGCAATGACAGTATCACTGCTGATCCACACATACCCATGTTGCACTCACCTGACCGCAAGTGAAAGAAATAGGGCATTTTGCATATCGTTTTCTAAAAATAATTAAAAAAAAAAAATCAAATTTCTATCCCCCTGTATCTATTCTCCCTCCCTCCTTTTGTGCCAGGCTCCTGCTGCTCTCACGGGTGACCCTCCCGCGTGGCAGGGGACAGGCAGCAGACCCCCCCTTTCCTTGCAGTGTCTGAAGAACAGTCCACCATTTGCCTAGAAATCAGGAGATGAGGATCACGGCGATGAGAAGCCAAAAGTAAGCTGTTGTACCGAGCCCGTCTGAGTGGGTCTGAGGCTTCCTTTGGAGGTGTCGCTGCGATTAGCGCTGCTTTTCTCTAACCAATTCCTGAGGTCATGCAAATGCTAGAAAGGAGCTGCTTATGCTTGCTGTGGACCCTGGTGGGAAGGAGGGCATAATTTAGTCTTTTAGGAGAACATTTTTCCTTGCCAAGAGTCCATGGCTTGAAAAGTAATCAAACCCAGCATGACATATGGGCTGTGAAGTGCAGAGCGCAGCAGAGAAGCATATGTGCAGGGAGCATCAGGGATGGCAGTCATTTGCCTTTGAAAGGGCTACTGCCAAAATAACCCCTTCTCCGTCTGTAAACTGTGGCCCTGTGGCTATGAATAAGGTTGGTGGGGATGGTGGCAGGTCCCAGACTGGGGGCATCGTGGTGGGAGCCCGAAGCAGGATGGCAGGAGGCCCGATGGGCGGTGGTCAGGTCTCACCCCACCTCTGAGAGGATGATGCATGCAGGGGACTCTCCAGCCCTGCTGGAACGCGGGCCAGATCCAGCACGGAGCCCAGACTCTCCCTTTACAGGGATTTAGTTGTGTAACAAGAGACCAAACAACGCAACCCCAAAAACGCTGCTCGCGGGCTTTCCCTGGGCTGGAGGGTCCCTGCCTGAGGGTGGTGGGTGGAAGGTGCTGCGGGTCCCCCGCCCAGTGCTGCTGTCCCGGCTCCAGCACCCACAGCAGGGCAGTTTCATCCTCGTCTAACCCCAGCAGCCAAAGGCTGGCAGTTTTTGCTTTACTCTTCCCCACCACACAGCAGACCTGCGTGGGCATTTCAAGTCAGACTTCGGTCCAGGGAAACGGCTGCAGAACCCCCCCGTGACTCCACACCACCTCCCCTAGAGATGAAGGATGCTGCTCAGGCTGAGGAAAACTGTTCCATGGTGCTTTCCAAGGGGACAAATCAAACCTCCCCATAACCACCCCACTATGGGCACTGCAATAGGATGTCAGCACCAGACCCACCGCCAGCTAAAATCTCTTTGTCAAATGCTGACCTAGTTTATGGGCAGGATATTTGAGGCAACCCCAGCTCCTCGCATGCCCCATACAGTTCCAAGCACACTGCTGGCATCAACGGCGGCACAAAATGATGAAAGGACACAGATTTCAGCACAAGTTTTCCAAGGGGAACCAATTAAAAATAAAAGAATCAGCAAAACTGTTCAAAGGGTTGTGAAAAATCACTGGGCAATGTCCTTTTAAGCAAAGACCTCACCTTTCTCGCGTGCTAGATCCTCGGGCAGCCTACCCAGCCTATTGAAGTGGGCATCAGAGAGAAACGCACAATTAAAATTTAACTTGGACCAGGCTGCTAATAAACCGAGCGGCACCGGGGCTGCCACAGCGGGGAGGCAGCATCACCAGGGCTGGCGGGTGATGTCCATCCTTGCTGTGCTGCTCCCGCAGAGCTCCCTTCTCCCCGGGGATCGCCCCAGCCAGCCAGCTCCGCCTGGGGAAAGAAGTCTGAGCCTCCGCATCTCCTCGCGGCATTAAGCGCACGAGGCTCAATGCAAATCCAGGGCCAGCAAACAGAGCTTTTTCTACCATGGGTTTTGCCTCTGGCTGGGCACGGCTTTGGCCGTCCTGTCTGCCCTCCCTCCATCTCTGCCTGCTCTACAGGAGAAGACGTATTAATCAGTGCATGTGTTTTCACCAAACTGTAGTGGTTACATCTCTGCAATGTTAAACGTATACAGAGCATCTGCCACGGAGCAGTTAAGTCAAGATCACGTTAAAGTGGTGCGGAAGTTTTCCCCGATAGAACGTTTTGTGCATAGCGTTGACGTGCTGCGTTTGGGAAGAGGCTCTTCTGTGACCCTGCCCAGACCATTGTGTGCCCCCCACCGCAGGGCAGCTCCTGCTGTGGGGACTGGGAGTGTCTCAAACCTGGGGGTGGAGGGTCAGCCCCATCCAGAGTCTGGGAAAGACGGGGTGGGATTTATCCCAGGAAGGACAGTCAGTTTTCCATACCTTCTGCAGGAGCGGCCAGGGAGGGCCAGAAAGCCAGCCTCCCTCCCGAACCCAAAACACAGCACTATACCAGCTACTAGAAAGACATGTAACTCTGTCCCAGCCGAAACCAGGACACACACCCAGACCCCAGCAGAGACAGACCCGCACACAGTCACCCAGCCGGTCCCCCCAGTGCCAGCTCCCAGGACGGCTCTTCAGCGCCGCGGCCTCACACCCAGCATCCCCCTGCATCTGAAGGGTCGGATGCCACACACAGCGGGGGAGGGTGGCGGGGACATAGCACACCAGGGACCCCAGCACCAAACCCCAGAGATTTTAGGATAAGGAGGAGCTGGTGGCCATCCTATCCTCCGACTTCCCACTAAGCCACCACCAAATCAGCCTCCATCCGCAATATCTCACTGATATTTCCTTACCACTAAGGGAACCCAGTATTGCTCCTCCTTCCTCTGGAAAGCTTGTTCATCACTCACCGGGGTTAAAAATTTGAGGGTGATGCCTTGAGGGCTCTGGGTCTAGTTAACCCTGTCCCCACGTGTCTGAGGATCACGTTTGCCTGAAGCTTTACCCGAAGAACCTCATCACACAGCTTTAGCCAAGGACACAGCTCACTGCCGGCACCCGTCAGCTCATGTTTCTCCCAGCTACTGCTTTTACCAACTGTTGCTCTGCTCGGACTGTGACACTGGTGGCTTTTGGACGAGGGGCCAAGCTGATGAGCTGGTGCAGCCCCAGCACAGTCTTCAAGTTATTGGTGGTTATACACAGCAAACGCAGAAAAGCAAACCAGCAGCTTTCCACAGCGTGCGGGCTCTGCGGGGCGGCCGGCGGCTCTCAGCTGGGCTCGGGGGGCCCAGCCTGCTCCCCTCTGCCCACCGGCACTCACCAGCTGCCTGTCTCTGCCTGCTCCTGGTGCCTTTGAAACCGCAGGGAAACGGGGGCAGACGGGGACAGCTGCAGGGTAGTTCGGCTCTTAGGGTTGTGAAAATAGGTGAAGGGGAGTGAGGAAGAAAGGCTGGGGCTTTCCCATCTTAGGAGCGCATTGCTCTATCGCGGAGGGTATCTGAGGAGAGGGCAGCGAGCGGGGGCAGATCGGCTGCTCCCCGCGCTGCGGTGTGACCCAGGCTCCGGCACAGCCCGGCGGGGTAGCGGCACGCTGCCTGCCACGGAGGGTTTGCAACCGTGACCGCTCACCGCTGAGCAAACCAGCAGCGTTTCCCAAACCTCCCGGGAAGCAGCCCTCTGCAAACGGGGCTCTCCTGCCCGCCCCAGCACTGCGCGGTCTCCCCGGGAGCCGGGGAGCGGGCTCACCACCTCCCTGTAATTAGCGACTTCTGTGATTGCTGAATTCACCACCAGAACATGCTTTGGCTTTGTTGGGTTTATTTTTCTTTTTGTGGCACACCCCTTCTAATCCCCATCTGGCTTGGTCCGGGAGATTGGGATTTGAGGAATGGTTTTTAAATTGCTGCGGAGCTGCGCGTACCACAACAGAGCTCCTGCAGGTCTGTGCCGGCCCTTCGCACGCCGTGCCCTGGGCCGCGGCTTGGCTTGTCATCTGGGGCTCAGGAGAGCCAGGCCTGAAGAGACTAAAGCGAGTAACTCCAGGGAAATGGCAATTATAACCTCTCCCAGCAGCAGCAGCAGCCCTTTCCTGAGAGGCCCCGGCTGCCTGCAGCGCCCTGCCTTTTGGCTTTACGGAGGCTGTAGGCATCCTCTGCCCGCCCTCTGGGGAAATTTCAGCCTCAAAAGCTGCAAGAACCTGTGGTTTAGGAGCTGTGCCAGGCAATAGCCATAAAAAAGGCCAGGGTAGTTAGGGAGGAAAATTAGAGCTTGTCTTTTATGTCCTTCTAAGCCATTTGCTATAGGCAAAAGGCTTAAGAAATTATTTTAGGCAGCCACTTCGGTTAAAAAATAAAAGCAGCTCAGCTTCTTTTTTTTTTTTTTAAATTATTATTTTTATGTGGAGCTGGAAAAGGGGCACCCAACCTGCGGTGACCCTGGGGGCTGCGGGGCTGCACCTGCCTTTAGGGACCACCCTTCACCCAGCAAAGTCTGGGAGGTCCTCGTGGACAAGCACAACTGTGGCTCAGGACCCACCTGCAACGGGCCGGGCCTGGGTGCAGGATCCGTGCGGGCGCCTGGTGCTGAGCTGGTGCTCACAGCCCTCGGGGGCCTGACCGCAGCGCCGGGCTGCCGTGGGGGCTGCGGCTCCCCCGGGGGGAAGGCAGGCTGCTGCCAGCACACCGGGGCGCAAGGCTTGTCATCGAAGCCATTCGTGCGTCCTGTCCCCCCAAACTGTCACAGAGGGGAAAACACAACGAGGGTGAGCCCAGGAGCCACGAGGGACGACGGGAGCTTTGCTGTCACGAAGGGGAGCTCGTGACGTCCCCTCCCGCTGGAAAAGTTGGTACCCAGCAGGTCTCAGGGCACGGATTTACACCTCGGCCCCAAGACCCCGCCGACACCTGGTGCAGGAGCCCGGCTGGGCTGGGCTGGGCTGCAGGACCAAGCTGTGGAGACGCGGCTGCTCATGAGCCTGCGGGAGACTCCAGCGAAACATAAAAGCCCCCAAACCTCCCCTTTTCTCCACCACAAACATCTCCTGCAGCTGGCGGGGAGCTGCCAAGCCTCGGGGGGGGGGGGGGGGGTGCAGCCGGGTCCTTTCCGGT
>JAVKLA010000002.1:29244372-29272110 GCA_034782735.1 Sagittarius serpentarius | reverse complement strand
GGGGGGGGGGGGGGGCGCTTGCAGCCTGTTCCTTACAGGTGAACACCAGAAGTCAAAGGCTTTTGTTATAAATCTCAGTTTTCAGTTAGTTCAGCGAAGCTGACGGCTCCTGCTCTTAGTTTCTGCCTTAGGGGGAGGGGATTCGTTTTCAAATTTGGAGCGAAAATAGCACAACAGCTCTCAAAAAGGGAACTGATGAAGGAGAGGTCATTTTAAGAACACTAAAACACTTCCAGCCATTTAAAACGAAGTATTTCTTGCACGCTTGTGGCTTGGAAAGCAACAGGCAGCTGCACAGGCACCTCTGCACAGCGTGTGTGGTACGGGCCATTCCCCCCCACCCTCATCTTCTGTGTAAAATCGGCCCTGACAAATCTAAAGCAAGAGAAAATCAAGACATGACTATGAAGGACAATATCAGGCCAAGCCTGTTAAATTATCTCCCCCGTTTCTGTCATGTCTCATTTGCTACCGAGCTGTCAGCTCCCACCCCTCATCAGCCAGCTCCCATCACCCTCCCATGAAATCTTCAGTCTCCTGGTTTCTCCCTAGCCAAACTGGAAGGATTCCCCTCCAACACCTGGAGAGCCACCCCATCTCTCCTCTTTACATGCCTTAAATTTTCCTTGGTCAGGACACCTCCAAAGATGTGCCAACGCGGTCCCGGTTGCCTCCTGTGCCCTCCCAAGCCATGCGATGCTGCTCCCGCAGAGCCGGGGGTGGGGGGTGGGAAGGGATGACCCCCCCCGTTTCTCCTGTGTCTGGCTAAATGCCGCCCTGGCCCATACCGGCGCTGCTCCGCAAACGCTAATGTGCCAGGGATTTGTCTCTGCCACCCCCTCCCAGGCTCAGGACACCAGCGCTGCCACCTTACGCCTCCCCGGCCGTTAATCAAAGGGCTGGCGAAGCTTTTGATTTATGGCGTGCCCCAGCCTCCAGCCGCGAACGCCGGCACAGGCCGGGGAGCTACGAGAGAGCCCGGACAGCCAGTGCCGGGGAGGACAGCGAGGGGATGCTCGCTCGCCGTGCCAGGCACCTCCTCCTCACCTTCCTCCTCTGCTGATGCTCTGCACCCCAGGGCCCGGTCCAGACCCCGCGCTGGTTCCCGCGCTCCCCTTTTGTCCCTTTTGAACAGACCTGGGTGGCAGCTACAGGGGAGCAAGGGTGTGGGGAGCAAAGAAATGACACAAGGAAAAATAACCCAAACCGCCCTCAGGTCACACGGGAGAGGGGGTGGCTCTTGCACCGGTGGAATTCCACTGAAGCGCACAGACGCTGCCCAGCAGGGAAAATGAAATAAAAGCCTGGTATGGCTCAGTTTTAATTTGACCTGAGCAGGAGCACAAACGCACAACATCTGCACGTCCTCCGCACCCTCCTGCCCCTCTTCCCGCGGTTCCAGCTGGTCCCGCTTGAGCTGCAACGTCTGTGTCACACTAAATTTCCCACGTGCGGGGATGGGCAATTCTCAGCAAAGCAAAACCCCAGGGTGTTTTTACACCCCGCGGCTTCAAATCAACAAGAGAGGTAGCTTGTTCAAAATGTAAATGTGCTAGAAAACAAGTTTCAGATGGGCTTCAGAAGTAAAACCTCTGCATACGATAGTGATCACATTTCTTAACGTTAATTTCTTATCGCACCTCTCTAAAGTCCTTTGCAAGGGTTTTATCCTGTTAGAAGAAATCCATCCCCCTGATTTTCCCAGGCTTATAGAAAAGCAAAGAAACGTATTGATCCTAATGAGATAACGCCGACAAGAAAATGGCAGGAGCCGGTCCTGTCTATTTAAAACTTATTCTGTTTTTGACTGGTGGGAAAAATACATGATTATCAATTATCCATGCAAATGGGAATGTCCAGCCTAGATATCTCGTCTACTTTCATGGTAGCTGCCAAATTCCAGCTACCTCTGCATTTTTTTGTTTTTCTCTGTGTGTTTTGTTCTTTAAAAAACAAAACAAAACAAACCCCAAACCAAAAATGTCTCTTATACAAACCAAATCCCAGAACCACCGGTGGTTTTGTATTAAAAGAACATTCAGTGGCATTTTAATCTCTGAAGGTAATGTAGATATTTGTCATTTCTGATCTCCCCTTTCTGCAACTGTCCACAGATGACGAGATCCGTGAAATTGCTACTGCCAGGGAGTGAGATGAGAATTAACCTCGTGCCCATCAGCTGCCTCAGCACCACCCTTTCCACGCCAGCCTTGACCATCGCCATCGGGAGAGGCGGCTTTCGGGGCCGTGCTGCCATTCGCCCTGTGCCGTCTGACACACCGCGGCCCCGTGTGAGCGGATAATAAACTCCCCCATGTTAACAGATCGCTTTAAATCCAACACTTTCTTTCCCATTCTCATTTGCTTTGCCTTTCATGCCGCTTTCTCATGTATAAAAGGGGAACTGGGGTAAAAAAAGAAAGAAAAGACACATGATCACCTGAAAATCTTTTTCATATACCTGCTGCTGCTACCACTCGGTGCTGAATCTGAATAGAAATGGATGGGAGGGAGATGGGGAAGGATGAATAACATTTCATGCCCTGTAGTCAAACATAATTTCAGGCAGGAGACGAGCAGGGACTGGTAAGATGGCTCATCCCAGCAGATAGCTAATGTGCACTTCAGAGCCTACTCTTTGAAGACTGGGGTCTAATTTCCAGCCTGCAATTATTGCACTGGAAAGAATTCCTCAGCAAATGGGGTCACTTTCTAGGGGTGGGGTAGGGTTAGATAAGGGGGGGTCAGAGTCCCAGCGGAAGGGGGTCCTCAGGGCTTGGTAGATACAGCTGCATGGGTGTCCCGGGGGCTGGAACGCACTGCCGCTGCTCTCCCGAAGACGGACAGCTTTCAAGTGACTTAGGAGCCGGGACACAGCGCTGCTGAGTGTGCTGGCTCTCCATGCTCTCCCTTGGAGCATCTGCCTCTGCTCGGTGACAGTGACTATGTGGGGTTGTCCCTGGTGTCCTACAGCCAAGACTTTCACATAGGTGGTCTGTATTTCAGTCTCAAAACCCGTGGCCTGATTTTCCAAAGCACCAAAAAGTCCACATTTCTCCTTCCGTCAGCAGCACTGGCCAGGACCTCAGTGCTTTCCACAATGACTACCCAGACAGTTTCTGATTTTCAATGGTGCTGCGAGGACATAAGTGTTGCTATTACACAGAGAGCTGCTCTGTTCACGTTTGAGCAACGCAATGCTCTTGCTTGGAGGCTTTGCCTCTGCTCTTCCTGACTTGGAGCTCTGGTCCCATAAAGCAATGGTCATTATGGACCAGATTTGCCAAAAAAGCTCAGCACAGTCAGTGCTTTTGGCAGCTGAGTCACTTCTTGTGTTATCTAACAGAGCTGATGCTCTTCTGCACAGATACAGGAATGCCCTGCCTTTCTGCCTTCCTCGTAATAAGTCTGCAAAAAGTAGAATAAACCCAAATGGTCTAATGATGAATGACACATGGTGTCCCTTAGCAGGGCTGGGGACCGCACTGGTTGCCCTGCTCAGATTTAAGCCCAAATAACTGTCTCCAGATAGGATTTGCTGCAATTCTGCTCTGACCCAAGCTGACCACGCTCTACAGCTCAGACTTGCAAAGGTTTTAGAGCACCTAAACATGCAAACGGGCACCTGGCAAAGATTTTCAAATGCAGCTAAGAAGATTAGATGTCCAAGTCCCATTGGGCTCTGAGAATTAGGCATGTAACCTGCTTAGGCGCTTTCGGAAATTCCTTTGGGGATTTAATTGTTTGGGTTTAAACTTTCTGCAGCAAGTGCAGCAGTGCCTCTCCAACTGTCCCACCAGCATCTTCAGCCTCTGAAGTCCAGCCATTTTTGGGGGGAGAACGAGGAGAAATATGTTGGTAGGAAATTTCTGGACAATTTTTCACGCTTCGGAGGAGGATCTTGAAATTCAGAGATCGGTGTCCAAGGCCTTACATTAGATACATGTTTTTTACTGTCTGGATGAGAAGCTGCACAAAGCCAAGGCAGGAGGCAGGGCTGGCTCCCCTGCGTGCCTGCCCCGGGCTCCAGCAACTGCCTTGATGCAGAGTTGGGGTCAGGGGAAAGAGCCAGGGAGGGGAGGACTGAGACTGGCAAGTTGGAGCAGGGAAAGGGAAGAACCAGGCTGCGACTGGGGTGGGACAGGAGATGCAGCAAATGGGACAAGTTGGGGAGGTGACGAGTTTGTACCAGGCCGATGTGGTTGAGATGGAAAGGGTCAAGGGAGCAGGGAAGTGGCACCGTAGCTCATGCCTACTCAATCCTATAAGCCCTCCTCAGCCTGGAAGAGAGCCCAGGGCTTCTGAAGGGAGCCAGCGCTCAGGTGCCAGCAAAACTGTGCAGCAAAGCCCCCGGGCAGCCCCCAGCACCACTCTTTGCAAGCCTGTGCCACCCTAGTGCCGCCTCTTCATCCCAGCTTCTCACCTCTGCCACCCATGGGAACCCTAAGAACGTGAGACATGATAGCCCAGACAATTTTAAATTATAAAGCATTGCAAAAAAAAAGAAAAAAAGAGCCTGTCCTTACAAATAAGCAACCTGCAAAACAGATTGCTCTCTTTTCCACCTCGTGTTTCCAGCAGCTGGCAGCAGGCAGGACGTGTGTGCCAGGAGTCGGGGCACCAGTTCAGGCCTGGGTTGAGTCCCTGTTAATTTGCAGACTCGCTCCACGCATTGGACAAGTTGCTTGGCCCCCCCTCTGCCTGTCAGAAGGATAAATACCTCTTCCCACCAGAGAGACGTGCTGCAAATTAGATACGCTCGTAGCTGTGCAGAGAGTACAGCAAGTACATAAAAAGAACAATACCTCAAACGCTTTATCAAAATCAGATAAGGTTGCAGCCAGCACAGGAGAGGTCAATGGCAGAAGCCTGTGTGCAGCTCCCAGGGGTACGGGCTGGTGCGCAGGGCGCAGCTGGTGGCTGCTGTGCCTGTGCGAACCGAAGCGCCTGAGCTGCGGCATGAACCTGCCGTAGGTGCTGCTCCGGGACATGCTGCCCCAGCCTAACAACGGCTAAGCTGTGGGAGCAGCCCTGCGCGTCTCTTTGCCCATGGAGGGCCCTGAGGAGAGGGAACCCCACGCTTCTGCCTTTTTTATTTCCCTTCTTCTCTTTGGCATCTAAGCAGGGTTCGCCCTCAGCTCTCCTTGCCCTCCAGTCCAGTCCAAATGAAACCCAAGGCTCTCCTCTTGCCTTTCTGCAGAGCCTCGCTTCCCTGTCCTACCCACAGCGAATTTATCCTTCTCCACTCTGAGAGCTGCCTGCAGTTCATTAAATATCTTAAAGGTGTTAATGACTTTTAAAAAAAGACCCAAACTGTCTGATGTTTTTCCGGCTCATTTCCTGCTGCTATCTCCCCAAATCCGGTGGGCAGTAATGACACGTCTGAGGCAGAAAATGGGATTATGATGAACAGAGTGAACACTGCTGATATGTGGACAATATTAAACATTTGCAGCTTCTTTTCTTTACCTTTGCCTTCTGCAGGTATCCGTGTAAGAGCATCCTCCTTGCACTGAGCTGAGCTGTGGCCTCCCGAAGGAAGCCAGAGGCGAGACGAGGCAAAGCTTTACGCAGGCAGGAATTTTGCCAGGAAATCACTATTTATCTGACCAGAAGCAACATGTTGGATAAAGCCACTTTGTTTTCCCCCCTCTGTAAAATGCTGCCAGAATGCTCATGGCTTGTCCTTCCACAGACAGACACTGCAAATGCACATAAGAGAGAGGAGCCACCCGGGAGTACATCTTGCAGACCCACAGGGTTTTGTATTTTAATAGGCAAAAGCAGGGAGTGGTGGAAGAAAGGGAGAAGTCCTGGCTCTGTTTGGGCCAGGGAGAAACCAAGAGGTTGGGCGACTCACCCAAAGTTACCCAGCAGAAAGGGGGATTCAACCTGAATCTACCAAGTTGTTGGAATTAAATTTCAAGCTGTGCAACTTTTGCTCCAAAGACACTTCAGAAAGAAGATCAATACTTTCCAGAGGGGAAAAACAGGCAACCCCCCGCCTCATTTAGTGAGCCTGTATTTTTGTGTACTTTGCAAACCCTGGAAGTAAGCATCTTCCTGCCGACTACGTCACTGAGGGAAGAAGAGGATTTTTCTGGAGTTGTGTTTTTCCCTATGAAATGCGTGTCTGGACAAGTGAGAAGACTATAGAAAACAGCTGGCAGTTTAGAAGAAAAACGTACTGACTATGCTAAGCATATCATTATCAAAGGTTCATAACTTAGCTGATTCAAACCCAGTTTCTTTCAGAACAATGAGAAGCACTTCTCACTGACGCCTCTTCCCAGGCCAAATTTCATCTTTTGGAAATAACACCCTGCAAGTACTTCTCACATAACAATAAAAAAAAGGGTTTCTTATACTTACACTTCAGTAAGGCCAGGCTGTTGCAGCTGGCCAAACAGATCTTGCCCAAATATTCCAACTATTCAGCTCTGTACAGACACCCAAACCTGGAAAACTTCAGCTTGCCCAGGAGATGACTGTGTGGAAAAGTTACGCGGAAATTCAAACACAGGGCTAGAGGGGAGCCCCGTCCCCTGTCCGGCCAGTCCCAGCTCTCTGCAGTCTCCTGCACTTTTTGCAGCTGATGATTTCCACTTTCAGCTCTTTAGATAGACAACTATTAAAAACGATGCTATAAATCTGTTTGGCACTGAGCATACTTGAATTGTGACCTGTCTGCCTTCTAGGTACCAGCACAACAAACAGCAGAGAATGGAGAAACTGAGTAATAAATAGAGAAACGGACACCCCGTAAAGCTCAGGGCTGCCTGTGCTGCGGGACCATGGGGACCTGGCTGCTCCCCAGCTCCTGCCGTCCGCCTCTTCTCCAGGGCAAGAAAAAGGTCTTGGAAAATTGGCGTGGAGACCCCTCCCTGGGGCCAGGTCTTCCCCACCGCCACGGCCCCACGCTGCCCTGCCCGCCCCGTATTCTTGAACCTTTTGCCAGGGTTCAGAGGCACGCCAAGGCAAGCGGGGGCTCAGCTCCAGGCCAGGCTGGGACCGAGTGCCAGCCCTAGGCAGGAGCTGGGTGTCTGCACCGCCTGCCAGGAGCAGCAGCAGCTTCGCCCCGGTTGTAGTGGCAGTTCCCAGGTCATTTCGAAGCTGGTGCTCAGGGATCACGGGCAAGGACCTAAAACCGCACCAAAGCTGGTGAAAACACTGGCGTGATTCCTAGCAAGGAGAAACCACCAGATTTCCCATCGCTCCAGCAGCCGAGGTCCTTTTAAGCACATTAACCACATGCTTGCACTGGGAAGGGTGCACTGTGCAACGTGCCCCGAAAATCATATCCATGCTCCCATGACAAGGACCACGGAGGGAAATAAAGGCTCGGAGGGCTCAGCTGAATCACCCAAGGGTACAAGCACAAGAGATTGCTGCTGTTCCCCAGGCTGGCAGGTGCTACACCCTCCATTGGCAGGTGAGACCCCCACCCTGCAGTGAGAACCGGGCAGGTCACAGCCCTTAACACATGAGTTCAGCCGAGCCATCCCTGGAAGAAAAATTAAGCAAATACTCCAAGGTTTGCCACATCAGGCAAATGACTCGCTGAAGTTAAACAAAAATAAAAGACATTTCTCCCTGCTTTCTCCATCTTCCCCTTTCCCCCTCCCCATGAATCCTATCAAGATTACAGTTTTAAAAAGCACTTTCTCTTAAATGTGGGAGGAAGATTGCCTGAGCTTTCATGCGTTCACTGCTATATTGTATTGTTGCTGCTTTTAACATGTTTCGCTCAGTTAAATAGTAACTGATGACAGCTACACACTTAAATCCTTTGGTGTTTTTATCATGGATTTTATATATATATCTTATAAAGAACAGTACACTGCAAGGCCTCTTACCATATCAAAAACAACAAAAAACCACCCTATTTTTGTGTAAGGTATCAAAGCAATAATGTGTGCCAGTGCAGCGGAGCCAGCCTATCAGAGGTTTATCGGGTTTTATTGGCCTTGGGCAACTCTGCACACGACGGTCTTTAGAGTGACATGGAATTTATTAAACTTTTCCACAGCCTGACAGTCTTCTCCCAGCTCGTCCCCACCCCCAAGCTCTTTTCTTTTGAAAAATGATTTCTGCCAATCTTGTGCTTTCAACATTTTTTTCCCTCTCTTTTTTTTTCTTTCTGTCTTTTTTTTTTTTTTAATCGTTGGTCGCTAGAGTACGACTCCTCAAGCATCTGTTTAAAGAACCCCATTAAGGTCCCACTGCAACAACAACCACAAAAAAACACAGAGAGAGAAGCAGAAAAGCAGCCCCGCAGCCCATTACTGTCTGGTTCAGCCTTATTGCACTACATTACTCGATATGACAAGCTCTGCATACATATAACACACACCAAGGGGTTTTTTTTTCTTTTCCTGGATAGCCTAATTTAGGCTTTGTATGGTGCCCTGTAATAAATTTCATCTTTCAGACAATAGCCCGTCACCTTCAGCCGCCTGCCCCTTCCATAATCCAGCGCTGTTAAAAGCATCGCCTTTGCTTGCCACTTCCCATCAACGAAGTGGATCGTTAGGGTGATGCCAGCCCGTGCTGACGGGGTTAAGGTGGTGGCGGGGTTTCCATCAGGCTGCAGTGCCCTCCATCTTTTCCCTGTCTCCCCAAATTCCGGTCTTTTTAGCTCTCTACAGCTTGGCTGCAAAAATCTCTGGCAGCCAAAGGCGCTGGCTCTGGGTGGCGCGTGCACGCACAGGCTGCAGCACACGTGCAGCGGGGTGTTACTCTGTGCGCACGCCAGTTTAAATGTACGTATTTATTTGCAAGCTTATTTGCGCCCATCTCGGGGCATGCACCAGGCAGAAGGAAGGCAGCACATCCAAAATTTGGCTGCAGTTTGAAAGCAGCCGCAGATGGTTCGCAGGCTCTGCTCCGCCGGCGGCTTAGTGCTTCTCCTGCTCTCCTGAGCCCAGGAGCGAGGACTTCGGCTTCTGACCTGGGGCAGCAGCCTCATTTACCCCCGCAGCCACAAACCACTGACAGCTTCACACCAGTTTTTTGGACAGCACCATGGAACATTATTTTCTGTAGCTTTTATCGTGTTTCCTATGCGTGAACTTCCCCCTGCGGAGCACCGGTAGCTCAGGGATATGGTGGCTGCCACCAGGTCTTACTGGACCCACCAGTGACCAACATTAGGCTCCAGAACATCATGCAGCAGCTTCTGGACCTCTGCCCAGTGCACGCAAACACCACCTCAACATGGTCACTGGCAGGAAGGACTCCTATTGAAAATGCTGTGTACCTCCTCTTACATCCTACACTCAATCTCCAGCATTATCATCATCTCCCAGTGTTATTTATTACCCCTCATGGCCAACAATATGATAACTGCCGCACAGAGAGGGCTAGGTCCTGCCCTAATCAGACGGCAATCTAATTTCTAAATATTATCATTAAAACTAAGTACATTTCCTCAGCAGAGTGCACTGCACGCAGTGCCCTTTCACCTTACATCTCCAGCTGCTGGGAAAGGACCGTGCAGGGCTGAGTTTTCATGCTAAAAACTCCCCTAAGAGAGATTCCTCCACTCCTTCTCTCTTCAGGGAGTTCCCCGGCACCGCCTGTGCAGCAAGCCCGCTTATTGGCAGGGGGAGAGCAGAGCACAAGGTGATGTTTTCAGCTCCTAGTTACATTCCTCCGAAAGACACTGAAAAAACACTCAGGAGGCAAGAGGGGCAGCGGGAGCCATAACCTGAGCTATGCTCGGGCACCAGGACCAGGCTGCTCCCACCACTCGCCTTCGCAGGAATTTGCTGTTAACGGTTTCTCTGCAGTTTGCCATCGGGCCCCGAAGTCAGGGAGTGCCGGGGACACAGGTCAGCGTGGCAGGTACTACACCCCATCAGCTCCGTGTGCTGACGACGCCCTGTCGCTGATTTTCTTTACCCAGCGTGCAGAGACGACTGGCCCCTGGATGGGGCTTGTTACTGACAGTAAGTCCCAAAAAGATTGGGGGTATGGGTGTGGGAGACTGATGCTGCCTTGGGAAAACAGCAGGAATTATATCAGCATCCTTTTCCACATGACAACGCTGCTGGTTTCCAAGGGCAGATTCTGCCTCCCCCTACTCCAGACACACAGAAGTATCTATGGCTGTGCTCACCAGCACAACCGCCTTTAGGAAAATGAGCACTTTGAAAGCACAATCCATCTGACCTATTTTCTGACATGCACCTTAGGATGAGATGAATCGCGCACTCGCACTGCCTGTCAGCTATACGGGGAATCTGGATGAATAGCTCAGCTGAAGCTGTCTAAATTTGGATAGAGAAGCCCAGCTCCGGGTGCCGTAACCCAGGAGTCTATGTCAGCTTCTACACAGAAGCAACTGCCAAAATTTTATTTACTTCATTTAGGCTCCTCCACTAAAATCCAGCTTTCTCACCTTACAACGCTTCACTCACCTGCCTCTCACGTAAGATGAAGGTGATGCTTAAAGACTAAGCACCCCTTTAAGGGTGGCTGGCCAAGACGAAAAAGAGAGGGCTGAGGGGGGGAACAGATGATGGCGTGCAAGACTGGAGCCGCAGCAGTAATCACCCCGTACGATGTCATCCCCGTGTGTGCTGTGATGTCAAAGGTAGGTGTTGCAAGTCCAGAATGTGAATCCAAAGAGCAGCGCAACCCTTCAGCTGATCTAAGGTGGTTATTCCCAAATAAATGCTCCAGGTATGAAGACCACATCCCCTTTGATTCAAAAAGCAAATGCAGAAGTGACAGGAGGTGACAACCCAAAGCCACAGAATCTGCACAAAGCCATAAAGCAGAAGATACTCCTGAGAGCTCACCTTCCTGCAGAAGAAAACATACGGCGCTCGACTGGGTAGCTAAGCAAAAAAAGAAATAAATGAAATGGCATCATTAGGATATAAATAAGTCAAAAGAGCCAGCATATAGCTGTCTAGCAGCAGCTTCAAATGAAGATCTCACATTTTTCACCAAGCCCCAAAACAAAATTGATAAGAAAGAAAACAACCCCCCGTATTTGTGCCATTTCCAGGGATTCAGGAGTCTGACAGTTGCAAGCAGAGAAACAACCCCTCCTGGCAGGAAAATGAGCACTGTTCCCCGGCAGGCCATAATGACACCTTTGCATGTCACACCGTTTCCTGCCCAGGCCAGTCCCTGGCTATACAGTGGCATGATTTTTCTCCCAGTATTAACTTTCCCATGACTAGAAT
The DNA here is from genome assembly GCA_034782735.1 of Sagittarius serpentarius. Taxonomy (NCBI): domain Eukaryota; kingdom Metazoa; phylum Chordata; class Aves; order Accipitriformes; family Sagittariidae; genus Sagittarius; species Sagittarius serpentarius. The sequence goes on along the minus strand of JAVKLA010000002.1, from coordinate 29,260,912 downwards.
AGGCACTAATTAGAAGATGGCACATTTAGTACAGCAGGTTATTGTCTGAAACACCTTTATTGAACAGAAAGGAGCTGAGGCTGCTGCTGGGTGAGATCTGTGGGTGCTCCGGGCGCTCCGAGAGCCCTGACATTGGGAGCGCAGCCTTGCACAGCCCCGACATACCTCCTCCAGCACTACAGAGGCACATCTGCTCACGTACGGAAGATCCTATAGCTCGGCTCCCCGTGCCGTCTGACTGAACGCAGCCGGGCACGCCAGGCAGTGTTCGCTGGGTGACGGGATCTGCTCCCCAAGCCGTGGGTCCATCTTTTTGTCCCTGGTGGAGTATGGATAGCCACATCACTGGAGTACAGGGATAAGCCCTGCAAGCCTGGACAGGCACCAGCTGGGGAGGGTGGCGAGCCTTTGCCCCAAGAGGGACTGCTCAAGGTCTCTTCCTCTACTAAGGGGTCTCAGGTGAAGCTTGCAAATGGCACGTGCAGAAGCAGCAGCAGGAGCTCGTTCTGCATGTACCAGGTAGTTGCGCTGCGGAGCTCTTTGCCTGAAGGTGCTGCAGATGCTGAGACATGACACTGGTTTAGGGGGAGACAGGATGTTTAATGAAACCTGAACACATGCAAAGGAGTTGGGCGGATCAAGAAGGGACGTAACAGCTACGGTGTGATCACCTAGCACAGGCAATGAGTGGGAATGGGGCTGGACTTGACTCTTCAATGGATCCTAAGGAAACGGAAGGTCCCCAGAACATCCTCAAGAAAATCTCATCTCAAACTGCTGACAAGATCTCCTGCCCCGGCTTTCTCCCCCTCCTGCCTGCAGCCACGCTGCGTGGAGGTGGGAGATCCTTGCTCCTATTGACCTCTCTGCGATGTCCTCGTCCAGACCCCTACCAGCAGCCAAAGTATCAGAGACTGAACTGCCTTGATACTTAACAGATCTCTCTCCGCTATGCGTTTCCTTTATTAAATAAAGAAATAAACCAGCATCTCTTTGCCCTGGAGAAGCTTTCAATAAGATGGATAAATATATATAATTAGCCAAGGAGAGAGCAAACTCCAGTGAATACAATACACCCTGTGAGACAACCCTCCATTAAAAGCCTCCTTGTTTAAACTTCAATATTTTAGCAATAGTGACAAAGAAACATAGAGAAAAGCATTTATTTTTCACTTTTTATTTAATCCCATCAAATGGGTTCATCAGATAATTCCCTGACAATTTCTCATGCCTTGGATATCCCATCCCCTCTCCAAAAATTCATGTTTTCTCCGTTTTCCTTTCTAAGGCAGAGCCTAAAAAATCTCTACTAGAGATTTCCCAGTTGTGTGATCTGCACTGTCTCTCCTTGACCTTCTCATTTTACCGGGCTGCCCTGGAGGATGCACAGCAGAGGACAACACACACTTGAGAGGCAATGGGGCTGCATCCCTAAGGCACAGCATCCTACCCAGAGCCGTGACACACAAACAGCGACGTTAACACAAGAGCACAGCGTTCACAGGAGGGACCTGGCCAACTATCTGCAAGTCCCTGCCTAAATTTATGTGCTCCCTTTTGCTGATCCGCTTTTCCAGCTTGGCGAGCTGCCACTGAAACAGCCATGTTAAGCAGAGCAGGGAAAAAAAATCCCTACTCAAGTAATCATCCAGGTGCTGTGTTTTGTACTTGTGTGCCTGTGCCTGCACCAGCACAGGAGCAGATCCGAGAAGGGAAGCTAGGGCCTTGCTGTTCAACAGCTCTGTTTTCCGACACAGAGAATGGGAATAGCCCACTGCAAAAGAGAAATCAAGGGGTGAGAGTCGGAGAGAGGTTTGGCTTTTTGCATTGTTTCCTTCGGAGACAAGATTTGGACTGACTGCAAACATCAGCGCGCCGTGCTCCCGGGGGAATTAGAGGCTGAGCTTATTCCTCCTGCCCTGGTAAACACTGCTGAGCTGCTGATGCAACCTCCAGCCTTCGTCTCCTTCAGAGGCCCCAGCTAAGGTTGTCTTATTACCAGCAGCCCAGTTTTCAGGGCTGTTACACTGAGGAGAACCAGAATATTTCCCTAGGGAAGAGCCATTCATTCATTTCCACTGTCTGCTAATTTAAAAATGTGAATATCTGTTCAATTCTGCATGCCAGAACTTGGCCTTCGACATTTAGACCACTGTGAAATTTAAATAAAGACGATAGCAGATCAGTTGGTGGAAATGATGCTGCAACGCCCACGTAAAAGAAGGGGATAGGTGAAGCATTCACTCAGTCTAAATAAAATGTGCTGATATCTGTGGCCCAAGTCTTGGGATGCATGAGATCCAAATCAGACAGAAAGAACCTGGACCCTTCTAGAGTAAAAGGAGGATGAAAACCAGGGATTCAAGCTCTAGACTGAAAAAATGTGTGGGTTTGCGGGTCTAACATAACAGTACTACCGCTTTTGTAGAGAACAGACCACAGGTAAGGCTCACGTCTGTGAAGCCTCAACGCACCCAGCCCTCATCAACCCTTTCTTGCCCAGCTCTGGATCTGCTGTACCTGGAAAAGGCAATTTCTCACATTTTAAGATCTCTGTACAATCTCAAAGTGGATTATAATGACTTTAATGAAACAGAAGGATGAGGCCAAATACTGAGATCAGCCACAATTCAGAATCAGCACCTTTCCTCTTTTATCTTAGTCTTTATTGAATAAAAAGTGAACCAAAGACAGCATAAAAAACTAAGCCCATATTAGCTGGGTTTCTGGTTTAATTTAGTTTACATTCTGAAGGATTTTCACAAAGTTGCACTGAAAATACTGCCGTTTCCACAACGGTCTATCATTGTTACACTATTGCCACAATTACCTATCATTACAATCAAGTTTATATCAGGACAAGAAAATGGTTCCTCAGAAATTAAACAGCACTCCCTGGTGGGATAATTCCTTCTCCTGAACTTTCCAATAATGAAAACTGTAAGTAAATTTGCTGTAATTCAGACCACAGAAGACCCTCTACTGTTAAGCCAAGTTCTAACATTTTTACTAGGGCAATGACTTGATGTTCAGCAGAAAATTCCCAAAGGTACCCAAAGCTGTAAGTGGGTTCCTGCACAAGATTACAACATCCCTAAGCAAGTTAGGCTCCAAAATCAGACAGCTGAGGTACTTCTGCAAATTCCTCCAAAGCTTATACAATGAATGGCCTTTTGCAACTTCAGGCAAATAAATACCTTTGAAAATCTGACCAGGCTTGTCATCAGCTGTAGCTGAAATCCCGGGTGTGGGGCTTTCCTGGACACGTCTCCAGGGCTGACTCTCAGGTGCAGATGGGGGACACAGACAGCCTGGCCGGAGGCTGCTCCTCGGTCAAGGACAGCATGGGTGCCAAGCGCTCTCTGGTCACGCTCGGTCAAGTAAGACACAGCCAATGAGGCCCTGAACGTTTCAGTGAGATACATCCTTTGTAGCCTTGCTAGCAGCTTATGATCTGTATAATTTTCCCCTACTGAAGTAAATGCAATGCCTGACTCTCTAATGGCCGTTTTCCCGCAGGGATTTTGCCGTGAACTGCATGCTGGATAAACACCTAAATGGTGTTTACCTTCAGAGTGAGATTCATGTTATGAGCGTTGAAAGTCAGATGCTTAATGTCAACCTGGACTTGAAAGCTCCCTTTAAAATCAAGAGAAATAAGAGTCCCTCCAGAGTAATCATTCTGGTTTATCTCAGATCGGGATGAATTGCCCTGCTCCTCCCAATGACTAAAAGGCAGTCTACAATAACTAGCTCACCCTTAATGGCCAAGTTGCTACGTCAAGGCAGATGGATGCAGAACAAGGAGTCAAAAAGGGGTATTAGCCCCAGCCTGGAATGAGTCTACAAAGAGAGTTTTCAGTGCAGACACCTTCTGGACAAGGACCCTGTATGGGAATCCTCTTAGGAGCTCTACTTTTTGTTCTTTGGGTGGACCAAAGGAGCTCTACTGAGCTATTCTACCTCAAAAACCTGAGCCCCAGAGGTCTGGCAGGCTTTCACTATCTTTACATGTTGTTTTATGAAATGTCATTTATCAGATGCCTGAATATGCAGCTGTGGGAACACAGCCTCTCTGGCCAGACACCTTGCGGGTTGGCCAGATCCCTGCCTCATCCCTTCCACGGCTTCGCCCGGCACTGGGGACCATTGGAGGGCATTGGGTCATGCACAAAACGCAGAGACAGGCAACCTTCCCATGGGATTGCACTGCAGCTGCCCAAATGCCGATGTATTTGCATGAGCTGGTGATGAAGAACGGGTGAACTGACCTCCAGCGAGACAAGGGAAAGTGTTTTCAGCTCTAAGCATCAGGGCATTTCCAAGGACCGAAGGTCCCACCCAGACCTGTTTCAAGGAGCATTGCCCTTTGGCAGCCTCACCTGTCGGCCCCAGGTTTGGGCGTTCTCCCCCTTGGTTCAGGCGGTGACATTGCTGTGGCTACCAAGACTTTGCCACATCTCCTTTGCTCTACAGCACCGTGATACAGTTGTGCACACAACCTTTAGAGCTTCGGAGAGCACGGCCCCGCACCTCCGCATACCTCCATCAGTCCTCCCCCCTCCCTACACCTCTGCTTCCCACACTGCCATTCCATACAGCTATGAGATGAACCCAGTCCTGGACCTTATTTGACAAAGGCCTCCTAGGAAGAAAACTCAAAGACTACCCAGGGTTTGACAGTTTTTTTCCTCTGGAGCAGAACTCCTTGCACTGAAAACAGAGCTCATCTGCGTGGGAAACAACTTGGGGGAGGCCAAACCTAGAGCAAACCAGAAACTGAGACTCACTGCAAAACCCACCGCTTCTGCTTCAGATGCTCAGCACGCACCCCTGACCTGGCTTTCTCTGACAGAAATACATAGCAACCAGCATATTTAAAACATGTTTTTTTAAAAAAAACCCTAACCCCTACCAAAACAAGACGCTCCACTGCACACACTTCTGCCCCTGGGGAGATGATGAAAGGACAAAAAAACACCGGTGTGAGAGCTGCTAGTCATGTTGCCCAGGGTGTTGCAGGAAGGGGCTCTGACGCCCCAGCTCAGCTCCCGCACTGAGCTAACACATCAGGATTTTGTACCATCTGTGTACATGTGTGTGTATACACAGAAGCCTACGCGTACACCCATAGCGCAGCCTGTTTATAGCACATCATTGTGCCCTAGTTCAGCCACTCTAGTTTCACGAGTTAGATCTAACGCCGCAGAGGGGCAGGTGCCTGGGGAGCGTTATGCTCGCTCAGCATCCCCCTGACTCCTCTGGGCTCCGCCTGCATGCCTGGGCAGGAGCCCACCCTTATCTGACGGAGCAGAATTAAACCGAACGTCATCATCCCCAGCACAGAAAAGAAGGTCACAGCCAAGCCTTTTGTTTCAGACCCGTTTACGCCCGGCCTTTGAACCTCCCACAGCAGGGAGGTGGGGGGAGCGTGGGTGTGTGGCTGAGTCACACCAGCGCGTCCCCAGGGCAGCCCCGAAAGCGACCTGGGGAGAGCTGTCAGGACAAAGAGGAGATCAGATAATCACGGTAACGTGGTCCACAAGCCCCATTAACCCTCCTGCTTTGCATCCGTCATTGGGTGCAACCGCCACAGAGCCCCCATCCCTCCTCATCCTCAAGCAGAGACCTGCCCAGTGGCTTTCCCAGCCACATCATTCACCAGCCGGCGTGGCAGGCACCCCGGTGCTGAGTGGCTTCACATGTGTCGGAGATGTAACGCCGCAGGGGACATACACCCCTGTCCCGTTCTGTCCCTGCCGCCGCTGCTAACAGTGAGCACCTCCCCCAGACCCACCAAGCTCTTCTGCAGCGTCAGCGCACCCAAAATAACACCAGCAATGCCAGGCAGGTGCCCCTTGCCTCACCGAGCTGGAAGTGCCCTGAGGAGGAGGAATACCTTTGTGCCCCCCCCCCCCTTAATGTCGCTATGGCTCTGGGGTGCCAGAATGACGAGGGAAATACTGCAAAATCCCGCTGGGGGAGATGGGTCGAGGTGTTTGTATCCCCTGTGGTCTTATCTCCTCTTGTGGAGCTGTGATGCTCTGGGTACCCATGTCCCCTTTCAGGCCTCCCTGAGTCCTGTTAAACCCCCGCTCGCTGCAGTGCTGCAGGCTAGTCCTGGCAGTTAATAGCGTGGAAAATATATGTCCTGTGGACAATGTTCAACTCGCTGCTGTTCAGTCCCATCAGGTGCTCCCTGGTTTCTGTCTCACAAGAAAGGGTGACTACCAGGACCTGATTTACCTTCTCTGTGCCATTTACTACCTCCTTTTTTATGTGCATGGATCATATCCCCTCATATTTATCTCATCTTCAAAATAAATGTTCCCCCTCATCCTTCAGTCTCTCCTCATCTGGAAGTCTTTCAGTGTCTCCAATAATTTTTGTTGCCTATCTCTTGACCCCTTCTATTCCTGCTGTATCTTTTTGAGACAGATTGACTAGAAACAAACACACTATTCTAAGCAAGACCACAGTGCTGATTTATGTGCTGGCATTATAATACTCTCAGCAACATTTTTAATCCCATTCTCACTCAAATTTTCATTGCTTATCTGGCAGCGGCTGTACACGGAGAGCAGAGATTTGCACACAGATGCCTCTGTTGATGCTGCTCTCCTCTTCCCAAATGGTTACAGCTAATTTAGACCTCATCGTGCTCTCAGTGCTCCTTCCCATGTGCAACGCGCTTTGCGTTTTAGCCTCTCTGCTCGCCAGCGCACTGCCCAGCCCTCCAGCTTTATCAGGGGAAAACCCTTGGGAGGTCTTCCACCTCTCTCCCTGACTATCCCAAAGATACCTCGGGCACTTTCGAATTTTGCTATTCATCTGTTCACCTTTTTTTTTTCCCCAGCTCATGAACAATCGTACTACGTAGTACCAGGTCCCGTACACATCCCTGTTCCATCCTGCTGTTAACACTTCAGCGTATTTTTTGCTCCTGTTGGCTCTCAGAGGGTTCCTCACCCACAGCAGCATCTTGCCCTTCACCCAGCATGCCCGTAACCTCCCCTTCAGCCCAGGCTGCAGAAAGGGCAGTAATATTTCCCCACTACTGACTGACTTGCAATGCCCTGGTGAGGAACCACCCACCTTACAGCCCACGAAGTGGAGGCTGAAGACTTTCCCCTCCTCCCTGGGGTAAAAGATTTGAGACAGAACAAAGGCAAGGGATGGGAAAGAGGTTAGGAAACACTAACCAAGGATGCTGGGCTTGGGCTCCAGCTTCCCTGGAGAAGGGCACCACAGCAATAAAGCACAGTGATGCAAGCAGCCGGGAAGGGATCGCAGCCACCTGGGGCTAAATAAACCCACTCTCCAAGGAGAGTCCTTCAATGCAACCAGCTAACCCATCTCTGAGCCCAAGCACGGGCAGCAGATGCCTGCCCACAGGACCAGGCGTTATCCCGGCCGGCAAGGGGGTCCCCGCTTCTGCTGGGCGAAGCACTGGGTGCAGGACTGGCCCCTGGAGACACATCTCCAAGCCAAGCCCTCTGCATTTTTGCAAGAATTGAAAACGTGTTTCCCCCATCACCAGGCATGTTTCTATGCAAATCAGTATCAGCCATTCTGCAAGATATTTGCCTTCCTGCATTTATTTTCCAATAACAAAGCTGTCTTCAGCTCTTTAGAGCTGGTATTTTTATTTTATTTAGTTAATATTTTTAAACATTACTACTGCTATAATAAATGTTAACTATTTGTGCAGAGCTCTCAGTGCCTTGGCAGGGGCCTTTATATGTGCAAAATAACAGCAAATCATAATAAATAATAATAATAAATTATTATGGTTGATTACAAGGGAATGTGCTACATTTTTATAAGCTCTAGACCACCTACAGCTCACAAAATATAATGGAAAACATTAAGCCTTTAACTGGTTTTATACATTCCCTTCCCCCGCTTCCACTCCCCATGTTCTGTAATAGATTTACAAACAGTGTAAGGGGGAAAAAAAAAATCTTCCCTTATAAGAATAGCATCAAAATTCTCCTCAGCTTTCCAGCTGCTGAGTGTTTCTGAAGCCTTCAGTGAAATGCAATTAGTATCTTTTACCGCCTGCCTTCTGGGGATACTGACATTATTATCTTATTGCAGTTTCACCTTGACATGCAGATCACAAGGCAGCGAGCTGGATTCTGTCTTGAGATGCCTTGAATTGTGGCATTGCCCCAGCTGGCTCAGTGAGTCGAGAAAAGGAGAAGGAGGAAAAAAGGAGAGAAGAGCCATTTTCTCATCCTGCGGATCTCAGCTTTAAAAAAATGCACAACTAAATACAGGGAAATGGGAGGCGGGGGCGGGAAAAACATGCTCCTCCTTAGCTCCTAGGAGGATAGGCATGGCAGAGGGGGGCTTTGCCAGCCGGGGAGCGGGCGCTGCTCTGTGCCAGCCCGGAGCCGCCAGCGCAGGTTTGGGCTTCGAGCAGGACCCGCTCACCCTCCCCTCCAACCCCCAGCACGTTTCAATTCCGTATGGATGTGGTCCCAGATCTCTGCATTTCACTGCAAAAGGGACAAGGGAAAAAAAAAAAAGGCAAAGAGGAGGAAAGGAGGAAAAACCCACCGTCAGAATCACTTTACATCTTCTCAGAAATGATCACAGGGACACAGCGCGCCTCTCTAGCTGCGCTGGTAAGTTTGGCCCTGTGCAGCGCTGAGCCGTCAGATGGGGAACGTTCGCAGCCGCGCGAGTCTCTCCTCTGAGGCTTTTTGCGATCGGCAAAACGTGACATTAAGCTTCAGGGTGTACAGCCTGAAAGAATAAGCTTTCCCACCTCTGCCAGGCAGCATTTCTCCAGCCCCCAGAGCAGTTTTGGGGAAGCCCTGAGCCCGTGTCTCCCCATCGCCACACGGTTTGGGGGGGGGAGCGCCAGCTTGAAACCTGCCTTGGAGACAATGAGATGGGTGACAATGAAGAGCATTTTGAAGCCCATCCCCACGGGCCTGGTCTCCTCTTAAGCAACCCAAAACCTGAAGCCAAAGCATCCCAATGACTTCCAGTATCCTTGAATCTGAACCAATAACCATGCTGTATGAAAGAAAGAGTTGCTTAATCTTATTTAACACTGATGCATCTATTGTGACATTTGGGCAGCAATATTTAGCTGGAATGCAGAAAACAGACGGAGGGAACCTGACTGGCTTTACTGTCCACAGGTCTGACCGCGGGCAGATACAGTGACCCTTATGTTTGTCAGATGAGCCACAGCTGGAGATGCAGTTTAGGTGCAAGACCTACGTTGGAGCTGCAGAAATTGTGTTGTTACATATGGAGTCAGCAGAAAATCCAACCTGTTCCCTGCCTTTCTTCAGCCCATTCTTCTCTCTTATTACTCTTAATTAATACTAATTCTCTGCATTCAACTGTAATGGTCTCATACTCCTGAGAAACCACTATATGATAGCTTTCATGTATTCAAATCACTCTAGCCCTAAGAGGGATGAGATAGGAAGCCTTGAAGGATTCACACCCAGGGAGATCCCTCCAGAACTGCCTCTCTCGTCTGAGTTCTGGTATTTTTAATTCCGGTGGGAAATGGGAAGAGATGCTTTCCTGATACTTGGTTACTTCCAGCTCTCTTCCCATCAAAACTCACCATACGCAGAGAGGTGCAAGAATGGGACTGACAAATATTCAGAACATTTCCAACCTTCCACTGCCTCTCATGTACCACCCCTGTTCCTGGCCATCTTGCTGGTTTTAGATTGGTATTGTAAAACTCAGCTTCCAGGTATGTCTACTCAATGCAGCAGCATGCACATTTATTTCAAAATTACACCTCTTCTTTAGGATACACGATTAAAAACAGAAAATCCAAGTCACATAAATCTCCCCTGAACCAAAATGAAACTCCCTACTGCTGCCAGAGTCCGCAGTGCCGCTCCGGAGAGGACCAGAGAGGGCCCGGTACCAGGCAGGTTCTTTGGTGTCCTAACGCACTGCTTCAGAAACACTATCAAGAGCAGGTGTGCAAGAACCCCGGCTTCGCCCCAGCTCCCTTGTCTTGTACCATGATGGTTGCTGACAAACAATCGCGATAGCCCAATCTTGTAACACTTTCATTTTTCTGTACAGGTGGGCTTGGGGCTGTAAAAGAGGTGCCATGCAAGGAATCCTCCCGTCTCTTGGAATTTTCATAAAAAATTTTCATTTAAAAATATTTGGAAAGAAAGGATGGTTAAACAAAGAAACAAATACTAAATAAACCTCCTTCTTTTTCTGATGCTAGACTGGCACTGGCAGCTTCTAAGAATTAGTGATTCTAGAGAGCAACTGGCTAATTTCCAAGGGAATAGGAAGAGGGGGAAATGAGGAACAGCAGTAATTTACATCTTAACCCATTTGTATTTTCTCTTTACAGCTCTCATCTGGATTACCAAATGCAAATTATTTATCGCATTTTATTGGCAAACCCTTTTAGTGCACTGGTATGTGAAATTCCTGATACCTTCCAAAAGCCCAGTTTTGCAACTAAGAGGCTGCGACCCTCGTGAGTCTTACTTCACAAGGTGAATGTCCCTTCAGAACCAGAGTGGGCATCTGCACCATTACACCGTCGCCGCATACGGCCACCAGCATCCTAGCACAGACCCCGTCTCTCACGGACAGCATCAGGCAGATCTCCCTGAACTATTGTTTTCTGCTGCTGTTGTGATCATCATGTGAATGTAACACGAGTGTAAAAGGACCCAGCTGGTATTAGAGACTGTTACTTTCAAGATTCTAGGAGAGGATCAAATGAAGGAGAAAATTAAATTAAACAAGCAGCACTTAATTATGTAGGCTGCTTTTGTACTCTCCCCTTCCTCTGTGTAGTAGTTTCCACCTGAAAATCTTGAAGTGCTTTAGAGTCGGTAATTAAATCTCAGAACTACTGCGGAGAAGGATGCAAGGGAAAGCGTATGTAGTTCACTTGATCTTGTCGGTTTGATTATATGTTAACTTTGCATCTCTCTAGACCTCTGCTCTGCCAGGACACTCCTTGCAAGTTAACCTAAGGTCTGCGCAAATGCTCGTAATAACGTTTCTGAATGAGGGACTCCATTAAAAGTCAAGTCTCAGTCCGGACCAGGAGGGAGTAGGGACGTGCGGATGGCTCTCCTGGGCACCCAGCCCCATGTGCTGGGGCTGGCGAAGGCGTCCTGGGGCAACCACAGTGCCAGGGATCTCCCTGCTCTGGGCATCCCACCTGCACCATCAGAAAAGTGCTGCTCCCTGTCGTGATTTAACCCCAGCCGGCAACTCAGGCCCACGCAGCCGCTCACTCCGTCCTCCCTGGGGGGACGGGGGAGAGAATCAGAAGAGTAGAAGTGAGAAAACTGGTGGGCTGAGATAAAGACAGTTTAATAAGCAAAGCAAAACAAGGAATTCCTTCACCACTTCCCATGGGCAGGCAGGTGTTCGGCCACCACCAGGAAAGCCGGGCTCCAGCACGTGTATGGGATATCTCTCGGGTCAGTTGGGGTCAGCTGTCCCGGCTGTGTCCCCTCCCAACTTCTTGTGCCCCCCCAGCCACTCACTGGTGGGGTGGGGTGAGAAGCAGAAAAGGCCTTGATGCTGTGTAAGCGCTGTTCAGCAGTAACTAAAACATCCCTGTGTTACCAACACTGTTTTCAGCACAAATCCAAAACACAGCCCCATACTAGCTGTTGTGAAGAAAATTAACTCTATCCCAGCCAAAACCAGCACACTGCCCCAGCACTGACTCTGGTCCATGGGGACCCAACCACTGTGGTTGCAAAACCTGACATGATAACGTCAGCTTGGAAAACCATACCACCTCCCTTACTCCATTTGGGACGCTTGAAACCAGCAGCCAGGTAAGAGTACCAGCATGGGGTCCACCAAGAGCCAAGTTCATCCCCCATCAAAGCAATCCATGTAGGATGATACATAGAAATGTCCATGATCACGTAGGTACAGGACACGGTAACACCCCTGTTCCAGTGCAGAAGCCCACAGCTGCTTACGTCTGAGCCTTTCACCCTTGCAGGTACGGAGCTGAGCACCTCATGGGGCCAAACAATTCACATCAGGGAAGACTCCTCTATCAGGGCGGATCTTGCCCCATCAGCAGCCGGGGAGCTAGGATCCACCCTGCCAGGACAGCCCTTTGGGCATGACAGCATGCACACCAGAGGTGCCCAGGCTGTGTGTCGTCACCAAAATTGCTTCAGAGAAGACTGGCTTGGTGGCATTTGAGAAGCCATTGAAGAGCAGCTTCAGCATAATGTGGTTTAAGATGTTATTTTCGGAGAGCAATGAAAGCACAGGGCGATGCTCATCTGGCAATCAAAAACATTAGCAGAAGTTCTGGCAGTGGATCCCAGAGATGATAAAAATTAAAATGTCCTTGAAAGCATAAGCAGAAATCTGGTTGGCACAGATGCTATTGCAACACCAAGACAACTGTAAAGAGGGGGATCTTCTGGGAAAGTGCAGTTTCATGGCATGAGAAAGCCCAGCTCGTGTTTTACAGCCTCCTGATATGAAATCATGCTTGTTACTCTCGGGTTGCTGCTTGTGCAGGAGCCTCTTGGGAGGCTGAGATAGAGACAACGCCAAAGCCTTTCCTCTTGTGTTGAACCAGGTGTTGCTCTGCAGCTCCCTGCAAGCTGCGAAAGCAGAGGGGCTGGTGTCTGAGCTAGTAGAGGACGCGGCCCAAAGTGGAGGGGGCCAAGACGCTGCCCACTGACCCGCTGCACAGTGTGGGCGCAATGACAGCCCCGGCTGCAGTATTCCTGTTCAGGGTCACACTCCCTCCACGCCCTCAGCCGAAGGGACAGATCAATCTCCTGGTTGCATTACAGGCAGGGGAACTCGGCCATGCCTGGGGAGCAAGATCAGGAGGCAAAGCCTGGTCTCTGGCAGCCCTGGAGGGCATCATGCCTGCTGCATTGTGTCCTCCTCCTCCACTCACTCCCATGGCTTCAACTCAGCTCCCTCCCACACGGTGCTGGGACTGGAATCCCGTGGACAGAAGTGGGAGACGAGGCAAGTCAGCCCCACCAGCGTCAGCAAGGAGGATCTCGAAAAGCAAGAGCCCATCAGGATTAACTTTGCAGCATTTGGCTTGCAACAGAGAGGAGGAGGGAGTAAGGATGAATCTAACACTGAGCATTCAACCCCAAAGTGGAGACTCGGTTCAATTCCATCTTTACTCCGGGAGTGAGGTAGAAAACCCCTCCTGCAGCCATGTCTGACCATTGCAACCAGATTCACCGCACTGATGGGTGGAGCAGGAGGGGACCTGCAGACCTGCTGGGCGCACAGGAGGAGCGATAACCCTGGGTGGCTGATCTCTGGTCTCAGGGCCACCTGTGTGTTTTCCATTAACATGGCCACTCAGCAAAATATAGGGCATTTCCACGGGTGGGCGTCAGCCTCTCAGGCAAGAAAGCTGCCCACAAAATGATTAGGGAGAGGGTGGATGGCCCTGACTGCATCGTTTCAAAGGCAGTTTATCTATCCTCCTTCCCAGGAGAGGTTTCTGGCTGGAGGGTCTGAAGCCGGTGCAGGCCTTATCCTCCAGCGGAGCGAGATGTGACTCAGAGAAACCAGATTTCAGCAGTGTGCTGGGGGTGGGGGGTCCTGCTGCTTGGGTAACTCCCCGAACTGGGCAGTCCAGATTCATTTCTGGTGCACGCAGCTCAGGCACGTCTCCCGTGTCTTGGTGATAATATTTGCACGATTTGGGTTTTGGCTGATAAGAAAATCTATGATTTCAAGCACTCATGACTGCCAGCAAATATAGGAAATAGGTAGGGCTTATTTGCCAGAGCATTCAGCATTTGCTACAGAGGTTTCACTCTTTCTCCACCCAAGATACCCGGGAACAAAAACATAAATAATGAATAATTAATCATTCTCATGCAAAAGACAATATTCTCCTTAATGCCCAGCAGTACCGCCTTGGGAGGCATTTTAATGCCAATTACAGCTTTCATTACACAGCACTGCCCCGAAGTCCCCCTTTTCTCATCACAACCCTGATGCAAAGAGCCAAGGAGCCCATCTGAGCAGGGTTAGCCGGCGGGGGTGGGGGGTGTGTGGGGGGGTGGGAGCTACTGAAATTTCCACTTCTCCAATGAGACCAGACCCTATTGTTCTCCCAGACTCTCTTGTAAGGTTAAGGGCGATAGATAAAAATAACTCCGACTCAATTGTTCTGCTATTTATACACTCAAAAGTCAACAGCATAAAGGCTACCAGCCCTTGGGCTGTGCTGGAGTCGATGACCCATTTTCCGCCTGCTTGTCCTTGTAGGTGCCATGGGGGGAGCGACCGTGGGGCAGAGGAAATCGGCCTGTTTGAAGGTAAAGAGGCTTTTCAAAAGCCCAAAGGGCAGTTCAGCATGCAGCTTGCAAGGTAAAGAGGCCCACTGGGGCCATTGTGTTCCCAGTGCCAGGCAAGTCCATAACAATGCGCGGAGTCAGTCCTTGGTTGGGGGGCTGTATTTGAGAAGGACCCAAGCTATCAGCTCCCGAGCACAGGTCTTCAGTCGGACAATGAACAGAAAATCTCCATCTTCTGGTGCTTGCCAAAGAAACAGATGGGTCTGAATACAGATGCAAAGCAACCCTCATCCAAAGGCCATCAAAGAAACCAGTCTTTCCAGACCTAAAGTCTGTAAGATAATGGGGCTTGTCAGGGAGGTAAAAACGGAATTTCCTCCGTGTCATGCATTAGCCACAGGAAGCAAAACTCATCTGCCAAGCCTAGCTTTGCAAAATACCCCTGATTTACTAAGCAACAATTTTATATTATCATTTTGGTAGGGAAAGCCACTTTATTCCGTCAATTTAGTGCAGCAAAAGGCACATGAAGCTGGTAAAAGCATCGGCATCTGGGCAAAACGAGCATCCCCTCTTAGTCCGGCTAGTAGTTAACGAGTGCTTTGTTCTGCAAAATAACCCTACACAGGAGCACCCAGAAAGGCAAAGTGACCAGTCAGGTATCACCTGTGGGATTCACTGGGAAGAATGCATCGCCAGAGTGAGAATTAGGCAGGAAAATTCATTTTCAAAAAAGGAAAATATATTCAGCTAATCCTGATACCATTCAGAATGAAGGTATGAGTGCTGCTCATTTACTTTGAAATTACCCATTAGCACACTAATTATCTACCTTTCTACCCGTTTGTTGTGTTGGTTGGGTTTTTTTTTTCCACAGAAAAAATTTGTTCATCTTAAAGTCAAATAAATGCCAAGAAAATATGCCACCTACTACATTTATGATCAAAATAACCATTTCTTTGATAAGTTCCAGCAGCTACAATGGCCCAGAGAAAATTTATGCAGTGAAGATCACTCACTGCTGAATACTTTTCTCACTTCTTCCCTCAAACCGATTATGTTTTTTTTTCCTTTTATAAGCAGGGTACTTTTTAATAGCGTAATTTGTACTACAAACTCCTGAAAACACGTTTTGATTTTTTTTTGTGATTCCTAAAGCCCTAGTTTTGAAACACTTACAGATAAAAGTGCTTTGACGTTTTTATTTCCAGATTGCTCACTAGAGAGCCAAAAGTCACTCCTTGCCTCTCATTCAAGGTCTGAGTAAAATTTAGACACCTGCATAGATAATCAGACTTGTCAAGTTATTATATAAAAGGCAGGAAGACCTAGGCTAACATTTTCCAAAATGCTGACGTTATATGCTCTAGATTATGCAGACCTTTATGAAGGATTTAAGCATAAATTTACCCCCATCTACTTCAGGTAGCATTTATTTTAGTACCGTGTGCATCTGTAGAAGAAGAAAGTTTTACTCTGTTTCTAAGCAAAGCAGAGTGGAATAAAGGAGCAATTTGTTGGTCTAAGAAGGTCTCAACCAAAATGGTGTGAAACTGAGGTATTTGGACTGGGACAGAGCTACCCCTGCTGTCCTCCAGTATGGCTGGGCCAGTGGCCAGCTGCTCCCGCAAAACACTTCGTCATCCTGTTGTCACTTCACACCTCTCATCCTACCAGTCTTCATTTGTCTGCTTCACCCATCCGCTGCTTCCTGACATAAACCGGGATAGATGTCACGGAAGAGATGCTCTCTCTGTAGTTATTTGTTCATGCCATTTATTTAAGACATCTAACTTAGGAGGCTTGCCCAATGCAAACAGCCACACAAAGCCACCGTGAGCTTCCATAAGAGTGCGGCTTGGGGAAAAGATTTGACGTGCTGGATGGCTGAAACATCTGGATCCCAAGCACCTGCCTGGAAGGTGTTATTGGACCACCATTTCCACAGCTAAACCTTGAATTCTGAGTACCTCCACTTGGAGTCATTCCAGAAGAAAAGGAGTTTGTTTTTTGGAGATGCAGAGCAACCATCACCCCACTGACGGGAGTGTCACGGGCTTCTGCAAGCCAGGCCACAGATGTCCCAGCTGGAGGACCCTGTCCAGGTTTCAACTGGGATAGAGTTAATTGTCTTCCTAGTAGCTGGTACAGCGCTGTGTTTTGGGTTTAGTATGAGAAGGATGTTGATAACACCCTGATGTTTTCAGTTGTTGCTCAGTCGTGTTTAGACTAAGTCAAGGACT
>JAVKLA010000002.1:29230263-29241731 GCA_034782735.1 Sagittarius serpentarius | reverse complement strand
CCCCCGCCCCCCCCCCCCCCCCGCCCGCAGCAGCACCCATCTCTGCTCGCCATCCTCCTCGCTAACTCCTCGCACTTGTATGTTGGGTACTCGGTCCCTGCTGGTTCATGGGACCGTGCCTTGGTGGCACCCATGTCGCCAGTGAGGTGATGCCCACTGAGATGCCACCCCACTGTGGTGGAGGAGGATTAAAGGAATAAACATAAATCTGCTGAACAGGACATACTTTCCTTGCATGCAGTCCCTGGGGAGTTGAGAGGGCTAGCAGCAGGAATACATAAAAGCCCTGGATAGTTTACAAAACAGAGGAGATTCATCAGGGTCTCAGAAACGTAGCACAGTAGCCTCCCAATTAAACCTCAGCCTTGCTGCTGCCAAAGGCTCTGCCAACTTGTACGGAGAGTGAGGACACCTGCAAATTACCAGGAGTGACAAGTTTGGTTTTTTCTTTTCTTTTTTAAATGCAGGTATTAATCCAGGGTGTGTAACACCCACAGCGTCCTTCCCTGGGTGAGTCCTGGAAATAATTTCCACCTCGTAATTCTGCCTCCCACGAGGAGCTCCACAAAGGGACACAGAGACACGTGCCCAGGTCATGCAGACCCCAAGCTTCAGGGATTTTTGGTGTCTAAGGCCCTGCAGGGCCATGCTGGGGTAAATGAGGTGCAGTGATGTGCCACCGAGGTAAGGCACCAGCCTCAGCCGGCAGCAGCGGGAACGCTCGTGCAGCGGCCAGATGGGCGCAATAAAAGGCTCATTAATGGGGATCGTTGGACCTCTATTTCAGATCGCTGGATAAAACCTCCTCACTAAGTATCATTATTATGGCGCTCTCAATCAAGTCAAGCAGCTTTATGACAAAATCAAAAGTTGTGATCCAAGCAGGAGAAGAATGGGGTAAGCAGCCTATTTATTTTGCTTTGAGTTAACGGCACGGACCCAGCAAGCTGCCAGGACACAAGAATGATGGCCACATCCTCCGAGCAGCTGGGGGCAGCTTTAAATACCATCACAGCCCTCTGCCCTCTCAACCCCAAACCTCTCTGGGTCCACAGCGGCATTATGTAGATACCAGTATGTCGGTCTGCAGCTCAGAAACTAGAGGGAAAAGTCTCCCAGAGATGGGCTCCCGCTGCCCGTATCCAAATCGCTGTTCATAGGCCAGGGAGAGCAGGGTCTGCACGCCAGGTTCATCTGCACTTGCAATGAGCTCACAAAAAACCATCATTTGAAATGTGTTACCTGTTTAGTACAACTGCCTGTACCATTTTTTCCCTCATTCCTGCACAGATACAAGACGTTAAAATAAGGCTCTTTACAGTCAGGGCTTGACATCTGCAAGAGAGGAGATGAAAAGACTCAGAACGTGCTGGGGAGAGCCACCGACCAGAGCCAGCCAGCATCCGTCCAGGGAGATGAACGGCAGCGTCCCTGCCATGCACTGTGGTCTTCCTACAGAGCACTTCATGCTGCGTTTACTCATTACAACTTCTTCTAGACACCTTTTCCCATCAAAATCCTTTTCATTGCTTTGCACTCCCCTGCCTCCACATTTTCCTGTCTGCCATTTTCCTATTCCATATGCAGCAATTTTGCTCCTTTGAGCTCTGCAGAGTTCAGGTGCCACCAGACAGAGCTGGGGCACACAGGAGGAACTCCCAGCCCTCGCCTGCAATCCCAGCCACTCATTTCTTGGCTGAAGGCCGGGTCTTTCTGCCTGTCCTTAATATGTAAGGTACCTCCAAAAAAGGAGGAGCAGGGTGGGATAATCACCAGGCTGGTGGAGGGGGGTAACCCAGCCAGGCTGGCATCCTGCTGGGACTGGGACAGCAAAGTTGCATCATCCTCCACCTCCGACTCACAGCTGTGGGTCAGCAACACCACATGGCACCCCTTGGTGCCAAGAGGCACCCCAAGGACCTTCAGATTTTGCAAAGATGACTTCTTGTCCCTCGTGTGCATCGCAAACCGTGGATTTCTCGGTTCCCCTGCCAGTACATCTCAGCTGTCAGCTCCACTCAGAGGCAGAAAACTGAGATGTGGGGCTGCGGAGCCAGCCGCTGCTGACTGGCAGGGAGGGAAGGAGATCAGAAGATCATTCTCTGAAGAATTAAGATCCTAATCTGCCTTAAGCTGCTCAGTGCCATGATGGGGCCCTCCTGAGGCAGCATCTCATCTCATCTCATCGGCAAGGACAAGCAGATGAGGCAGAGTGAGGCGTAGCCTGGCATGAGGTTCACAGCCACAAAACAGAGTCTTGCAAAGTAAAGATCAAGCTTCAATTAGACTTTGCCCTTCATTATGTAAGTTTGCTGTCGCCCTCGCTCATTAAAAGCCAGTGGGAAGAAGCTGCAGGTAGGAGGAAGCATCAGAGGGATTATACAGACCGCAGCTGTGCACAGAGATCTGATATCTCTCAGCATTATCAGGCACAAGAGCCAAAGTCCCTTCCTCCTCCTTGCAACAACCGCCCATCCCGTGGAGCGCCGTGAGGACGCGACACAGCCTGCTGCGTTTGCAGCATCGCCTGAGAGCAGGAGCAGCCACAGCCTCTTCCCAAACATGCTTCTCTTCTCTTCTAATCGTATTTATTGCACCAAGAAGGTACTGCGCAGCCCAAAGGAAGGTTTAGCCCTGGGGCTTTTGAAAATCCCAAGGCACAGGCAGACGAGGAGAAAATGAGTCTGACTGGGAGCCTCTAGCTAATCACCCTGATGCTGGCAAAGACGTTTTGGTGAGAAACGGGGATGATACGTCCATGCTGACCGCAGGGGACAAGGGGGCCTTGCAGGGAACCACCGGTGCCACAGGAGGCCAGACTGAACATCCTTGCCTGATGGACACTGATGCCATGTGGGTTTTGTTCTTCCTTTGGGGCGGTTTCATCCCAACCAGATTCCAGCAGACACCACGTACCCAATCCCTTAGCTGTCACTGCAGAAATTTGTTCCTGGCATTCGGCCGGAAAGGAACGTATATAACCTCGGCAAGAGAAGATGATGATGGGCAGTTCTGCTGCACGCCTGCCATGTGCGCGGGTGGAAAGGCCGCGTCACTGCAGCGATGCTATAACTTACACTGTGCCTCAGGTCCAGATCCAGGCTGCGACCAACAGGAATGCTGTTCTTGCAGTGAGTGGGCAATTTGGAGGCTCAAATCTTTAAAACTCCATGATATTTTCCTTCATTACTTCTTCAACCTGGGAGCAATATCCCGCTGCTGCAGCCTGGCTGCTCCGGGGAACCTTTCCAGCCGACTGCAGCCATTCCTCCTCCGGCACTTTGCGTTTAGCTCCATGCAAAAGTGCAGCTCGGCTGTTCGTGACCTCTTGGCTTCGGGATGCTGCTGCAGGCTGCCAGTGGGAAAGGCATGTTCCCAAAATACACTGAAATCGAAACCACACGATCCCTGCTGCAGAGTGGAGGAAGGGAGCCAGTGAACAAATATTTGTCTGGCTGCTCTGCTTTCTAGCACAGAAAGTCTGTAGGGGAATAAAGTCCAGTTTTCCAGTAAAACTCAACCCACTGCTGCTGCTGACACTCTGGGATCGCAGCAGCTTGGTACCTTCCCAGTGTTTGGTCTAGTTTTCTTTTGAAGAAGCCAGCAGAACAAGGGGGAAGGAGGTGGTTTCAAAGCATGCAAAGCCAAACTGCTGAGCAGTAAATCAGCCAACACCTTCCTTGCTGCTCCAGGACACTGAATGTTGTGCCAGTTTCTTTTGCTCTCAGCACTGTTGTCTTTACAGCCCCTCCAGAAGTCCCAGGACTGCCTCACCGTGTGTCTCGGGTCACATCTGGATTGCAGGGCAGAGGGCTACGCATGAAGAAGACTGGCCAAGATAGGCACCAAGGTGGTGGTCACCTGCTTGAACATACATTATCCCACTGGCATAGGAAAGTAATTCTTCCAACATGAGGACTAACGAAGCCCGATTTCCTACGCATCATGTCTCATTAACCTGGCATTTTATCCAAGGCAGGTTGTGGGTTCAGCCCCTTAGCAGACACTAAAGAATCCAGAAGAGATTGAATCCAGAGACAGATGTGAACGTCCTGACCACAGGAAAGCTTCTGGGACCATCCTGTTCGAGACATCAGTCACTGCACTTAGAGAACCCTTAGTCAGGAATAGACTCTCTGGTGCCTAATATTTCATGACGTGACTGTATTTTCTGCCTGTGTTTAAGATCTCTTTTCCCAGGTGGGTCCTCTGATGTTTCACACTGCCAGAACCCACGCTGCAGCCCTCCTCAGTGGGGTCTATTACTGTTAAAGTCTCTTTCCTTTACCTGCCCACCAACTTTTATGAAATGTGTAGGTAAAATCACTGAGATTTTACTCCTTCAATCACATGCCAGTGAAGCAAAGCACTGAGCTGAGAAGTTAATAGGTTAGGCTTGACAACCAGTCTCGGCTGAGTACAAGGAGTGCAATCACCTAAGCCGTGCTTCTTTAGGAGCCAGTCTAAAAATAACACAGAAAAGGCTGTAGAAATAAGATCTCTAGCATTTTTTAGGGCAAAGCAAGTGCAAAGGTCTGATGTGAATCCTTGATTGTGTTCTCATGTCATGCTGACATTCCCCACCAGCTCTCGCCTCTCCCAGCCGTGACCAGCCTGCTTTGCCAGGCTCTGGCACCAACCAAGGAAATTTCAATGCCTGTGGCAAGCTGTAGCTCAAGGAGCAGCTTGTTTTCCACTGCCCAGAGCCTGCAGACTTAAATGTGGCCCTAAGTTTGAAAACGGGACCCTTGTTTTTCATGGAAAGCCTCATCCATCTTAACAAATACCACTCCATCCAGGCTGTGTCACAGCACGGTACTTCCTACGACCTGCCCGGCACTGCCCAGGTGCAAAATAAAATGAGAAAAGGAGTATTGCAAGAGGAAGGCAGCATTGCTGGGCTTCTCCTTCGCGTGTTCCCATGTCCTAGGCAGGGAGGTGGAAATATTCGCAAGATTTTGACTTGCCCCAGCCCTGAGAAACGTGAGGCCGGTTACAAAAGCATCTACTCAGTCTGCCAAGGCAGCAATGGATGATGCAGATAAATGCTGCAGAGTGAGGGAAAAGAGCAAAATTCCAGCTCCCTGCCCAGAGCAGCACTCCCAGACACCTTTGGAAGAGTCTGCTCACAGCCACCAGCCTCTCCTGGGGCACGGGAGAGGGGAGGAGACCCACACGGCGCAGGGCTAAAGGCGTTCTTTGCATCATGCCATAATAAACAAGGGGAAAATTATAAACACGGAAAGGTTTGCCGAGTTTCCCTCCTGTACAAAAGCCCTTGCAGAAGCAATCGCCTCTGCTCTCCTGCGCACAGCACAGCTTGCTGGGAGAGGAAAAGAATTAGCGTGCGGGCATGCACGTGAATGCACGCGCGTGTGCACACACCAACGCCGCCACCGCCCCGACAAAGCGCCCTGTGCATTCCCGCTGGCACTCCAGGGGCTGACAGAAGGGCACTGCAATGCAGGCCACCGCTGCAGGAGCAGCCCGGCACTCATCCTGGCAGCAGAAGGAACCGTCGCTGCATCAGCAAAGCCGCAGAGACGCTAACTGGGTCTAAGCGAAGGCGGGGGAGAGGAGGGAAGAAAAGAAGGAGGGGGGAAAGACTAAACGCCTGAATCAATAGGGAAACACTACAATCCAACACAGACAGGATGAAACCAACCCAGTACAACATTGTCCGGTTAAACTTGCATCCCTGTATTATTCCCAGCTCGCATTAAGTAGCTCTGTAGTGTTCGTGCTGTTCTTGAAAGATAACTTCACCTTTCACCCCTTAAGCTCCGACACACTCCTAAAAGTACCAGCATGTTATTATGAAGAGAAGAGCAGTGTTAATGCTGAAATGCTCTATCCCCTTCTCCTCCCTCCTTGTCAATGCTGGATTTTAAAGCACAGCGTTATTAAAAAAAAATATATATATATGCTGGGAATGAGGCATCCCCTTTCAGCAGCAAGCCTTGCATGTGGAGAAGACACCCTTGGTGTCCATGGCACCCAAGTGCCATGGGGCTGCTGTTCCCAGCCTCCTCTCTTGTTACTACTCGACATTTCCTGCCCTCCATTTCTCAAAGCCATCAGGTTTCGGCTGTTCCTGCCACCCTTGTCCCCTCTGCGAGGCGGGAGGGGATGCGAGTGTGTCCCTTGGAGGGCAAGGACGATGCCACAGCGAGGACCAAGGAAAGTCAAGTCATCTTCACACACTTGAAAACAGCGAAAAAAACAATTAAAAATGCCCCAAATCCGAAGTGCTTTAAAGCCACCGAGGCACTGGCTGCCTCCCGACAGCCAGGGTGAGCTGAGGGTGCTGAGGGAGCCAGGATAGGTCACCCTGCAAAGACTGGGCTGGCAGAGCTACACACGGGCTCCCTGCCAGCATCTCCCAAATGCCAGGAGGAACCGCTCCTCTCCTCTCCTCTCCCTCCCCATCCTCCCTCCTTCAGGCACATCACCAGCCACCGCCTCAGCTCTTCCTCCCAGGATCTGTTGTTTTATGTTTGTGTTGCCTTCCTGAGACTGTAAAGTCTTTGGGGGCAGGAACACGCTGTAATCTGTGTTTGTCAAGCGCCATGTAAGCGGCTAGCTAAATGTGTTTGTTTTCAACCGCTTATTTGTTTTTCAAAGGGGTAGTTACAGGAAAGTACACAGCGGAATAAGTAAGTGCTACGCGGAGCAGAGCTGGTAGAGGATGGGAGAAGCTGCTGTGTCGCAGCAAGGGCTGCAGGGACCCTATGGAGAAAGGCAGATGTCACCAGTACGATTTCCCTCCCCCTTTCTCCCCAGCTTCACAGTCAGGAAGGGCTGGGGATAGCCCCGAAGATGTACCCACAGCCCCAGCCTTGGCCAGGGCTGCGGATGCCCGGGCACACTTAGGCGTGTGCCCACGCCGGCCGCCGGCCTCCCACCGTCGTTTTATTCCTGCGGGCTCTTTTAAATGTGACTTTCCGCGTTTAGGGCATTTATTTTTCTGTCTTCTCCTTGACAGGCACGCTCTGCGTCCTTCCTCCCGATGCTGGATCAAACCTCTCCTGCATCGCTTTTGCTCCTGCCTGGCTCGTACAGCTAATGAAATCGTAATCACTTCCTCAGTAGCATCTGTGGTGCTTTGAACACCGAACTGAGAGGCAGACCGTCAGAAAATAGCCTGATTAAAAAGGAGTTTGGGGAGGGGGCAGTTTGCCTGAGGGTGACAACGTCTCTTACACTTGAAATGAAATGTATCTGTGTTGAAGAGTGGGAAAGAAAAGAGAAAAACTTTGGCCCCTCCGGAGGTTCAGAAGCCCTTAGGCTGTTGGCCACTGGACCCATGTACACTGCGTTTCAGCACTTGAAAAAGTGCCTAAAAAAGCAAGAAACCACTAACCAGTGGACTGTAACATATCCTATCACCAGCCAGCCATACGCGGCGAGGATGTCATGCCATGGGGTTAGCAGCAGTATCATATGCAAGGTAAAGATGCTTCATTGCATATATTAAAGCCAGCCTGAGCCCTAAATGCACCCTAAAGAAGATGGATCTCCTTGGGAGGCTGAGATCTATTCATCACAATCTGATTTCTAAGTGTCAATTAATCTTACTGCTTGTGTGTTGTTCCCTAGCCCTGACACATCTCTCACTGTCCCTGACTTGGAAGAGTAATGGGAGACAGTGTTTGAGTATATAAAAGATAATTAATAGAAAACATCCTCCCTTTAAAAAACAACAACCAAACCAACCTTTTAGTATAATATGTCTTTCCACCGGCATCCATTTCCACAGATACAACTCGCAGCTACTGTCATTTGCGGAATCTTAATTGCCCAGCAAGAAACTCAGATAGTGTTTTAAAAGGGTAAGAATGTTCCTTTTAAAGTATGCAGCTAATACAAAAGAAATGGTGATTTTTTTTAAACGCCTATTGTTTCCCCCTCAGCACTGAGCCCTTCCTTGGCTTTTGCTCTGACATTACAAAAAGCCGCAGAGCCCCTGGCATGGAGAGATGTAATGCAATGAGATAATGTTATTTTACTTATATCTTAGAGGGAAATAAAACATGTGGCTGGGGCTCGGCAGAGCCTGTTGCTCGCTGGGAGCCATCCCGGGACACTGATACAGCAGCAGGGCGAGGAGGAGGAGGAGGAGGAGGAGGAGGAGGAGGAAGAGGAGATGGAGCTGGGTTTGCTGGCTGTGGATGGGAAGGGACCGACGGTGGCAATGCAGGCTGCTGGGAGGAAGGCCCCCAGGGCAAGATTGAAGCACGGCAGGAAAAAGTCATGGGAGCGGGAAAAAAGTCCTGTCCTGTATTTGAAAGAGGAGAAGCTCCTCATGGTGAATGAGGTTTAGTAAAAGGGATTTGTTGGTGTCAGTAGAGTTTGGGGTGGAGCTGGGGTGACTGGGTTTCCTGCATTGATTTTTTTTTTTTTTTTTAAAAAGAACCTGATACAGAGTTGGACAGGTTTTTTCTGGCTCCAGGAAAAACCTCTGGGAGAATGAGCAGTTGAGCAACGAGGCACCTGGATCAGTCGGAGCCCGGCTGAATGTGGTTGTGGCTTTGCAGGAACTGATTTCCCGGGAAGAAGGGCAGAGAAGCTGCACTGCCGCTCAAGGCGCTAACCATGAACAGAAATGTCTCTGCTCTGCCCCCCACGGGAGTTGCAAAATATCCAAATTTGGCAGCGTCAGCCCAGGAGCTTTTCCCCGATGTATTCTGCCCCTTTATTCCCAAACAGGTCTGTCTGGGTTGGAATACCGTGGCCTCTTCGCCGCTGGGCCAGGAGCAGGGTCCTTGTGCTGGGGGCTGCAGGGACAGGGCTCCAGCTCTCAGCTGCGTCTTGACATCTGGAAGACTTCAAATCCCAAATCTAGTCAAAATCTAGGCAGAGAGCCCTTGCAGCTGCAGCATGATAGGGGCCACGGAGGATGGGGTTAGCAGAAATGAGCAGCTTTGCTTTTAGTTGCTTTTAAAACGTACTGTAATCCCTGCCTGGAGGGGGGCAGGGAGAGTTCCCATGGGTTTGTCCTTCCCACTTTGTCTCCTGAGACAGTAAAATCTTAGCATAGATTTAAAGCTTAGAAACACCTGAAACAAAACCAAGAGGCCCTCGGAAAGCCACTTTCCTGGGTACCTCCATCGAGCCTTCTGGGACCCTTTGACCTCTCTTGGCTGGGGGCTGGTTTTGAGGAGTGTTTCCTGGAGTGCTGATTCCCAGACTTCCATCGGGGGTTAGGGAAATGACACACGTAATCAGGGAGAGACCAGAGCTCTGCATCCACCGAGCCTGCCAGAACAGCCTCCCAGTCGCGCACAGCTTTCCACCCAGCTCGTACAAACCAGAGCAAGCGGGTTTTTTGCCCCCAGCCGCTGGGACGGCAAAGGTAGGTCACCCTTTCCTAACTTCACCAACAGGAGAAAAAGCCTTCAGGGTCTGTCTTGCAAAGTAAACCACGACAACATCACCCTGCTACGAACAACAGCTGAAACTCCCTGTGCTCCAAGGATGGGAGATACAGTCGTAAGTTTGGAAGTGAAGGCAGTAGCTGTCAGATCTATTCAGGTTTCATCAGCCTGTATAAACGGGCTGTGAATCTTGCAATTACAGGTCCCCCCTAGGATTTTGGCACGTCTGCTCCTAACCCAACCTTGGAAAGTACAGGAGGTATAGAAATGAAACCTAATAAAACCTAAATATTATCTTCCATATTCTGAGGCTCAGCAAAGGTTTGATTTACATTTCTAGCAATGGTTCTTGTATCTGAAGCAATGGCTTGTATATTGTATTTGTCTAAGACTATAGGTACTTTATGGTATTTACTATATCTTGTAAATATTCTGTAAAGCACTATTGACAGAACAATTATGGTAGAGGAAAAAGAATAACAGTTTTGAATCAACTCCTTTTGGAAGAAAAAACGGATTTTGCCCTTTGCTACTGCAAGTGAACTGCAATTCGGTGATGCTTCACAGCACATATTAGAAGAATACTGTCAAATTAACCCCCCCTGGCTAGTTTTTCCAAAACCCTGCTTCCCAGTTACGCTCCTGGGAAAGGGGACAAGGTCTCAGAGATGCCAGGTCACAGCAGCATGTTGGAAAAATTGGCTGTCCTGCAGCAGAGAGCAGCAAACCTCACCCTACTCGTTCATAACCAGATCTGCACGCTGACACTACAGGTAAGACCTCTGGCTACACCACTGGAAATGATCTCGCTCTTCACCTTCGCTTGCCGCCCTTCCCGATTGCTTTTCCAACATTATCAGCCGGGGCAGCGTTTCGGGGCAGCGAAGGGCACGAGGCTTGGTGCGAGTCGCTCTGCTGCGCGGCCCCGTACGCTCAAATGCCCCGCTCTCCTCCGACTCCTAACGAGAAGCTCTCGTTTTCTCCTAGAAGGAGAACCATCCCCCTCTCCAGTCTGTCCAGAGCTGTCAACAGCCCGCGAGCTGGAGGGAAGAGGCAGCTGACGGCGAGCGGGGCGCGCGTCCCCGCGCCGTGCCACTGATTGGATGGTGGCGGAGGGATGATGTTCGCATCCTATTTTTAGTACAGCCTGCAGCAGGCTTGCGAGCGCACAGCCAGGGCTGCCGGAACAATGCCACGGTGGACGCTCACGCTTACAGACGTTAAAATCCCTCGCTCAACACCTGTGCCAGCAAAGTAAACAGCAACTCCCCGGAAAAAAAGGGGATCCTGCCTTTGGGGATCCTCCCCAAACCTTCGCAGGCGAGCACAAAGGCTGCGAGAGCTTCACGGAGGCTTAGGTGCTTGCGCTTCCCCAGCTTCTCCTCCCGCAAAGCAAGGAGGCAGAGCACAAATCCTGCAGCCTCCATCCCAGCTCGCCCTGCGAGCTGACAGACATCTCCCTTAAGACCAGCCTCAGCGTGGCGTCAAAGCAGTGCAAAGAATAGAGAGCAAGTCACAGAGACGTCGCCGGGGCCTGTCAACGGCCAGACATGAAACCAGCCGGTCTGCGTCCCTCCCTGGGACGAGGAGCTGCAGCGCGCTGACATGCCCGAAGCACCGCAGCCAGCCCGGGCACCCCCGGGAACAGCTCCCGCTGCCGCGGCTGTGTGTGTCCGTGCAGGCAGAGAGCCAGCACCCTGGCTTGCAATCGCCATGTAGGCGCAGTTATACCAAGGCTCTGCTCCTGCAGAGCCTGGCTGCCAGCTTGACCCCAAATCTGCGCTGTGTAGGGACCGAGGTGGCTCCGTCCCGCCAGGTGCCCGCACTGCTGGTCCTGCGGGCAGCCGGAACCTTTGCCGCGCACCACCTCTCTGCAGACCCAGAGGGACTGGATGGTGCGTGGAGGACAGGAACATGACATCACCCTGGGAACTACCGACCTGTCAGCCTCACCTCTGTGCCTGGGAAGATCATGGAACGGATCCTCCCGGAAGCCATGCAGAGGCACATGGAGGACAGGGAGGTGATTTGAGACAGCCAGCATGGCTTCACCAAGGGCAAGTCCTGCCTGACCAACCTAGTGGCCTTCTA
>JAVKLA010000002.1:29151000-29222344 GCA_034782735.1 Sagittarius serpentarius | reverse complement strand
ATGCATTACCTATTCCCGCTTCGTATTGAAATCAGTCCTTACTATTCATTTCCTTGCCCTCCTCCCGTTTGAGTCTGTGCAGTATGGTATCACTGGTTGTTATTTGACGGTTTTTCCCTTATCCTTCTTGAGGCGGTTAGGGTAATTGTTCTGCTTTGGTACGTGTGAACGCAACTTATCCCTTAGGCAAGTCAGTACAAGATAAATGTAAGCTATTGTGCAATCAAGCAAGTTATCATACAACTAAGTAGCTATTGTGCAACTAATTATCCAAGTTTTTATCTATGCTTCTGTGCGCTTAGTCCCTGAATCAGCAGGGCGAGCTGTGCCCGCATTTCGCCTATTGATCCTCACCCCCTTGGTGGACGTGGGGCGGCTCAACGCTGAAGGAGAAGTCCTCTGCTAAAACGGTGGGGAAGGAGCCGCCGACGCAGCGTTAATATTAATCAAAGCGAGTCGTCCTCGCGTACGCTGCCAGCGAGACAAAAGCAGGCGATGCCGGCAGCTTGGGGCAGGCAGCGCTGCCCGGTCGTGGATGCCCTGGGTGGGGAAGGGGCCGCAAGCGGTTTGTGGATGCCCAGGGGCCTTACACCCACCCTGCTACTTGGGGTTCCTCCAGAGCCACCAGCCCAGCTGGCAGCAGGCCACGGGGATGCGGCACGGTGCCGCACTGCCAGCCAAAACAGCAACCGGCGGCTGGAAGGAGGGCAAGGCTGAAATCGGGGCTCCCCTCTGCAGGGAACCCCGGGCTGGCACAAACCCAGCCCAGCCCCATCCCTGCCACATCACCAGCGGCATTTGGGCCACAAACCATGGCACGTCCGTCTGCCTCAGGCAGCTTCTTGCACGGTTTGGGTGCTTTTTCTTAATGCAACTTCCCATCTCCACCTTGCCAACAGCTCTAAAACACCTCTGTTTTAAAAACTAAAAGGGAATAGCCCAAACTAGCAGCAACACCCCCCACTCCGTCAGATTCCTGGCACTTCCAGCAGGCGATTTGCACACAAACAGCTCTTGCTGGAGCAGCAAGTGCACCCTAAGGACGCCCGGGGTTGTTGTTCAGTCACCTTGCGCTGACACCTACTTGCCCGTTCAAAGTCTTTTTAACACGGAGAGTGCTAAATCAGCCTTTACTCTCTTCATTTAACCACCATCCAGGCCTCCTTGTCACGCTGTGACATGGGGGATTCGGACTTTCCTTGTCTTGACTGACATCTATATCCTGCTGGGAGGGAGCGAGCCGGCTGCTTGCGCACAGTGAATGCTAAAGCGAGTGGAATAAAGAGGAGAAAACTACCTTGGGAAAGTGGTCACCTGCAGTTAGCTGAAAGAATGAGTTTTTGTCAGTTTTCTTCTCTACTTTTTTTGTTGTTTAGTTGCATGGTTCAGGAAGCCTGGGGATCAGGAGCTCTGCTGTCTCTTTCCTAAGGAAACAAATGCCTCACCTTGCTGGTCACTTAACCTGCTCCGTTTGCAAGCTCTCCCTTTTTCAGACAGTACTTGCCTGTCTCTGCAATGCCCTGCAACATCCCTAGGTGAAAGAAAATACCAGGCCTTGCTTCAGGGCCCTTGCCCTAAGTGATCTCTGCATACGGGAAAAGCAGCAGATGTGAGGCATGGACCAGAAGTGCCCCAAGCTGGCACTCCGGCAAGTCTCATCCTAACGCCGAAACCCAAAAACCTGTCTGGACCCTGTTTTGCAGAGCTGTGCCTCTTGTCCTCCAAAGTCCCAGCTCCAAGCAAAGTCCATCATCTCCCAACCCAAAATCGTTTCAGAGCAGATAAATTTCTCAGTACTCGGTGTGGCAAGGCTGTTTCACCTCTCTGTTTGCTCGGTTCCCTTCTGTTTTCAGCTCTTTCCGAGTGTTTAATTGCAACAACAAGCTTCTGAAGGCTGAAATAATCACCCCATAAGAGCGGTCCAACTGAGGAGCGAAAGCATCTTTGCTGGAGCTGGGACAGCTCCAGGAACTGTCACACAGGTCCACTCTCCTGCGCTTTCCCTTCTCACGCTCATGGGTTATTTTTACATTTTCTCTTATGTAACCAGGTCAGGCTCTGCTCTGGTTTCCACTTCTGTCTGAAGCCAAAGGAAAAAAAACCTCATGAATTCGAGTAATGGACTTCCACCTAATCGCCTTCCCAAATGTCACCCCAGGCCTTCGCCATGGCACCTGGACGCGCAAAGCTCCAGCTTCTGGGGAGCCCTGGGGATTTCACCCCTGGCTAATAACCTGCACGGCATGAGCAGCACACAGCATGACGACTCCAAACCACTGGCTTTAGACAGTCTCTAGTTGCACCATTTCTGTGTACGTCAAGTTTCTGACCTTTTTCCGGGCCTTTCCCAAAAGCATACATCAACCAAAGCTCACCGGCTGTGTTACAATCACAGCGTTATCACACCCCTCGATTAGGCAGAGCGCGGGGTGTGTTCACCAAGCGGTGATCCCTGCCGCGCATTTACCCGGCACACGGCGCCCACGGATCCCAGTGCACGATGCACAAGTAGGTGCCATCACTGGGCATTCCGGCTGGGAGCAGAGCCAAGCACAGAGACCAGGCAAAAGGCGCGTTTGCATCCCAAGGAGAAACAGTGAGCGGAGCCCTGCTTTTCCAGCCTGACAAACCATGCACTCAGCTTCCCACGACAGCATTTCCAAAAGACTTGGTCTAAAAAGCGGGTGCTGTCAATAAATCTTAAAGCAGCAACACTCATCCCATCCAACCAGCAACGTTCTCCCCCTAATTTCACCTCCCTTTGGAAACAGAGATAAACAACCTTTCTACCTTCCTCAGCCAGCGGCTCAGCCCAGTATCGGACCCTTGTGCCGGCTGCAAAAACCTGGCTGGCCGCGGCAGGGCTGTAAATATCAATTGTTCTAACCCCGTTAGAGCCTAATAGGCTCAGCAATATCTACTGAGGAAAGGGCCTGACCCCGCTCGTCAGCAGTCATGACATGGAACAGCTATAGCATGTTCAGGGTATGCAAAAGGCTTAAATGCACATTTAATGGTTGTCAGGCAGCAGTTCCTATTAATATAAAGACAGTCACATCCCAGGGCTATGGAAAAGAGCTGAAAAGCACGGAAGAAAAATGAATTTATTTCAATGGATGTTTGCATGATCAAGAAATGATTCAAATAGCTAAAGCTGCTCTGCTCCTGAAAGAGACACTGCAAGACCGAAACTTGGATAATTAGCACAAAAGTTTCCCTGCTCATGTGACTCCGATCTTCAATTATTGACATGTTGGTTCATTATCATTTATGCACTTCCTTTATTTGTGTTTCACCCAGAAAAAAGCAGCGCAACTCAGGCAGATAATTTGTTCTTTCTTTGCATATCTGTTTTCCATCATTAAATTTTTATATCTTCTCCATCAAAACCAACCAAAGTACCAGCCCTCTCAGCACCCTAACACCATAATATAAACATCAACAACCTCCCCCCCCCAAAAGATTAACCCCCTACTACGTCCGTAACTCCCCCTGCCCACAAATGTAAAACAAAGAACCTGAAAATATTTACCACCATTTCAAGACTTGGGCGGAAATCTCCCTCATTTCGTTGTGTAAAATACAAATTTTAGGCAAAGCCAAAACTGACATTATCGGTGTTTAGCACTGAACTGCTTTGTCCAGGGCTGGCAGTTCATTCTCTCTCCTATCACAGTTAGGACAGATCTTTTGTAAAGCTTTGTAATGCAGCAATTTGCCTCTCCTTGCAGACTGTACAATTTTACTAATCTCTAGATTGATAAATTATGTAAGTGAATGCAGACTAAAACCCTTCACACGGACACGAGAAATTATTTCCCTGTCACGTGGAGTTTCCTGTTCCCCTTTTTTCTTTTCCTTTTATTTTTTTTTTTTCTTTTGGATTGTCATCCTCATTTGAGCAACCTTTCCAAGACTTGAAAAGGTCAGTGCCCTCATATTTGGGCCTTAGGATTAGAGGTGACGAGCTGTGTTGAAAGACATAATTGAGCCTGGGCAACTCGAGAGACTTCAGCCTGCCCAGGGTACCCGGCAGCTCTGGCCCTTTGAAGGATCTAAAAGGTGTTCGTTCGTGGTGGGGATGATGCTGGAATTTCAAAAAGCTGCAGGCTAGCTCAAAAGGTAATTAATATAGACTAATTGGTCTCAAGGCCCTTGATAGCGGCTCTGTATGCAGTCCTCAGTGCCTGCACTTTTTTCTTCGTCCTTCTGAGGATCCTGCTCAGACAGCAGCTGCCACGCGCTGCCCGCGTTTGGGTCGGCAGCAGGCAGAGGAACAGGCAGTTGCCCGTCATTGCAGCTGACGCTGGAGACAAAAGGCTGCAAATCTGCATGACTGCCTAGCGGGGAGCCCTGCTGTAAGCAGAAATGCAATGCTGATGCAAAAAGAGAGCTCAAGCTGAGCAGGAGCATCACATCCCTCCACCGCCCTCGGGAGACGCCGGCAGCGGGTGCTGGTGGCCCCGGCTGGGGTTTCCCCAGTGCCTGTCCCAGGCAGCAGAGGATACGGTCTCTCTTCGCTCATCGCTGAGTGCAGGAACAGTTTTTTTTAAAGTCGGTTAGGAATAAACTTGGCTGATTGCTATGTTAACTGCACGTTTCTGTCCCTAATGCTGCAAGGTGGACGTGTTACGTTCCCAAACACCATGACTGCCCTTTTTCCTGTATTTCCGCTGCGTTAACGGCCCTTTCCCCCAAGGCACAAGCAAGCAGGGTCCCTGCCTGGAGCAGCATCTCCCACCTGGGGTCTGCAAGACCTCAGAAAGCAACCCAAGAAATAACTGTAAAGAACAAGCAGGTGTGTGCTTTCTCATACTCGAGGCTCAGAAGCAAATCAAATGAGGGAAAACCACAACAATAAACAAGTATTGCGGTTTAGCCTGATCCTCGTGTCAGCAGAGCAAAATCCTTGCAGCACCACAGCTCCACCTGACTGGCAGCAGGGTTTTTGGTGGATGGTCATTAGGTTAAGGAGAATGGGAAACACCAACCCCCAAAATTCAGTTTTTAAAGTCTCTGAGAGCAAAGCAGCAGATGACTTCGGTAGAAGCCCACGAGAAAAAGGTCCATTGGTTCCTTTTACACCACCACTGCAGTCAGCGGGTCCTGCTCACCAGCCAAACGTGGGAAGAGACAGTGGGCGAAAAGGAGTTTCCCATCTCTTTGGCCGAAGCTGCCCCATCCTTCCCTCGCCCAACCCGGCACCAGCACACACTGCAGAGAAGACCCTGAGATCTCAAACGTAGCCTGAGCAATACAACCCCTGAAAACAGTCCACGCAACTGGGTAGATTTCCTTTCATTTTTTTAATTATCCCTTTTTCCACATCGCCCAGCCCTCCCTCCTTTCTCATCACACTCTTCACTACGCACTGTCTGCTTAGCAAAATAAATGGCTGCATTCTCAGCACAGAGGGATGTGACGGCTGCTCGGCTTGCTAATGGTCTCTCACTGCAATGCAGCAGCCACAGGGTTAAATCCATCTTGGCAGCTCCAGAAGCTGTGCCCAAGCAAAGATAGACAGGGTACAGGCAGAGCAGCAAGGATGCCTCCAGCTTGGAAAGCTTTCACGGTAGTGATTTTTCTGTTCTCTGGGCCACCCACAAGGTACTCGAAGGGTCAAAGCACGTCAATGTGGTGCTTGCCTTCTTGTTTCCCAACCTTGGAATAAAAGCAGGACCATAAATACTCCTTGTCTACCTTAAATTTCTTACCACCAATTCAGACACTAAGTTGAACAGCTCTTGAAACCATGGCCCTGCTCCCACCAGCTGTAGCAACCAGAAGCTGCAGCAAATGCTGCCGTAGCTGCTGTACCTCCCCGGCTACCCGCGATGGGGAAAGGACACGGCTGTGGGCTGTGAAAGCCAGAGACAAATGCAGCGAGTGCGTGGTGCTGAGTTGCTGGCTGGGGTTAAACCACGACACCCCCATATGCAGCAGCTGTCAGTGGGACATAGCCACGTGCAAGGGGGGTGCAGAGCAAACCCCCCTGCCTGCCCTGGGGCTTTGGTGCCTGGCAAGCTCTGCTCCCCGCGCCCGCTCCTGCTCTGCACCCAGATTGCAGGAGAAGGAAACCCTCGGCAGTGTCTGGTGGACACACACGTCTGTCCAGCCTGACCGAGGGAGGCTGTAAAAGCTGGGCAGATGGGCAAAATTAACACAAAAATATCTGTCGAGGTTTTTTCTGGGTTATGTCTGTAATGATGACAATTAAACGCTAAGCCCCCGTCCTTTCTAAGGATTAGGCTTTCCTACCTACCCCTGTATCACCACATTTCCTTATCAAGAGCAGTTGCTTGTTGTAATACTTCCATTTTCTTTTTATTTTTCTGTGACTACAACACGCCTTACATGGATTTTCTGGAAGTCAGACTACAGTCAAGCAAACTAGAGTTTGCTACCTTAATTTGTCTGTTCAGACGACAGCTTTGGGAAACGGAGTCTGATGGCAGGATGCTGCCAGGAGGGCTGGAGGGGTGGGTGTCCTGGACCTCCTCCCAGCCCCAGCGCTGCCCAGCTGGGTGACCCTGGGCAGAGCCCTGCGACCTCCCGTATCAGCCTACAAGATAAGAGAGATAATCACTTCCCAGATCACAAGTGTGTAGCGAGGCTTAATTAAAGTTGAAAAGCACTTCACGCTCCTCAGTACAAGCCATTTTAAATAAAAAACGCTATAATAACAAACTCGTTGCAGCATGAAGGAGCCTTGAAGAGGGACAGCGACGCACAGCAGTGGCAGGATGGCTAAGAGAGGTTACCGGGACCACCCACATCTCAGCCTGGCTTCACCACGAATCCAGCCTCAGGTGAGACCTGAGCTCCTCGTGCTGCTGGGGAAAACCATCCCCAAACACAGAGGAGCCCTTTCATTTCCTAACAGGGACTGCCCGAGCCCCCCGTGCATCCCAGCAAAAGTCTTTCCAAGGAGCACCATGGGGCAAAAAAGACCTGAACACAGCTGAAACCATTTCCTTGCCCTTCTTGCAGTGTGCAAGGTCTCTCATCCTTTGTTTTGATGATAAAAATCTCTCTCTGGGGCATCAGGGTGACATTGGACTCGTGCAGAGCAGCTGCCCCAGCCGAGCTGGTGCCCTGGCACCTCTCACGTCTGGTGTGATCTCCAATGACAGCAACCACGTAGGGCGAGGGATGCCATCCCATGCCATGCCTCGGTGTGCCCGAGGACCGAGCTCTCAGGGCTCCTTTGTCCCAGGGAGCCGGCTCGTGCCTGAGTCTCCCAGCAGCGCTGTTATCCCAAGGTCCCTGATTACGGATGCTACGTATCTGCGTTCTTCCCCTGTATACTTAAGATAAACATGTCCTTCACTGTAGTCACCTACTCCATCATACACTCCTATCAAATGAGCCTTGCTAGCTCGTAAATTACTGTGCAAACCATTCCAAACAATAAAGGCAATTTTACTTACTGAACCATTAAATTTACATACTTAAATTAGACTCAACCAGACGTTGAGAGGGGACGTCTCGTGGCCAGACAAACAATGAATTTAGGGAAAGAGCTGCCGTGTACTTCCCCACCTCTCACATGAAATTAATGAGGTGCTTCAATTTAATCATCATTAAAATTACATCTTTATTTAGTTACTTAGCAGAGTTTGACTCACTGCATGGTGTGGAACATGGAGTAATGCCTCCAACATCGACCTTTCCACAGAGGGGAGGCAGGGAGGAGGTCCATCCCCCCAAAATGCCCTTTGCGCCCCTGTGCAGCCAGACCGGGTATCCGTGTCAAGATCCCCAACTGCTCTCCAGGCCTTACTATTAACATAAAACAAGGAGGGAACAGAAACAGCAAGTCAGAGTAAACTGAGAAAATAAGGTCTGGGATTAGTCTCAGATGTGTTTGAGATGGGCAGACAGAAAGGCACATTACTTCTTTAGACGGTACCAACAAACGGGAAGCTCTCACAGCATTATCCATCTCAAAGTTCAGTGCACGTGGCATGGAGAAACTCATTAGAAAAGCAAGAGTTTGAAACAAAAGCATACAGTGAAATAGAGACAAAGAGACAAGAGACACGCCTGATCTCGTGTGCATGTGCAATTTGTTTTGCATTTGCTCCCCCCCCCCCATAATTTATTCATCTCAAGATGCTCCCGCGCAGTTGCAGGGGGAGGCTGGTGAGAAGGGCTCAGGCACAGGGAGAGCAGTGCTGTCTCAGGACGTTGCAGACCAGCCTGGCTGTCACCTTTCCCAGTTCCACCCCTGAGGGTGCAGCCCTCAGCTGTGCCCAAAGCCCTGCCATGCACGTCCTGAGACACAGGTGAGAGCTCACAGCCCATAAATCCAGTTGAGCAAGGGCTGCTATGGCCACAAGCACCCAGTTTGGTACCAGAAAGTTATCAATAGGCAACAGGGATTTCTGGGGACAGCAGGAAAGCCTGTGGAGGTCTGTGGGGACAGAAGGAGGGATCACGGCAGTGAGGACAGACTGCTCATTGGGGAAGGTCCAGCACCCCACGTCCGGGGACCTGCCGCCTCTCTGCAATATGGAAGAGTCATGTAAGAAAGCAGAATAAAGAGATTACGGAGCCCTGTGGAAGTGATGTAAAGGAAACTGATCCCTACTGTACTGGGCATAACATCTGCACGTAGCAAGAGATGGAAAGTTTCCGAAGCAGAGAGCTCTGCACGAAAGCAGGAGGGAGAGATACTCCAGCCCAGAGACAAAGGTACCTGCGGTTCACCCAAGGTCACTCAGGATGTCAAAGGCCTAGTGAGGTCATCCTCCAAATCAGCAATGGGCTACAAAAACACAGACCTTTTTTATTACTCTAAAATAATTTTCATCCCAACAGACTAATTCTCCGCTCCCCCACTCCAGCTGCAGAGCTCAATGGTCTCAGTGGCCTCAGTCCTGTTTGACACTTATGAGAATGAACAAGATTAGATCCTAATGAGTTACGTTTGGAGACATGAAACACTGGGAATCCCTCTTCCCCCATGGATACACATGGCTCTGCATGGATGGGGCACGTCCACGTCACTTCCATCAGAAAGTCTTCACTTCCCTTCAACTCATTTCATTCACTCCCACTCCAGCAGCAAAGGGAGATCAGCTCCCAACAAGCCCATGGTGACACCATGAATAATCCAAACTTCTTTCCAACGGGGAGACAAGGCATACCTCCAAAGCCATGTTTACGTGCCTGTCAGCAGAACAACTGCCCTTGTGCCGCAGCGCTGGTGCTGCTGGCAGTGCCCTGCATGGCGTGTGTGCACGCGGAGCGGGCACTGGGCACACCCCCCGCCTCCATTGCACACGCACACAGGGCTGGGAAGGGGATGCCCACAGCTGTGACTTTCCTGCTTTCCACTGGGTGTTTTAATACCAACAATAAAGGGGGGAAAGGCAGAAATAGTTAGGGCTTATTTGTTAGGGGTGCAAATAATGACTGCGTTATTTAGTTGCTACCTGTGAGCTGTATTTTCCTTTCGATCTTTGCACAAGTCCTGTACTGGCAGGTGTTACGTGCCACCAGGCACCGTCGTGAGCAGTTAGACCTCAACTCACACCGTGACCCCAAAACCATAGCTCAAGCAGGACGTAAGGGGGTTTGTTTGACATCCCTTTTGGGTGGCATCTTTCTTCAGGCAGGGAAGAGAAAAACTAGTTACGTACAGTGAGAAGCAGCGCTTGCACCTGAAAGCTCACTGCATTCAAAAAAAAAAAAAAAAAAAAGCCCACAAAAGAGTAAACACTAAACTGCCACCTGCTTTTTACCTTCTGTAAATCAAAATACACTTCGGAAGTAAAAACTCCCAAATTACACCAGGCAAGATGAAACATTAACCCATGAAGAGTGGAGATGGCAGTAGCAGGGATACACAGACTAGAGCCAAAGCTACAGTTTGCCTACATTAAAAATGCAACATCAGCAGAGGTGTCTGAAAGAGTCATTTATCAACTCCTAGATTAGAGAGACATCTTAAAGTAAGTGCACCATTTATGCGCACATATGCACAAATTGTCTGCTGAGGAAGGAGAGGAGAGCTGCAGTCTTTGTGCCTTGGAAGTTTCTCTCTAGTCCTCTGGGTAAACGAAGGGCCAGAATGACATTAGACATGGAAAATAGGAACCTTGCCCATAGTAACAGGGGGTGCAATTCATGTGAGCAGCCGGGATGGAAAGTAATCTAATGCTGCAATTTCAGAGAAACAATATAGAGTCACTCACATACATCATGATTAATGGCTGGATACCATAGTGTGAAAACCATTTAAAAAATGGCATTTTTGTCACTGACAATGTTACACATATAGTAAAGGTCATACATGATAAGAGCATTATCCATATTTCTTCTGCAAACATGCTTAACCTTGTAGAGCACAATTCCCTGGAAGACTGGTGATCCATCTCCAGCTGCAAACTGCGCTCTTCAGAACCTGAGAAGGCCAATTTTACATTTATATCATTCACGTCCACGCACACGCAGGCTCTGGGAAGCCGGCGCGGCTTTCGAAGCAGAAAGGGATGGAAATGCTTTACAGCAGCACCTGCTCCAGCTCTCCTCCCTCTACCTTGCCTCCGTCTGTCGCCTCGCCCTGGAGCTGATGCTGGGCTCCTTGCTGCAGCCATGCGGGAAACCCAGTTACCTGCAAACCCCCCCTCCAAAGCCTCCCTGAGGAGCCCCTTTGGCACCCTCTGGCCACAGACAGGTCCCACCAGCCGGTCTATACATGCCAGTGGGGCTCGTCTCCACTACCTGGCAGTGTTTAGCAGTAAGAAGTCAGTAGCTGGTTGACCAGCTGCCGTCTGCAGAGAAATCTCATCCCATTCAAGGATGACCGCCTTGGAGACGGCCTGCAGAAAAGCTTAGATGAGTCCACAGACTAGACATTTACTTTTTTGAGAGCTGTATTTAAAGCACACAAACCCCTTCCAAAGGGTCAGCTCAGTCCATGAAAGAGCTCCAAGCACCAGGTGAGTCATTTCAGATCAAAACCCAGTCCGACCTTTGCCACCAACTCAGACCCCACACACCTTCTGAAGCCCGCATGGCTTGCCGTAACCTTCTGTAGCTGCATCCACAACTTGCACAGTCCTTCAGACTTGCCGAAACCCACGAACACCAATACTATGAGCCAGATTGCAACCCTGCCTTGCAGCTGCTGGAAGCTTGGATGTCTAGGCTGAAATGAGGAGGAGCCACAAGATTCACAATCTATTTTGTAGCAGACTGCGTGACCCTCTGGAAACCCCACAGAAAGTGGCACTGAACTGTACGTGCCATTGTCTGCACAAGGGCAAGGGGAATTTTTTCAATATGCAGTCACATATCTACCCATGTTTGCACGACTATTCACTGTTTGGCCACAACGTGCTCTGTCCATCTGCCTCTCAGGGTCCTTTTCCTGCCGGTACTGAGCTCTCCTGATTAACCTCGGCTCTAGCTGCGATTTAGGGTTACACCCTGCACTAACAAGACAAGCACAAGATCGTAAAGGCATTGCATCAAAATTTAATTATTTCTACAGCATACAAAACCCCTGCATGAAACAAACATTTGCATAGCGAGATCCAGCGTAAGGCTCATCGCATCAGGTTAAGCTCTACTTTAAGCATCTCCGCAATGCCTCACCTTGAGCAGGGCTTGGGTACAAGGACAGGGGCTGTGCTCACCGACGGATGCCGTTATCCTTTAGCAGGGCGCAAACACAAAAAAACGCCAAAGCAACCACTACACCAGGCTAAGCAGCAATGCAGTTCACCACCCCTGTGTGCTGAATCTTTGCTGACAAGTAAGTACCACTACAAAAAGTGCAGGGATGCTATTAGACCTTGCAGGAGCTGGGTGAGTGGGAGTTCAGAGGCTGCAGGCAGGATCTCTCCCCCATCGCTAGCTCCTGGCTCCCCAGCAGATCTGACCTCCCTTGGAGAGGAGGGCATGATCTCACTCTGGAGGAATTTCCTCTGTGGGAGACACTGGAAAACACTACGGGAGGAGATGGGAGCTCAGTGCCTTGTGACCACCTCCTGGAACAGGGAGCCTTGCCCCTTAGCCGGCTGTGAGATGGGGGCTGGAGCACCCCAGCGCTGGGCAGCACGGCCCCAGCTTCAGGGGGTAACCGTCTCGGGGAGGGGGGAACCATTGCCACCCAGTGATTTTTGCATTGCTTGGAAAAGCGTGACCCCAGATCTCCCTAAGAGTCCCACACGGCCCCAGCAGCCGGTGGGGGGTCAGCCCCTCGCGCTGGCCCCGGTGTGAGCAGCCCGGGGAAGCGGCGAAGTGGCACTGGGCAGGGAGGAGCTGCCTGTGCGGAGGGGACAGAGGGGACATTTCCATGCTGGCATTTGCTAGCTTGTCAGATCAGCTCGTGCTTTCTTGTGTGAACAGCACGGCAAAAGCTTCCCACCGCACTCAGGGTGGGAAAGCTTTTCCCCAGAGTGGTTTGCAAAGACTGGCTGGACCAAATTATTCTTCTCATCATGAATGCCTCTCTCTGAGCCACCTTACCCATGCAGATACTCAGATGTTATTAATATGAATGAATGCATCTTGTCTTGGGGTGTCTCATGGCACGAGCCATTTCAGAAGCACTGGGAGGGTAGAGGGAAGGAGGAAATACAATTAAGCAGCCCTGGTTGCATCTGTCCTATTCCTCAGATGACAATTTCTTTCTCCCAGGAGCGCCACAGACTAGAGGCACTCACAGATTATACATCGCTCAGTCTTTTGCTTTGCAAAATTAGCTTTCTTAGCAAGGAAACAAAGGATTTGCTGTATTGGATCAGGCAACCGACATGCCTGCTGCTGCATCCAAGCTCTGGTACTTAAGAAACACGGCGGCTCTCCTCTCTGCTGTGCTGGCCAAGTCCCTGCCCGGGGAGCTGCGTGCACAGTCGGAGATTGCTTCCAGATTGCCACAGAAATTCATCTGATGCTGAGTAGCAGGTAGTTTAACTTCTCTCCTAATTTTGTCATCTAACATACCCACAAATGGCCAACATTATTT
The DNA here is from genome assembly GCA_034782735.1 of Sagittarius serpentarius. Lineage (NCBI taxonomy): Eukaryota > Metazoa > Chordata > Aves > Accipitriformes > Sagittariidae > Sagittarius > Sagittarius serpentarius. The sequence continues at coordinate 29,209,362 of JAVKLA010000002.1, read as the reverse complement.
AGTCCTTTTAAAAACTCAGCCGGAACATTTACCTCAGTAAGTGCCTTCAGCACTGCCCTCCATAAAGCCAGCTACATGCCACATAAAAGGAGGGTTTCTTTTTACTAGTTCAAAATTTACTGCGCTGGCTGGTTTACTTTATGGCTGTTAATACAATGAAAGCTTTTGTAAGGAGAGGATGGTGTTGGGGGATCGGGCAGGAGCTAGCAGGAGACAAAGATAACAGTCTGTGGCTAAGGCAAGGGCTTCGAGTGCCCGGCCCGACGGAAGACCATAACTCATAACACATTTAATGGTACAGGCGAGGAGAGGGACTGCTGAGAGCACTCCCCAGAGGTTCACGGCGCAGACCGTCCCCAGCAGCTCTCCCGCAGCAGGCGATGGAGCACGGTGGGTACCACTGGGGCTGCGCCGCAGCGGTGGAGGCAGCAGCAGCTTTTAATCCTTCCCCTCTTATGCAAAGAGGGGATGAAGGGGGCTTCTTGGCCAGGCAGAGCCTGCTGTTCCCCATGGACCCAAGGAGAAGAGTTCATAGCCAGGGAGAAATACTAAAGGCGAGACAGAGCCCTTTGTCTGCAAACAGGCTAAGCAGAGAGGGCTGCAGCCTGGGAAATGCCAGTGTCTGCCACGCCAGCAACAGCCTCTTTTCTTTTGACCTTTAACTCCTCCTGGCCCAAAACAGTCACATCGCTCTGTTTTACAAAGCCTCAGGTCAAACATCTAGCCAAAGACATGGAGAAGAGGTTTCTTTTGGGATGAACGCTGCACACGGCCGCCAGGATGAGCAAACGTGGGCTGTGCAACAGCAGCAGCAGCTTTGTCTCCTTGTCACGCGAGTGCTGGCACTGAGAGGGCACCGCAGGGTAGAAACCTCCTGCCTCCGCAGAAGACCTGCTTCCGGGGGTCCCTGTCTCCCATATTTGCAGTAAGAGAAGGAAACCATCCCAGTTGCACGCAGAAGGGAAGAATTAGCATCTCAAACACACAGGGATCCAATCTCTAAACCAAAAGCCGTGCCCTGGCTCCCCACAATTGCCTCCCATCCCTATCCACAAGGCAAGGCAGCCATTTCGGATTTGGAGAGAGCACGCGTGCCCACGCAACACCTAATCATACAACTCTGCATGGACCAACACACACGCGCATGTGCAGGGAAACCTCCCCGAGCCCTTGGGCTGCATCTGTGCTCAGGTGTTCAGTAATGCACGCACTGTGTGAGCGTGTCCGGATCCCAGGGCACGCGGAGGCACACGTATTTTCCATCAGCTACCTCCTCCCCACAAACCAGAGTTAACTGCTGAGAGTCTCTCTGCCATCTTTTGTGAGCTGAGAACCAGGAATGCTGCATAAATCATTATTCTTGCTAATTACCAGGAAACATCAAACAAGACAAGCATTTTACTCCTCATCACTGAATTTTGTTATGCTAATTAGAGTTGTATAAGCTGTTGCTATTAAACCTGGAGAGTCAGAAAAACATTTGCATTAATACCCACAAAGCTGCATCAAAACCTAGTTATTAGTATTTCAATGAGGTTCAGGTTATGGGGAAGCTGCTGCCATTTCAGGGGCTGGTTTGTTGTTTTTAAATCCCGCTGTGAGCAAAAATATAAATAAATGCGGGGTGAGGCCTCATGCAGACAATACTTCTTTTAAATAGGGAATTAAAAAAATAAGGAAACTTTGATCAGGAGCAGATATAAATGGGAGGGGGAGAGGAGAGGCACAGCAGCGCAGATTTTGTTGCTCTGTATACAGTGCTGCTCAGCCAAGGGCTCAGACTCCGTAAGCACCAACTGCGGATGCCAGGCTGGACTTTGTTTTTCGGATTTCTGAGTCCCTGCTGCTCCCAGACACTTTGCTTGATCTGGGTGTTTTAGGTTTGACTCTCCGAAATGCAGCTGGGAACAGGAGCTGGCTTGTACGCTGGCTCCTGCCTTCGCGTGAGAATTGCTGTCTCCGTGGAAATCGCCCGTTCAGAGTCTGCCTTCACTTACACCTTGTGCATCACACTAAAAACCAGGGGGTTCACTGGAGGGCCGGGGGGCAGGATTTCTGGTTACCAAAACACGTGCACCAAGCCACATACCTAAACCTTTGTGGGGAACCAACTCTGTAACAAGAATTGGCAGTTCCTTCTTTTTAGTGCCAACCACAGCAGCCGAGCATTTCATCTGAAGATATCACAGCACTTCGGAAAGGCAAATTATTCCCCCGTGTCCCCCTTTCATACAACAATTATCACCATTTGATGCATCAAATATGTCTGAAAAATTTAGGGGAGGCCAAATAGGCAGCTCGTGAGCAAATGAAGGGGTACTTTAACCCCCTAGCTCCTAGCTCTGGAGCATCATTTTGGTGAGCTATTTGCAAAGGCAAACACACACGCCTTATTATTCCCATTATATGGAGGTGCTGGTACCGAGCCCCCCGGGAATGGGTATCACAGCAAACCTTGTATCGCGCAGGGAGGCTGCGAGGGGTCCGTGCGCAGCAGATGGAACCCATTGGGGGAAGGAGCTGGGGTATGATTCGAGCTAGGAGCAAGCATCCTTACCCCCAGATAACGCCGTGGGTGCTAGAGCGCTGCATTTGACCTGGGTAACAGGCAAGAGGGCTGTCCTTCTTGCCAGCTACTCGGAGCAGACTTCATCAGTTAGGAGGCTCCCCAGCCCCTTGGCTCAAGCCACAAAGCTCCTTTTTTCTGGCATTTATTTCTCAGTAAAGAGCAGACCCTATTGACAGCTGGCTGCGGCTTAAATAATACATCTTGAGCTCTCTCTATAACCCATGGTGTTATTCTATTGATGGGGCTACAAGTTATCTGTTTTTAACAGACCATTTGTCACCGATTCCTGGAGAGGGAGAGCCATTCACTCTCTCACTGTATATGTCTATCAAAGAAGAAAAAAAAAAAAGAAAGAAAAGGATTTCTTCCATTTTCTCTTTCTGGTGGAAACATGCAGGTGAATTGAGTAGTGGTGTGAAGGAAGCGGTGTTTCAGTAATGATGAATTACAGTGGCAACACTGCATGCTCCATCATTTTGCTGATGCGGAGGAACTCGGATGCAGAGCACACCCCGTCCCACGCTGCCGTTAAACACTTCCCCTGGGCCGTGCGGGCGCTCGTACCAACTGCACCGACCCGTGGGACGTGCTGGGTGAAGTACCCAGCCCGGGGCTACATCCCTCTCCCCCGGTGCCAGACCCTGTCGCGGGCTCGCTGTGCATCCTCAGCATCAGCCTTTCTGACTTTGGGGAGCATCGGGTGCTCTGCCTTCTCTCCAGCCTCATTTCCCTCTGCATGCACCCCAGAAAATAAACCATAGCACTTTTGCCTCCCGAAGATGATGTTAAGGTTTCTCTCCCTCTACCTTGATACAAATCGGCATAAGAAGAAGAGACAAACACAAGCCGGGAACCACCATCCCACAGGACCTGTTCTAACACTGTGTCCTCCCTAATCACAGGCAGATTAAAAAAAAAAATCCACATCAGCCATGCTACGGTAAGGAGAACTCTAAGAAGGATGAGGAAAATGAAGACACTGTGAAATGCAATAGATGTCAACTTCTACTTATTTTTTAATTTCATCTCTTACAAGCTTTTTGGAAGCTAACATGATTAAGTTCTTCACACAATTTATTAGCATCATGTTGGAAATCCAGCAGTATATTACACTGAGTAATCCAATTAGTAAAATATATTTATTTAACCAGAATATTAGCTGCACACAATCCCAAATGAAGTAAAGTCCCTGATCCTGGGGTTCCTCTCACTTCTTAGAATTCATTTACCAGCTACAGAAAGGTTTACTTTAATGAAATAAATATCAGCCTTATGTTTTTGGAATAATACAAGAGAACCAATCTTGCTGCTCAGCTAACTGCTTTTTTTTTTTTTTTGCAGTGGATACTGATGGCGCACAGATTTCACATCAGCATAACGGTTTTTCTGGCTCTTCCACCTTTCTCTCACCCCAGCCCCAAGAACATCCCCGGATCCCCCCAGGCCCAACTGGATTCCCACTCTTTACAACTACCAAATCATTCCCAAAATTAAGAACATTTATTTTTTCAGCAACCCACATGCAAAAGTGAACCTCGTACCCTCTTTACCTTGATTTGCAAGAGCTTTGAAATAAAATCACTGTGGGAAACGAAGGCTCTCGAGCACTTTTTTCCCTCCTAACGAAGGGGCTGAGTGACAGCCCCCGAGGCTGGAGGTCTGACGCCGCCGTAGCAGCATCCCCGCCATGCTCACGTGCTGGCCTGACTCCGTGCCGACCTAAAGGGACTGTACTGGGAGCACTGACTGATGCGTGACAGTTTTGGGGGGTATTTTAGGGGTTTTGGTTTTTTTTTGGTTTTTTTCCCCCTTTTATTTTGTTATTACCTTAAACATACCCAGCTCCTAACACAACAGCATCCCCACCTAGGGCTCCTGGCCACAACCGCAGGCTGTCACCACTGGCGTGACTCTCCCAGCCCGCGGCATCTCGGCGGGGCCGTGGCGAGGAAAGGCGAGCGGTGCCGCGCAGCCACCGCCGGCGGGAGAACGCTCCGTCCTGCCATGGCCCCGCCGGGAGACCGCTGCCTCCACAGCCCGCCCCGGGGAACGGCTTGCTGTTGACCGATGGTATTTTTCCAAAGCTGCTACTCCAATTTATCTTCATTAATTGGCTTAATTAATTCTTTTCCCCTGGGAGCAGCAGCGGGAGATTCAGTCACGAACAACAGCAAGGAGGCGCGATGCAGCGGGCCGAGTCCTCCGCTCTGCCCTCGTCGCTGCCCGGGCGACCCCGGCGTCGCGGGCGGCTTTCGGCATTGCCCCTGGCCTTTGGGTTTGGGCCCGAGGGGAGCTGCAGATGGGGTCAGAGGAGCTGCAGACACCCTTGTCTTCTCCCATCCAGACAGGGTGTGGGAACAAAAGGCTACGGGTAAGGCAGCACCCCTGGACAGGCATCCCAGGAACCCAAAATCTGGGATTTTGGGGAGTCTGTACATGCCATATGCCAGCAAGAAAAGGCACAGAGAGGATGGATTTGCTTTGCTTGCTCGTTTTCTCACACCTCGTGGAGCAGGACCACATTCTCCATCCCGCCGCGCTGCTGCAGCAGCACCTGTGAGATAACTCTAAAAGCCACAATGGCAACGCCAGATAGAGAAGGAAGGGACTAACGGCCGGAGTTAATAATAGACATCATTTGCAACGTGCCTCCAAAAAAATGAACGTCCTGAGGCAAAAGATCTAATTTTGTGTTTCCTTTCAGAACCTCAGCTGAACGCAGCCGGCGCTAGAGGAGGGGAGGCGTCTGCGCCAGCGACTCGCTTGGGCTCGGCGTGCGAGCCCGTGTGATGCTCATTCACATGCAGAGAATTTGAGAGAGATCCTCCCATTAATGCAAACAGGAATTACGCATGTAATCTTGGGATTAACTGAGCCCAAGGAATTATTTACATTTCCTAAATGAGGGAAACTGTATCAAGTGGGTAAGTCAGAGACAGGGAGCTGAGGTGCCGGAGAGCGACTCCACTACCTGCATCTACAGGAACCAGCATCATTGGCCCTTCTTGAAAATGGGTTCATCTGAGGTTGCACAAAATATTTGGTGTCTTTGGACAAAAGCTGCTGCTGAGGTGCAAAGCAGATGGCCTGATGCCATCCTCAGGCTCATTTCCAGGGAGGCAGTCATGCAAACTTCAGACCCCAAATTTGTGCCTGCAGATCTTCCTGCATCACAAGCTGCAGCTCCTCATTCTCCACCAACGATTACAGCAGCAGTATGAATAATTAAGAGTCGTTTCTTACATTTTTATTTAACTTCTCTTGCAAAGTCTCTCCCACAACGACCCTCGGCAGCGCCCAGTATGACTGCTGGGTGGGGACAGGGATCTGCTCCCTCCCTGGTCACACAGAGCATCCCTGTCATGGGCTCCACCGTCACCCTTTGAAATCAGGCTCAAATCACCCACAGCATTCACCACATCGTGCTTTTCAGCCTTTACTCGTCAAAAGCTGCAGTGACAAGCAGCAGAGCCCTCAGAGCCCCATCTTCTCCCAAATGCTATAATACTCATAATAATCACAGCCACAACAACAACAACAACAGTTACAACAACCCTCCATCCTTCACACACCAGACGACGATGAGTCAGACTCTATTTCCAAACTAAGACATCTTGCGTGCTATTCTCCCTCCCCTCCAGACTAATAGCTGACAATGTATGCCTTCCACATTAATGATAAGGGTTCAAGGGGAATGAGACTGCTCTCCTGTTTCGCTGACATTACACTCTCCTATGTACCCACCAACATACCCTAAGGCAACAGAACTAGTAATAGGTTCCTCTAACTGCCTCCTGCATCAAATTTGACATCGGGTGCTTTCTTCTCCTTTCCCATCGCTCACCTTATAACTCTGTCATCATCATTGATTTTGACTTAAGGAGAGGAAAAAGAAGAAAAAAAAAAAAACCACCCAACCCTCTCCCCCTGCTCGTACAGCACCAGGGTGGGGAAGCAGAGCTGCTGCAGAGACTTGGAGCAGGGAAGAGGCAGGCCAAGGGGGCTGCTTCTATTCGGCCTGAGTCTCGGTTGTGGAGGGACCGAGGCAGCAAGCCGGGAGCATTTCCTGCACCCAGCAGCCTGGGTTTGCAGCCCCGGGACACCATCGCTGGCTGTGGGGATGCTTCTCAGATTGCAGGCAGCATTGTTCGGGTGCTCGGTGGCTTTTTGTGCTCGGCTCATCTTTCCACTGAGGTCAGGATTTGTTCATTTTTAGGCAGCAATCCTTTCTCCTCCTTCTGTCTTTCTTCCGCAGAAAAGACAGCTGGAGTGATCTCTACCTACCTCTAGGCTATGTCACTCTATACAGTGAAAAACCCTCTGTTACCTCTCCAAATTCTCTGCATTGCCATCTGCAGCAGAGGTGATGCCCAGCCCCAGCAAGCCGTTGGTCCCTGCAGTGGGAAAGGGGCTAGTGGTGGCTTCACCACGGAGGGGTGAAGGACCCTTCCTAGTGGCAACCCCGAGGATGGTGACAGGTATGTCCCATGGGGCAACAGATGACAATTTCCCCTCAGTTCAGTTATGAGATGATCAAGGCTCTCATTCAACCCCAGAGAAGACGGCTGGGCTCCCGTGCCAGCACTGGCTGCTCCCTGGCGTGATGCTGCCAGAAGATACCTCGGTCCAATTGCCAGCGCTTGTCTTTTGCAGCCGCATCCTAAGATCTGCCTTACAGGGGACTATAACCGGGCTGGAAGGGGAAAGCACCTGTCAAAATCCCCCAGCGCGGGGCAATCCCTCGTAGTGCAGCCCAGAGAAACCCTGCCTGAGCGATCTGGGAGAACAGCGGGCTCCTCCTGTCTGGTTTCTTAGCAGATACACAGAAGTGAATCCCCAGAGTGTGCCTGACCCGCAGCTGGTGTTTTCTTTGATTTATGTCACAGCCTATTTACGTCCTCTGCTTAAAACAATCCAGTTCATGTCAGCAGTAAATGAAACTGTGTACCGTCCAGCAGCTGCTTGGCTGCTACCTGAAATGAGTTTCACTCCAGTTCTTATCAAACAGAAATCCTTTTAATCATCAAAACTGCCGCAGCCTTGTTGGAGCTGCGATGGTGCGGTGATTATAACAGGGGAAGGCACATCGCAAGCCAGGGACATGGCAAGAGCCCTGGAATTGCTGGTGATTTTCTTCCAGGGTTGCAGCCACTTTGGACACAGCGACATGTGTAAATGAGAGTTGGTCCTCAGCTGCAGAGACCAGTCCGCTGCAGACTTGGGCACTGGCAAGGTTTAACTGGGGCTGTAAGGGCAAGGCTGGGCTGAACGGGGTGCCAGACAGCCTCTGGCATTTTCACCGCTGTCTCGCTGGTGGCCCAAGCAGACTCACTACAGTGAAGACACCAGCAGCCACTAAGACTTGCTTATTTTGAAGCTCTTGCTACTTATAAAGCCAACAGAGCATATGGGGACTGGTTCAGGAAAAAAACCAGATGAGATGGAGTCCGAATCCATGCTGCAGCCCTTACACCCTGACGAGTCTCCCAGTGAAGGACTTAACTAACGAGGCTGTTGGCGGCGAGCAGGGATGCTGCACGAGGAGTGGGGAACGTTCACCCAAAGCTATGCTGAATTCATTAAAGAGGACGGTAAGAGCTGGGCTGCTCCACTCGGGAACCCAGCATGAGGCCACATAACCTGCTCGTCCCACCGAAAACTAACGATCACAGCTTGACTAGCGAGTATCAGATGCTTTCAATGCGTTGCTTGCAAACAAGCTGCAGACCAAAAGCAATTCGAAGGAATTATTTGGGAAATAATTCTAAATAATGAATGAATGGAGAAAACTGCAAGCTGTTTACAGATAACTCACCCGCAGAAAAGAGCTGAATTTGCCGAGTAGATGATTCACTATTGATTATTTCCCCAGCTCTAGCTGTAACCTTATTTAAAGCATTAATTAAGACAAGTCTTCATAGTTCAGCATATTCTAATCTGTTACAGAAGGAAGAGCTCTCGAGAGCTCAGCCCTGCCCTTCTGGAAGGAAATCTGGAGATTCACACCCTGCTCCTGGCTCCTGCTTGCGTGGGGAGGAGGTGGGGGGACACCGAGCAGAGCTGAGCACCGGCCTGTCCGAAACCCAGCGACACCCCCGACAGCTGATGCAAACATTCCAGCAGGCTTTGGGTCGGGGCTGGCGAGCACCTGGGTACGGCAGGGGAATATGGGGTCCTACCTGGCTGTTGACTGGAATTCAAATGGCACAGCTGCCTCTTGGGATAAACCCTTTAAAGACAGCCAGGGCAATCTGGCTATGCCCACGGACGGCTGCCCTCAAATGACCTGTTGCCAAGTCTGCCCCAATAAGAATACATAAAAATGCATGCTCCAAAACATGCCCCAAAATGACACTGTCTATGCAAGTGCCCCTTGTGCCACCCAGCCCTTCAGAAAGGCCTGCACTGCTCCCCCCGGGCTTCAGCGCTGGCAGCCCCAATATTGGCTCCTGTAACCAAGAGGGTGCCCAGGAGCACAAAGCTCCTAGGGTTATATTAAGAAAGAGGAACCTGCGTTTCCTTTCAGTTATATCAAGTGACTACAACTGCACCCACCACCAAATCTGCCAAGCAATGGCACACACATGTAAATGCAAACACATGGGCAACCGGTCTGCTCTTCCGCCAGGGACTGGCACCCATAGGTACCTCTCGCTGAGAAGAACACGACTTCAGCCCGTGCTGATTGTATGTCACTGAACAAGCCTCCAGCTAATGTAACACAGGATTGTGTCTTCGGTAATGCACGGACATGAAAATCCAACAGAGCAATCCAATCCAGCCCAGCAAGATTTCTGACTCAAAAAGCAGAGGAATACGGCTCATGATGCTGAGGGGAAGGGGCAAGTTGTTGCTCTCCAGCTGCACTCCCCAAGATGGACCTGCAGCCTTGTCTGCTCTTGTCTGCAGAGCCACCAGTCCCCCATCCATCACCCCAGGACTGCTAGCAAAGCACTTTGCAGGTAGACGTGTGCTTGCTTTCCCTGCACCCCAAAGAAATAACGATGTGATAACCTGGCACCTAACTGAAGCTAAAATACTCTGTCTTTCAACCAGCTGATTAGCTCAGCATTGCCCAAAGCGTGTTTGCATCATTTCTGGATGACTTGGAATATGGGTAGAGCAAGTTGGTGTCTGCATTATGCAAGCCCAGTATACGACTGATTTTTGTTCTCATAACTTTGTTTCAGAAAGAAAAGCTCAGGCAGTGAAGTTTTAACCATCTCTAACTCTGGCCTTTTTAGCCCATTTCCACGTCCACTGTGAACTACCATAGCTTTTCCCAAGAGATGTCCCCTCAGTTCACACGTGTACGGTTTGCCAGCCAAGCCACCAGGCCCTTTCTCGCCACTGAGCACTATTTGGTGTGGTCCTCACTCAGCATCATGTCATGGTCAAGCCATGACCAGCTGCATGGCCCACAGAGCCTTAATTTGTCCTAATTTATGCACAAAGATTAAAAGCAAGTTTCCAGTAAAATCCCCTTTCTCCCCCATCAGATGCAATCAACCACAAGCTGTGTCTCACAGGGCTGAGCTTCAACGTAAAGTTACACTTGACCACGAACCAAGGAAAGATAGCAGGAGAGGAATTAAAAATTCAAAAAAAATATAGCATAATCAGTTGAATTTTAGCAGCATGTCTAGATTTTTAACAATATCAATGCTTCTACAGACAGTTTTGGGCATGTAATGAAAATTATTTCATATCATCTTTGCAAGAAAGCCGTGTCAAGATTGCAAACTTTTGAAATAACCATTTGAAGGACACACGGCACTTGTATTTCCTGCGTATTTCCCTGCGCACCATGTCCATTAAAAGCACGCAAAAAGGGGAGGAAAAGAAAATCTCAGTAGCTCAGTTCAACCCTCTATCTCCATCTCTCTCCTGTCAGTCTTGTGACCAGCACTGGAGGTCACACACTGCCCTGGTCTCACCACCACCTCGTATGCCAGGTGGGCAGCACGGTGCTGAACTGGTCGCAGCTGGTCACTCAGATATGACCCCAGTCACACGGACACGTGCACGCAAGCTGCTCTGCTAGCCCTCAGCCAGCCCCGTGCATGAGCCCCCGCGCCAGCGTTGGGGTAGGCTGAGAGTTCTGCTTTAAGCTTGGTTTTGGCTGAGCAGTGACCATGCCAGACCAGCCCATCTCCTCCCAATCAGGTCCCGCGCGGTTGCACAGCTCATCATCAAATGCACAAGCAAGTATTTCTCATGGGTATTGCCCGAAGCAAAATCCCTACCTGCTCTTGACTCCTTCAAAGGCTGTTTTCTGGTAAGGGCTTATCTGATGGTTTATCCTTTGCTGAAAGACAGAAAAAAACCAAAGAACATATACTTGTCAAACAGCAGTTTGGTTAGAAAGGATGGGATGCTCCTACATGGGGAGGAAAGATGCATTTTGTGTTTACTTTCATTACTCTCCATTGCATGCGATATAAACTTAAAAACTTGCATAATTCTCTCCACTCAGTTTACCTTATTTTTCCATTCATCAAACTCTTCTCTCTCCATGAGTAAGTGTATTGCTAATTAGGACAGAGGAACAGATTAGATTGAGTAGGTCTCTTTGTTGGCGTTATTGCTTTCCCCGCCTCTCTCCAACCCAAAGTCAATCCAAGCCTTTTGGGGAATTCAAGCAAATTTAGATTAACATGGATATAATGTGCTCCTCAAAAAAGATGTATGAGGATTCGAAACTGTGTGAGGAAGGGCGACCAAGATGATGAAAGACACAGAACAGCTTTTGCAAAAGGGGAGATGCAAAAAACATGTGCTGCCGCACTCTGCCATGGACAAGCCTTGCCTTCTGCGTTGTAGATGCTATTTTGCTTGACTGAATATCTTTTGGTTTAAAAAATAAGGGCCTTTGCTTTAGGAGCAGAGTGACCTGCATCCGCCTCCTCTGTCACCATGAAGTTCCTATGTCTGAATTTGTTGCGGTGTAAAAACTGAGTTTCGTTACCAAGCTTCTGCATTTCCTGGCCAAACCCGGCTTGGCTGGGGAAGGGCAGAGAGGTCAGGAGCCTGCTTGTGTGTCCTCGCAGCTACAGGGACTTCTAGTCAAGGCCTGCGCAACGCAGACATGCTTAGTAGAGTTGATGGTGATATAAAATGATGCTGCATCTAACTGTCTTTATTTAAAGGAGTTTCTAGAGAACCTGGACAACAAAACTTGCGAAAGCTTCATTAGGCTTGCATTATGCTTTATTTGCCCCACTTCTAAAACCTAGCACTACCGTCAGATTTGATCCCATTATCTGGGAGTGATCCTGTGGCAAGAAGCCCTTGTGCACATCCCACGCATGGGATCAGCCCAGGAAAAGCCACTCCAGCTTCTGGCTGAGGACCCTTTTCTCCATCCCCTCAACACATTGAGAAACAGGCCAGCGGTTAGTACAAATGACACTGCTGCCAATGGGAAATATCTAGGCCTAAAACCCTCTGTGAAACAAATACCTTGGCATAGGAGCGAGCTTTTTGCACCAGATGGACCCCCTGGTCTCTTGGTAAATCCAGTTCTTAGGCTTTGCCACAAAGAGGCTTAAAATTAATTAGCAGATTTTTTTTTTTTTTAAAGAGTTCTGTGTACAAGGAGTGTGTGAGAAAGGACATTCATTAGGAGCTTTTCAGTACTTATAGGCCAAGAGGAGGATTTATTGTTTGCAAGAGAGTTCCTTTTATAACTGGCAATTTCGAACTCTTAAAGTTTGCAAGCAGACGCCTTGAAGATGAAAACATTCCCTGTTTGCCCAGAAAGACAGTCAAGACGGGGGAGGTTTTCTGATTTTCTGAAGGTGACCACTTTTACCTAAAAGCATCTGTCCCTTCTGGTCCCGTTTCCAGACAGCTGTCACCCAGCAGCGCTGGGGAGGTAGATTGGTGACAAGAACTGATATATGGTGTGCCATGGAAGGGGAGCTTCCAGTGAGCAAACCGCCACAATTTTCAGCTACTGAGAGCTGACTCTGCTGCTGCTGACCGTAGACAACTTCTGAGATTGTTCTGCAACAGCACCCACTGTAACTGCTCTAAAAACACGGGTAGATGGTGAGAAATCTGTCTAGTTAAGGAAATCACTCAAAAATATTCTTCAAACGTTTGCTCCCGTATTGATTCATTCCTTGACCTTGGCAGAGTTGTTTCCAAAAGAGTTAATGTTGGTGAGGCTTTGGCGGGAGTGAGATTTTGAACTGGGACGTGCGGTTGCCTCCCCCGGCAGCATGGTTCCCAGGAACTGCACTTTTTCCACCCAGAAATAACCTCCCACAAAATGTCTGCAGATTCTTGAAAGCCTGCCAGCACAGCTTGGCTTTCAAAGTGTTCAACCCTCTCCCTAACCTTATCAGGAGCCAACGAGAGCCACAAACAATTCACAAAAGCATTAATTTAGTAATAACTTTGAAAAATGCAGATAAAGCACAGGGAGGACGCATCCACAAGTTATTCATCTAGTCTGGAGGACAAGAGAAGATCCCACAGTGTTGGAAGTGAAGCATTATGATACCGTTCAACGTTATTTACCGTCTGCACCGCTGTGCTACCTCCCCGGGGAGCTTACGGTGTCCATCAGCACGTGGAAGAGGAGGAGATGCATTAAAAAACAGGAATGAGCAATATGGTGTCGTGCATGCTGGCACTTCTTGGTCTTCCTTTTTTGTAAGGGTTTACACGAGAAGGCTAGGGCTGTCAGGCTGCTGCATTGCAATGACAGCAGCGTTTTTCCAGAAAGAAAAGTGCAGGTTTCTGCTGCGTTGGCAATACTATCCCTGGCTTATTTAGTCTTTAATAACTCCTACAAGTATTAATTGATGTACATACAAGCCTCTGGTGACCAAACCTGAAGCAAATTAAAGAAGTCTTGCTTTGTCCTAAATCTACCCTGCTTGTACACACTGCTGGCTACTAACAACGAGCAAAATCCCTGATTTTTCTAGAAAACTTTCTAAACTCAGTCTTGCCTATATTATGTACTTTTTCCCTCTGCTTTACCACTTGCTATTGCTGGGGAAATTTCCATTGGAAAGAGGCTGTCGTCAGTGTTTTGCTGATGGTGTTTTGGATCAGCTCTGAGCAGCGTCGAGTGGCACCGTGTTTAAAGCTCTCTCAGTCTGCCTGCTCAGCCACGCGCTCTCCCGTCTAGCTGCTCAAGCAGTACCAAAAAAGGGAAATTTAAGGAGAGTTAGACTAGTTGAGAGTTAGAAATGTTATTTCAAGGACTCAAAGAGCCAGAAACACAGGAAATCCTAAGCAAAAAGGACATAATTTGTAAAAGGAGAAGTTGTCTGGGATTGGCAAACTGGCTTGCAAACCTCCTCCTGCTATCCCAGGTTTGGTCTGAGATGACAGAGAAACTTAAATCTTATTCTTTAAATCATTACAAAAGGGAAACCATGCCTTTACAGGACTTGAGATCGCACAGATATTTGAAAAGAGAAGTTCACATGAAAAAGCTGGGTACCCTGGACAGAAATTGTTCCCCACTCCTACTGCCCAGCCCCTAGGAAAAATTTTGGGGAACGCCTATAGCAACCTGCATCATCGCTATTATTCCACTGACCCAATTCTTACTCTCAATTTTCTGTTCTATCCTAATAAAGGTGGATTTCCTGTACAGTAATCCGAGGATAGCAGAGGTGAGGGTATTTGCTGTAAGGAAAGCATAGAGAAGATAATATTACCAGGCCAGACTACATACAACTATAACTGTTCAAGTATTAAATCCATTTTTCACCATCAAGAGTGTTATCCAACAGCATGAGAAATACAAGCAGGAGAAAATATTCTCAAGTGAACGAATTGATGGTCAAAGCCTGAAAGTTTGGTAAAATGCTTTTCCACTTCATGTCCTACAAGCTGTCAGCACTAGGATGGAAAACCGCAGATCAGTAATTGCAAAGGACACTTCTCCTTTCTTACACTGTCTCTGTCTGTAAGGCAGGAGGATGGCAAGTTAATTAATTATCTCCAGCATCAGTTTACTTGAAGATCTTTTTTTCCAGCAGTGCATCAAAGGAGACTGATAGAAGCCTTGATTAGAGGGATAATGAAGGAAATCTCTAATAGATTATATCATTTCTTGCCCATCTGCAGCCATTCTTAAACTGGCTGCTTTCGCAGGGCTGGGATTCACGTCTGGAAAATATCACAAGCATGTAAATCCACCTCAAATGCAAAATTTATGGAAAAATTCAGGTAATTGCATGTTTACCATATTTCTGTCAAAGATCTGGAAAAAAGGTATCAGACTATCTGACTTGGTACAGAGCCGAGATTTTCCATGTGTCCTGTTAGGGTCTCTGACTCTGTGGAGGTAATCCATATTTTGAAGTCACATCAGACACGGACAGAGAAAATTTATTAGATAATACAGAGCAGGAAGAGAGCAGAGGCAGGAGGAGGGCATATGCTGATGTGGGGGTAAGACAGGCAGTTTGATGTTCACCTTGTTGTCTGTCCTAGGAAGCCTTTGACTAACAATGACCATTAGCAGGGGCCAGAGATGAGGTGCTTTATCTCTTTTTTTGTTTGTTTGTTTTGTTTCTAATCTTGCCTGCTTGCACCTGCAACACAGCATCTCGCCTAGTCCTTGCTTCAGACCAACAGCAGCCCTCGGAGGGCAAAGCTGGTTCCCACTACAGGGAAGGAAACTTCGGTACTGCAGAGTCCCAGCTCTCCGTCCCCGTCACACCAGTGCCCCATGGTTCGTCTCTGCATTTGAAGTCCCTTGGGGATTTTAATGCCATTTCCCTCTTACCCAGACCGTACACATGCTGCCAAATCTAATAGCAAGGAGAAATGAAGTGTCAGGTTCTGATACACCAACGTATTGTGCTGATTTCTATCTCGCACAGATAAACCCCACGCCATTCCCAAGAAGTCCCAGTGGCACATTTAAGCAATCTATTTCTTTTAAGGTGAGACTGAAAATTCTCCACTGGTGGCGTTTGGTGCTTGGTAAACTATTGGTGGCACTAGTGGTGCCAACCCTTGGATGCTCAGGCACCCCGGCACCAACATCTGGAGTGAGAGTTTGAAAAAAACACCATGCTAACGAAGGAATTACTAGTCTCATAAAAGAACGACAGAGGGAGACTACCATCACCACCTCGCCCATCAGAACCGTCCTGCTCTTTCACGTGCATCTCCATCACCCAGATCTCATCCTGGCAAACGGGTGGCACGGAGAGATGCTCCAGCTCTTGCCCTGGGTCCCTCCTGTCCCCCGTGACCACAAAGTCAATGGCAAAAGTAAATGGTGCCACGCAAGGGAGAAGAAGTAAAGGCAGAGGAGGAGCAGAAAGTGTTTTATGGGGTTAAATGTCCCAGTCTGAAGTAAGGCAATTTCCTTCGGTCTCCTGCCATTTCCTTGTGGAGGCTTATCATCTCCAGCTGGGACAATATAAAGGCCCATTTAATCGAGATCCATTTAACACTGAATCACACTAACAAGATTACTTAGCCAGGGCTAATTCTGCATTTGCTGAAGTGCAGTATCCAGGGTGAGTAATCTCTGTGTGCTGGTGGCAGGTTCAGAGACAGGTTAGCCACTGGCTTAGCATCACAGACAAAACATGGAAAGTACATGGAAGACCATGACAATGAAATTGCAGCCAGTTTAGCCTACTGGGCTATTTCCTTTCCCCTACTCAGTGTTATTTGAGATCAGTGCAGAGAGGGTTTCCTCATTACCCCATAGGATCCTAAAAGTGGAATTATTTTCTTTGTCCTCACAAGCAGCTGAGCAGGCAATACAGCAAAATCCTCTTCAGTCATTATCTGTTAAGTGCATGGCATCCTTTTGTGAGTTAAATGACACAGTATTTCTTGCATGGGACTGAATTCAAAAGGTTTTGCCTTCCATCAGGAGATAACTCAAGATTTGAGTGCTAATTGAATACATTTATATGCACACAAGTGATAGGCATTCATACAATTTCTTAAAGTAGATTCTCACCATTCAGTCATTTAAAAATATAGCACTAAGGGCTCTATTATTTATGATTATTAAATCACAAATCTGAGTAGCAAAATACTTCACTCAGGGAAAGTGTGAAGAGGCTGTTTCAGAGGAAAATCTCCTTTTTCAGAACTCACAGAACACCACATCATCGCAGGAGGATGCTGGTAACTAATATTGTTTTACAGCTAAGGCCCTCAAAGCAACTTACTCAGGTAAATGGATTAATTCTAATCAGCCCTTCAAATGTTCCCAAATCCTCCAAGTAGTCAGAGCTAAGGTTGATGTGTTCTGGTGAAATATTCACTTTTTCATACAGATTGACTCATTACACCGTCAGCGTAGGGTTTGGGACGTCCCCAGCCATCCCTTCCTTGCTTTGAGAGGATGGGATTTGTTGTCATTTCAGGAGGGATTCATCTCACCTGATGTCAGAGGTCCACAAGGCAAGTGTCTATACTTGAAGTAGTCTCTAAAATGCGTAAGTGGAGAGAAATTGGAGTGATTTGTCTGACCTATTTTAGGCAACCACCTCAAGATGAGAGCAATTGCCTGCTGGAGGTGCCCATTTCTCTCCATTGACGGTAAATGAGGTCTGAGTGCTCAGTGTAGATGCCGAGACCCAAGCGCCATCTCGCAAGTCAGGTGAGATGGATCCTATCCAGCGTAATTGCAACCTTTCAAAAGGAGATTCACTTTTTTTTTTTTCCCCCCAGGGGAGTTTATTTTAACCATTTGGGGAATTTCCCAAGTTTTAGTTTCTGTCCAGTGTCTTTTGGTCTTTCTCCCCACTTTGGCAGACAATCCTCCAGGTATGGCAACGGGGCTGTTAAAGGGAATAGATGATGGTGACAGAGCCCTGTGCCTTTCCTTCCACAGAACAGAGCAACCAGAGCAATCTGGCTTTGTTTTGCAACCCAGCCCAGAGCCTCTTTTGATGCTCTGAGGGCTCATCTGGGCAGAGATCCAACTTAAGGGTGGGTCAAACCCATCTCCATAGGCTGGCTGCAAGCTCTTTTGGAGTGGGCAAACACTCCGTTCCTCCAAAAGAAGAACAAAGCTATGCCAGGTCAGAATGACAAGACCCGTAAACCTCCAGAGGTCCGTTCCAACCTCAGCTGTTTCATGATTCTGTAAAAAAGGAAAAGCTCTCCAGTGCAATATCTCCACACCTGGTATGGAGATGCCCATGCACAGGGTGCTAGCGGGGGCACGCTTTGCTCCTGGTAACACCCAGCCCTTCAGCACAGGCGGGCAAGCAGCTCTGGGAAGGTTTAAGACAACGACATCTATGGAGCTGAGTGCCTTTAGGGTATGGCAGGAGCTGGGAGAAAGCCTTCAGTACCATAATTTCTATTCAGGTTTCTAAGCCCACTTGAGTCTAGCCCACATCCCATTCTCAAAGAGCGACTTAGACACTCGGGAAACTAAACACCACTTAGACACGGGCTTTCAGGCCCCGATACGCGACAGCATGCAAGTGTGTAATGCTACTTCATGTGCCTAATAGACACCAATTCCGGGATGGGATTAAATGCTTACATCAGAGCTGGAACCAAGCCCCGTGCAGTTCTGGCCAAGTACTGAGGTCCCTTGTGAAAGTAGGATTTCTGCCGAGATTTTAAACATTTTTTTACTGTAGTCTAGAGCTCAGACCAGACACAGGCATCCCCCTTCCTCCCCCTCCTTAAACCCAGGTACTTAAACTGTGCCTATGGTATCTGCTCACTGGGAAGGCAGTTTGCTGGTCATCTCTACGCAGGGAATTCATATATTTGACGTCCACCACCTCAGTGCCAAGTTGCTGAGGAAATGGCCAACAGATTTTGGAGTCTGCAAGAGAAACAGGCAGGCAGGCTTGAGAAACATGTCTGTATAAGGCTTGAGAAACCTTGAGAAACCTTGAGAAACAAGGTGCTCAGTCAAAACATTCAGAAAACCTTCCAGCTGCCCTCATGACTTCATTCTCAACATCTGAAAGCATTAAGATTTTTAAGTGTAAAAGGAGAATTAAAATCGGCCTCAAAAATATGATCAAGTCACACTGGAAATTCAAGGGACTCCCTTTAGCAAGTGCTCAGGGTGTCTCCAACTATACAAAACCAAACCCCCATCCCACTCGTATTCCTTCAAGCAGCAGTTGACTAGCCAAGGAGTTTGATTGCACACAGACAGTCCTGTGCCTCGGACACTATGGGAGGAGCTGAGAGTCTTGAATTTAATTTCTGACACAGGCAGTGACAGCATATGGTCTCAGGCAATCACCTTCTTGCATCACCTTCTCACCATCTTCCATTTTGGACTATGGAGCCCTAAATCTCAGAGGCAGGAGCCGGCTCTAATTCTCTGCTGCTGCAGTTGAGGCAGCTCAGCAATTTCTTATCTGGTGGAACACATGACGGAACTGCTGTAGGGATGCAGGGTACAGCGTACCCCGCGTACGGGCTCCTCCAGGTACTGTGGATGTACGTATGTACGGCACGTGGGGCCATACGGAGTCTCAGGACAACGCAAGAGGCAATGCACAGCACATGCAACACCTGCACCGCGGGGACCACAGCCCCTTGATCCTTGCCGCGGTGGCAGACATCAGGGGCACACAACCTCTGTCCACACCAACAAGGCAGCACACTGCAAGGAATGAGTTTGCAAGCATTTTCCAATTTTAACTTCCCCTAACAAAAAAAAAAAATAAAATATCTCGGGTAAAGGCACAGACTCGCATGTGGCAAGTTTAAGCCTAAAGCTTTTTTTCCTCTGTTACCTTTTCTGAACCTCTCAAAAATAATCTGCTGGCTGCAGGTTGAAAACTGCTCCATTACTTGTCATCCTGTTTTGATATAATGCCATCATCTCTAATTGGTGGGGCATAAGGGCTTGAAAGACATTAAGTCCCGCCTGCACGTGTGCCGAGCGGTTACCGCAGCGTGATAACCATCCCTCCGACATCTCCCTGCCCGTACGCCCGCCGGCTGGGCAGCAGTGCCTGACCATGCTCGCAGCAACAACGAAGGCAAAGTGTCTCGCTCCAAGCGATAGGACCAAGCAGACTCCACGGGAATCGTTATTAACTTGGCTTTAATTACAAACTAATTTCTTCCTGCTTAGCCAGCAATTTCAAGCTCTGTGGAAACTATAAGGAAACAATACCATGCCATTTCCCAGCAAAAGAAGCATAAACAAATAGACAAAATTCAGAGCTTCAAAAGAGAGTGATATATTTAAATACCCTAAAATGCAACAATCAGAGAAATTTTCCTCAAGCTTAAGCAGAAAGAACTCTCTTTTACTTTCCAACTAAATACTTCATTTTTAAGGCCATCCAGTTTTACCAAGTTATAAGGAAGACCTAGTAGTTCTTTGTAATGGGAACTGTCTGCACCTAAAATATGCAGAGGCTACCACCTCTCCATAATAAGCTGGCGCCGTAGGTTGCTCACCGGCTCGAGCGCTGCTGAAACCGTACTTAGCCGCTGACAGATTGCAACGAGAACTGGGGGAGCATGAAGGCTTGTTAGCGGCAAGGTTTTCCCAGCTGAGGCTCAGACACGCACTGATTGGCAATTCAGATCACGGAGTTTGTCCCAGTGGAGCCTCCATATGTTTCTTCCCCTGGAGGAGCGATGAATGTCAATTCACCCCTTGGGGTGCATCAGGCAAAAATCCTCCCGAGGGTTAAACAAGAGCTGACAGCAACCGGCCACAGGTGCCCGGACCAACTTTCACACACGGGCCGATTTTGCTTAGAGTCAGGAAAAAACGAAGCTGTGTTTGTTGCATTTCCACACGCAGCGCTGGTGTATACATTCCCCTCTCAAAATTAGCTATATGGAAACAGAAGTAAGGGTGATACACGCTTACACGCCATAAAACAGGAAAATGAATGTTTATGCTGGTAACTCATCAGCACGCCTGGGATTTCCCCAGAGTTCATGGCAGTACCCTGAAAACGCAGCCCGTGACAGTCACAGTGAATCGATAGCTCCATTCTACTCTGTTCTATAGGCTCAAACCCACCGTGATATATTTTCTTTCCTCATGTCCATGTCTCATATCAACCACTTCTTCAGAGCATTCTGCCAGCGGCTCTTGACGGGCTTTGCAGACCTTAATTAAGCTTCAAGACACCTCCGTGAAGTTGACTAATATAATTAAGTGAATCTTGCAGATGAATAAGCTGAGGAGAGGTGAGATCAAACAGCTGAATGATGGAGGAACAGTTACCCAGTGGCAAAGTAAGTCACAGGGCCCAGAGGCCCCATCCCTGATGTCTTTACAAAAATCACTGCCTTTCCCTTCCCATATCTGTAGTTGATTACACCATGATTTTCTCCTGGAAAGGGTCGTTCGGACTATTGTCTCAATAGGAAAAAGCAGCCGCTTTTGTCAAGAAGGCGTCGAGGAAGAGCTGCTATCTCTAGCAGTGCCACACAGGGCTGTTTCTTGCAAGTATCGAGAACAGTTGTGCGCACACATGGAACAATATATTTTTTATTGTTAATTAAGGT
This sequence comes from Sagittarius serpentarius, assembly GCA_034782735.1. Lineage (NCBI taxonomy): Eukaryota > Metazoa > Chordata > Aves > Accipitriformes > Sagittariidae > Sagittarius > Sagittarius serpentarius. Next base: position 29,188,322 of record JAVKLA010000002.1, on the reverse strand, counting down.
GAGGGGAAGCTGTAGTCCAGTGGCTTCTTTCAAATAAACTTTCTGAAATTACAGTGATTGTATAGATTATATTCAGATCATTCTCAGATTGTCTGGGTATCTCCTAAAATCAACCTCTCATGAGATTTCTTTAATTTCAGAGTAAACTGGAAGAATGATTCAAAAGAAAAGCCCAAATCTTGCTACGACCTGAAGCGTGACTTGTCTCCTAAGTTTAAAAGGGTTGTTATGGACTTGGAAGATGAACGTGCACCTAAACCTCTCCATAACTGGGGCCTTACTTAGCTAGACCATTAGCTTGGGTCTTTTTCCTGGAAGTTGATGTTTAGAATGAAATATTAGGGTATACTTCATTAGAGCGAAGTATTAGGGTGTGAAAGGAATAAAATGGAAAATTTCCCAGCTTGGAGTCAAGCTGGATTTGTGATGTCTCGCCTTCCTACAGACACTCTCCTTCAAAAGAGCCTTTCCCAAGGAGTTCAGCACGTTCTCAGTGCTTAAAGAGCTCTAGCAAAGGGCTTTTTTCTTCTGTGCCTGTATCCAAATGAGATTATACTGCGATATCCTAAGCACTGTGGCCACCCATTGCCTAGGAAGCTCAGCCCTTAGAGGCACAGATTCCAACATCGTCTTCCATTCCAAAATTCAATGGCAGAAGCACTCGAGAAGAAGTCACTCATGTAACACTTGTCGATCAGCTTTTGACACGTGCAGGGCCGTTGCTTGGCTTTGTGCTCGCCCTCCTAACACAAGCGTTAGGACTGTCAGGGAACAGCCGAGAGGCCACTTGTTCTGGCGGTTCGCACCACCGACTTCTCTTCCCACCTGGGATCTGGCGACAGCATCACCTAACGCTCTTCCTTAGTCTGCCAGAGGGAACAAAAACCACACAACTGTGGCAAACTTCATGTCACACCGCTTCTTTTTAAAACTGTTGTTTCCCAGTGCTGGGACTCTATGGAAAACTATAAAGTGATGGCAGCTCTTGGGACCTAAGCCATGCTGACTTTTTTTTTTTGTTTTGCCTCATCTGTTCCTTCATACTCTCCATGTCCCAAGTGACACTGACAGAGGAATTCCTGCTTTTCATTTTTCTGCTGTACAAGATGTCAGCAGATAACAATCCATGCTTCATTGGTGCCGTTCCATAATTGAAAGAGCCAGCAATATATCAGGCTTGGAGTCTGCAAACCCCATCAATAAGTACTCTATTGCTTGGGCATAATTTTCCACCACCCCCCAGATGAGACTTAACAGGCAGTAGGGTTATATTACCGAACCCACACTTCACTGCAAACTGTTTAAGATAATATCTACTAAACTATAGTCTATTGTCAGAAATTAGTTTCTCAGATAACCAGCATCTAGCAAAAATGTACTTAATATGCAAAGCTGTCTGTTTAGATCTATCTGCTTTCCAGTAACTGTTTCCTCAGTTCAGGGAAAAGAGAACTGTAGTCCCAAATAACGGCACAGGTTTCTTTCCAAGTCAACATACACAGATCTACACTTTTCTCTAGGAATAAATTCTTCCTGTGTCACCAAGAGGGTTTTTTTGCTTGACTTATCCTGCGCTTTCAGCATGCAGCAGAGACCTTAACAGCTTCTGCAGGGTTACAGATTGCGTGAGGGCAGTGTGGAACTTGCTTGGCCTCTCTTTTTAGATTTAATTCTCTGAGCTTTTCCGTAGCACGTTAAGAATCAGCTTCCTGGTCCATTTCAACAAAATCCCATCAAGTCCCAAGAGTTTCACCTTTAAATAAATAGCAGGGGCTTGAGTTTTAATTACTTTCTACAGAATCCCCTTATCAGCAGTAGCTTTGACAGGCACAGGCTGTACATTATCAGGAAACACAACTGAGATCTCTAACTCCTTCCATGTCTTTAGCCCTTGAAGCTCGTCTCATACCTATTACATATCATGCCCAGAAGCACTGCCAGAGTATGGGCTCTGATACCTGGATAGGCAGCTCTTTCCCTCCGTAGCTTATTGTCCCAGAGGATCCTTACACCCTTCCCTTGTTGCTGGCACAAATAAACTGCCGACGATTCAGTCGTGCTGGCTACCTACCTGCATACCAGACATCTCCCAAATGTGTTACTTGTAGGCACAGAACCCTATTTTCTTTCAGTTTTCGTCCATCAGCTTTGAGGTTCTGCAAACTTCCCTGAAGTCCACCGCTTTTGTTATTTAGAGCAAGCAATCGCCTGCGCAGCTGGTACCACTCCTTGTACCATCAAAGGTCTGCTGCAGGCACCCAGTGACACTGCGCAGGTGCATAAAAGAAGTAGAGCAGCTGGAGGAAGCGGTGCCTTTCTGAGGTTCAGTGCACCCACACCTCTTCTGTGTTTCTAAGAGTGTTTGCAAGAACCGGTTTAAATTGTTAAAAAAGAAAAGCTAGTCATTGTTTAAACTTTGCCTAACGGTAATTTTGAGTTCTGGATGGAAGTTCAGGTCCTTTAATACATTATCTCAACTGGATCGACCATCCACCAGTCTAGGAACTGCCTCATAAAACCCAGAGGGAGCATAGTTCACCCCAAATCCACCAAAATCTGTCTGCTGCAATGCAAACATGCTGACTGTCCAACTTATTGAAGGACCCCATTACAGATTTATTTGAATGCCTCCACGTTTTCGTCCTTGTAACCCCCAGTGAGACAGGTTGCACTGCCCACTGAGAACTATGTTTGCGTCTTCCAACTCCCGCACCGTTCCCTAGTCCACCTCCATCCCTCACCCGCACCGCTGGTGCCTGGTCTGACTTTTCAGCCTCCAGAAATCACTGGAGATAAGAGCGGTAACCTAAAGCACCTATATTTCTGATTACCTATTTTCAGAGGCTCAGAGCGCTCCATTCCTGACCATGCTGATGCCTAAACTCTGACTGCATCCACACCTGCTGCTTTTATGCATAGTAGAGCCATGCCTGCCCCGGAAGGCACACACCTACTGCCTTTTTTTGCCATATTAATAGTCCTGGCCTGCTTCAATTCACCTTCGTGCCAGAAATGAGGTAGCCAAACTTCATGCCACGGAGAACAAAAGCAGGCAGCAGAGCAGCCTCAAAGCAAAAGTAGACATAAAAACCCCATTAAACCTCATGGTTCAACACATAAACAGAGCGAAGGGAGGACCTCCCAGGGTCCTGCGCTTGAATCCAATAACCATCCATAACTACCCCTAAGGATAGTTTCTAAAGAGAGGAGAGCAATAAACAGCACTTCCCCTCTTCATTACACAACTCCAGCAATAACTATGATGAATGGCAACGAACAACTGGGTTTCATTGCTAGATTTCCAGGCTGTGGTGTCCAACAATAGAAGCATAATAAAGACAGATGGCAGTGGATTAACTCTTCTTGCAATGCAGCCAGTGCTGGTTGTTCAACCGCGTTCATCCCAACTCAAATGCAGGCACAGCCTCGCAACAGCCCCGTCCCTGGGCAGGCAGCAGGGAAATGCTCCTTGCTGCTGTACAGGAGCGGTGTTAGGCACGATGGGGATCAGGCATAATGCAAACCAGAGGTTTTGTTCAGACCGGAGAGCGGAGCAAAGCAATATATGCTAATTCCGGTGTTGTGTTTTGGTTTTAAACAGAGCTGTTAAACATGCAGAAAACTCAGAAGAAATCTAAGTGGATTTTCCATGGAACATTTCTGCTCTTTTTCAACTGATGGTATTAATTGCTTGACTTCCTTTTAATTTGGAAGCCTCAAAAAGAAAAAAAAACAACCCTGAAATTGTTGCTGCTTTTGTGCAAAAGAGGTCGCATTCTTTTTTTGTAGGCTTAATGTGGTGCTAATAGGTGCATATTGGATATCATTTTAACATTACCAGGAAGTTTTAGGCCAGTTCAGACAACAGAGAAGAAACAGGGTCTAGGAAGGCTGGGGAGGGAGGAGAGCTGGGTTGCTCCCACAGCTCTGGCAGTGCTTTGCTATGCGCAAATGTATGAAATTCACTCTAAGCTTCAGCCTTAAACGAGTGCATGGGCTGCCAAAATTAGCAGGGGAGGGGTCTTACCACAATGAATTAATTGAGCTTGTAAAGCGTTTGGAGACCTTCAGATGGAAGGTGCTAAACAAAGTGAAAATTATCATTATTTCTGCTTAAGTGAAACTGCCAAGCAATGCTACTTCAATCGTTCATTGCAAATTCAGGTCTTTCTTCTGTTTATAAGTCCACTGTAACCAAGCTTAATTTCTGCAGATGTGTTTGTTATTCAAGAGCATTCGCTGGGTTGAATAATTTTCAGACAGAGTTTTTGGGAAACACGCTTAATTCGCCTATTCATTATCTGTTACTCCGGATGTGTGATGGGCTACAACACAAGGCAGCATGTTGCTGTTTCCGCTTGCTGCCTGAATGGCAGAAAGTTTATTAGATGGGAGAATAATGAATAACCAATCATGAATACTCTTGTTTTCATGTGAGAACAGATGAGCATGTGAAAAGCAGTGTCTCTCCCCACTTTCTTGCCAACAGATCCCCATTCACAATAATGTTCTCCAATAGAGAAAATTAAGCAGATTCTTGATTCAGCCAAATATCTGGCCATTCACACACTCTAGTTTTCCTGTCTTACCAGAACTACCTACACGCTTGCCTGAAAAGAGAGGTGGCTACTCTGGGGTTGACCTGTTGTCTTTACAAAGACAAGACAATAAAAAAATGAATGCCCTTGTTTTTACAATGTGTGTTAACCAGTCACATAGTGCTCTGCGTTTTTTGGTCTCTCCTGGGCATCAGCAATTTCTCCCTACAGTATAGAATAACTCTTGCTCTATGGGTCCTCTCTATAATACCTCACCTTGTCAACTCCATTTGGTCTATGGGACTTCTGCAAGCCCATGTGCCACATCTCTGCTCTGGTGCAAACATCAAACGCCCGACAGCAGGTCACACTGAAGTCCAATTGCACCAACTACTCCAAAATCATATCCCCTGAAATCCTCCTCCCGGCTGTAAAGACGGAAAGCTCAAATTTACACAGAACCGTTTCCTCGTTTCTGTTTTTGCTGACCGCGTGACTCCCGGTTGCATGTAATTATTTTGGTATGCTGGTGTTAATGATGTGTCCAGTTCACTTAGCCTGTTCATCAGTATCGCTGGTCATTTGCTGTTCCTTTGTTTCTTGCCTCCCAAAAGGTCACTACATCATCAGCAAAACCAAGCGCAATTCATCCATTATTTATCAAGCCGGGTTTACTGCTCACCTGTCCCTGATTTCAAGGCCACGCTCCATCCTACCTCTCAAACCTTACATGCACCTTCGAGCCCACACTTGTGGCGCAAAGCACCTACTGGCATAAAGAATTTATTAAACAGAAATAATGAATTGTAAAAATGAAACTTGGGTTGCAGACAAGGATTTGGTATCTTTTTAAACATCCTGCGTTTCTCAACCTCAGGCCTCCGGTCCCACTCCTGCTTTGCCTTCTATTGACTGAAAAACTATCTGTAAGTAAACGTATGCAGTGAAAGACCTGCCTTTTGCTATTTGGCCTGAGTTGTGGCCTGCTTTAACCCTCCATCAGTGAAGGCTGCGTACATCTGTTATTTCCTCAGCCTAACCGCTTGCCGAGTGCTCACCAGCACTTCCTGCACGCAGCCCGACCGCACTGTTGACATCTTCCTCTGGAGCAATATCATGGAATAGCGTCCTTCGCGGAAACGCACGGATATTGTGACATGCCCTGTGCAAAATCAGGGCTGCTCATCACACCTCCGCCTGGGACCACCAGCACCTTCCCAACATCAGTGGCCCCGGCGCCAGTCCGGCCCCTGCGGGAGGTATCTGCAGCCTCACGGGCTCTCCAAGGCATTGGGGTACAGGTGACGCATAATGCCATCAAAGCACCATCTGCCTCTGGGGAGTCTTTTAAATCTCAGCCCCTGAGAAAAGCAATAAACTTCAAAAAAAAGACCAAAACCACATGGGACTTACTACAAACGGGAAATTCTAACCTACAAATAAAGGCAACAAAGAGGCAGACCTCTGCATCCCGATCGCATCTAACACAGCCTCAGAGCAAGCAGAGACATCCTGATCAGCTGTCGAAGGGGTAAAGGCGGTGTCAGCAATGCCCGTCGTGGACGAGAACCGTGGTTATGCTGCCGAAGAGCCGCTGAGCGTCACCGAGGTCACCCCGGGGCAGCGGGGCTCGCCTCTAACCTACCCCTGGCGTTCGGCTGCTGGTATTTATCATATCTATTGCTTAGACTGAACGCCAAGCCAGAAAAGGGACTCCAAACTGTGCTCCACCAGGAGGGAAGCGGGGAGGAGAGCAAGGCCGTAGCCACTCTCTGCTCCCCCCTATTTGTCCTGGTTATCAGACTGGAAAAGATCACCAATTACCCTCTTCCCAACCACCACTGCTCCTGCCAACAAAAGATGAAAAGCACATTTATTTCTCTTAAGTGAGATCTTTTTGTGACACATAAGGACCCTTGTATACATGACAATTACTTGTAAAAAATGTCTCTCTGTCTACAGCACATCTGTAAATGGATTTAAGCCCATATAAAGGATGTAAAAATGGCTATAACCTCCCCAGTGCAGCTCCTTGGATGCTCTCAGTGGTGTTTTTTTCACATATATAAAAGCCAACAAAGAACAAAAAGGCCTGTCAGCAAAGAAAGGTAGGCTCGCCTTTCCTCACCTAACTAGGGAAACTTAATTTTATTTATTTTTATTGACAATTTCAACAACTATTTCTCAATCATAAAAGTAAAAAGCACAGGCTCAGCTAGTCAGCCCATCATTTCTATTTAGCTTTTTATTTGTGCGAGGAACTCTTTGGAGATGCAATATCTTGTTTGCAGAGACACCCTAGTGGCAACATGACATTACTCAAACCACCAAATGAGGCTTGTGCAGACAACACAGCCTTCTCCTCCGGCACCTCCAGCACTTTACGGATCTCACCGTGCAACGTGGGGCTCCTCTGTTCCTCCCCATCACCCCAGCCTTCCCCTTTACCGCCGACTCCTGGCTCTGACATTTAGGGAGGATGAGCCAAGCTTCATTTAAAAACAAATGCTGTCATTGTCTACCGGGTAATTATTGACCATTGCGTCTTATTATTATTATTTTTACTATTTATTTTTTGACAGATGCCCCCTGGGGTTCTGCCTTGCTGACATTCATCACAAACAGCACTGTAAGGCACTGCGGGATATATCCATGCCTGAATTACGGACATGCCACTCATCCTTCCCTGGCCCAGGGGTTTCGAAGGGCCAGGTTAGGGTTTATGCAAGTAGTCGGAAGTCAAAGGACGCACGGAGGAAAGAGAGGAACCCACGGGGATTTGCCAGCTAAGCAGTCTGGCTCCCAGATCCCCGCGGAGTCGGTGGCAGCTGGGCACCTAGTGTACAAATCCGCTGGACGACTCTGGCTTTGGGCACCCCGGTCCATCTGCGAGGCCAGCGATGCACTTGGGGCGCAGCGGGGATCACACTGCCTGTGGCCGTGGGCACGGGGGTTCCTTCTCAGGCTACGCACAATGTGCAGAGCAAAGATGATCCCTGCCCCGGACCATGTAGATCAAATCCTTTGACTCAAAGTGTTAGAGGCAGCCAGTTACCATCTATAATTTAAAAACTGGGAAAAGGAGGCTTGCAGGGATACATTGCCTTTGGGCAAGGCTCTTATTAACTTCCCGGAGCGAGTCCGTTTGGCCACAGCGGATAATAAAATCAGTGTTACGCTACCTTGGCACCTGTGCTTTCACACGGAAGCCAGAAAGACTCTCCTCTCCTATTTGCACTCTTACCCTAACAGCAGTGCAGGGTGTCAGGTGTCTGCGCGCTAAAGGCTTCCCTGTCTGTGCCATGATATTAAAAGCATATGCAATGAGACTGCACCTTCTGTTCACACTCTGTCAGTAATCCCGTGCAGGCAGGTTTGCTGTTAACCTTCCTAATGGAAAGTCTGTTGAATGGCTTGCTGGCTTTGCCTCAGTTAAGTATTATCTGCAGAGATGCAGACTGTTGATTTGTGGGCATCTTCTAAAGTGAGAGCTGCAAAGGCTCAAAAGAAACGAAGCAGCCTGGAGCCGGCAAAGGCAGGCGATTTTTGCCCAAACGCAGGCCAAGTCAGTTATATATAATTCCTACAGAAGAAATAACTCGCTTTAGCTGGTTTGGGGAGAGGGTAAAAAAGAATTTGCCTCAGCTTAATTACAAATTTACTTCTTTCTCTTTCCTCTCTTGCCACCCCTGCCCCTCACCCCCTGATAAAATGAGGGTAAAAAGCCCTGCAAATGGCAATATCCAATATTCATTAGTGGCTTGTGAGAGAGACGGAGACACACAACTCATTACTGGGTTCTTCACCTTTACCCCTGACAATGGTTATTTACATAATAACCTGACCCTTAGGTTACTCTTCATTAACAAACACATGTGCAAACATAGAAGCAGCTGGCTACAACTCATAAATATATATTGTTAACCTTGGCTTAGAAGACTTACTTTCACTTACTAAAGGAAAAAAAAAAAAGAAAAGACGACACCATTTTGCATAGCTATTATGTTATAACCTCCGTAAATGGTACAATGAGCCGGAGGCTGGGCGCAGAGCTGGGTGCGCTCGAGCAGACGCGTGCTTGCAGGCCACGCAAGCTGCGTGGAGGCCAGCGCAGCTCTCCACGCCTGCTCTCCGGCGGATTTGCAAACCAGCTCACTGTGTGTTGGCCCTGCCTGGAGCATCTTCCTCTGCCATGCATGTGGGGGACTGTCCCAGTTGGGGGATGAGGCAGATATCATCAGCACTGCGGGGGGAGTCAATCCGGCTTTTCTATCCCCCAAATTGTCTGATGATACCACCTGGGCTAGACCACGGCGGGATAGTGTGCAAAGCCGGGATGAAGTAGGGAAGGACCTCTCCAGAGAAGCAGGTTTTTCAGCTAAGATGAATGGTGCCATTTAACCCTCTAAGCAAAAGTTTCAGGCTCCATGTGGAAACTATTTCTGCGCAAGATCTTGCAGACCAGGATTTAGAGTTTTCTTTCGTGTTTCTGAAGGCATCTAAACCAGCTTCTGAGACTTCAATTTCATCATGCGGCTCTGGGAGCCAATGCCCCGTCTCTCGGTCTGACATGGACGAAGCGTGCCTGTGTCTTAAGCCAGGCGACAGCCCCGAGCAGAGGGAAAGGTGCCCTGGAGCTTTCTGGAGGATGGGCAGGTTTTTGCTCAGATTGACCGCGACGGTTCAGCTGCATCTTTCTCAAAGGGGACTCCCAAAGCATTGCTTAGCATCGTTTCTGATAACACATTTCCTACTGTCCGTTACCATATTCTTAAAACACTGGCCTCATGACACTGGTTCAGCCAGAGGTTTATGATTTTTCAGTATACACTTCAGCGGCCACACATCAGACACTCACTCCCACAAAGACAAGGCGCTATCAACACCGCTTGCAGGAGAGCAGCTTTAACTTTGGCCGTGGCTTCATCCACATCTGCCCGGAGGGGGTCACATAGATAACTTGCCCCTTTTCTAAATGCCCCTGCCCTGGCTGCAAGCAGGCAGGTGACAGCAGGAGCCTGGTGCTCAGGCTCTACCAGGAATCAAACATTTTTATAAAGGTGGGGGGGTTGGTTTGTTTTAAATAGTGGCTGTTGCTCAAAGAACCACATCCTCATCATCCTGCATGTGGAAATGGTATAGCAGATTTGTAGGACCACGGATGCTCACCGTCAGCAGCTGACAGAGGCCAGCGGGGACCCCACCCAGAGGCCAACTGGGACCCCACCCAGAGGCCAACTGGGACCCCACCACCGCCAGCTCTCTGCAGATGCAGGACGGGCTTCCCGGGCCGCAGTGTGATCACCCTGCATTTCAGCTCCTCTCAGCTACGACATTTACTCTCTCTTCCAAGTCTTGCCCTGTCCCAGCCTAGATGCCAGAAAGAGGCATTTTGGAGGTTGTGAGCAGAGAGAACGGCAGCCGTGGGTCCGCCTCGAGTTCGACGTTTGGGAAACACAGGAATTGCTTAATGAGAACTTAAATGAGGATAAGGTAAAATTGAAACAGAACTATGTATCTAGTGTTTACAGAGTACAAATGTTAATTTTGTTTACGTATCAAACCCTGAAATTAACAGCTCAACGCTGCAAAATCTTGCAAACCCACTGTCCCAGGCAGTCTGTATTATCCAGCACAAATCGCTCAGAAGCCTTTTTACCTATTCACTCAGTATTTCCAAACCAATTACTAGCTTACAGTTTGCAAAGCAGGCTGACACTTGGGGTTTCAGGCAGGGACTTCCTTCAGTCCCGTTACCAATCCAACTATGTTTTAATTTAGTGAAGAGGGAAAGCATATAATTTTTTAGCTCCAGGGAAGCCAGAGGCAATCACAAATATCCCTTGAGCTGAGTCAAATTCTTCAGTTTAAAGAAGCAGCCCATTCTATTGCAATAATTGGACTTTAGTGTCCCTTTCGTTTAAAGAAACAATGGCTGATCTGGAGAGCTGATGGCTTGGACACAGGGCGTTTCGCCTCTGGGACCCAAATCACAGACCTAACTATAATTGGATGAACCCAGAATAGCAAGCGCCTCACTTGCATGGAAATTAATAACAACAACAACAACAATTACTATTATTATTATTAAAAGCAGACCAACACACCAGAGAGGCCTCCACAGCTGGGCCGTTGTTAGCATTCAGCATCTGGATGACGCTACAGCAAGAAAGACCTTGGAGAAACACTGCTTCAGGTTGATGAAGAGATGGGTGAAGGTTGGAGCTTTTGGGTAGGGCAAGAGGTGCTGTGGTCACCAGTGAGGCTGGATACATAAGCCCGTACAACACCTCTGTACCACTTCAGAACAAAAAGGAAAACATCTCTAGCTGGAAGGATTGGCCAAGAGAGATGTCCTTGGAGATTAAATGAGCAGATGGGAGCTACTGTCCTAAGATAGGGTCGAGAATACTCATTAGAGAGGAAGCCCGAGAAATTAATCTTCTTACAATATCAGGGCGATAGCTGAGCTTCACAGCGAAGCAGAGAGCCTGAGCAGGATTCACCGCAAGCATCCCAACCAAGCAACAGCGGGACGAGCCCCACAACAACAACGGGCTGCACCTCCCGCAGAAGCGGCTTTAATTGCTCCGCAGGCAGCGATTAGAGAGGCCGCGTCCCATCCCCGCCGGTGCACCAGGGACCAGGGAGATGAAGCGACTTGGCCGGGGTCCCGCAGGGAGACGCTGCGGCGGACCCCGGGAAGAGAAGGCAGCTCTCCCCGGCATGCACCAACAAACCACGCTTCCTCCTGCGCCTAGCAAATGTCAGCCCCAAATTAGATACGGTAGTGGTACTTATAAATCCAAGTTAGAAAATGCCATCATGTATTTTTAATCCAACCGCCTCATCACTGCATAATAAAATGAAAGGATTGCCGAGTTTGACTGGCATTTGTAAGTAGCATGTGAAAGGGGCTAATAGAGGGAGAAAATTAGCTGCATTTATCATCTTAACTACATTCATATTACACTCACGATCCAATTGTTTAAAAATTGGGCTTTTAGAGCAGGTCCTTTTGAAAGTTTAAGCATTCCAAACAACCACGATTTATTCTCAGAACAAACATTACCTTAAAAAAGATGTATTCTGTAGCTTTTGTGAACCGCAAAAAGAATGGACTTTCCTGCATGGGCTTCTGCTAAGTACAGTCAACACCAAAGCCAGTCAAAACACAGGATTTGTGTTTTACGCCGAGCGCTGATGGTTAGGAAAAAAGTGGAATCGGAACCCATGCAATGTTTGAAAAAGTCCTGCCAAACCTTCCCTCTGAAAAAAACCCTTAGTTTAACAAAAATTTCAAAATGTTCAAAATTTGGAGGTGAGATTTTTAAAAAATATATTTTACCATTCTTCTATTATAATTTTACATTATTGCTTAGCATTTAAATAGTAGCAGCAAGCGGTATGTTTTAATGACATTCTAACATAAGACTTGAAACCCCGTAGTATTTTTATTTTTAAATCGGTCAGATCATCTGTTACTCAGCCTTGATTGAAACTTATCATCTAATTCACAGCAATTCCCGTTTACAATGTAATGAAAACTCGTAAGTGAAAGAAAGCAATGTGAAAAATTCAGGAGAATGAAAGCACGCACCAAACTCACCGTAACACAGCTGAGAAAACCTGACCTAGAGGCGCAGATATTTCAAGTAGTACTAAATACCAGTATCCCATAAATGACTAAATGATAACATCAATAAAATATCTAGGTTTAGGCCATATTACGATCACTCAGAGGTTGTTCAGTGCACTGTCCTGATATAAATATATTAAAAAAAAAAAATTCAGCGGTTCCATGTGAAGTTAACAATCACAAAATGTCACAATTTTCTGAAATAATGCTTTGTTTCGTACTATTTTTCCACGCTATTGTCACTGAACGCTGGAAGTGATGTTTCCGAACAAAACCCATGTTTTAACTCTAATTTTCGGCTGTGCCAAAACAATGCAAACTTGAAAACAAAGGAAACAAAAATTTCCCCATGGCTTATTGCTGGTGTTTGTGCAAAGCTCCTCCAGCCTGTGCCGGGCTCCGTGCCCAGCTGAGGGACACGGCTCCTACAGCTGTGTTACCCGCGGTCCTGCTCCAGCCCAGCCATAGCATGAACTTACAGAAAATCTCTCGCAACGGGAAGCTTCCGCACAAAATTTCCACTTCTGGAGTCTTGCCTGCTATTCTCCCACCGCCAGTCCCTGCGGCAGTTTCCTCCCCAATTAGTTTTTATCATTCCTTTTGATCCCAGGATGACCTGAGAATTTATTCGGCTGCCAAGATGCCTCCTCTGCACATCAGCAGCAGGAGATGGCGTCGAGAACCAAAGTTTCCCTGCCCGCTCTGCTAATATGAACTCCGGGGAGACGGGGGTTGATGTTCTCTAGGAGCGGTCCCGGCAAATCTGCAATTTCAATCAGTTGACAGTCAGATGCTCCTCGACATGGACCGAGATGCTCGAGAACAGGTCACAGACTCTTCTGCAAAACTTGGGGTTTCACCAGTGCAATGACGCAGGGGTTCCTGCTGGAAAAAAAATCTTCCAGCAGTTACATCATGGCTGAGACAGGGTCACCCACCCACCCCTTTCCTATGTTGCTGTGAGCCACCCACTCTCTCTGCAAACAGCACCCCCTTTTCTCGCAGAGGTGTGAAGAAGAGGAATCCACTAAAGGTGGCAAGATAGCCCGGAGGAGGGTAAATCCTAAGAAAGATTCCGCAAATAAGCCAGTGCGCTCAAGACCAAAGCTCTGCAGACACGGTGACGCTGGCAGGTCCCTGGTCAGGCAGGGATGGCCCTTCCCACCGGTCAGGGTGGCAAAGAGCCACTTCATTTCTCCTGCTCATCGCTCGTGGGAAACAAAATCTCGGAGCAGAAGCCCCTGCTTGCTGCTGCGGGTCACCCAGCTGCCGAGGGGGAAGGCTCCCCTTCGCCCTCTCCCTCCACCCCTGCGCCCCAAACACACCGATTTTGCAGCTTTTCGTTCACGCTTTGAGGGACCAATCTGTTTTCTAATTAAGCCCGCAGTGTACACCCGAGCGATAGTGAAAGCGTGCAATTAGCCCTGAGTCATCGTCTGCATTCATTTCCCCAACTGCAAGCTGCCAGTCCTCCAGCGATAGAGATGTCGCTTGCGAGGCAAAGCATTTCCGACCGGCTTGCTGGGAGGAGTCACTGACCCACTCAGTAATTACTCATGCTAACAGCTTAACTAACATGCAAATTCCTCTGCTGACTGACAGGTAAACAGTGAGATGGCCTGCCTGGGTTTGGGGGGGAGCGGAGGGGGTGGAGTGACATAGATGTAAAAGCTTGTGTCAATTCCACATCTAACATGGCTTCAAAGTGCAACATGACTCATTAGCCTTGTTTCATGCCCAGGATAACCAAGTTGTGGTTGCTGAGTTGATTGAGGAGGGAGGAGCAGGGGGACTTGCTGGCACAGCAGCTCCCGGGCCACCCCGCAGCACCCACGCCCCTGCCGCCGGGACGTTGGGCACCTTGGCTGGCACCTGGCTGCGGGGCTCTCCGCCTTCGAAGGCGAGGGACCTCTCCCACCTTCTGCTGTGCTGAATCCAAGCAGCACGCTGGAAAGGCTGGAAGGCAGCTTGCAGGAGCTGCTTCTCCTGCCGCATCCCTCGCTCCCTCCCGCAGCCGGGCTTACCGCAGCTCCGCCGGCAGCGGCAACCAGTGCTCTGCTGCTCAAGCGAGCTGCTTGAAAGCAGCAAGAAAAGGAGGCTGGGGTAGGTTTTGAGCAAAAAGATCTCCAACTCTTGTTGGAGCTGTGCTTACCCCTCCCTATATCCATCAGCTCTCCCCTCACTCTTCCCTCTAACAAACACCCTGGACGCTGTGGCCAGCCCAGCGCTCGTAAAAAGAGCCCAGCTCTGGTTTAGATGAAGAGGCTGAGGCAGGCTTATGGTGGAGGAGGTGGAAGGGAGGAAATTGCAAACCTGAATTTAAGCCATGCTTTGGAGTGATCTAAAGCAGCCACTAAGCCCGACAGCTCCCTCATTTCCTGCTCCTCGCGGAGTTTCTGCCCCAAGGTTTGTTGACGCTGGCTCGTGTTCAAGAACCCGAAGGAATCGTAGAAATCTCCCTGTGCCACGATGCAACGCGACCTCTGAACGCTAACAGGGTTGGATAGGAGGCATGACAGGGGAGAGCGCTCCCATTAGCATCCTTAAAACGTGGGCGAAACTGGGAGCAGGACAGGACCTCAACACACCAATACCCAGCAGTTGTGCCTGGCTGCTGAGTGCTAGCTCGGGTCTGGGGAGGAGGATTTTATGGTTCCTGACATCGTGCAGAGTCTGGAGACAGCATGGGCCGGGGTGCTGCGGCGCTGGGCGAGGGCACTGGCAGAGCCAGAGGCTGGTCTCTCCCCCGAGCCGTCCCCAACCTTCCCACCCACACGCTGAGCTCAGGCTTTAACGGAGGAGAGAAAATAAGGGGCTTGCTCAAGGCTGCACAGCTCGGTGCCCCATTTCCCAGGCCGGTGAGATCCTGATCTCACTGACAAACCCTGCCACTTGCTAAAATGAGTTAAAGGAGGAGAAAAATACCTGAGAACAAGAGAGCAAAGCGATCCCAAACTTTGGCCTGCTGTCTGCAGAGGAAAGGGGCACCTGCGCAGCAGCCACCGGCGTGGAGCGAGCATCCCCGCTCCACGGGGGCTGCGGAGGAGCCCCCCCACCCCCGCCACGAGAGGCCGGTGGGCTCGGGGGCTGCACGGCACTGCCATAAACACAAACAACAGACTCATCTGCCAGCCCGGTGCCAGGAGCCGCCGCTGCCGGGCCGGTTCATCCCTCCCTACATCCCTCTCCCCGTGTATGTATTTCTTTTAAGTGGCTGTCAAAACCATCTGTCATACGTAGCAGCTAGAGGGGGACGGGGAGAGGAGACTGAGCTGCTCTGCTTGCGAGGGTCCTTGCCACAATAACCATCTTCATTTTCATTTTATTTATTTATTTATTTATTTATTTTGGTGCAAACCTCCGGCGTCAGCGCTCTGCACAGAGCCTGCTTACAGCTCCAAAAAGCACCTCTATTATTCTCAGGCCATTTGGTAGCGGTTGCCATGGAGATCAAAAGCAAAATGGCATGCAAATCAACACGAGCCCCGGCGTTCAATAACAACGGTAAAAGGGCAGCGGGATAAGACGACGGAAAAAAAAAACCCCAAACACTCGCAATGCTTCAACCTGCACGGCTGGCAGTGATTAGATCTACAAGGCAAGAAAAATACCCTAATGGGTTACACCAAAGGACTTGAAAATACAACTCAGTTGTGGCCTGCGTGATGGTTTCAATGTAAACTCCCCCCCACGCACACACGTGCCCCCGTACGTACACATATTAAAGTAGAGCAAATACTTTATAGTGATAAATTCACGCAATAATTTCCCCCCACAACCCCCCTTTTTTTAATTTGCAGGACATCCATACACGGCTGCCAGGTTGCCGGTGTTTATCAGCAATCCGCGGTAGCGCCGCACTGTAACCGCACCTCTTCCCGCCTCGCCTTTCCCCCCTTCCCCTCTCCGGGGCTGCGCGACGCACGCTGCAATTTCTAGCCGTGCTGCTGAGCCCCGCTGCCGCGCTTCGGCAGGAACGCAGGCAGCACCGCTGCTCCGAGTTGCTGCCTGCCCAGGTTAACTTCCGCCCAGCTGAAAAATTCATTTCTGCCAGCAATTTCCCCCTGCTCAGGAGCCTGCGGAAAACAAGCTCCACGCAGCCCAAGCAAATGCACCCAAATGTTAAAAACCAGCGCCAACTGCCTGCTTTATTCACAACTTTTACCCTTAGGTGTGGCAAGCAATAAGATACACGTAGGGGTGTGCGTGCAAGCTTTCAGAAATGAGATTTTTAGGTACGCTGGGGCTGGCTGCCTTGTGAAACGGGTTATGTGTTACTCTGGGGGCACGCAGGACCCCAGCCCTGCCGCTGCACAGAGGAAGGACGCTCGCTTAATGAGCAGCTCTTCAGTATTTTGTTTTCTCCTCATTGTTAACGGGCAAACTCAGGCCTTCACACAAATCAGCCCTGCTTTGAAGACAGAATTACTCATTTTTCACAGGCCTGCCCACAGCATTACAACTACACTACCTAGTGCTTCAGAAATATGAATGAATTATACGCCACAACAGGCAGTACTAATACCGCAGCCTTTTTTTTTTTTTTTCTTACAGAAAGGGAACAAAGACTTAAGAGAAAAAAGCATCAGGCATTTGGGATGAGGATACTCGTTTTTTTCCAGGTATGTAGTAGCATTAGACAACAGTGCATGTGCTCAAGGGACACATCCTGCCAGCTTCACCCCCCAATCAGAGCCCAGCAACCCAAGCCAAAAAAAGGGCATCGTATAATTGAGTGCCCATCAGTGAACATTTTGGCCAAGGGACTTCAGGTGAGTCATGTGAATTGTGATTTTCCAAAGGCTTTAAACTTAGGCTAGCAAAAGCCAATGCTCTTCCACAAAAGCCAGCTCCTGCCAAATTCCAGGAACCTCTTCCAAAACATTTTGGGTATGTTTACGCGCAAGGACCTCAGAGACTGCTGGGTAAGACCGAGCTCCAGCGAAGCAGCTTGCAACGGAAGGGCCTGATTCCTCCTACTCAGCTGCAAGGTTTGTTTTGTGGAAGAAAACGGTGCAAAGGAGAGGGAAGGATTATGGACAAACTAGTCACTAGAACAGAGGCTGAAAACAAGAGGCGAAGAGGTGCCCTTAGCTCAAGTGAGAATTTCCACTGAAAAAGGGCCGTGGGCAATTGTTGTTCAAAGGGCACACAGACACCCAGTTCTTGCGAGTTGTCTGAACTCTCCCAAGTACCATAAATTCCTGTTTTGTTTTTAGCAAGCTCTTTATCAAACCCATATGCTGTCAACACACATCACTTCTCTGTCCCTTAGTCCAATGCTATAAGCACACCCGAGACTCCCATCTTGCTGCGCTGAAGATGCAGTGTGGTGGGATCTTCGCCGAGTCCTTATTTTGAACCTATTTCAAGGCCCTCAAATGGAAAGTGCTGCAGAACTACTGAAATACTGCCACCAAAGACACCCCAGCGCTGAGCACCGTGCAGCGAGGAATGAACCGAGAGGCTCCAAAACCAGGCTTTAAGTGGCTTCGGCAGAGCTAGAAAGAGCAAGTATTTCCCTGTGCATCGAGGCAACTCGTATTCTTGGCACCGCGGTATGAAAAAAGGGTTTTAAGGGCACGGGAAGAGCAGTGGGCTGAGCGGGCGCTGCGTCCTGCCGGATGCGATCCTGGCAGTTTTCAACGCGGGCCAGGGAGAGCTCTGCCCTGGCTGCCCACATGCTCCTGTGGGCTGCAGAGACTGTCCTGGGATGAGTAAAACATGGAAAAGTTGCTGCCTTGAAGGCTGATTGTTTTGGGTTTGGTTTGGGGGTTTTTTGATTTTTTTTTTTTTTTAAATACTGTTTTTATTTAAAGCCAGATTCACTACTAGCAGGGTTCAGGCTGTGTCAAACTCTCCCTCCATCCTGATTTTGGGTCACTCATTTTCAGGCTGCTAAAGCTTTTAAGACAAAGCATGGTTTTGTTTCCAGCAGCACGTTTAGCTGAGAGCACTTGAACTGAGCAATTCAGAACTGCATGTTCCTAATGCAGAAATCGCATTCCTCCTCCTTACACAAGCAGCTAACTTCTCTTTGCAGTGTTGAAAACAAACTATTTCTGGGAAAAAGCTTTTATCCTTAGTCATTCTTTCCTCCTCTTTGAAGCATCCCAGTGCCACGAAGCCCTGCTGCATCCCAGGTCCACGTAGAGCAGCATTATGCCTCCTTGCACCACCCATTGCAAGTCCCCCTCCACCTCCTCAAGGGCGTTTTTAAACCCAGGCTAAACCTCCGCTTGCCACCGCCTTTGCATTACTGAAGGAATTAACTGAGAACCATCTCCTTCACCTCCCCAGCATCGGAGCCCCTTGCTGAAATGCGGCGGCAGCGTGTGAAACGCACACCTTCCTAATTACGTTTATTCACAGAAATCAAAAGGAGAGGGAAGCAGTTGAGTAAAGGTCACATTAATAATACAGGCTGAAAGAAAGTCTGTGAATATCTATTTTTCATTAAAGACACATTTGACTGAAGGGGACGGTTCGTTTTTGGATTGACAGTGTTTCTCTGGGAGGCCATCAATACAGTCTGAGAGATTTAGCTATTTTTCTTGTCATAGCTTGCTGTCTTCCAGAAATCTGCTTCCTTACCAAGAATTGCCAATACCACTCCACACGCTCAAGCCTCTTTCGTGGCCAAGGTATCAGAGGAGAGGCATTCCTGCCTCCATCACAGCTGTAAAATTCGCGCCAACCTCTACTTCTGCATCCCTTGGGGACTCCTGCCGTGTCCCGTTTCCCATGCCCAGCCCCAGCGACCCCAGGGCTGCTGTAGCTCCAGCAAGAGCCTTCAGTGGATAAAGCTACCGCTTTGCTGGATCACTGCCATCAAAATAATCACTTGAGGACAACCTCTCAAGTTGCCAGGTCCACGCCCAAACACTGCATCCTTCATCTTTGTCATCATCTTTGGGACCAAGCAGGCCTGTAATCCGACCTCACCATGGTGTACACAGAGCATCAAGCGAACTGAAGGGACCTGGACTGCAAAAGGTCATTGCTGCTCCATTTTTCTAAGCACAAAACGGCAGTAAGCCAAGATTTAAGAACCTGCTTATTGGATTTGGATGGCTGATAATGCCAACAGGAAGGCGGTGGCCAGCCCCGTCCAAATCCCCTGTGCTACACATCAAGTTTTCCCACGCATCTCAAACACGCAGCTCCCTCGACTCCTTGTTTTTCCATTTATTCCCATTTTTCCCAAAGCACCTTTTTTTTAAGCCCACTGTGCAGTACCCCCCAAGACCACTTCAAAGCTGGGTGATCCTGAACTGGTGGGGAGGTGCCCAGCCATCACGAGAGGTGCCGAAAAGCTTCTGGGAGCTGCTTAACCTGACGGCTACTGCAGGCAGCCACCTCTGTCACAGCTGTCTGAACAATACATTTGCCAATTAAGTTAATACACTCAAATCCCTCCTATCCACCAGAAAGGGCAGAGCAAATCCAGGTGAAAGAGAGCGGAGTCTTACAAGTCTCCTACATGTCACACGGCAGAAGAACAAAGGAAAGGCGGGGGACGGGGTGGGGAGAGAGAAAAAACCCCAGTGAAATCCGCTATTAATTACCACAAAGTATTGGGGGCCTTGTTTATACCCTGGCCTGCAGCTCTGCGAGGAGGGTAGGGGCAGGAATCTGTCCAGGAGCGGGTGCATGATATTGCTCCCTGCAATGTGCTTTTGGGAGCTAAGCGGCTCTGCACTTATTTTGGATGAGGCGCAGCTAAAATTCCCCTACGGACCCGCTCGGACCTGCGGAGGGCTGGGTGTACGCGGCGCTGAGCTCCCCAGCTCAGGTGCCTGGCAGTGCTCCAGTAGCTGTGGAGGACTGCGGATAGGAAGCCAGCCTTTAGGGGTAAAAGCTGTTCCTGAAGCCCCCAAAAACGAGTTATTAGAGAAAAATTGGCCCCCTACAGTAAAATATTTCAGACTGGAGGAGCAGCTTATGGGCCTCAACCCTTTACTTTTTCCAGCTACACCAGTTAGTCTAAAAAAATCCCCCCAAAACAACAAAACAAAACAAAAACACACACACCCCCCCAAAAAGAGAAAAAAAGAAAAAACGTGTTTTGTTGTTCTTACGCACCCACTCTGCCTCTGTTATGGGGCTGTGTTGGGCTTAAGTCATAGCTCCTGACCCAGACAGAAACCGAGGCAGGTCTGAGAGCCACTGGCTGCTCGTGAGCATCCTCCGTGCCCAGGGCTGGGTGGGGGCTGGCTTGGGTCCTCACCACAGCTAGTTTTGGCATAGGGTGGTGATGTCCCTGCTGTCCCCCAGCAAAGGAGACAGCGTTCTCCTGGAGCTCCTTGGTGAGAAGCCACCGACGGAGAGCGGCTCTCTGGGGGCACCCGTGCCACCGGTGCCCTGCAGGGACAGGGACCTGCCTAGGGTGGGCAAGCAAGAGCTGTAGCAAACACGATCCACCTACAAAGAAAGCCTGAAGGAGCCGGGGTTTGGGCTGCAAAAAGGCTGAGAGAGGATGGGATAATCCAGGCTGCTATAATGAAGCTAGCAGGCAATTGTTTCCCGTGTCCTTAGAGGCATCACAAAGCCATCAGCTTAATTTCCAGGAAGGACTTAAAGGAATAAAAATATACATACAGTACAGATTTTCACCTATATATTAAATATATATATACTTAGCGTCATTTCACCTGTATATATTAACTGTATAATTAACAAACATAAAATACTTCAATATCACTGTATGAATAATAAATGCATTTAATAAATGTATAATTAATGCATCTTCACGTGCACACACACGTACATATAAAGGAAACCCCTCTCTGGTGGCTCTGGTTAAGTCCCAGAACCAGCTACGTGGGGGAGCTGTGGGACTCGCTTCTTTGAAGGTTTTTAAGAGCAGGTAGGACAAGAGCACCTCGGCAGTGCCCCTCCTGAGGGCTGAGGAGCATCTCTGGAGGACAAGATTTCTGCTTATGCAAACCACAGTGCTCTGCCCCATCCCAGCCTTCCTCTGGTCCTGCTGCTGCCTACTATTTTTTCCAGATTTTTTTTATATTAAAAAATTTTTTATTAAAAGAAAAGGGGGGAAAAAAAAAGCCCTCGGCAAAGAGTAGCAAGTGACAAGTACCAGCTGCAAGACTGCTTCCCTCTGCCAGGCTGGCAGGGTTGTTCTGGGCAAGGAAAAGCCGTGTATGGCGGACAGGGCAAGCACCCACCTCGGGTATAATGAACGGGTAAAGAAAGAGTGACCCAGGGAGAGCTCAAGCAGATTACAAATAAATCAGAGACCACAGCACTGCCATAAAGTTTTCCACCTACTGTTAAGGAGCAGCACTGGAGATAGTCCCTTGCCTAGGTTGGCCCAGGCTTCTCTGCAGGAAAATGAGCCATGCCGGAGAGATGCAAGGCTACGTCCCTCCAAGGCTGGACCAAACCCCGCCACGGGGCAGGGGCCTGGTGACAGATGCACAAACAGGGAAGGGCTCACCAGCAGCTGCTGAACCCCAAGAGGAGGATGCTTCGTGGGCAGGAGTGGGGCCAGGCATGGGCTGGGAGCGGGGGGAAAAGGCTGCCCTGGTCCGAGGTGACCCCGCAGCCCCAGGCAGGGCAGGGAGAAGCGAGAGGCAGCAGCTCTCTGCTTTAGGGAGTAGCCCTCAGGGTGGAACTGGTCTGCTCTCCTTCCTGAGCCGCAGGCAAAGGCCCCAAGAAAGACTGTCCTGTGGCTGACGGGTGACTAAACTAGGGAACGAGATACAGTAAATAATGGAGGCAAAACACTTCCACACAGCGGAGAGGGGGAAACTTCCGTAAAATATCACCAACCCTATTGGAAAACTGAAACGAAATGAATTAGGAGGATGCTTAAAGCATAGGACTCATATATAACAGCAGAAGGTCTCATATTTATCAAGAGATGTGACCGATTTGCTGCATGAAGCAGGGACATCTGTCAACTCTACGAGCTGCAATTAGCTGCTACTCTGCTACCCAAAAGAGGTCACCAAAAACGACAGGTTCTCCCTTCCTAACGGAACAACTCCCGGGGTCCGCATTTCCATTAAGAGCAATTGCAAGTTTGGTCTTCAACATGATTGAATGATCTGGTGGAGTGATGGCTTTTGTGGGTCCTGTAGTTTGTCTTGTGGAATACCAGTTACAGTCATTTTAGAAACATGATGCAGCCCCGTCAGCTCAAGGGTGCACAGGCTCTGCCCGCTCGCCTCTCCCCGAGGGGTCTGTGCTGGGCACTGGGGTGTGCACAGGACTGGCGCTAGATTTTTTTAAATTACCTCTCATGAATTAGTCTTGTGGCTTACAGCATCGCTTTAGAGAGCAGGCATTGGGGGAGGTTTTGTGCCTAGCTCTGACCCATCACCTGTGCCGGCCACAGGTCCTCCTGCCCCCAGCAGGTCCCTGACCTCTGGGGACACCCTCTGTCACTCCGGGTCCCATCGCTGCCGGCACCGTCTGGCCTTCACAACTGAAACAACATCTGGGGCTTTATTTTCTGATCGTACGTTGAGGGCCCTTTTCTTCAACAACGCAGGCAGCTTCTGTGCCACAATCTCAGAGCAAATCTCTAAGAAATAATTCACATAACGAGTTTCACTTCTGCTTACGAGCTTTAGCCTGCAAGCTGCAGCTTTCTCAAGCTGAGCTATATTTTCCCCCCAATAATTTATGCAAATATTGCGCAGCCTGGCACCGGCTTACAAACTATTTGTTGCGGCGTTCTGAGTGCGCGCAGGGGCCCCGCGACGTTTCCCTGCGTGACGCTTGGGAGCTGGTTTCTCGTGCCGGTATTTGTGATCGAGCTTTATCCGTCGCTCCCCGCAGACCTTCCGGAGGAGCTGGGGACGTTCGCTGCCTCCCTGCACAAAGTTGCTGGGGAGAATTGTCAGCAAAACCCCAAAGGGGCCCAAAGACAGGCAAAGGGAATTGTTTCCTGTTTTGAACCGCTAATTGCGGAACGCGATGAAGTCATGATCAGACCACAGAGGGAGAGGAAGGAGATGGGAGATAAACAGGTCTCTGAGCTCATGCGCTGCATCAGGTGGTGCAAACAGATGTGCTGGGGCTGCTGCACAGCCCGTCCTCCCCCTTCCCACTCGCATCCATCCAGCCCGCGTCTGCGCCACCTTTTAAAAGCAGCTCTCGCTCGCTCTCAACAAATCTTCACCGCACACATCAGTAATATCAAATTAATTCAATTGAATTAATAACAGTAATTAATTCATGCGTATTAGCATAACACCATGCATCATAGATGGAGGCTAATAAATGCAATACTGATTTTCTTAATCGACTTCTTCAGCTGCCATGCGTCTTAGTCAAAGGGAGGCTGTGGGGTCTTCCCCTCTTTTCCAAATGCAGCCGAGGAAAAAAAAAAAACAAAAAACAGACAACCACCACCAAACCACCTAAGAGACCCAAAGGTATTTCTGATTCAGGCTGTACTCCTGCAACAACAACAAGAAGCACGGGCCTTGCACACTCAGTTCCCTGCAACCCGGCCAGGTCACAGGCTGTGGTCTGGGGATACTGAAATGTCACCCTGCGAGTGTCCCCGTGTGAGGGTCTCTAACAGAGATGCTGCCCCAAAAGCAGGGAAAGGAGCAACAGTGGCCAGTGACCACTGTAATAATCATATATCTGGATATTATTTTCTTCCCTCACACATGGTTATTAAGAGACGATGCAGGTCTTAAAGCTAGAACCTTTTGCTCTGGGAAAATTATATGTGACACTTTACATACGGATTAGATAATTAATGTATGTCCTGATTTCTTCCACCATAACATAAAAAGGGTGAGAGCGGCGCTATAATTCCAGATAATTAAAGAGCGATCGAGTTAGAGTAGCTTCCACTGCGGTGGGAGTGCTGCCCGCTGTCATTAGCGCCGGAGAAGCCCTCTCTATTCTTCACACCTCGCTGCCGGCTGCGCTCTCCTCCCCAGGGGCCATCCAGCACCGCGGCCATGGCACCCGCTGTCCGCGGCCACCGCCACCAAATCCTGCTCAGTCCGCCTCCTGCAGTTTGAAGATGCCGAGAGGAGGCAGGACCCTGAACTTGCAAAAGCCAAACTGCAAAACACGCTCCAAGGAACAACCGAGCCGGTTTTGCTTCAGCAGGTGAGCCCATCCCCGTGGGGTCTGGGCTGCTCCGCACAGCCGGGCGCAGGAGGCTCGGACCGAGGGCAGGCAGCTGTGGCAGGCACGCCAGGCCACCTCATCATTGCTTCAAAACCTCAGATGTGCCCAGCAAACAGCTCGACGACTCCATCTCATACCACTTCTACTCCCGAAGGACCTCAGGGCCTCAGGAACGACAAGCGCAAACCTGCGCTGCACACCTCCGTGAGCCTGGCAAAGCAGGAAGGATTGGTACCGTGCTAAAACGGCCTGCAAGCCCCCAAAAAGGGACTAGCCAGCAGGGCTGCAGGGCAGGCCCACGCTGCGCCGGCAGAGCAGCTGGCAGACGCCCTGGTCTGGCAGAGGGTGGGTGTCACCTACGTCCCACGGTGGGGACCGCAGGGCCCAGCACACCCGGGCTAGCAGAGAAGGAGTGCAAGCGCGTCTGCAGGCATTAGAGATGCAGCAGAACAGATTCCTATCAGCAGCAATACATGTCTCATGCTTGCACCAAGCCAGATTTTCATTAAGGCCAAACTGGTTTTTTCCAGCGAGGTAGGCAAGATGCGCTCATTTAATGTAAAGAAAATGCATGTCGGTGCATGGCACAGAGTATCTTTTGAAATCCCTGCAGGACCTCCCTGCCTGCTGTGATCAAACATTAAAACCTAGAGCTGTCACTAAGCAAAACAAACACAAACTGTCTGCGCTTTCATCTGCGCAGCATCCTGCAACGTGCCCCACCGACGCGCTCCCGCCGCCCCCGAGGGCTCCCCGCCTGCGCCCGCTGCTGCCCTGGGACCTGTGCCGGGAGCCGGGGGAGGACGACGACGACACACGGACGGGACACGACGACAGGGATGACAACAGCACCCAAGGCACACTGCAGTGTGACATTCAATGCACTCCTAACGACCAGGTGCTTCTCGGTTTGATCTTTTAGCAGGAAGGCACTGGCCTAGTTTTAGCTCGGTGCAGCCTTTGATGGGTCTCTGCCCTGGGTGGGCACAATCCCCGTTGCCTGCTTGTCCCCAAAGAGCGAGCAAACAATAAGCAACTAGCTAACGCAGGCAGGCAGGGAGCCCCAGGTGAGTGGTGGGGGTCGCAGGGCAGTGTCCCTCTTCACTTGTCGCATCTGTGTGTGTCAAACCTCCCTCTTCCTGTGCAGCTGAGCTCTGTTCCCAGAATAAAACAAAACAAGACAAAAAAGCCGCCCCAACTGCAGAGCTCGCAGACAGGCTCATCTCATTTAGTGTGGCTTGAGCACAAATTTGCTAAGGAGAGGAAAGCACGGGCTGCAGGTGAATAATTTCCTCTTTCGGGTTCCTCGCTCGATCTCGCTGCGTCGCCT
This sequence comes from Sagittarius serpentarius, assembly GCA_034782735.1. Classification (NCBI taxonomy): domain Eukaryota; kingdom Metazoa; phylum Chordata; class Aves; order Accipitriformes; family Sagittariidae; genus Sagittarius; species Sagittarius serpentarius. The sequence continues at coordinate 29,162,692 of JAVKLA010000002.1, read as the reverse complement.
TCTGCAGCCTTTGTTTACCCGCGCGGCTGCTCCTCCATCACATCACTCAACGTGTCTTAAGCGCTCGCCCTTCTCCCTGCTCCCCAGCGTCTTGACAATTTTGTATTTAAAACACTAACAGTAATAATCAAGACGTGTTATTGTTTCTCCTCCTGCAGGATCTCCTAAGGCTGTGAAAGTCGCAAACGTCTGACCGCAAGCCTGATAAATGCTTGCCTTCAGCGATGCACTTTCTTGTACCACCTTTGAAATATGTATGCACATGTTATGCAGTGTGGATGCATATCAATGCCATATCTACCTTTGCATATTAAATCATCGCCACATCTTTTCTGGCAGTAAAATATGCAGAGCATATGCTAAAGACAGCATCTTCCCTGCCTAACCCGAGCAGCCCTCCCCCTGCGCACTCTCCCCCAGCATGGGCTGCCGATCCCAGGTATTTCAGCCCGTCTCCTTTGTTCTCCTCCTAGGAGAGGTATATATATTTTTTTTTTCCTCCCCCCTGTGCTGCTTTCACCGTTTTAAGGACTTCAGGTTACTGCCTGCTTACAAATACATCGTAGCTAGAGCTGTACCCTAACTTCTCCTCTCTCCTCTCAGAGGAAAGACAAATAAGAGAGACCACGGGAAAGGTATCGGAAATAACAAGCCAGCAGGAGCATGGGATTGCCTTCCCCGTATTTACCCTCTCTCATTACACAAACCTGCAGACGCAATCAGGGATTTCAGACCAACCTGAAGCCCTGCCATTACTGCTGCCCCGTCTCGTATTTTTACACCCGAACAGTCAACCCTGGCTGACATAAGATCTGAGTCACGAAAAAGGGAGTGAGATATTTCTGATGGGGAGTGGGAATATTCGCTTTGATGATCACTGGGGTAAAAGCCAGAAATAAGAATAATCTGTTTGGGGGCATAAGCCAGCTACTAGGTGCTGGGATTAGGCAGAAACCTCTTATTGTCAAGATCTGCTCCTTAGAACAAGCCTCGGTCCTGCCCTTGGCAGCCGTGGATTTGCGCTACATAGAGTAGAGACCCCAGGGCCTCTCCCAGTATGGGGCTTCCCATTTTGCTGCTTTAATAGAAATGCTAAAATTTACAATGGAGCCGCTCAAATTCACGTGCAAAACATGCACCCACCTCCTGTTTGGAGTAGCAGAGGTGGTTTGCCCAAAGTAATCCTTTGGGCATCTAAATACTCGTACACGGGGGTGTCAGACCTGGAAGCAGGAAACGTGCACACACCACGGAAGCAAATGGGGCCCGAGATGGATGCTCTAACGTTACAGTGGTAGTAAAGCAAATTATTATTATTATTATTAATGTTATTAATAATAACAATAATATCCCAGCCACCGAAACCCATGAATCCTCCAGTCCCTGTCCTGCCAGCCCCTGGGGACGGACAGCAAGCTCTCGTGTCTCTGTCCACACCAAAGCTCTCCTGGGTCGCGGAGCAGCGGCAGAGAGGAGAGACTGGCTGCACTGCACCGTACACATCTCGGCAAAGCCTCCCTTACTTCCTTCTCTTGACAAACTAGGCCAAGGTTTCATGTTCTCTTGTCACATCGGTAATACTTTGCCATCACGCAGCCGAGCTGGCTAATTATCATCCCTCGTGCTTTCTCATCTGCTAATTCTCCTCTCCTACCTGTAGGCTTCTGTGTTTCTCAGGCATTTCTCTTCCAGACGAACTTGCGCTCTCCTCCTTCCCCCACCTTTCACTCACCCTAATTTTGCAGATTTCAGAAGAGAAGTGAGAAAAGCTGTCGCTATTAAAGGGAGCTCTAATAGAGCAAGAGAACAGCACAAGCCCTTTTGTTTTTCCATGAGATGTCAAAAGGAGCAGGGTTGGCGAGAAGCATTTTCTCCTCAGCTCCCAGGTGGCTGCTTTCTCCTGCAGGTATCGACCCGCTTACCTTTCCCCACCCTCCAGCGAAAGCCTTCGAGAACCCTTGGACCACACCTGCGGGGACACCCCAAACCTGCTCCATCACCCCAGCACTGGGAGGAGAGGAGAGGGGTGCAGGCGTCGTGCTCGGTGCTCCCACCTCTCACCCCCACCATGCAGCGCAACATTGGGGTGATGAGCTGTGCAAGGCATCAGCCTCCAAACCAGCTGCTGGATCAGCCCTCATCCTCTGCTACTAATATTCTCCGTAAGTAAAAAGCAGGCTGTGATATACGGGCTGAGAGGGGCTGTTCGGTGCAAGAGCCTCTCCCTCCTGGCTGTCACCGCTGTAATTTTCCAGGAGCAGAGGGACCGGGCTACTTACGTTGCTGGGCTCATTTCCACCCACAGCCACCTTCTTTTCAATTCCTGCCAGCCCCAGGTCAAAAAACGCTTGACCCCTTTCACCCAGCGAGAACATGCTCAACTTCGGCCTGTGTCAGATTAACAAATCCTTCAGCATAGATTAACAGCACGGGGAGCGCTCTCACTTCTGTACTTCTTCTCTAGAAAGCAAAGTCCCGCAAAGTCTTGCAAGAGGGCGAGTAAAGCCCAGAAGGGCTCAAGCCTTAAGCCCTCCAGTTCTCCAATGGCACCGTGTGTCCTACAGAAACCACAGCAAGAAAGAAAATCTCGCTGACATCCTCCTGGTGCATCGTTCTTCAGCGCTGGTGCAAGCCAGGGCAGGCCAGCGCATCCTCACTGCTGCTCGCCAAGCCAGGAGCACACATGGTACCAAGGTGACACGTGTCCTGCCAGGTCACTCTGAGCCACCTCTCCCCAATGGGAGACGGTGTCCCCGAGCCGGGGGGTCATTACCGTGCTCTTGGCAGATGATGGAGATGGTAAACTGAACCAAGGCAAGGAAAAGTGCAATTAGGTCCGTTTGAAAGCCAAGGTGTGATGCCACCATTTCATTTGCTGGAACTGCACCGCAAGCAGCTGATCAGGGTACCGAGGCATGCTTGAGTGCAGCGACAGCATACGGACAGCTAACTTTTGGCCCCAACAAGGACAGGGTAACCATCAGCTAAACCCATGTTGCTGGAAAAGAGCTTCAGAAAACCAAGTTTAGGGGCAAGCAGAAATGAGAAGCACACTTTACAGCTCTGCTCCTGCAAATTTTAGGAGGAGATGGGCCAAATGCATACATCTGTCTCTTTACAAGGGCATAAATCAACAACGATAATAGAAGAAGACACAAGTAATTGAAAATGGAAAGTCTATGCCAGCATGACCAGTGATCCTCATCTCCCGTGACACCACGAGGACGGTCTCCATGCAGAGGGCTGTCCCTCGGCACAGGCTCTGCCATGGGAGCAGCATTTTCACCTGCCCAGAGCATCATCCGCACCGCCAGCATCGTCTCCGCCGCAGCAGCAGCTGCTCACGACCCACCATGCAGTGTGCAAACCCATGGTGGGCTCCATCCCTCTCCTGCCTGTTGCTGCAACTCCCTCCAGCCGGGTCCGCCTGCCCTCCGCTCCCCAGGCGCCCTACAAGGTCTGCGCATCTGACTTTTGCCCATTTCACGGGAAGGGGGATTTTTCATTAGCGCTTGTGTTCCTCTCCATCTTTCAGGATGAATCATTACTGTTTTAAGCACACAGCAAAGATTTATGCAGTAATAGGTGTGGGGAATAGCTGTGGCTCCGGGGTCTCAGAACAATAATACATAATTCAGAAATTAATACAGGGTAGCAAAGACAATGGGATTTGAAATGAACATTATCGGCCAAAGCAAAAGGAAAACTCCACAGGCTCATCATGTGCAGATGCTTCCACTATCCACACACCCAATTATAACTTTAGCTCTTACAAAGGGAACTGACTTAAACCATTAAATCTTTATTATTTTTTTCCCCATCGTGGGAGGGGGAGTGGGAGTGCAGATTCCTTAAAGATAGAGAGTTTAAATTAAGCTTTAAAACTGTGACTGAGCAAGATTTAATACTGACAATTAGCCTGGACAAACAGTTAATCGTCCTGCAGGCATAATTTATATATTCTCTGTGCAACAGGGAGAGAATGTCAGCACATTGCACTGCAAATTAGTGCAATAAAAGAATCTCATAACCTCTAACAGCTCGGCTGTCTGACAAAGAGAGATCATTCCTCCGCTCCCCATGCTGTTGCCTAGCCACACGCCCATCACCCTGGGCTGCTGCTCTCGCCCGTTAGACTTTATCCCCCAAGCGTGCCCAGCTGCCCAGACCTTTCTGCCAGCCACACTACCAGCGGAGAGTTTTGCCAGATCCCCTGGGATAAGCCACGTTGGAGGTTTGGTGAGAAAAAGGTAAAAAAAAATAAACAAGCATCGCTACAGGATGCGGTAATAATTCAGGTCCTGAATTAACAAAGCAATTAAACACAAGCCTAAGGGTAAGGATGGACCTGAGTGGTAGCTTGGGGCTTGGCTGTGCATGGCCAGACTGAGCCGGGCTCAAAAGCTGAGTTCAGACACTGGCTTTCCAAGCTGGGCATTAGCAAGCTCAAACATGAGCCGGGGTGGTGGTCAGGAGGCTTGTGTTCTTCCAAGTCAGGTATTTCAGATAAAACATACAATAAATGCCAATGAACAGCACAAATTTTTTTTCTGACGTCTATTTGAAGAACATTGCCGGTGCTCATGTGTCTAGGCCAAATTCTGTGATGAGTAATAAAAATCCCCCATATGATCTATCTGGGTATTTTTATTTGGTAAGGACACATGGACTGGAACACGTTTTAGCAGACCATGGCTATGTATCGTTCTTTACCTTCTCATGCTAAATCCCCTTTAGAGAAAGTTAGATAGGCGCTCAATCTTCCCTGTAGGTCCAATGGCTGTCACTGCAACCCATACGTCGTACCACAACAGAAAGAAAGTAGGAAATCATAATGAAGGAGAAAAGCAAAAAAACCTTTAACAATATAGTCCATATCCAATATCATTATTTCAAGAGTATTATTTCAGTGGAGGCTTTCATAATGACTTACTGACCTAAACTATTAAACACCATCCCTGCGTCTACAGTGGAACAGATGAAGTACTCCAGAAATAGCTACAATTCAGTGATACATATATTATACACACTGCAAATTTGTTGAGGAACTTTAATAAGAGGGCTATAGAAAATTAAATTAATTATTAATAAAAATCAGCAATATCTTTTCCCGCATCTCCTACTAATACCATACAGGTGGCCTGCGCTGCTCTTTTCTTCTATACAAAATTCTTTTCCCTGATAAAATGCTTTGCCTTTCTGTGCTAAAGGAGCCTGTGGGAGGCTGCTATATGCAAAGAATTTGTTTTAAAAAAGGCAAAATGTTAGATCCTTCAAAATTAGTTACTAACCTGTGGGAGACACTGAGATATTGGCAAAAAAAAAAATTGTCTTATTCAAGCATCTCCTTATTTCCTGCGAAATTAAATTTACATTTCTTTTGGGGTAGAGGAAAAAGGAAGTGGGGAATTAAAGTCCAGAGAAAGCTAGTGCAGGGATAAAATAGAAAACTCTACTGGGACTTCCAGCTCTTAGGCACAGCAGGAAACTCAATACAGATTTACTTAAAATAGGTTAACAAGGCAGTTTGCCATCATCTTCTTTTAGCGCTAGAGGACTCTGCTTTCGAAGGACACAATTAAAGGAAAGGAGGAAGAATCAGGACTTGGCGGCGCGTTTCCAGCGCCAGCACTCCCTTCTGCGGCACGGAGCAAATAATGTCTTTCTGCTTCATTTCAGCTATCAAAAAAACGGACCTACCAGACCAAGTGGGGCAAACCAACACAGGCCTGTGTTCCGCACTTACCAAAGATCTGGTCCGGTATCTACCTGCCTCCTAAAGACCCAAGGGTGCTTATATGGGAACCACCTGATCTGCTCCCAGAAAACTGCCGTGCAAATTCAGACCGCAGCCTCCATCACAGGCTTCAAATCCCATCCAATTTCACGTCCCTCTGAGTACATTCACCACTGTCGAGCAGCTAAAAACCAACATCACCAGCTAAACACCAAAGTCCTCCCAGAGAAAGCTTTCAGAGATGCAAATGGCCCAGACTAATTGCCTGGCATCAGGATGCATTAGAGGTAAGGAGCCACAAACGCACTGGCTTCCGGAAGATTTATGCTCTGTGACATGCTATTCTGCGCAAGACAATGTGTTTGCATAAAATGCTGAAAACACAACAGGTTTCCAATGCCATGTCTCTAAAGATGGCAATAGCTCACTCCAAAGCACATACACACAAACCTAAATGCACACACATACACGTGTGTCAGCTCAGCTGTGTGTCAGTATAAAAAACATGCTGAAATGCATTCTTTAGTATGAAATTCAAACAAAGCTTAGGTGGAGAAAAAAAAAAACCACACAAAACACTTCTTGAGCAGTTATTGCTATTTCTTAGTGTCATGGTGAGTTTTCTTTTTTAATGCAACCAAAATCCTGGTATTGCTGTAAGCTCAACCCAAGCCACTTCTACATTAAGCCTCTGTGCTGAGAACTTATTGATACCAACGTGGAAAAAAGCATTTGGTTCGCATTTGTTCAAATCTTTGACCTCCCAACAAATGAAAACACCAAATATTTTTCAGGAATATATTACGTGGCTTTGTACGGTCATTTGTTCCCCCCGCAATCTCAGCCAGGAGCCTCTCTGGTATCAACAGTCTTCTCCAAGGGCACGGCAGGTTTAATCCTAGAGCTGTTCTGCAGGGGAAGGCAGAGCCCTGCGCGGCAGCCTCGGCTACAGCGCTGCCTTCCCCTTGCCCATGCCAGGGCGTGCTGGGGAAGGAAACGAGCCTCAAAAACAGCCCCGATGTCCTGCAATAAGGGGAACACAGAAGGAGCTGGAGTCGTCCGGTGTCTCTACTGCCGAAGCGTGGGAGGGAGCTGCTGAGCTGGCGGGTGCCCGTGCAGTGAGAGCTGCCCAGCAATCCCCTCGGTCCTGCTGCTGCCATCCCATTTCACCCATGTGGACTATCCCCATCCCTGGGCAGCAGGGCGTGGGCTGCCGGGGCAAGGACTGGGCCACAAGGCAAGCTGCAAGAGCAGACGCGGATGAGGGTGCTGACAGAGCTCATACAAGGACGCAGCTTCCCTAACGCCTGCCCGGTGGAGACGTCTATTTGTTGCCGAGGGCAAAAACCACCACTTTCACGTGGAGCTAGTATGATACGACCAAGCCCAAGACATTACAGAAGAGTTTCCTAACCCATGGTTCACGGGCCGCTGGTTGTCCATAAAGTCATGGCGAACACCACCTCCATTTGATAAGAAGGCTGGATGGGGCGTGGTGAGAAACGCGGAGCCCCCGGCCCACAGTGCATTACGGATTTGTTTGCCCGAGGCACAGGCGGTGAGCACGGCCAACACGGCTGCCTGCGCGTCTGACCCGTCCAGCTGAGGTCAGGAACTGCTCTTGGGAAACGCCTAAGCTAAAGCCTACGCAGCTGGGTTTGTAACAGCCTTGGGTTCAGAGCACGACCCACGGTGTAACCTCATCTGTGGGATGGCAGCATCCTTCTTGCTAAAATTAAACAGTTCTGGTACATCAACACAACTCCGTAACCCAACGCTGACAAACAGCTCGGCAGCAACCACCCGCTTCTGAGACACAGGCGCTGCAGGTCAGCTCTGCTGTACCCCACAAGCTCACTTGCACGGCAGACTGCCTCCAGGCTTACAGGACAAGCAAAATGAGGGAGTTTTTGTAAGGAAAACGATCACTGAAAAATATTACTGACAAATTTCCCATGAAAAGATGGCATTTTGTAAAGCCGCCTGTTCAAGAACAGCCCAAAATGTCAATGCGACATGCATTTCATTCTCCTGTTTTTTATAACTGTGCATTAGTTTGTCTGTTGTGACTAGGAGTAACCTACCGAAATAGTAGGTGAAATGCTAATTTCTATTTACTATTTTTTAAAGTAATGGTACCTACTAAATACTGATCAAAACGTCTTACTGTCTTCTGTAAAGAATAATGCCTTCTGTAACAGTCATCTGCCAGTTTGACATATCACGAAATAAAATAGATAGATATAGAAGATATATAATAAAAGCACAAGACAATCAAAATTAGTATTCAGAATTCCAAAATTTAATTTTAAATTTTGAAACAAATTTCTCAGAATTGAAGGCTTCTGAGGAATTTTGAAAAAAAAAACAAAAAAATTTTCAGTGAACACATGAATTAATAGAGCACCCATTATATATAACAGCTCCATTTCTAGTGAGAGAGGAAGTCACAGCTTCAGCAAGAGTAAAGTGAAGTCTTGGAAGTTAGCTGAGTTTTATTTTGTCACCATGAAAGACAAACTTTTTTCACGGTAGTTTTGAAACAGCCGACTATCACTTCTCCAGGCAAACAGCAAGGCTAGCATCACATAGTTAAAAGTACTTGATTATCACCTGCCAACAAGCGAATTGAAGGCCTAGCGAGGACTGACTCCTACCAGGATGGATGCGGTGTTGCTAATTAAGTCTAGAAGCACAGCCTGGATGTGCAAAGTGGCTTGCGCAGAGGAAGCGTCTTTCACACCTAGTCACTGTGCATTATAAATTTGTTCCAACAAAATTATCCCTTAATCATCCGTTTTGTTGAACAAGGTTTCACATTAGTCATCCCCAAAATAGAAGTCTTTATCCTCTTAACGAGGGTGGTAATCACTTTATTCCAACGGGTACAGTCTGTAGCCCACTTACAGGCTTTATAGTACTAAAAGGATCCTTCTCACAGTGCTAACTTCCAGTGTTGGTTTAACGAGCTCCAGAAAAGGCAAATCACTTATTAGAAAAACTGGGCTGTTTTAACCAGCTTTGCTTTTCTTATTGTTTATTGCAACTCTCTACAAGTTTAAAATCAAAATCTATTGTACAAACACACGTCCCGTCCTTGGTACCTGCTGTTGGTTTATTGTGAAGTGTTTCACACAACCGGAGAAGATGCTCTTCAATGCTCCCAAACCGCAACACCAAAGAGCAGGCAGACCTCAGAAGGCGGCTGAGCTTACCTTCGTGTTCCTCTAGAACCAATTTCTTCATTAGTAAATGAAATATATTCTGAGAGGTTTTTATCTGGCTGTGACACAGCATTTGGACCCATTTTAGGGCAAGTTTTTTATTTCTCACAAGACTGTTGATCTTTCGGGGGGTATGGAGGGATGAGAGTATAGACAGATTAACTATACGGAATTTGCAAGGCGATACAACAGAAGAGGGGGATATAGGTCACATTTTTAGGCTAACTAACATTAAAGGTGCCCCTTTAAGGAGTTAGTGCTAATGAGCCAGCAAATTATTGCGATGGAGCCAAAACTAGCCTTCTAGTTCCGCAGATCTGGAGAACCAATCTGGAGGTGCCGAAGTGGAAAATGATGTGGTTTGCGGAGGTCAGTATTTCAGGTCAGTGTTTGTGAGGGCTGCCGGCGACTGCCGGGACTGCCCACAAATATATCACAGCTGAAGTCACTCATAGCAAGTGGGTGCGACCTTTGCAAAGATTACGGAGCAGCTGCAATTGCAAGGAAATAGGCCGGGAAGGGCAGTGGAGTTTGTACAGGGCTCTGTCGGCACGGGAGGGTCCTTCCAGCAAACATTAACCTGCCCAGGTTCAAGGTGGAGTGGACACGGTCCACCCTGAAAGGTTGTTACCCCCACAGGTAAACCAGCAAATACACAGGGAGGGGGAAAAAAGTGAGATCTCGCATGGAGGGGCTTTTTCCCAATGAGCATCTCTAAGGGGAGAGCTGGGAACAGAGCCTCCTGCTAAAATAAAGGCACTGCGGGCCGTGTTGCTTTGCAAGCTCCAGTCTGATTTGCTTCTCATTAGAGCACATACATCTCAGTGTTTTTACTCATTAGTGTTTTACACCCCTCTGAAAATCCATATTTTGCGCTGGCTGTCTCAGTATCTAGTCTCTTATATTTTTTGCAGCCTGAGTTTTCTGCCTGTTTCCCATCTTGTTAATTCTCTTCTCTATTTTCCCATCTGCCCTGGTTTATGAAGCACCTCTGAATCTAGCAAAACCTGCCAGGAGGGTGGCTGGCAGAAGCAAGACAGCCGATAACAGCAAGGCAACTCAATGAATGGCACCAGAAAGGAAGCGACTTATTTCATCTCGGTTGCAGGATCAATGCCTGCAAATTGAGAGCTTCTGCAATGGTGACGGGGAGAGGAGCAGTTCTCCAGGGTCCACCACCAGCTCCCCAACACATACTTCAGAGGTCCCTTTAGAAAAAGGGGAGCAAGGAGGAACTCCTCCTTTCCCAAGCACAGGAGGCCACTGAACATTTGCATTATTTCTCATAACAAGAGAGGGGAAAAGTTACAATGGAAACTGAGATACAATTAATTACCTGTTAACTGAAAATGAAAGACCTTCTGCTCCCAGTATCTAACCTAGTTTAATTATAGGTGTCTGGAGCCAGGGAGACTGGGTGTTCACATGTGTGGTAGGAGGTGGTAATAGGCAGCTCGCTCCCCGCACTGTAATCCTGCCTCCGACCTCTCACTGTACCTGTTTCTGATATGTGCAATAAGCATGAAGAAGGGCTTGGGATTACAAAGAGAGACCTCCCCCCCCACCTTGTAATTACCAAATTAACACATTCTAATGGGTGAAGTACTCCAGCAGCAGACTATGATTAATGCACAAGTCCAATTAGCTGCAGATTCTTTCCCTCTAATTTTAGCCCACTTAAATAGCATGAGACAATCTGTAATGTCTCTGGGGTGAACCTCCCCTCTACACAAGCTCCCTCCTCTGCCATTTAATGAAATCTCTGGTGCTTAATGCAGGAGGCAGCTCAACTCTGCCACTCTGCTGGAAACCTTGTTCTGGCACAGCAATGGCATTCCTTAGGCACAGGCAGGGGAAAGCTATCTCCATTAAAGACAAAAAGAATACGTCACTTCAAAAACATCAGCTGATAGCAGCTTATCTGCTGTCACACCAGGTGGAGAGGCGTGCACAGCTATAGAAAGACCACATTTAAGCTCCCTACGAACGCTGCTGGTGTCCCCAAACCTTACACCCACGAGAAGCCTCGCTGGCAGCAACCTGAATGTTTCTGAAAATGACTACTCAGTCACAAGGGTTCCCAATCTGGCCCCTATTTAAACAAAAGTCCATTACTCTAACGGCACCATAGACATACCAATTGTTAAAGCACTTATTTCTTTAACAAAAATACTTGGTTTCTTTTCCCTTGAAAGAAAAGCAGGACAAATTCCTCAGAAACGCCCTTTGTTGAGCCCCATTTTCAGTGTAAGAGGGGTTTCCAATTGGCCTCATGGTGATTTCACTGGTTTCATGGTGAACAAACCCAGGGACTGAGGAAGAGGAGAAGGCAAATCAACATGAAGCTCAAAATACTGAGAGTGGCCTGACTCAGCCAAGGAAGAAAAAGGAAAAATGGTCCTTCGTGCAGAAGCTGGAAGAAAGCTCAGCCCAAGGCTGGATGACAAAACAACCTTTTAACAACAGCCTTTGCCTAACAGGGAAGCCTTAGGAAGGTGGGACACTGGTGTACCCCCACAGCTGGCATCTGCATACAGCCCTCCGCAAGAGTGCAGCCCTCCGAGGGGCACCCATGGGAACCCTGGGCAGACGGCAGCGTTTCATAGAATCGTAGAATTGTAGAATGGCTTGGGCTGGAAGGGACCACCAAAGGCCACCTAGTCCAAGCCCCCTGCGGTGAGCAGGGACACCTTCCACTCGATCAGGTTGCTCAGAGCCCCGTCCAGCCTGG
>JAVKLA010000002.1:29139528-29150900 GCA_034782735.1 Sagittarius serpentarius | reverse complement strand
GTCTGTCTTCACAGGAGAGGTGTTCCAGCCCTCTGATCATCTTCGTAGCCCTCCTCTGGACCCGCTCCAGCAGGTCCGTGTCTTTCCTGAACTGAGGACCCCAGAGCTGGACACAGGACTCCTTGCAGACACAGTTTCCTCGTGGGGGGAACAGTCCAAGTGGCAGCTTGGAAAGGATCCCATGTCTCCCTTGTCCAGCCAGAGAAGGGCAAATGTCAGCTGCTGGTAAGAACCCAACAAACTGCTAAAGGCACGTTCATCTCTGAACTGTATCTCTTGCACTGCGGGAGAAAGGAGAGGAAAAAAAGGTTGCAAGAAGCCAAGTGGTGCAACCTCCTCTCTCGCATAGTGCCCAGGACCAAGACAGCAAAAGGACAGGATCAGAAGAATCTCTTTCTGGGTACGGACCTTCCCGCAAGCCGTATTTGCTATTACAGCAATGCCCAGGCAGAACACATCTCCTAAGATGTACACCTGCCATCTCCTCCTTCCCTTTGGTGTCCCCTTGGATAACGCAGCACTGAAGTGTCACCTCGTCCTGCAATAGCAGTAAGGCTCTCAGTCCTGGTGGTGGGACGAGAGACAGGTTTTACAGGTCCCACCTGGGCTGGTTCAGCTGCACCGACCAGCAAAGCTGACACAGCAACGCTTCACAAAGACTGAGCTGAGTACGACTCCCACAAGCACCCCGACTTCTCACCTTCCTATCGTTGCTCATGCTAACTAACGAGACAGAAGCCATCACTATTCAGGCCGTCATAGCTGGCTCACAGCTGTGAAATCCCCTTCTCTTGATGTTCAAGCTGCCTTGGATCCCACTGCGAGGACGAAATAGAAGACACCTCTCACCACTGCAATTTCCAGCACAACCCAGCCTCTCCCAGCAGAAAGTACGCTATGACGAGCTGCAGGCACGTCGTTAATCCAGGCGGGCACTCGCCACCGGAGTGCGTGCCAGCTCACGCAGGCAGTTTCGTACAGGCCTTAGGGATGAACTGGCTGCTTCTCCTAAGCCATTATCTGACAAAGCAGGTCTCCGATGCCCAGGGAAGACCAGTACCTGTGTAATGAGCAATGGCACAAAGTTTCAGAGCTATTTACCATATTCTCCCAGCCTCTCGTATTCAAGGAATTTCACTCTCCCAACAAATATAGCTTTCCAGGTTATGAATGGCAAGATGAACAGGTTTCTAAAAGGCTAACGGCCATATGAACAGCCAGGCTGCACGTCACTTGTGCGTCCTGGGTGGCTGGGGTTTTTGCACAAAGTTCGCCAACAGCAAAACTTGAGTGGGAAATAACAACAAAAAAATCCCCACCAGCTCCGGTGAGCACTCAGACATGTGCAGTGCCTCTGACCTGGGGGATCTGTAACATTTCAAGCTGGTTTATGAACTTCACCGTCACTGTTCGGGAAAGGAGGACAGCATTTCAGCAGAAGGAAAACGTGAGCACGGGCTGGTGACATGTGACAAGGCCACACAGCAAGTCTGTGGCAGAAAGAACAGCTCCCTCAATTGCACTGCTGATGCCCTCTCCACCCAGCCTGGGACAAAACTCCTGTGCCACCATGAACAGACACATCAGTGTCTCCTGCATCAACCTTTTAATCTTTTTTTTTTTTTTAACACAACCTCATATTTTTATTAATAAAATTTGCTAAAGTAGCAGCAGCAGGTTCTTTACCGAGCCATTCCCAGCACTGCCCTTTTTTGCCATCACTTGCTTTTTATAAGATGTAAAGAAATCTAGTAAAGCTTTCTAAGCAGATGATGTTGTGTACAAAATATTAATGCTGCTTATCCCTAAATTGATATTTCTTTGAAGACTTCTAATAAAGCCCAGTTCCTCCAGAGCCTTAACCATGACAAACGTCAATAAATGTTATGAGTCCCTGAGGCCGAATTTTAAAGGAGCATTAAAGATTAAAGAATGCACAGGTCAATTACTGAAACAAGCAAATGACTTTAGGAGTAATTACATATAATTTTGCCTTGTTTATTTTGCATTAGTTATAAGTGTCCATAATCCTGTGTCCCCCCCCAGGGTCTCTTATGGGTTTGGGTTGAAAAAGTCCTTCATCTCTTATTTGATTTTAAGCGCAGTTGCTAGGGCCAAAAAGTGGCTTTAAAAACGGTCTTCTGGTGCCACATATATATATATACACACACACACACGGTATCTCATCTATCCAGCATTTGTGTGCCTGCCCGTCCAAAGCCCTCCGGAGCTGCGTGTCCCTATATCCCTATTGGCACAGCCCATTTAGCTGCAGTAGTACAATCGGTTCTCCATTTCAGTATCTCCATACATGGCTAAAACTACTAAGTGGCGTTCTAAAGTCTGTATTATTCCTACACGAAGCACCGGTACCTCCAGGTAAAATTGGGGTGATGAGACAGAGCTAAGACCCCGAGCTGCTCTTCCATCCCTGGGCGCCTCGGCTCCTCCGTCACCTCCTGGCTCTGCGCGCGCACGTGTCGCACCGCGCTGTTTTAACATCAGCCTAAGTTTTAATGCCATGAGACCCCGTGGCTCATGAGGAACACCTTCACCTGCCCATGCTAGAAGTTGCCATCACGTCCATTAATACTTGCTGAGGTACCAATTGTTGGCCAAACCAAGGCAAACCCAACACCCAGAGCCAGCGGCACGGCAGGGCTGGCCCCCGAAGGCACAGCGGTGCTGGAGGGGGAAGGCGCTGCGGGAGGGGGACCAGCCGGAGAGGAGAAGTGCCTGCGCAGGGCTTTCGACCACTTTTCATTTCTTCTGTGTTCTCAGATCGCACCAGATTAGCAGACTATTTACATAGCCCTTATGAAGTACATTTGATGTTCAGGGCAGACTCAGCATCTCTCATGTGGCTGTTCTGCCTCTAATGTCATTTTATAGTGTGCCTGCTTATAACAAGGGTAATAAAATAAATTGGGGGGGGAGGAGACTGAGGAACACATTATGCAGGAATCTGGACCTCTCTGCAGCCAGCAGGAAGAGGAAGCTCAGTAATGGACATGTCATAATCTTTCTGTGCCAGTTAATATACGTCCAGCGTTACCCTGATGTTTTATTGCACTCCACACATTCAGCAGAAGCCCATTTCTTTTAAGTGATTTTGATAAGCTGATTGATGCAGTCCCTGTTTTTCTCATATGTGTGTGTTTGTAAGAACCCGTCTGCCTGATGCCATGGGCTTCTATCTAATAAAGGACCTATAATGTACTTATTTTCCTCGACCATGACTTTCCTCCACTTTCCCCTGCAATTTACTACTACAGAGAAATTTAATCTGCTGCTGAAATTCACTGTATTATTAATGGAGAGTCAGTGCACAGGCTCGCTGTAATTAAACTACGCAACAAGGAAAAAAAAATCTCAATCCACCCAGTGTTCAAATAGCATCAAGGTTTTCACCGAAACTATTTGGAGCCAAGAAATGCAAAGCCAGCCAGAACAGCTTTCTCGGTTACTGAGCTGTTTGCTGGTTATTGCATAGCCGAGGTGGCATGCAGATTTCCAACCTTCACAGCTTCCAGGGGATTAAATAAAACTCCCTCATTGCAGGTGTCACACATGCAAATACTGGGCTGAAAGAGGGACAGGCTCCCTCCTTTTGATTAACAAAACACCTCAGCCCTTAGCACATAATACATTTTGGAAAACACTGCCACAGGAGGCTGCGGAGGCCAGAAGAATAATGTAAATGGGCAAATTCACCCTGCAGGAATTTACTTGTGGCTTGCAAGATCCTGATGCAACCCCTGCCGCAGGAATCTCTTGCGCCGCTGGCAGAGCAGACAAGGACAGGAGCGCCCTGCTTTGCTGGGCCCAGCGCCCCCAGACACGGGACGTGTACAGATGGCTGCAGTGACCTCCAGAACCACTTTTCTAGGCTTACTCTTAGCCCTAGGCCAGGAATAATACTCATTGCCTCTGCCCAGAGATGCTGAGGCTCAAGAGTTCAACCCACCATCACACCGAGGCACAGAACACCCCTTCAGCAGGCAAAGACAGACTGCCCCGTAGGCCCCAGCCTAACACACGGAAGGACTTCACCGCCATCTCAGGTTCCCGTGCGGCACAGGGCAATACCGAGATGAAGTGACGCCAAACTGCACGAGACCAGGGGACCTGGGCGCAGCTCATCTAAGCTCGTTCAGATCTCAGCAAATGAAACAACCGCAATAAACCTCTCCGGCCGGCTGGTCCGGTGCCTGGGGGGTGTAACACGTGGAGACAGCTAATCTGCGCGACGGTGGGTTTGCTGCCGGGTCACGAATCACAGCCATGGGGAGCAGAAGAGGGTTCACTTTTGATCTTGACACATTAGCTGCTGCTGGGATGAAAAAGGCAGGATATGACATATTTTCACTGGGACTGTGATGGGATTCAGAAGCCACAGAAGATCCCCAGGCCACTATTTGAAGCTCTCTCACTTTACTTCAAAGCAGTCAGAGAAAAAGAGGGCTACCAATTTCTTTTTCCTTTTTTTTTTTTTTTTGAGGGGTGGCGGGTCTCTTTTCATTTGTCAAACTTCCATAGCAAGGTTAAGATATAAAGAGAATATTTGGCACGCGCAGGCAGAGGCAAGAGAGGTAGGGACAGCATTTCTCAGGAAGAATGGGAAAGGCATGGAATGCAGAAGGAAAACAATGCAACACTATCTGCTCCTTTCATTGGGACTCTGCTGGTTTTTTCTCTTTGCCTCTGCACTCCCGTGGAGCACACCTGTAAAAACACCAGCTGGGCAGCCAAGAACACGCATTTGCAATGAATGTGCTGGTGGGAAGGGCTGACGAACGAACGAACGAACGAACGAAGAGAGGAAGAAACACTAGTAATCGCTTTTATGCAAGAGCTCCAAAGCACTGACAAACATGCCAGTGTTGCAAACCTGCAAAACGCTTGAAATTCCCAGGAAAAAAGTTCCTTTCCTGCCTCATTTTATACAACTTGCTAAGCAATTTACACACAATGCTAACCAGAAGTTGGAAGGGTAAAAATACAGGGTTTTGAATAAAACTAGGCTCAACTTACCAGCAAAAACGCCACTGATGCATTACTGTCAGGAGAACGTACACACTCATGAATACTCAGAGCACCCCAAAGCTAAGTTAAAAATATGACACAAAGCTCAAGCATGCTTGGCAAGGACAAAATCTCCAGTGATTTCAGCTGTTCTGCGCTAGTATTTCTCTGTTAAGTTTGCAAAACACGTTATTTTTAAGCTATAAAAAGCTGCAATTACAAGGGAGGATAAGAGGCACATCCCCAGCAGAAGGGTCACCCCTCCCTTGGCAAGGCTCGGGGCTCTGCTGTGTGATACAGACAGACAGGAGTTTTTCAGAGACATCGGACACCACAGTATTCTGCCCTTTTCCTAATGGGTAGAGCAAAGATTTCCCCTGGGCCCCAAGTCTCCTGAAAGGTCGTTGAACCATTTTGCCCTAGACTAAAACAAACCTGTACATCTGGTAAGAGCTGAAGTAGAGCCTGTAGGACTGCAGCCCAAGATTTTATACTCAAAACAGGGAGCTGTTAGACAACCGTAATGATAGCTTGTTCTTACCAGACCTGCCCACAACACACTGGTACCTGCAGAGTGAAGATACTAAGGCCAAGGTATTTTGCAGGTATTTTTTTTTTTAGCAGAAAGCTCGCCAATGGGATCTCCTTGAAAATATGGATCTAGGCAATGGCAGTGGACACACGAAGAGGAACAACACAAGAAATAACTCCAAACCCAAAAGAGTCTCTGCATCCCTTCCAGAAAGATTTTCAATTCCCTATCTGGAAGTAGGTGAAAACTGAAATAGGAAAGATATATACACATTAAAAAAAAAAAAATCTAAATCCTCATTTGTCTCACCTAGGGTTGAAAAGAGAAGGAAATTTCATGACTGAAAGCAGCTGCTTGACTTGGAGTGCGGCTTCCTCTTGGTATTTATTTGCCAGACTCTAGTCCCTACGCTTCCTTCACTCATTGGGAAGATTTTGCACAGTGTATTTGTGAAGGATGATTGACTACAGGGAGTCTTTGTTGTACTATCTGCTGTAATTATTTTAATTCAAACACATTCCCTTATAGGACTGACATCATAAACGCTGTTTTCTATAACAAATAGCTGTCAAGGCTGTCAAGCAGATCTGCTTACTGTTTTATATCATTACGATATTTAATTTCAACTCTGCGTTCTTTGTCAAATGTTCTCAAGATTTCCTTTCCCTGGTAGCAGATCAGACAAACGCCTTCAGTTTCAAACAGATCATTCTTTAGGGTGAGGTCAGAAAAAAAGACAGAGGGAATTTGCAGTGAGATGCTCGCGTCCCAATGAGAACTCATGGCCAGTCTTAACTTTCTTACAGCGCATTACTGTACATATGGGTGTTATTAACTGCCAAGCTGGTTGGGTTTTATGACATGCTCAGACTCAAACCTTCTTAGTAATAAGATCACACAGAAGCCTTTCTATTATCAGGCTTTAAACAGGACCAGGAGCTGATAGAAACAGGCAGCACTTAATTCCCAGCTTCTTCCTGTATTTCCCATTTATCTGACTTCCAGCCTTTCTCGTTAAATGAAAAGCCATGTTTCAAAAATAAACACTTCATAGTCCTCGAAGGAGAAAGACTATGGCATGGCCCAAAGCCACCACCATGCAACCGAATTACTGGAGCATTTGGAGGCTTCGCGTTAGAACACAGCGTGTTTTGCTTAGAAAAAGACAAGTTTCCACGTCTGTTGCTCTCGTTAGCTGCTCTGCCCTGACCTGCCAACTCGCCTGGCTAACACCTGCTCTATTTGAGCCACCTCTGAGTTTGTTCCTGCGATTCAAGGAATCCTCCTCTGCTCACTGCTGATGCGTCGAACAACCTGATGAGAAGAGGTACCAAGAGCCCCAAATACCGTGGTTTTATTGTGGTTCATTGAAATGCAAATCATTTTGCAAAAAACAAAGCAGGGAGCTGCTGTGTTTCAGGAGAGTTTTGGACCCACGTGCCCTCCTCCCTCCACATGTGGCCTTTGACAAACGACAAGCGTTGTTGATCCTTCTCCGTTTATTTGAAAGGGAAAACACACGGAGCGTTTTACCCTGCCCATCTACGGGTGGACAGGAGACGCTGAATGGAAACGCGATGAGTGCAAAGCTAATCCGACCTCTCCGTTGCTGCAGACAGGCACACTAAACCCATTTTCTGTGGTCTGGCGTGTGACATCTGAAACTGGTGTTAGATCTTGCATGTGCTGCCAAGTCATTTTCACGGGCTCCTGGAAAACACGCTTGATAGGAGGTTTCCAAAAGCCACCTTGGTATCTCGTTGCCCTTTACACGTGCAGGTCCATGCAGAGGCAATCACAAATGTCGATCCATCTGCTCCTGTCTTTTCAGACCAAGAGAAGAATAAAGCAGCAGAGAGTTTCTGGTGTGCAGGACCAGCCCAGAGGGAAGCAAGATGCCTGAAAAGAGGGTGTTTTCGAGGGGGCTGAGAACAGCCCACCCTGCCCACAGCAGGCTGCAGGGACACCAGAGACCTCAAGACTCTCCCAGATGCTCTCAGCCCTGCTGGGAAAGGTTCCTGCATATTCAGAGGGCTCCTAGTTCTCCAAGGCAGAAGCCACCTTCACGATAAATATTACTACCACGCCTGGTACAATGCAATCGTAATTCTCGGCTATTGACAGAAATCACGATTAGTCAGAATTGAGAGCCAGGCACGGCACAGTTGGCTCTTTCCACGGCAGAATGTGACTTCCCTACACAAACACCAGTGCACATGCAATCATAAACACAAAACAAACCCCCAGCTCCTTCTGAAGGGACAAGCATTAGCACAGCAAATGTTTCATTCACTCAGCTACTGAGACATGGGGCTGCAGCCTGTTAGGAGCCCTGCACGTGCTCTGCTATATGGAGCTTATCATTTAATTAAAAATAACACACAGGTTTGGGGGACCAAGCCAATGACGTACACCGAGCTGCTCTCCTTCCCCTCTTCTGTCTTTCTCTAGTCCTCCCTGCCTGCCATGCATAGGTATATAATACTGTAACCTTGCTTTCCGGCACAAAAGTGCTATAAACCATCAATAAATTTTACTGACTTTCCAGTGACCTTCATGAGGACTGGAAGAGTCACATCTCACACCAAAGATGGAGCTGTAAATATTTTATCTGTGCAGTAAACACAGTGCCGACAGCAGCAACTCACTCATGTCCCGGGGACTGCTCTGTGAGCATTGCCGCTGTGCTGAGATGGAGATTTATCTGCTGCTTCAAGAAGAACCTGAGCACAAAGGCAGAGCAGCTCACAGAAAGCTGTCTTATTCCCAGCAGTTTCATGTCACTGGCAGCGGCTGCTGCCTCATTACAGAGCAATTCCCCAGCTCCGTAAGAAAGGCAGGGAACAGGAGCCAGGCTGGCAGGAAAGCAGAGGTGCTAACTGCTCCTTCAGCGAGGCCCTGAGCCAGCAAAGCACTGAAACGTGCTGGAGTTTGACAACATGAGATGTCCTCTGGCTGCTACGGAGTTTATGGCACCTGGGGTTTGTTCTTTTGCAGACGCTGGGGTTAAGGTTTGGGGGAGCGTTCCGAGACAATCATTAAGTCACGTTTTCCCCAGCCATATAGATCTCTTACAAATTCAAGAGTACTCATACCCAACCAGATTTCTCACTGCTGTAGGGAAGCACAAGCTGACCCATTACCAACAGGAAAATAGATTCTTCTTACCCTGCTTCTCAGGGTAACTGCATCCTGGGTGTACAATACCTGCAGCCTACACTACTGCCATCCATCACTCAAATGGGCTGCTCCCAGGCTCGGACAGGCGTGGGGCACGGTGCTGCCGCACGGCACAGCCACTATCTCAGTACTGTGTTCCCCCCAGACACCCCACCAGCCGCTGTGCCTGAGCTCTGGGTTTCTGCGGATCCTATTTGATGTAGATCCCCTCTCCAGTGCCTGCAACAGAAAAATGGGGCCCCATGGTCCCCGTGCACTCTCTGAGCTCTTGCTGTTGCCGGTTGCCCTCCGGGAGAGGGTGGCCAAGTTTCATTTAGCCCTGAGGATCACAGCAGCTAGAGCCACCCACCTGCAATGAATGGCCATTCAAAAGCGACCATCTTGTCTTACCAGGGATTTCCATTACGGAAACAAAGAACCCTCTTTTTTGCTAAGCCCAAGGCCTGCGGAAAGCGAGGAGGAGGAGGGCAGTGACCCTGTTACCAACTAACTTCCCCTGCAAGGGAGAGGAGCGGCTCACATGGGACACAACCCAACTCTTGCAGCTTACTCAGGGTTTAAATCTGTCCCATGAAATGGTCTGTTCTGTCCAATTTTAAATGCTTTACGCACCGAAGGACACACTCCTTTAAGGCATTACCACTTCTCCAGATCCCCAAAGGGCAAGCAATTCAGCAGCATGGTGCCTGGACCATGGGCCCCCGCTCAAAAAGCCCAAAGCCCCTCAATATGTTCGTTTTTCCTTGTCACCATGTGCCCTTCTAGCCTCTGCCACACACATCCGCCCTCTTGCGCACAATCCAGACTCAGCACGCTTGCATCAACCTGGATGCATTGTTATTCTGTAATATTTCTTAAGGCAAAATGACATCTACAAGACAATCCCCAAGGATATATCCCTTTGTTTTCCAGCACGCGCTGCCAGGAGACATGCACGTGAAATGCCTGCTGCTATAATTGCGCCAAGAACAAGCAAGCCTCCGAGGGTTTAGCCGACAGCCTCCATGCCGGCTTCCCCGGCGCCATCACTCCTGCTGCTGGCAAGGGCCGGGACTACTGGGAAACCAGCCTGAGGGCTATGAGGGTAAGACAGGCTACTGGCCTGGATCCCATCTCTCGTATCTGTCCTCAGATGTCCTTCCTTATCCTGCTGGTTGCATCTGGTCCTAAATCTTCAGCTTTCTCCCCAAGTAAAATAGCCCAGCTTGCACTGGCATGGCCTGCTGCTTTGGATCATCCTCATATCTTCCCTGTGGAAAGATCCCAGATCTCCCTCTTGCTAAGTACAATCTCACTCCAGCTCCTCAGGACAGAGGCAGCCCAAACTGTCATGTCGTGGCATGAGGCAGCAGCCCGTTTTGGGTCATTTGCCCACCCAGAGATCCCCATGAACACGCGCACAAAGACACGGCGTTCACGCAAACACAGGCTGCTCAGTTTGTAAAGGGTTAGCTCGTGAGAGTAAAGGGTTAGTTTTGTCTGGCAAAGGCTCCCAACCGCCACCCCCCTCCCGATTTATTTCTGCAATTGTAATTAAGGCCCTGACAAAGTGGTTTAGCTGCCTGAGTCTTTTGTTCAATTTATTGATTAGCTATTTCTCAGAAGTTCATTACCATCCAGAGGCTGGGAATTGGGAATTGGGTCTATGTGGTTTTTCAAGGCTTCATCTCTGCTTCAGATGATTAAATGCAGCCACAACACATCCATCCTGCATTGAACAGCTCTGCCCAAGGTCAAACATTCATGCAAAACAGGAGTGCATATCTGCATGTCTAAATATCATCTGCATGAATTTCCAAGAGGATGTTTTTAAAGGCTTCCCAGCAAGTAGGGGAAAAAAAAGCGTTTATGGAGGTAAGGCAGGTCATATCTTAATGCTCTCAATACAATATCCTTTAATTATAAACTAATACATAAAAAAAAAAATCACAAGACCAAGTCTCAAAGTAGGAATGGGGGAGGTGTGAAATTGCAATTGGCACAAATTGGCAGCTTCTGCTCAGGAGCGGAGGGCTGAACGACAGGGTGGACAATTCCGCAAGACAGAAACATGGAGGAAGTACTGGATACCACCATCCATCTTATACTGGGCTAAACAAAGGACTCCAGTACACAATGCTGTCCATCAGCAATCTCCATTAAGTTCAATATTTATCACAAGGACAACGTACCACCCCCCCACCTATTTCTTTTAAGAGGCACAACCTGCTGTCTTTCCTTGAAAGATTTTCTAGGCAAATGAGATGCAGCAGGTTTCATCCAGATTTCCATAGAGCATTTGTCATTAGCTAAGCCTGAGAAGACAGGATTTAGTAGAGGCTGTGACATGGGTGAAAGTCTTAACAGATGCTGAAGGGCACAGCACTGGGAGGAAAGAAATTCTTAATGGAGATACCCAGTAACTCGTTTTATTCAATGTTTTTGAGGGTATTGACCACAGCATAAGGAAAACAAACATACACCAAGGAAAGGTGCAGAGGGGCACCAGGGCAGGTGCTGGGGCAGCAGGGAGCTGGAAGCGGCACAGGTCAAGCAAGCAGAGCTCAGGACCAGGGTCAGAGCCGGCAGTGTGCCCAGGTGGCCAAAAAGGCCAATAACATCCTGGCTTGTATCAGAACTAGTGCGGCCAGCAGGA
>JAVKLA010000002.1:29126515-29139428 GCA_034782735.1 Sagittarius serpentarius | reverse complement strand
AGTGGCGGACTTGGCAGTGCTAGGTTAACAGTTGGACTCAATGATCTTAAAGGTCCTTTCCAACCTAAATGGTTCTGTGATTCTATCATTCTAAGACTTCTCAGCAGAAGGCACAAGCTCCAGTCCTGCTGCCCAGAGGATTTTGGGCAGGATTTGAGGGGCTGTGGTTGCAAGCGATGTTCTCCTTGATCTCATCTCACACCTCGGTGAAGGTCCCTTCCCCTCACTCCCTGCACCTTTCCCAGCTCAAGACTGTGCTACCCTTTTCTGAGCCTCCTGTCTCCAAGGGACACAATCTTCCTCTCCTGCCACTTGTCCTCTCTCCCAGGGTCAAAACCAGACAGAGAGATGATGCACTGGGGAACAAACGAGAATTTCTGTTACTAACTGGGAATTTCACCTCTTGGAAGACCAATATGATGCCTGGAGGCATCAGGCATAGCATTTCCTGTAGAGGTAGGGATGTCTAGCAGCTCTCATCGCTTGTGTCCAAGAAAGTCACATCAACCTCCAACTAGAAGAGGCATGGGCTACAAAGGTGCCTGGGGGGAGCACAAGGGCCGTCCTACAAGGGGAGATTACAACAGTTTAAAGTTATGCAGCCAATTAAAGTGAAGGCTGAGGACAGAAGAAACTGCTAATAACCTACTGAGGGTGTAAACCTTTGGGGTAGGAAGACGACCTATTCAAGCTAAGGTACAATGCTGCATACCATGAGATGGCCATGAAGACAAATACAGCTCCAGCGCAGAAAGGACCTGAAATAATTACGCAGATGGACTCTGCGCAGCTCTCCTGTGTGGTTGCAGGAAAGCCCGGCAGCCTGCGCCGTTTGGAAATATTAACGAGATTTTTTTCTGAAACGTTAAGAAGTTAGAGTTTGGCATACATCTGAGACAAAGTTTTAAACCATTTTGGACGTGCAGCACCATTCAGCTCTTCAATACCTGGCATGGGCTCCTTTTCCTTCGTATTAGCAAGGACAGGCTCCTGCTTTAGTGTTCCCTTAATATCTGATCCGCCTTTCACAGACTACCTCTGCAACGTGGCAAAAGGCACTGAAAAAACCCAGTCCCACAGTACGCAATGCATTCTCAACAGCCATGTCCATACAAACCAAGAACACCCGGCCTCCTGAAGCAACGTTATTCAATCATTTGCACTAAGAGAGAAGGCAAAATAGTAGAAGCCTTAAAAAAGTCATAGGAATTGCCAGAGAAACAACTTCTCATCTCAGCACACTGCTCTTTGACACTGTGCTTTCCTTTTTTCAAGCTTGTCCCAGTGCAAAAAAACTTTTAAAAAAAATAATTTTCAGCTCAAGGACAGGAGAGGAGTAGTTTACTCATTTCAGTTTCTTTTCAAAAAAGATGCATTGTTTTCTTTTCCAATAATTGAATTTTTTCAAAATAAATACCATTTATATTCAGACAGGACTATTTCCTACTCCCCTTTTGAGTCAGCACCTGTACATGTAGTACTGCAATTATTTCCACAGTGACACACTTGTGATCTTAGCTGCACTGTGTGCTGGGTTGGATGCCAGCTGGATCACCAGGAAACTAAGCAGACTTTTATGTAGGGATAAGGTGCTGGCTATTGGTAACGAGTAAGAATTAAAAAGGGGAGGGGATGCTTTTCTCCTCCACCTCCTGCATCCTCCCTTCTGAAGATTTTGTCTCCAGTTTTCTCCCCTTGCCTTGGGGTCCCTTTCAAGGGATGTAATTGATATAGTCGCTGAAAATAATGGAATTTATAGCCCAGACTCAACACTATAAATTTAGCTATTACATTCCTGATGGGAAAATGAAGAACAAAATGAATTGAGACAGAATATTTGTCTTAATAATTGTCTCTTTTGTATGCTGTATGTGTTTAATACGCCTATGTGTATATATGCGTGAATATATACATACACATACATATAACTATATTTAGCAAAGGAAGGGTTTTGTTTGATTTTTTTTGGATTGGGCTCGTTTTTGGTTTTTTTTTTTTTTTCCCTTCTTAAATGACCACATCAGCACAAACTCGTGGCCAGGCAAGCGCACATTAAGAAGCCATCTGTAACAGTAACAAGCTGAATTTCCTGTACTGGAGGTGCTTGATGGGGAAAGAGCCAAACTTTGCATAATCCAGACACCGTAACAACCAATTGCTCTGCGTTGCAAAAAGTACGTGGATTCTTCTTTGGGCTTTTGGCTGTTTTTCAGATTTATTTCATTTTTAGCCAGGAAAGTAAGAGCTGAGCCAGCACTTCTCTGCTCAAAGCCATTGCCCTGAGACTCTGATAAGGTTTCCCACTGAAACCTTCCCTCTTCTCCACTCCTCCCTTCTCATCCCTGCTCCGGTTTCTGCTGTTTCGGGTTGGGCTAGCCCAACGTCATCTCCATCCTGCTGAGAACGCACCACCAAAAAAAAAAAAAAAAGTGCATGTCCAGGCTGTGATCATTTGTCATTTAGATAGAGTCTATGATATGAACCATGGCAAACACTGTAATGACTAATTTCAAACATTTATTACAACACTTGAGAGACTTGAAAGCTCTCCCTGCTCTTGATTTTAATAAATGCAGTCTTGAAGCAGCCGCTTATCAAAGTGACACAAATTGTGTGGTAAATAGATTATGGCACAGCTGAAATACTGGAAAATGAGATCAGAAATGCTACTATCTTCCATTTAAGGCTTTGTAAGATGCTCCGATCAAGCGGATTTTGGAAAAGGGGCACGGGCAGAGCTGGTGAAAGTGGGAAGAAGCCAAAATGCCAGGGGATCAATGCAGGGCCAGCCGGCTGCTTATCATCTGCCTATTTGCATATGTACAATTTCTTGCACATTAACGAGTTTGTACACCAAAGGGCTGGGGAAGAGATACCAACAGTCCTTGAAGTCATCATTCTAGTGCCAAACCGAGATATAAGACCGGCTTCATCTGGAAAGGAGTTATCACACCAGCAGCAAGACTTCCTCATGCTGTTCTCTGCTCCTCAATCTCATTGTCTTCATGGAATAAATATAACTCTTATCAAAACATACCAACAGTACTGGAAAGGGAAATATTTTGTCTTTTTGGCAAATTGCATATAGATTTCAGTATGCAGATAAATTAAAAGCTGAATTAGGATTTGTTTTCATAAAGTTCTAAAAATTGAGACAAGAGCTTCATTTTTGGAATATTCTTTGACCGAGAAAATTGTTAAAAAACTGGAAAACAGTTGTTTTGTTTTTAAAAAGCATTCCTAAAGAGCATGGAGAAGGGAAGTATAACAAGCCACATTTTTCAGCCAGCCACGCAGGGACTCTGTAGGCCAGCTGGTAAAGAAACTTAAACACAAGAGACAGGAAAATTAGCTCAGAAACGTAAGAAACTTTTCACCAAAACAGGATTCATTTTTAGAATCAGCTGCTGCCAATTGTTTTTAAAGTACAAAGAGAAAAAAAAACAGTATCAGGTATCTGGTATTACAGGATCTCTCATTCAATACAGCAAACACCGTGGGTCAGATTATCTCTGTATTTATTGCTCTCTCTTCCTACTGAAGCAACCAGGCCGAATTTGCATGGGAAGGAAATGCACCCAGTTTCAGTGAAATAGGAAGTACTAGAATTTGGGCGTTCAGCTCAACCCAGGACAAATGGCACAGTTATCTTCGAGGTCACTCACAACAGCCTAGCATTGCACACTCGTGGCAAGGCATTCACCCCAACTCAAAGCTCCTTTAGGCTAAATTTTTAAGTTCACTAGGGTCCCTGGGCACTGAACTGGGACCAAGAGCTGTCTGTAGAGACACTGCTGGCCACAGCAGGCAGCTGGGATCCAAATTTAGGTATCTAACTTGGATGATTTAAATTTGACAGAGACAATACCCCCCACTGTGCTAATTTTGGAGGATCTTTGCCTAAATCCCCTGGGCAATGCTTCTTTGCCTATTTATGGTCCATTCCTTTGAAAAGATTCTGCCTAAGAATAAGGCTGCAAGTTTTGAATATGCAAAGCAGGAATATTCCCCATCAGATATTCTTTTGCTTTATTCATATGATTGAAACTCTTGCTATGGTTCTTGCAAATCCAAGGAAATGTGTTTACAGTCTCATCAACTGAAAAGAATTGGATTCCCACGTTGCGGCTCAGGGGATTTTCTGGGGTTTCTATCAAACAGCGACTCTGGCAGTAGAAGGCTACTTTAATAAGCACCTATATTGCAGTTTCATATTAGAATACACAATTAAAACCAGAAGAGGAAAAAAAAATACACATGCTTTCAATCTCCCTTCAGGAGAAATTCCAGAAACCTGGGGAGTGGGGGAAAACAGATTCCTCCCAACTGCACTAAGTTCTTTCTGGTATTTCTTTTGCCCTTTATGCGGGGGAACTTTCATCCCCAGCCCTGAAGACATCTCTGGTTACACACACCAAGGCAAGGGAGAGGCTGGCAGAAGAGATGAGAGCTCTGCAGCAGCAGCAGCACTGCATCTTCACTGCAGCCTCGATCATCACTCATACTGAGAAGGAAGCAGAAAGGGGAGAGGAGCAACCTCTTGCTCTCCAGACCCAGCAGACCAGTGTCTGCAGACCAGGGGGATAAAGTTAATGCACAAAGCAGCTGCTTGGAGCACACAGATTCCTCATCCAAAGCATTTCCCCTCCTGCTGCAGCACTGGCATGAGCAGGAAATGCATTACAGGCTTGGCAGGTACCAGCCTGCGCAGGGCACAAGTCATCAGCTTTCCCCAGTACCGCGAGCAGTTGCCTTACAAAATGGAGGCAGTTGGTGGCATCCGCCGCGGATGAGGTACGCGTGGCACAGGACTGGGCAGCTGAGCCCATTTAACACGTTTCGCCTTCTGGCAATGCCTCCCCTTCTCCGTTGACTGGGGACAATGAGCTCTGAACTCATTGCACTGAAGCTGTGCCAGAAGGGTCAGGCGTTGTTAAGCTGGATATGCACTAGTGATTACACACGCCGTACCTACATGAGAGACAGTTCAAAATGTGGCTGGTAGGGTTTGGCCTGGGACAATCTGATTTTTCCTCCATGCACGATTCGTTTGGCCAACAAACCTACTTGTGCCATTCCCAATCAATGTCCCCAAGCAAGATAACATACGTTCAGTGGGGATGGCTGGGAAAAATATGAACCCTGGAACTAAACCGGGACCAACTTGGCACTATAAACATCCTGCAAGGATGCAGAGTTTTGCTTCCAGTTACCTTACAGCAGAGAAGTGGGACGCCCACACTCTCCTCCCAGCCCAGCACTAATAACTCCCGTTATTCCCAGCCAAGAACCACCCTGGGCTTTTCAGCCCCAACACACATGCTATAGGTCCCATGGCCTTATATAGGATTCTCATGCTCAGTCAGGGAATTCAGGCACCCGAGAAGTAACATCCCCCCAAACACACACCACTACTTTGGGAGCTTTCCTCTCTTTCTGCTTTATAGCCTGTAAACAGATCAGGCTGGGTTTTGTGGCACAAGACCACAACTGTTGCTGCGTGATAGGGGAGCGGCTCTCAGAATAAATGTAACTCAGCCTAAAACGTAGTTTCAGCGACTTTCATCTATACATCACGAGCTACCTTTAGGCAGCAGGTAACCGTCACCCCTTCGAGACAGGGGACTGATGCTCGAATCGCCGCCTGTCAGGAAGGGCAGAGCCAGAGCTCAGGTTTCCCAGCCCTCAGTGCAACCAGCTCCCCTTTGCTTTTCACTTTCTCCGTTCCCAAGTCATAAGCGGAGGCAGCGTTTTTGACGGGTATTTCAAGCTCTCGCTGGGTTTGCTTTTTCCATTTAAGGAGTCAGTGGCAACAATTCACCCACCTCTGATTCAAATGAGGAGCCTGTTTGCTACCTGTTACCCACTGCCTCTGTGCTCCTACTACCCAACACTGTCCGCGACGGGGTGGGCTTCTGAGCGCAGGCAGCGACCCTGGCAGAAGAAACGGCATTGGGATGAGGAGAAAGATGCTCACACTGAGATGTAGCCATGGCAACATGCTTTTGCAGAGCAGGAGGCATATCTGCCAAAGCTCAGAGATTTGCCATTTGATCGCATGGATTTCCATGCTCTGGATGCGATCACATCACACAAAATCCAGGTCAGGCTTGATGCCTTGAATAATTTTTTACCCTCAGGGGCACAGAACTGATGTAGGAAGCTGCCTCTCATGGAGGATATGGTAGGATTAAACAGATTATCTTTTTGGCCAAAAATAAAGGTGAGCTGTGCAAATGAAGAGACACCCAGTTCTGCTTTTATTGCACAGGAGGCAGCAGTGAAGCGGCAGAATCTCAGAGCTGTGCGTGCAAAACTGCATTTCCCGGGGAGGAGATAAAGCAAAAGTCTCTAGAGCCAGGGTATTATCCTTCTAACTAAAAATCCCATCCTGTCTTCCTCTTCACCTTGTCACTGTTATCCAAAGATAGGAGTAACCACATTTCCAAACTCACAACAGTCACGGCATCAGTTTCTAGCTTTTCGCCCAGGGCTGCCTCTGAACAGCCCATCTGGGCCGGGCAGGCTCTCGACAGGTGCCTGTCAAACCACCAGTGCAGACCTTCCCCTGGCCCCCCCAGCGATCACCAGCAGCCACGGAGGTGACAGCCCCAGCAGCCCAGTGCCCACCCAGCAGCAACCCTCCTGCTGTGGGGAGCCAGCATCCTCACCCTGCAACTCCCTCCCGCAGCCCTCTGCAAAAACGGGGGCCAGCAAAAGAGCAGAGCTACGAGGTGCCAAAGGAACAGCCTACACCAGCGTGTGTTGGCATGGCAAGGAGAACACGAAGCCCTAAGAGGCAAAGGCAAGCTGAAAGAGAGAGAGAGAAACCACAAACTCTTCAGGGCTTCAGGAGATTTGTGGCAAAGCCTGGGATGAAAATCTTCTCTCTTGGGTTCTGCCACTGAACCAGACCTGCAGACTGGCAAGGGCTATGTTTGCTCTGCTACGTGCCTGTGCAAATCATGAAAGCTGGGTCTGAAACCCAGAAAGAACAGGCAGCTTGAGAGCAAACAGCACAGAGCAAGCAAAGGATGTGCCAAGCTTTTTGATTTGAGCAAGTCTGTGAGAACTGCTGTGAACTCCACACACCTCTTTGGGTCAGTGGAGAGAGAAGAGTGGGAAGGAAGAGCCAGAGCTCCATGTGGCATCGCTCAACATTCTTTGCTGTGATGTAGTCTCCATCACCTAATCCCGGGCCAGGACAGTGACAGAAGAAACCACAGCTCCACAGAGTGGCCTTACGCTGGCTGTCACCATGTGTGCACTCTAGAGCGGGGAAGGAGGGTCTAAACAAAAATACAAAAATCCGGTGGAAATAGGGGTCTCATCTGAGTCAGCTGTGTTGGGAAAAAAAAAAACAAACAAAAACTTATTTCACATTTTGAAGGTATTTTTCTCCCTTTTATGCTAGCAAACCTGAAACTCCTAGAAATCTAGATGTTCTTTACCTGGCACTTTTTAACTAGTGTACCCTTCCCTCAGTAGCTCCAGGGCTTTAACCTTTTGAAAACAACAAGTCCCGAGACCTTGAAAGGAAAAGCCAGCAAGGCAGAGATCATCCTCCATTAGGGAGGGAACAGGGAGGGAGCGGGGATTTATCCCAACGATATGAGTCTTCTGGAGAGGTTTAATTCACTCCAATGTCAGGTCCTTTCCTTCCTGCCCTCCCCACCCCCAGCTCCCTCTGAACCAGTCTTCCCGTCCCTTGCTTTTCACCTCTGTAGGTCTGAGCTTGAGATAAACATGCCCTAATTATTTTCCTCTTGCACAGCTGAGCCCTGCAGCCCTTCATTTCCTTACCTGAATGCTCTCGCTTCAAGTGGGTTATATACGACAAAGCCTTTCGAGTATATTTGTTGTGCTGCAGAACTCGGGTGTCACACAAGCATCACAAAACCCTCTTTTCCCCGGCACAGACTAATAAGGGACATGAATTACTCGGACTTCTTACAGTCCAGAGGGCCAAAAGACTACAGGAGGGAAGAAATAGGGTCACAGATCCTCTTGCCTTCAGATAGATAGCACAGATACCTCTCTGGTTGATAGAGATGAACACTCGCCTTCGGTTTTGTGCTCAGTTTTGCAGAGGGAGATGTAGAGCTTGGTTGCATTGCAACTGCCTTAATGGAACCATAATGTCCTTCATCTCAGCGGGCGCCTTGTTGGCAGCTTCTGCAAAGGACAGGGAACAGTGGGAACAGCCGCTGGACCGTCTGTCCCATGGGCTGACCCTAGGAGAGGCTGGCTTCTCCTCCGAGCCAAGGCAAATCAACACGGAGCTGGCTGCATTCGCTACATCATTCTCAGCACACTTCTACGAGTGATGAGATCAGAAGTCTCCCATCATGACTGCTGCCTCATTGTACCAAGCACAGACCACCAGCGCAAAGCTCCACCAGCAGACGCCTTCCCTGCTTTCACGTACAAGTACCAAGTGCAGCATGCAGACAGGAAGAGGAACTGAAGGTCGGCAGACATCCAAACCTTGCTTCATGCAGGTAAAGTATAGTAGGAAAAATCATCGCCTAGAATATCCGCTGGAATACAGGTCTTTGAGCCGCTTCTATCTCAGTACTAGGTGCAGAGCACAAAGAGACAGGACATATTGGTCAACACAAAGTAACCCTCTGTCAAAACTGTCAGACCCTCGGGAGCCCTCAATAGCAGGTAACTGTCTCGCCTGCTCACACCACACAGAAACGCGCAAACCTTTCGCAGTGAGTCCCCAGGTCCTCCCTTTCCTTGCAGAGTCCTGTTTCAAGACGACTTCTTCCTGAGGTCTAGACAGAGAACCCCAAAAAGCATGGAGGCTGCAAAGGTTCTGCGTTAACGATGCTAAATAATAGCAATGTCACACCGGGGCTGTTACCAACAGATTAATTCTGTGACACAGACCAAGTGAGAGAGGCCACCATGACTTTTGGTCATGAGGTAGCTCAGCCGGAGCCCCTGGTCTGGGACCACATCAGTAGAGAGAACTATGCTGGCATGAGGGCTGCCGGTCAATGCAACCCCCCCTCTGGGGGAGGGAGCCGGTCAGCAGAGACGGTGGCAGTCTGCTGGCAGCTGGCCCTGCAACCCAGCCAGATGCTCCGCTGCTCCCCATCCTGGAAACCTGTCATCCCCCACTGCTGCTTCCAGAGCTCCCTTTCCACGTCCCGTTTCTCCCAGCTCCATGCAGATTTTGCAATGTGGCTTGTAAGATCAAAAAAGCCGGCTGGGCTTCCACCCAGCCCCCCTCTCTGCTTTGAACTTCTAATTATTTTGCTAATTCTGAGCCCAGCACTACGATGTTCTGAGCACACCTGAAACCTTCCCCACAAAAATCAAGCTGCAAAATGTCTCCCAGGATCTAATCCCCAGTGAGAAATGCTCTAACCTTTCCCAGTAACCAAGACCAGAGCTTGTCTAGTCATTTGCAATTACGTTCCTGAGCTAATGAAGCTGCTTTAAAAAAAAAAAAAGAGAAAAAGAAAAAACCCACCAACCTCAGGTCAGTCTAATTAAGAAATGTTGTACCTTGCAGTCCCAGTGTATCTTGTGGCAAAGAGCTGTACACGCTTTCAGCTTTGACAGCAGAAAAGGTGTGATTATTTATTTATTACATGAATGCGGAGAAGCTTCAGGAGTACAAGACGCCTGTGCTGTAAGGGAGCTGGAAGTATAGAGAAGAGAAATGACATTCAGCTGGAACCTGTAATTATAAGAGGGGACGCTGACCATATAAAATGCAATTTTGTAATGAATACTTATGCATTAATTTTTCTTCGAGATTAAAAGTACACAATCGAATCAAGGCCAAAGTGGAGCTTGCCCTCAAGGAAAGACAGTTTGGAAGACAAATGCAATTATGCCACTGCCATTTGCAATGCTACAGAAAGTGGCCGAGGAAACCTCATGAAAAAAAGTCTTAGAGTAAAAACTGTTTGGAAACAATATTGCTTCTGATTGGAGTCTTTCCCCTCCCTTAACAAGGGAAGGGATCTTTGCTGCTAGCTACGGGCTCACGTAAACAGGATCTTGCCAGCTAACATCTGCTCCTGACGCACGCTACCTATCTTAGATCAGCAAACAAACATCTTCCCTCTGCTTTTCTTTTGATTGAATCACGTTTATGCTGCAAGAACTAGACCTGATCTGCAAGAGCAAAATTTTAATTAAGTGCCTCACCAGAAAAAAAACCCTAATTTTAGGAGCTGGTCCACCACACTCTCTTACTTCCTTACGTTCTCCCACTGCTCTGCCCATGTCTCCACACTGCGTTAGCCCACAGCCCTTCAGGACTCTGCCTGCTTGTACAAATCGCTGTGCGACAGGATCCCAAACTTCCCAAGCATCCGTCAAGCCAATGGTATGCGTCACCGGTGCCTGAAACACTGATTCCCTGAGCTTGGTGCTCTTTACTCAACAAGCAAGGAGCGACAAGGTGTTAAGCAACAGAAGTTGTATTTAAGCCTATCTTTCTTTTTTTAGCCAATTAGACCAATTTTACAATCTGCAGAAGACACCAAGGTTAGAGGGTAGCTGCCAGCACTGCTCGGGCACAGCTCATCTTGATCGGTTATTAAAATTCTGCTTGTTAGCTGTTGAGAAGAGACGCATCCAAAATGACCTCGTGCTGCTGAGAAACCCATTGAATCATCTCCACAGCTGAACGGAGCATTTGCACCGTCTCCCTACCAATCCCCCCCACCCCCAAATCAAAAGAAAACAAAAAAACCCACCAAACCACAAAAAACAAAACATCCTAGCAAAACCCCTAAATCTTTTCTGGATTATGCTACAGATTGGCCATGGCCATAGTTAACAGAGGGGCTCTGCTGGGTTCACAGCTACAGCTTTCCACGGCCAAACCCCAGCTCTTCAGCAGGGAGCTCGGTTTGCAGCGAGCCATCACTGCCTGGCTGAGCAAGGGCTTCACCGCAGCATGTGCGGCGCCAGAGTCAAATAAGCCTCCCCAAAACAGCCAGCGCACACAACAACCCTGTAACAACAAAACCACAAGCGCAGACTACGCATGTCGGACTCATGCGATCGACTGACACTAATGGCAAACCACCGAGCTGCGTTTGAACAGTGGGAAAAAGCCCCATACCACACCTTTGATCATCATAACCTTCAACCCTGAGCTATCCTACAGCCTGAGAGCTCAGCAAAAACCCTAAAATTACCAGTCAGCGAGGATGTACAAAGGGACTTGAGGGGAAAGGAGGGGAGGAATTGCAAGGAGAAGACAGACTCCCCAAACCAGCACATGGGGGTTGAGGGATGGAGGAAAAAATTAGAATTTAGAGAGAAGAGAAGCAGCCAAATGTGGGGAAAAGGAAGGAAGGGGTAGGGGGGGGAGATCTCAAGAGCATCCACTTAAGCTTTGAATTGCCTGGCTTTGTCTCTGCTTCACACAATGGAAACGTACAGTAGCAACAGACAGATGCTGAGAGCTGGTTTGCTTCTCATCTGCAATTCCAAACACCCTGTCAGGAACAAATATTTGAAAAGACATCTATCCAACCATTAACGTATCTAGTGGGGCGATTTTTTTTTTTAAGAAAAATAGTTCTGCATTCATCACAAAGATGATCACGCAGAGAGATGCCAACAGAACCACCAGAGGGATAAGCAAAGTTTCAGGTCTTTCTTTCGGGCTGAAGACAGCCAGCTATCAAGCTGAGAAGGTGCAGCTGGTTAAGTATTTGCAGTACAAGGAAAGGGGGGGGGGGGATCAGACAGCTGTATTTTTAACTGATCATGTGCTTGCTTCTGTTTCGTAAGATTTATTCCCTCATTAATCACTGCCCTCCTTTCATTCATGTTAAATATAAAAATGATTAGGAAAGATCCTCATCATGGTTAAAAAAATAATTAGCTGCTACATCATGTTGCACACATTCAGACAGAAAGGAGTGATTAAATTAGGAATATTAAAACCCCATTAATCTGTGCTCAACTTAAGCTCTGCTTGTTCATCTCACTGTGGCACTTATTATTTCTGACACTGAAAGATATTTGAATTACTAGCTGAAACAAGGTCACTATCAGAAAGATGTCAGGTCAGCAATTAGTCAAAGGTGGAAGAAGCTACCAGAACTGAGCTGTGTTGACATGCCACAAATGCCTCAAGAAGACTTCCCTTCCCAGCATCACTCGGATGAGCAGGTCGGTGCCGGGACCCAAACAGCACGTGGGTGCGGATCAGCCCCGCTATTGCCTACCTGCTTGTACCAGAGCTGCCACATCCTCCAGGCAACATCTTGACTCCTAAGGTTGCCCCAAATCCCTGCGCCCCAGCCTTTGGGAGAAAGGTTGGGGCAAAGGGTGCAATGTGAAACCCACATCTGGAGCTGTGCATCTTCCCTGGGCTGGCCAGGGCTCAAAGCGGCAAATGCCAACCTCCACCGTGGCGGTGGCTTGCAGTGCAGCCCCGCGGCAGCTGCCTTCGGCACAAGGTCTGGCAAGGCACAGGCTGGAACGGGAAGGACAGAGTCAATGCAAGGAGAACAAAGCTTTAAATCTAAGCCAATAGCATTGATTTCAATATAATTAACTAGCCTGTTCGCCACTTGCACTAATGCCTGTGGGCAGGAGCACTTATTATTCACATAACAAAGCACTCTGAGATGTTTTCTCCCTTTCAAGAAGCTAATAACTTCACTTCTGTTTGGGCTCACGAAGCAAAAGCAGCAAGCCCGGCATGAGAGAGATGGTGACAGATGCAACAGAAAGACCCAGAAAAAAATTATTTCCTCTGGGGGAACGTGTGCAAGCACACAAGCATTTGATGGCAACAAGAGAAGATAGCCACAGATCCATGTGTTTCATAGAATCATAGAATAGCTTGGGTTGGAAGGGACCTTAAAGATCATCCAGTCCAACCCTCATGCCGTGGGCCACCCACTAGATCAGGCTGCCC
>JAVKLA010000002.1:29079835-29126415 GCA_034782735.1 Sagittarius serpentarius | reverse complement strand
GCCCACCTGCAGCCCGGGGAGGGCCCCACGCTGGAGCAGGTGGGTGCCCCCCAAGATGGCCGTGACTCCGTGGGGAAGCATGCGCTAGAGCAGTCTGTGCATGAAGGACTGCAGCCCCCGGGAAGAACTCATATTGGAGAAGTTTGAGGAGAACTGTCTCTTGTGGAAGGACACCCACACCGGAGCAGGGGAAGACTGTGAGGAGTCCTGCCCCTGAGGAGGAAGGAGCGGCAGAGACAGTGTGTGACGAACTGACCGCAACCCCCATTTTCCCATTCCTCTGCGCTGCTGGGGGGGTGGGAGAAGGTAGAGAATTTAGGAGTAAAGTTGAGCCCAAGAAGGAGGGAGGGGTGGGGGACGGTGTCTTAAGATTTGGTTTTATTTCTCATTATCCTTGTTTTGATTTGTTTGGTAGTAAATTAAATTGATTTTGTTTTTCCCGAAGTTGAGTCTGGTTTTTGACCATGCCCATAACTGGTGAGTGATCCCTCCCTGTCCTTGTGTCGACCCACAAGGTTTTCTTTATATTTTCTCCTCCCCATCCCACCAGTGGGGAGGAGTGAGCGAGTGGCCTCGTGGTGCTTTGTTGCCAGCTAGTCTTAAACCACAGCAGGGGTATAAACAAGTAAGGGGTATTAGATATCTATATCTATAGATATAAAACTTTGTGGGAGTTCACAGAGAACCATGGGACAGTACAGAAGAAGAAATAAAGATGGAACAGGTTCTAGGAGCCATAAAAGACTATCATGGAGAGCTCATAACAAAAGAATTCATGGAAGGGAGTTTAATTCCCACTGGAGATGAAAAACAAGATGAGAGATAGAGACCAGTTATTAGAAATAAATATTCAGTCTCAGTATAGCAAAAGTTAACAGTGAACTGATCAAGGCTTGGTAATGCATCCATTAATCTTTCATATCAATCTTAATAATTTGGACAAAAGGGAGAAAATCAGAGGCAGCAGAATTTGCAGATGTCTTCTGCTGACCTCACTTTACCCAGTGACTCTGGATTAAAAGCTGTGGAAGAAAAAGTTCAACTTATTCAGAATTTCTCTTCCTCTACTGAATTTCAGGATTGAAGTTTAGTATTTTTGACAGATAATATGAGGGTGGTGAATATCTGAAAGGACAAATGACATTAAAAAGTCTGCGTATCTCAGCAGCCTGAACTGCTTTTGCAAATTCATAAGCCATTATCTTATAGCAACCCATGTAGAAAGACTGTATAGCTTGCCACTACAAAATATTGAGTTAAATCAATGAAATATTTTCTTTGGAAAAACAGTATCATAAGTTTATTCTTCAGACACTCTTTAGTGTGGTTTTTTTTGATAGAGAATGTCAGGCAACAGAGTAGGAATGTATATTTTATCATTAAAAAATATGAGGAAGACATTAGCAATCATATCTAGGAACCTACCCTCAGGTGAGCTCTGATGCAGTCAAATTGCAGACTATACAAATCACTGTTTTTTTCTGTTGAGGCAGTTCTAGTTTACCTATAACAAGGTAACTATCCCCTGTGGTGTAAGGTAAAATATACTGTGAGTCAGAACAATAGGCATAAGGAATCAGAAACAGATTTCTACCTGATAAGTTACTGACAGTTTTGAAAAGATGGCGGTCAAGCTCTCTTTGGTCTATATGTGGGTCTTATAAGTAAAATTATCTAAACAGGTAACATTAAGAACTTAATTAAAATGTCTGTATTGGAAAAAATATTTCCTAGAAGATCTTGTGCCAGTTAACCAAGTCAGAATTTTAATGCTTCAGTGAATTATAAAAGTAATTAACACAATTTAAGGATTAACAGTTTGCTAATTATTAGGACTTCTTAAAAGATAGAATAATCCTTGTGAATGGCTTCTGGAACCATGTTCTCTGACAACCAAAAGTAGAGCAAATGTTTTAAAAGCCACATCATCTCCATCTTAAATATGATATTTCTCACAGCCTTGCACATTTTTACACTCTTGTATTATTTTTAATGTCATTTCTGTATTTGAAGTCTTATGCAGATAGATCTGTATTTGTGCATATAACTTGTAACTCATCAGACTCAGCCATAAATTTACCTAAGTTTAGTGACATGTCTAGGTGAGCGTGTTCCTAGATATCTCATTGCACCCAGTCTCTCCCCCTCATCCTCCTCCATAACTTCCTCTCCACACCATAACTACTACTCATTTGGGTGGAACCTGATCAGACTTTACCAGGATAAAATATACAGAATGAAGAGCACATGCAAAAAGCCAAACCCCACTTTAATCCTTGCAGCTCCAACCTCCAACAAAGCACCACAATAATTTTAAAACCTAAAAAAAATAATAAAAATCAGAAACGCTTCAGGAACCTGGTAAACAGACATCATCTGCCTTAAAGTAATTTTTTAAGAATGTCTCTGTCATTCACAGAGTGCATCTCCACTAGCTAATTTTCTGCTATGTCCATTATCATTTTTAATTGAAAACTCTTTGTTAGTTCTGAAACAAGTTTTATAAGCACTGCTGAACTTCAACTCCAGTACTTCACTTTGAGCAAAGATGATTAAAATACCATTTCTGTGTTCTTTGTAGAATATGAAGTAGGTTTTAGTGGTGTAGCTGACGGCGGATATCACGACAAGATCTTGAAATAATTCCTTCTGCTACTAGTTTAATTTAAAGTCCCTGAAGTCAGGCAAGACATTAATGAGTTCTGGATCTTACCTCAGATGTGCAAAAAGCTTTGGTTAAAAAATACTACTATATGCATATTTGCTGACAAAAAGTAAATTAACTTTTGGACCTGTTTGCTAGAGACAGCATGTGCCTAATCCAAAAGCGTTAATAATAGGAAAGAATGCAGTGAGCTTTGATTCAGAATCTGTTAAGTTTTATATCTCTAAGTTGTATGGACAGCAAAATTAAAATGAATATACAAACAGGAAAAAAAGTATTAGATAAAATGAATAGTTATTATATAAAATTAAATTAAAATATTATAGAAACAAAATGTGAATAAAACATTCTATTACGATTGTTGAAATAAAAACCTCAGTACACTGCACAATAGAATTAGTGACCAAAAATGATGTATCACAACTTATTCTATTTTTAATTTAGTTTATATGCCATGAACATGTGCTTCAAATGAGAAAGGGTTATATGTTAACTCCTTATTGGGAAAGAAAAAAAAAATAAGGACGGGAAAAATAATGAAAAGAAAGAAAAAAAAAGCACAACAAAATATTAGGCTAAATTTAAGCTAAGATAAGAGAGAACCAAGTGATGAATAATAAATGCTGATCTCATTATATATCAAAAAGGACAAATCAGAGCAGATTCTGGTTGAGTGAAATGATTAATAACACAAATTCGAGTCACAGAAACTTTGACTGAATATGAATATGTCAAATTGTCTGGAGATGAGATGTTACAAATAGAGAAATGTGTGCCCTTGTGGCAGAGATAAACTAGAGACAAGCTCTTCCTTCATAGTAACACAGAACATCTTGTTATCGTTAATTTACTGTTATTGTCCTTGTTCCCTTACTAGGGGCATGATTAGAGGAAATAAGATAGAGATGAGGCTTACATGGGGTTTGAGCCAGAATTATCAGGCAATACTGTAAAAAAGAAAAAAGCTGTCTTCAGCTCATCCCATTTGATCTCATAATTAGGTACTCTTCTGCGTCTGCCAGAAGTCAGACAAAAGTTTTCATAGAGTTCAGGCAACGGATGGCGTGAGCAACCCCCAGAGGACCGGTGCTCACCCCTCCAGAGCTCCTCCATCTCCTCTCAGCACATGGTCAGGTGCGGACAGAAGGATGTCACCATCTCCAGCACACAAATGAGGGGAATAAAGACATCCACAATAAAGGAATCCTACTGCTGAGGAGTTGAGCAGACTAATTATTTTTTTTTTTTACATTTCTATTGATAATTCCCACTGCGACATAAAGGTTAACAAACTCTTGCGATACCGGGAACAATAGGCTTTGATGCCTAAAACAGTGGGCTGTCCTGTTGCACGGTGAAATCACGTGCCATTAGGGAGAAGGGAGACTGGTGGAACAGAAATCTGTAAGAACAAACAAGTAAAAGGCACAAAAATTGGTCTATCAGCTAATACCGGTGGGAAAAAGACAGAAAGGAAACATAAAAGCCTGAAGTGTCCAAGTCCTATTATGAAGTTGCAGTAATATTTTCCATCCACTAGTCCTAATACTCTTTACAAATCATTACCTAATAAAACAGAAATCTTCACTAAGTAATAAATCTTCATAACACAATATCAGACAAAAAGCTTGAGTCTATCTCATCTATTCCAGGCCACTAGTGAGATAAGGTATAACTATATCATATCTTACATATGGTGCCTAAATAGCTCTTAAAGACCTCCAACACTGGGCACTCCATAACTTTCCTCCACTGCAGTGCTTCAGTGTTCTTATTATTGGAGTTTTTCCCAGTGTTTTACCAACCTTTCAAGCAGGAATTTGGGTCTGTTGCTGCTGCAGATGGGTAATTTCCTTCTTTCCCCAATAACCTTGTAAGTCCTTGAAGACTAATATCATATCCCCTGATATTTTCTCATCTTGAAGCTAACCAGCCACAATTCATATTTATCTTTCTATGATGTATTTTTAGACCATGTTTCCTAACATGTCAGTCATTTTTGTTTCTGTTCCCTAGACTACAGCTAGTCCAAGTTTTATTTGAAGTGCTAAAAAATGGATACAGAAGTTTCAACAGAATTTACTGAAACAATTTTGACCTTTACAACTTATTCTCATACAGAAGTCTACATGTACATATCTATGTGCACATATACTTACATACATAAAGAATATATTATAAACAAGAATAGAGACTAGAAGACTGACTGTAAGGATTAATACGCACCTTTCAGACTCTATTCCAGTTTAGGCTGCATTCTTTATATATCTGAGAAACCAAAGCACTTAAAAGGTCATAATTATTACATACACCATCATTATGATTTGCCATGAGGATTCAGATGTTCTATATCTGAACGTCTACCAGAGTCACGTATAGTGCCATACATTTTCCTAATGTGCATACATTTAACCGGTTTTGTCCCTTTGGCAAACCCAGGATGCAGATGGATATTCTCTATCTACAACTAGATGAGGAAAGCAATGAGTTATCAGACTGAAAAGGCTGGTTTCGTATTTTTTTGAGGAAGGTTAACGCTCAATTTAACAGCCTCCTCATTTACATAAGTACAGTAGCTGTCAGTTCATTAGCAGGGGATTGTAAAACTCTCAGTGAAACACAAGAGGCTTAGCTTCTGGTTGCAGATTTATGTTAAAACATGATAACACCTGAAGTCACAAGTCAAAAATTATGCTGGTGAGGAGTCAGAGTTCATCTACCTTACACTTAGAATAGCCTCACATGAATTAGTACAATTAAATCGATGCAGATTTATTTTATAAGTAATGTTTACAGCATATGCTTCTAAAGTGAAGTAAAATCCCTCAGAACATCCTATTTTAACACTGTGTATATGACACCGTGTCCCTTCAGGGGCATGTGAACTAACATCAGTGATTTAAAGGATCATGTTTGCGACAAAGTGAGCTGATTCTTCGTGTACTAAATCTGACGTCAGCAAGAGCTTTCCCTTCAGCCATCAGGTGTTGTAATCAACCACAAACCTGTGGTTCAGGCATCGCCATCCAGCTTGCCTTGTCAAACTGACAAGTAGGAGCCACAGTGGAATTAGAAGTTGCTGCAGCAGTCTGGTGATGGGGCTGAAAAATCTTATGCTAAAATTGCAAAACTGATGTGAAACTCAGTTAGGATGTCTCTTGGCTCATCTTGCCTAGAACTGAACAAATTTGTTGCAATCCACTTTTTCAACTGCCAGTGCTACTGGCAGAGCCCAGCAGTTGCCTGACACCCACCTACATGAATAGGAAACCTTTTCAGTGGTTTTCAGTCAGGACTTTGATGGGCTTAGGAAAGTAAAACAGATATTCAGGTAATTTTTCAAAATGGAGATCAACTCTTAAAAATGAAAAGCGCATTATTTTCGTTTAAATATAAGAACCCAGAACCCTTGATCGGTTGGGCTGCTACATTATACAGAGTTGTCAGTGAGTGAGCTTCCAACAGGATTTTTTCTAATGATATTTACAAAAACTATCTAAAGCAGAGAGTTCTCTGTCACTATGACACCATCAATGCTCAGGGGATATATGTGCCTTATTATTTATTGCTCAAAATAAACGCAGGACTGATGAAAGGAAGTCCCAACTTGAGGTCTCTTCTAATCTGGGGCACATGAGCTTCCATGTACTTTATTTGAAATCCAACTGCTGTTGTCATTTAAAATTTATAAATACTAATTGCTTTTGCGATCGTGTTAATGTTGTGTAAAACACTGACCGTTACAATTAGTACATTCTCCTCTTCTGGGAAAGAACAACATTCTACAAGGTCTTTATCATGCCCCTCAAGGCAGTTTCTGACCGGTCAGTTCCACTAACAAATGTGTCAGAAATGGAAACTATTAATTCTAGACAGATTTGGAGAGACAATCCTACATTTTATCTTTGCCAGGTGCCCACCTGAGTATAGTAGCACCAAATCAAACCAGAACAAGAAGGTCATATGACGATAAAGATCTCCTCAAAAAGGCAGACGCTATGTACGGCTCAGGTATAACTACCCCCCTTCCAGACAGACAATTTACAAACTACTATAGAATCAGCTGGCAATTACTAAGAGTTTTCTGAATAAATACAGTTCGCAGTGCATGATTTTATGAAATAACTGTGATTTTTAGATAAATAAAGGGTGTTAAACATCAACGGAGAGTAATGAGACAAAAAAGGAACTGGCAAAAATACTCAGTGCCATCCTACATGCACATGCCCAAGGTTTATTTTAGTCTTCTCATTCATGTTCACGGGCCCAAGTGACATAAGCCCCGCTGTCCCCGGGGCCACCTGTATTATTGCAAGACTAAGTCCTGATACCCTTCTTCTTTACGTGTCTCCTCAGTCCTGTAAAATACTTACCTTTCAAGATGTGAGCATTTCCCAGTGCTCCAATGTCTCAGGTTCTTACCTCTGGCAAGTCCTCTCACATTCTCTGGCTTACAGTATTTCACTTTGAAAAGGTGAGAGACCATGAGAGGGGTCTGCCACCAGCTCCAGCGAGGCTGGCCTTGGGGCAGCTGCAGGCTCTCCAGAAGTGGTTTGATGTCTGTATCAGCATTCCTCCTCATGGTGTACCATGGAGATGTTCCCCTTGCATTCATGTAAAATATGCTTGGCAATATCAATTGGAGTTGATAGGAAGAGTGAATAAGAAGGGGAAAGATCTATAAGTGGTATGAAGTCCCCTGTAGAGACTCACAGAGTTGCCTCCAAATTTCATTCTAATGTTGGTAAAAACAACACAACTGGTAACCACTGGGCCAGAGTCACCGGGAGTTACTGTGCAGCGAGGATGAGCCATGCAGTGGGGACCCTTGTGTCGGTGTCACGCTGGGCAGGGGATCAGCCCCCTGCTCTCACATTGGGTTGTGTGACAGGACATACCTTTAGTACATGTGGCTCACAGGGACGTAGGGGATACAGAGACAGACACGAGAAATGCTGCGGACAGCGTTTGGGAACACGTTCCCAAGCTGCTTGTCACCAGATTCCTTGAACAGATTAATAAGCTACAGCTGAGGCTTGGGGAGGAGAAGTTGTAGAGCGGCCATGCTGCCATGCTGGCAAGAGCAACAGGAGCTTCAGCTGGGAGGCAAGAGATGGCAGCTAATGAGGGGATGAAAGACCCCTTAGTTCTTGTGACAAATGAAAGCCTGTCTTTGTGTCTCGCCACTTCTCATTCCACTCGCAATGTTGGCTTCAATATCTCTTCACATGTCTCTGTTTCTATGGTTACCCTGCAATTGTGCATGCACAGTACTCCTCTCCAAAAAGGTGTATCCATGATGTTCATCTTGCTCCAGTTGTGGAAAGGATATTAGGTGTGTGTTGCTCCTTGCAAGAAATACTTTTCCACAGATGTGGGGCAGCTGGCGCCTAACAGCATTCCTCCAAGCCAGACCAAAGGTCCATCCAGGCCAGCATCAATGTCTGGCAAGGGCAAACAGCCCGTGCCCAGGGAGTAGTGTAAGAGCATGGCAAGACTCTCTGGCAAATCCCCAGAGTACTTTCAGCCTCCAGCAAATTGTGGTTCAGGGATCTCATGGGCCAGGGTCAGTATGCTGGGTGGATTTCCCTTCTGTGGATTTGTCCACTTGCTTTTTGAGCAAACCTTTTAGCATCTCCAGGCTCCTGTGGCAAGGAGTGTGGTTTGTCTATGTGTTGTGTGAAAGACCAACTCCTCCTGGTAGACATGAATGCTAAAAAATCAAAGCTGTTTCCACTGGCTTAATGCCATCAGCCATATGCTTACTAAAATCTGGTGCTCTAGTGCTGATTGGGAATATGGTGTTGCTACATCAAAACAGATTTGAGTTCTGTCAGTGAAGCGTCTATGAAGACAGGCTGAGAGAGTTGGGGCTGTTCAGCCTGGAGAAGAGAAGGCTCCAGGGACACCTTACAGCAGCCTTCCAGTACCTGAAGGGGGCCTA
This sequence comes from Sagittarius serpentarius, assembly GCA_034782735.1. Lineage (NCBI taxonomy): Eukaryota > Metazoa > Chordata > Aves > Accipitriformes > Sagittariidae > Sagittarius > Sagittarius serpentarius. The sequence goes on along the minus strand of JAVKLA010000002.1, from coordinate 29,117,806 downwards.
CAGGAAAGATGGGGAGGGACTTTTTCCAAGGGCACGTAGAGACAGGATGAGGGGTAATGGCTTTAAATGGAAAGAGGGTAGATTTAGATTAGACGTAAGGAAGAAGTTCTTCACCGTGAGGGCGGTGAGGCACTGGCACAGGTTGCCCAGAGAAGCTGTGGATGCCCCATCCCTGGAAGTGTTCAAGGCCCGGTTGGATGGGGCTTTGAGCAACCTGGTACAGTGGAAGTTATCCCTGCCCGTGGCAGGGGGCTGGAACTAGCTGATGATCTTTAAGGTCCCTTCCAACCCAAACCATTCTATGATTCTGTGACAGTCTTTTTACATGTGGATGCCTGAAAACATTTGATCACAGAACTCAAGTTCTACAAAAGGCAACTGAAGACCAGTCTTAATAAATGAGAGAATCAGAAACTGAGCTTAACTAACATTTTCAGAAACATTCTTTGTATACAAGTCTGTAACAAAATTAGGAAGAGACTGCAGATGCCCAGATCTCCTCATCTGTTTTCAATGTTAGAAATGTTTTCCCTTGCTGGCAAGCAGCATCTCGGTTGAAGTCCTGTGTCAGTTCAGCAGCTTGTGCTTGAAACACTTACCCCCACCTCAGAATTCATCTTCAGTACTAAGCTTTCTCTGTTTTGGGGCAGAGCTCCCTAAAATTCTGCTTGGGTTTGGTTTTTTTTTCCCTAAACAAAATATATTTTGAAAGCCAGAAACCTCTCATCAGATTAATTCCTTTCCCGTGCTCACCCCTACCTAGCCCTTGTCATTCCAGTATCTCCAAGCTGCATTACTAATAATATTATATTTGGAAATAGGTCTAATAATGGCTTTAGTAAATCAAAGTAGGAGACTTTGGCTGAGCAACCTTCATCTGCACATTTCAATAATTCATATCCAATTCAAGTCCTACAGACCTGCTTTGTCCCTTTCCTGGATGTTTTCTAAAATAATCAGTGCCCTACCACATGTAAGCCATCACGCCAAGTTACAACAGCATGCAGTTGTATAGATTCTGACATAGGAAAAGATGTGCTGGCTGCATTAGGAACATATGCAACAAGTTGTATTTGCCAAAATGAATCTGCAGCCAGTAAATAGCAAGCACTAGTTTTTTGCCTAAAACTATTCCAATCTGATCATGTAGTCAGGTTGACTTCAGGATATGGGGAAAAAAATGGAAAAAAAAGAAAAAAAGAGAGGTATTTTTTCCCTGAACTACAACAGAAGCCTCACATTAAAACTCTGGGAAAAACAGAAACAGATGTGGTCTTTCTTAATATGCATACCTTCAGTGAAAGGGAACATGGACACTGGGACAAACGTATGCTCTCAGAATCTTAATTTACACTTCATTCCCAGATGGCAATAAGCAAACCAAATCCCCCTCCTCTTAGATGTTAAATGCTTTCTGAATAAAGCATGTGTGTCATCTTCCACTCAAAAGCTGCAATGCCTAAAGCAGCACCAGAGCTGAGCTAGCCTTGCAGCGGGACAGCTGAGCTAGCCTGCCCCGGGAGTACTTCCTGAAGGATTATTCCATCTCCTGCTGTACGTCTTTTTATTATTTTGCAGCTGGAATGGGCAGGCCCCCGACAGAAACCCTTCGCTTCACCCCGAGGGACTGAGGGAAACTGACAAATTGACATTTGCTACTTTGCAGGAGTCATTTAACAAAGTGAAGCATCACAAGGTGGTATTACCTCACATCCCTAAATTGTATGTTTTAATGAACTCTATTCTGCTTCTGATCACGGTAGTTTTGGGAAAACATGGAAAAGGTCAAAGAAGGTCATTAAAATTGGCCCCTTTGCAATATAACATATCTTTTCTCAGTCTACAGTGTTTCAAATAGCTGTCAGATATTTACTGCTCTTCATGCACATAAACCTGTCACAGCCCAGAAAGTAACTCTCCAGTATAGGAACCAATTAGAAACAGCACATGAAGGGAAGTATCTTTTTCTGCCTTTTAATTTCCTAAAGCGTTAGCAGTAACCTGAGAATTCCTAAAGAGGGAATATATCAACATGATGCTTGAAGTTTCATTATTCTTTTCATCATTTTATGGAGCACTGTTTGGCTGCAAGCACTGCCAACGCAAAATTACCTAATGCTAAGGTTAGACTTGGTTCTTTTAAACAGCCATGCGATGCTGAATAATAAAAGAAACCAAAGCCATCAGTACATTATTTTTGAAGCACTGTAGCATGCTCATATCAAGTATTTGCTATTATGCTGTCCTCAAACCATTACAAACCAAGTAAGATATTGTGCAACCACAGATGTCAGTATAAACCCCACGTCTCTAAATTCTGGAGACAGAAATGGAACACTGGTATTCAGAGAATTCATTTTGGTGCACTGACAGCTATTAAAACTGTTTCCCTGTTCTGCAATGACAGCTCGACTAATGTGGAGTGTTAAAGATATGATACAGCACAGTGCAAAAGTACCAATGGACTTTCTTCCACTGATGCAACTTCCCTGCTCTGCTGCATTTATTACCACTCCGTGTAATATTTTATTTACTGTGAAAATGAGTATATGAACAAGTGAACTCCCCCCTTGGACACTAGACCCAATTTACAGGGTGAAAAAAACCCTTTCAATATCTAGTGAATCCAAACTCTTGAAAGTTCAAGCTGATTGTGACCATCCTTTGAGGCTTTGGGTCGGTGTTGGGTTTTTTTTGAAAGATAAACCTGAATGTTACCATTTTACCTTCATCTACAGCACAGCTATCTGCAGTGGTTCAGCAGTTAGCAGGTGAGCAGTTCAGATGCCTCTGCCAGAGGGCAAGAGCTTCGTCGTACAGGAGAAAGGAGAGTCACAACTGCCAAAGCAAGAAAACCTTGTGTGTCAATCAAAGCTCAGAGGCAGAAGAGATTAATCCAAAACGACCCCCTGCACACAAGCAACCCCATGCGTGTCATTTCCCTTTGCTAGTCCAATCTCCACAACTTTGATCACACCCTTTCCAGGAATTCCAAACATTTTAAATTAGCTGAATTCTGTAACTTACTTTAAGCATTTCTATTACCACATAAATGTTTAAAGATGTAAATATTAAGCCCTTTAATAGTATTCTGAAAATGTTGAGACTGTATGTATATGTAGAAATTAATCATAACTTGATAGTCAGAGAAAATATGTTAGCAGTGATGAGAATATTGGAACATCTAGCAGAGCTCTGGAGAAATCAGATGACAAGCCACCAGTTATTATTTAGTATAACTGGGACAAACAACAAGTAACAAACTTAATAAATGTTTATGGAGAGCTGGCCTCATTTCTCTGCCTGGAAGTTATGGCACAGTTCAATTTGCTAAAACAAATATGTTGAGGAATAGCCAAGTTCCCCCGAAGACAGAGATTTTTGACACATACGCAACCAAGGGCAGGAGTGCTAGAGACCCTCTCTACCTTATGCAAGTTCATTGGTTTGGACATGGGAAGAAATCTCCTCAAAGCACTGGTAAACAAAGGAACATCTGGGAGGAAAGTTGATAGTTGGGGATGCGCACTCAGATGAAATTCAGCCCTTGAAAATATTCAATTTCATTCAACAAAGGGAAATAAGACATTACAAGATTTCAAGAATGTTATCATCTGTGCAGCTTATGAGCACGTGCAATAAAAATAGGGCGAAAAGACTAACTACAACAACAATTTAATGATCCAAGTGAAATAATTTATGTATTTTAACTAGTGAGAAGCTTCCACCCTCAGAAGAAAACATGAACAGAGAGCAGAAGCTGTAGAAATACAGCTGTGTCTGGCATGGGAAGAAATCTCGGCAGAGGAATAACCTCCAGCAAATCAGATATCTCTGATAGGGAAGGATTTGGAAAGAGGACAGACCAGGATAAGGACAGCAATAAATGCACATTTTTGCAGCCCTGATCAGATAAGTCTCAGACTAACAGAAAGTAGCTGACAGAAACATAAATAAGAAATAATCAATGGTGGTGTAAGGATAGAGAAGATTTTGTTTCTGCTCGGATGTTTGTTGTTTGCTTTGCAGCAGTGAGCAGTAGCTGGTCATATTAATAAATTGAAGATTTAATGGATGTCAAAACAATATAGAAGATGAACTATTGCTAGTATGATTTTTTAAGCAGGCTATTCAGATTTTAAACCCCCTATGATTAGGGCTATATCCAAATATTCAATCTTACTTTCAGATGTGCAAGATAAGTAATATAAAAACCATGTTCACAATATAGGATTATTCAAGCCTGCAACTTTGTCCCCGTTTTCGAGAAAACTCATGAAATTCAGGCTTGAATTTGAGATCTGAAGGCTGGACACCAATACAAGATTTTGAACTGGAACCAGTTTCACCCGCAGCATAGGCTGAAGGGCATCTTCCCCAGCACACACGGGAAGAGCACGTTCACATTTCTGGAAGATGTTTTTATGATCAGTCAAAGAAAGAAAAGGTTCCTGCCCTGATTAGGAATGCTGCCTGAAAAGAAAGATACTGTATGTGTGTTTAAGGTGATTATACTTATTTTTGGAGCGCTTCTTTCAAACACTTGACAGTATTCTTGGCATCAAGTCAGAATTTAAAGTGGTGGCTCAAAAGCTTCACCTACATCCATTGTTTAACCTAACAGCAACTTGACAGCAAGTTTCTTTTGTAAGGGAAAGCAATTCCCTCTGAGTAGTTCAAGCACAATGGACACCAGTGGGGCTGGCACTGACATCTGCTGGCACTGCCCAGTGAGAAAGCAACTGCGAAATCCATCATTTAAGAAAAAGAAAAAGCACTTTTAAATGTTCTACTACAAATTCTTAGTTCTCCCTACTTTCAACGTGGGGCCTTTTTTGGTGGACAGAGATTTACATTTATTGATCTATAGGAGAAAGGCACACGCATATGCCCATGAGATAACGACCCTTCGAATCTGGGTCTGGAAAACTCTTTTAAACTAAGAGACAGTGTTTAAAAGTTATCAAACCAGTCATCCTCAAGATTTTACACTGTGCCAATGCACACGAGTATGGCATACCTACACAGCCGTACCCAGTCTGAAATGGTGTGTCTGTACACAGGGATGCTGGAAAGCAGGTACCTATATCCCATGGGCATAGCCTCTGTGTGTGTGTGTGTACCTCCACTATTAACTTCGCTTTTAAAAGCGAATCTATGTGAATCCTTGTGTTTTGGTTCCAATATCATTGGCATTGGTGTATGTCAGGACTAAATCTGCTAAAGCTTTGAGTCAAACCCAAACACAATCAATATACACCAGGCTTTGGCATAAATATTAAACACCACCACAGATAAATGCTGAGAGGGTAGGCTAAGAGCTCTTGTAGGATTACAAGGATAATTCTTCATTACCTCAGAAGCTCAGTTCATTAGCACGTGAAAACCTTTAAAAGACACTTCAGAACAGAGCTGGTGTGTGTGTGTACTTTTTCTGGCCCTGTACCACCTGCCAAAAACGTATATAAAAATTATCTTTAGAATATGCCTACAGAGAGAGCCAGGAAAGAGGGGAAAGACATTTTGAAGGTCTGAGGCTTCATCAAATTGTTTCTAAGTTAGATAATCGGGCTTTAAAGGCAAATTTATTTGCACTCAGAGGCAAATGCTTCTGAATTGAATTATAAAGCACTCGCTCAGCAACACCAAATGCAGGATTAGATTATTTTAAAATATATCTTGTACACTTTAAAAAAGAAAAAAAAAAATTCTGCATTTTCTATTGTGGCAGACATGATGGAGCCAAGCCTGGAGAGGAAGCCCTGTCTCAGACTGGCACTATGAACAACAAAGCGCAACAGACTTACTTGTCCCATTTCCAGTAACTAAGTAGGACATCTGTCCTTCAAATGGTGCACAGCAATGAACGGTGAATCAGAAGCATCAGACGCAGAGAGGCATGCCTATGTCAGAGGAGTCAGTCCACAGAAAGACTCCTTATATCACTGAATTCGTTTGGCTTTGAAGGGGAGAGCAATCAGGGCAATCGCTGGGTGCTCCAGGCCTGACAGCAGGAGGGGATGCAGGCGCAGAGCAGGCAGAGGCGGGCAGCAGCACCCACCCGCCAGCGCCTGCCTGGGCTCCTGCCCGCATCCCGGCAGCCCATCCTGGCCCATCCTGAGCCCGGGGCTCAGGTTTTCTATTGCTTCCAAGAGCCTTTGCAGAAGCCGCAGCGGGGTTTATGGCAGCTGGAGATCCAGGCCCATGCTCGTGGGGATCCAGCCCCATCCTCCTGAGCATACGAAATGCACAGGCGGACCGGTCAGGAGCGGGTACACCCACGGCATTTGTCCCTCCTGCCAGGCACCGGTTTTCCAGCCTTGGTTACATAGTTCATTATATCCCAAATTACAGGAGGATGAGTGTGAAGATGCCAGCTCCCCACGCCAGTGAGGAACTGCAGGCACAGAAGGGGTGATGCTTCTTGAAACGCAGTACCCTTGATAGGTATACTGTATAATGAAATCGAAGCAGATATTGTCATTTATTATTTACATCACATTACTCCTTCAGGCAGCAACCAAGATTCAGTCTGTAGTCAGCGCAAGCACCTCTCGCCCCACAGACCTGGCAATTTAAACACATCATGAGAGGTGTAAGTAACTTTCCACAAAAAAAACTTACTCCCTTGAAAATTGTTTTAACATCACCAAAATTTTTAATGAGTTCAAGGCAAATCTGTCAAAACTTGAATCAGGTAGAAGTCTCAAACAACATTTTAAAAGGCCATTTCACATTTCCAAAAACTGTTTCAATATATGGTTTGAAATAAGACTATTTCAGATTGAAATTTGTTTAAACTGAATTGTAGTAATGGGCTTTAAAATTTCCTAAATAGCAATGTCTTCTCTCTTTCTGATTAAACTGTTCAGTTCAGCTTAAATTAATTTAGGTATTCCAACTGCAGAGGTTTGAGATTTGTCATGTGGAAAAAGGAAAATGTTATTTTTATGAAATAGATTTAATTGTGTGGCAGGGAAAAAAGCAGCAGATGATAGAATTGTCTCACCTCTGCCTCTAGTAAACTGTATATGCTGCTGAAGGAAGAAAAAGTGAGGTATTGGACTTTTTTTAAGAGATTTATTTTCTTGCTTGAAGGTTGCCCACAAAATTTTGATCCTGCCTGCATTTATCTATGAAAATACCTTGAAGACCAGGAGGATTGCTATTAATCTATCGATTACCAGAGCACTTTGAGGAAAACCCAGGTGCTCTGGAAAGACAAACAGGCACTATCTCAGGAGTTTCTTCTTTGGTGAAGAGACTGAATAACTCCTTTCAATTTGAGATTATATTTCTTTCATCCCTCTCCTATGCTTTCTCTAACAACTCTGAGAAACTGGAATGTGTGCCAGGAAAACGTGTAAGAAGATACACAATTTAAGCCACTGAAGTGTATTGACCAATTGCCTAAACTCAGAGGTTATTTGAATTCACTAAGAAAGAAAATATTTGAAAATAATGGCTATTAAAGAAAAGGTGACTACAGCAGAGAAGTGATCCTACATATTGGGCACAGCCTAGAAAAGGCCTCTGAAGTTTCAGCAGATTAGGTTCCCTTAGAATGATGATGCTAAATCAGGCTACACTATGTGGCAACACTAAGTGTAAGAGGTTGTGAAGTAAAACTGAAATCAGACAGCATCTTCACTGTCCTCCTTCATTTGTGATTAAAGAATATATTGTTTTTCACAAACAATAAGACATTGTGGTGGGTTGACCCTGGCTGGATGCCAGATCCCCACCAAAGCCGCTCTATCTCTCTCCCGCTTCTTGACTGGACAGGAGAGGGAGATCTGCTCCAGCGGGGACCTCCCTGGGCCGCAGGGGCACAGCCGGCCTCACCGGGGTCTTCCCCACGGGCTGCAGGGGAATCTCTGCTCCGGCGCCTGGAGCACCTCCTGCCCCTCCTTCTGCGCTGACCTGGGGGTCTGCGGAGCTGTTTCTCTCACATGTTCTCACTCCTCTCCGGCTGCGGCTTCTGAGCCCCAGCACTTTTTTTTTCCTTCTCAAATATGTTATCCCAGAGGCGCTACCACCGTCGCTGATGGGCCCGGCCTTGGCCAGCGGCGGGTCCATCTTAAAGCCGGCTGGCATTGGCTGTATCGGACACAGGGGAAGCTTCTGGCAACTTTTAAAGAAGACGCTCCTGCGGCTCCCCCTGCTACTAAAACCTTGCCACGTAAACCCATTAGAGATGGGTAAAGCAAAAATGAAAATAGGAGAAAGCTAATGAGAAAATGTAAAAGGGAAGAAAAACGAGAAAGTTTTTGGTGTATGCATAAAGCAAAGATTTAACTGAGGAATATATGTACTTTACCCTTCCTCAGAAAAGTGGAAATGTCCCTTGGACTAGTAGTTTCACCTATTTTTATGATCCACCCATATATCTAAGTGTTTGCTTGACTGCTCGTAAAAGAAGTATTTTCTAAATAGGACACTGTCGGTCTGTTTTTTTAAAGACTTGATGTAGAAAGTCTCTACACCACCTCAAGTGCTACCCATAATAAATACTTCATAAAATACCTGTAAAAATATACTTACAGGAGAAAGTAGGGAGCTGTTAAAGTAGTCTGTGATACTACTACTAGTTACATAGGGCCAAAACTCATGCTACCAGTGAGAACTTATGACACAAGATACGTGCATGCATAAAAACATATATGAAAAGCTTGGGGTTTGATTATTATTATCTGAAAAAAAAAATATTGTCTCCAGGAGGAGTTTAGAAATATGACCAGCTTCATACTGCAAAGAGTTTTCTCGCACAGCTGGCATCTTTTTGAAAGAATGCCACAAACATCAGGTAAAAACTACTTCACTCGTCAACAATGCCCCAACGATGTCTATTGTTTCTTTACGACAACTATACACACTTAAAAAAAAAAAGGATTTTTTCCTCTGCCTCATCCCCTAGTAATCACCTTTAGGCAACCTTTTCCAAGTGGACAAGTAATGTAATCTCCGTGGCACAGAACAGACTAACCAGTGGCTGGAAATCTTCCTCTGCCTGCCACGTTGACCAGTGCAAGCCAGTCTACCTTTCCATCCACTAAATAACTCTGAATTGGCAAATCCCATCACATACGACACCCAGGAATAAGGGACCAAGGGAGCTATTTCCCTCGTGGAAGAGACAGGGATGCCTAACATTACAGTGTAAACTAGTGAAAAGGAGCTCAGCCTTTTCTCTTCTCATAACCAATACACTTTTTAAAAACAGGTTACCAAACAAGAGACAGAGATTTTCTGGTACACAGTCAGGCATCTTAATTTTCAGATTAACAGCAATTCACCTTACTCAACATAATTCCTCAGTCTGGATGGGTCACAGACTAAAATGAATAGACTATATTCAATATATCCATTATGTGGGAAATGAAGGGGAACTTCTTCACCAATTCTGGCAATAAACCACTGTCAGACAGAGCAGCGCTGGGGCTAGGGGATACTCGACACTGTGAGAACCCCCCTGGAAGTGCTTCTTAAAGGAAAACAAATAGCTATTTCAGAGCACCATTTCCCCTTCACCCAACGTGTCACAGCTGGGATCTGAAACTGGAATAGATCATTTTGGCATTGAGACTCCACCATCATTTTCTGGGATCAATTGACCTTCATGCTCGTAACTTAGTATCCACCCAAACAGAGTAAAGTACAATATCCATCTCCCTGTAAATCTACTTGTGCCATATGTAATTCCTTTTTTACTACAACACACAGTCATGGTCATCCTTATCATCAGTAAAAGTGATGTACAGCTTATTGTAGTGTTTAAAAAAAATTCCAGAGATTACTGTACAGCAATATCAGAGCATGAAAGAGATTTAAAATTGCTTTGCTTAAGCTTTACGAATGGCAGACAACAAAAACAATAAATGGGAGGGGTGGGGGAGAACTCTCATGGTGTTTTCTCAAGTGATACTTGTAATATTAGGACTCTGCTATTACACTTACGTAAGACAGACCAGATACTGATGTGTAAAATGACTAGTTCTGAGGTCAAAAAACCTCTGCAGAATGACACCAGGTGTACGGAGATCCCATTGTAGCTAGTATTAGCCATTACACCAGGCATAAGGAATTCATTAAAGTACACGTTGATTGCTGTCAATAGTATAGCTTCATAAAGGTACGAAGCAGTAGGATAGTATCACCTAGTCTACAGCTGCCATGAATACTGAAGATGAAAACTAAAATGGTAGAAAGAAAGAAGAAGAGAGGAATATCTGCAGCTTCTCTACAAAAGCTACATTTTAATAAAAATGCACCTCACTAGCTTCAGGAGAGAATTAAAAGAATGAAGTCCTTTGGCCGGTCTACACAGGAAGTTTAGGCGATGCAATGTTTCCTTCTGGCTTTGGAGTCTCTGAAAAATATCTATTCATTTAGGTAGGTCTTGGGTCAAGTCCCAGGAGGACTGCGGTGTCTTGTTAGCTCATTTATTATAATACTTTGGAAGAAGTGAATAGCAGCTTTTTGCAGAGAAACTCCTAACAAGACAGTTTTGGAAGTATAATTTTTGTCATAACTTGAATTTTTGAAGGTCAGGCTGTACAGATACAGTAGACGTTCAGATTTCTGAAACATCTCTTTTTTCAAACTTCTGCAGAGGTTTTCACAAGGAAGAGGCAGTTTCTGAGATTCAGCAGACCCTCTGGCTACAAAGTTTTGCTGATCATCTCTGAAAACTTTGGCAGTTAGCAACTGTTTTGCTGCATTTAAGAGCCGTAAATATACTTTTCTGCTTCTACTTCTTCTTTCTGGTTATCCCAGAAAAAAAAATAAACAAAGTTTTTAGTCAGCTGAATACGTGACTCTTAACTGACACTATGAACTAGCAGATGGACGGAAAAGAACGGAGGAAAGAGCAGTGTGCCTTAGATATAGCTCTAACAATGAATGAGATCAGATACTTTCTGCTCATTAACAAAGAAGAGCCAGCTGCAGAACAGTGTAAAACCCATCATATCCTGCTAAATAAAATCTTCACTGGAAGGGTGGAGGCAAGATTAGAGGAGCTTCTTTTATGGACTTTATACTGTGATAATTTTTCACTCTTCAGATTGAAGAGTACAATCCTGGCTGCTTCATTCATGTGATCAGACACCCAGGCCTAAACCCAATAATAAAAATCATCTGCTTCAATGGGATTATTTGCACAAATGAGGGTTTGCAGAACAAAAGCTTAAGTAGCCCACCTACATGGGGCTCCCTGGGAGTCTTCAGTGAAATCTGCAGAGAGAGGCTTTTTGCAAGTGCTGTGTAATTTCATTTAAGAGGATGGGTCAGACTCTCAGCTGATGCAATTCAAAATAGTGTTGTTGATTTTAGCTATTCTCTAAGGTCTTCCCTGTAAAGATCTGGCCTGTAGAACCAGCTGTATATTAACACTGTACTATCCTTTTATGCTTCCACAACAGATAGGTTTAATAAGCAGCCATCTCTTTTCAGAGTGTTCTTGCTATGAAACAAAACAGAAATACAGTCTGCAATAATACCAAGGTCAACATGTACTGCAAAGAAACAGGAGAGTATTTCAACAGAGAATGGAAAAGATGCTAAATATTTTAAGAATCTGCTTCTTAAATAAAAAGAAACCTCCTGTGCATTAAAAATACATTTATTGATCCTATTCAGGATTCAACAGAAGATGACTTCCAACAAAAGAATACTTAAAAAGACTTGTCTGTTGCCAAAATGGGTAGGTATATAGGGCCGTCTTTGGTAAAAGTAGCAGAAGTCATGAAACATACTTAAGAAAAGGGTTTGTATCCCTCTTTTCTATCAACTATTTAGCCTACACTGCAATTTAAGCATTGACAGTGCAAGGAGGGAATTTAAAGAGCGAGACAATAAAAAAAAGGTGCATTGCTTAAGACATCCTAGCTAATTTATGCTTATGGAACTGTTAAACAAATAAATTAAAAAGACACACACTGTCTTCACTTGACAGAAATGGAAATCATCTTCTTTACGCTGAGTCTACTCTTCTTATCTTTCCTCTCCTTCCCTTAGTGAATATGAGTCAGAAATCACCACTGGCAGAACAACCTCTGAAAAATTTTCAAATCCCAAAGAAAAAGAAGCTCTTTTTATTTATGCTAATCTGGAGTCTGGAATAAATTCACCCCCAAACCTTCCCCTTACCCCCCAAATAAACCCCATAACATGGAGCACTGTCCTTCCTCAGCACATCACATTTGCACCATATTTGTAATCTCTTTTTGTCTTTGCAGTTCTGGGTTTCAAGTTGTAACCTTCACAAGAGAGAAAGAGACAACTCATTTTTGGAAAGAATGAAGAACTCTGCTCTTGGCACTATTAAACAAATAACTGCAATGACTTATTCAGTACCAGACTTAGAATATGCACTGCAAATTAAGTCCTCCCCAAACATTTTACCTGTTCCCGTCGATACCTGCCCAGATTCGAAGACTTCAGAGAATCGCTTTTATCATCAAGGTCTCATCTGACTTTGAAGCATGCTTGCTCTGAAATTACTGATGGTGCATAAAGGAAACACAGCATGACCTAACTACAATGTGTTACACTGTGAAAATACTATTCTGAGAGGTGCCACAGGAATTTCCAACAACAAGTAGAACTTTGTAACACAGGATACCCTCTCCACATCATGTCAGAGATTGTGGTGGGCACACTTTTTAACATGCATAGACAACCTAGACTCCAGACTCTGATCGCAGAGGGTGTACGGGAAGTTATGAGCTCTAACTCTTTGCTTAGTGCACTTCCACAGAAAAGCCCGCTGGTGCCTTTAAGGGCCAAACCATAGAATCATAGAATCATAGAATGGTTTGGGTTGGAAGGGACCTTAAAGATCATCTAGTCCAACCCTCCTGCCGTAGGCCACCCACTATACCAGGCTGCCCAGGGCCCCATCCAACCTGGCCTTGAACACCTCCAGGGATGGGACATCCACAGACTCTCTGGGCAACCTGTTCCAGTGCCTCACCGCCCTCCGAGTAAAGAATTTCCTCCTAACGTCTAACCTAAATCTCCCCTCTTTTAGTTTAAAACCATTCCCCCTTGTCCTATCACTATCTGCCCGTGATTCATGGACTTGTATGTAAAGAGTGGTTTGGAGGGAAGGTCACCGCACAGAACTGGCATTCACTGCCAGTTGTGTTCACCATTTGCCCGTCGTTGTTGCCAAGCTGGGAGCACTACATGAGCAAGATCCCACATCGGCACTGGTCCCAAGGTGAAGGTCTCCAGTGCTTCCAGTTCCCCATTCGAAAAGCAAAGAACCACATTTGCTTAGTGCCGAGGACAGGGCAAGTCCACACCTATCACAGAACTGCGATAGCAATAACTGCAAATTTTACCTTCAAATTCAAGAACAAAAAAAAATAAATGTTTTTTTTGTTGAAACTACCAGCTAAACTTTTTGGAGAGCCCCAGCAATGTTGTGTGGGAACCTTTAGACTACAACAGGAGGTCTTTGTCATTGCTGCAGGCCCTGTTCACTATTTCCACCATGCTGAGCAAAACCCTTTGAGATTTGTTGTCACCAGGAGCCAAGTGTTACCTGCCACCACATACAGATGAGGGAAGACGCAAGCACAGGAGGACAAAAAGAAAGCTTACAAGTCAGTCACATCTCACAGATGAGTTCCTAGGCTGCTTTTCCAGCCACAGGTGGACTCAGATACCTGGTGGTTGATATCTTTGATATATTTGCTACGCTTGCCCTCATTAAGGGGGAAAAAAAAAAAAAGCACACGAAGAGAAATTTTCATCCACAGATCTTCCAAAGTCTGTCTTAAGCACAGTGTTCTAGTATACAAACTATTTACTGTATACTTCATTCAGCACTAACAAAACCACCTCTGAGCCTCTTTAAAAAGGAAACAGATAATAAACCAGCTAACAAGCCTGCACTCTAATTGACAACACAGACAGGAGGGAAAGATGCTGCATCTACTTGCAACTGCAGGCAGAACTTTAGGGAAGCAGTATATAATTAATCGAGTTGGGATTTCACCAAGATCCCCTGGTCTTATGAAAAATGCCATAAGACATTTAATGACCACAGGTGAGGAGAATCTGAAACCGAGCACGCAGAATATAAAGTGATCCAACACCACTCCCAAAGCCCACACAAATTATTCTTTCCACTTTCCTATTTGCCTTTGGACAACCCTGCAGTGCTCCCTCCATGAGCTGGGGGACTTCTTTTTGAATGGGACAAACAAAACTGCACCTTGCGACCACTCCAGTAACTACTCAGGGGAAAAATTAGCGGAATATGAATCTCTACCATGTCGCTGCTACTTCCTTTTAGAAGAATGCAGCTGGGATGGGGGGAAAAAAAAAAAAAAGGCAAAGCAACAGAAATGTCTTTGCTAAAATATTTATTATCAATACTTCAGGATGTGTTTTGTTTATGCAACAGCCACAACACACCAGCAAGACATCCTGACTTTACCCACAACAGATAGGATTTTCAGCTACACACAATAGCAGCTTATTGTTACCCTTGAAGGCAAGCAGAGGTTTGCCATTGACTTCACCAAGAAAAGAACTGAGCCCGCAAAGTGCTTTCAAAAATCCTCCCTACTAATAATAGCATAGACACCACGGGGCGGCGGAGTATTTAACAGGCAAGATCTGCTGTATCTTTTACTTCATTTGAAATGACTTTGAGGCTCACCTACATGAAAAAAGAAATCATATGTGGCTATTACAGACCCATAACAATCCTTAATCATCGACAGCAGGGAGGCTTTATTTAAGAAATAAGGAAAACCAGGAGCAAACCCTGGGAACTCCCACTGAAATACAATGGCTGGTAAGCTGGGTGGCCAGCAGAAGCAGGGATTTGCTTGGTGACTGAACTGACTGTGCCAGTGTGTCCCTACCCTTCGTCCAGGGCAGTCTTGATGACAGAGCCACGGCTACGTTTAAAAGCATATTTTCATCCTGAATGCTGTTTGAAGGTGAGGAAGCAGGACAGAGCGAATCTGAGGCTTTAGGTGTTCTTTCACCTGGGACTTCTGTATTTGGTAATTGGGGTACGATGTTGTGTGCACATCGTTGCTCCTGTTGCATAATTAGTTAAATTAAAAAAAATACAAATATAATAGCCTAAATACCAATAACTGGGAAGACTAAGAACAGGTTCAAATAATGGGAGTTATTTTGGCCACCAGGAAGCGAGCAAGCACTCTCCTGCCCCAAGTACTGTGGAATTAAGACACTCATAAATCCTTGCCCAGCAAGCCCTGGAGAAATAAAAGGGGCTTTAAATATAATCTAGCCTACCACTTCATATAGCAAGGGGAGCAGCAGAACTGAGGGTAAGCAGAGATCAGCAGAGGAAAGGACAAACATAATTGCTGGAGTCAAACAGAGAAAATTGCGGGTAAATACCAGCTAGATGTGATTCCAAAAACTTTCCCAAAGCCCGAGGTGGCTCCGTGGTTAACGCCCAGCTCGCTGCGGCTGCCGCCACGTGTGGCGAGGGAAGGGGGCTGCTGACACGTAGGTCAAGCAGAGCTGTAAAAGGCATAGCTAAATGCACGATAGCTTGTTAATCGGAGCTGTGCCATTGAGACTCCATTGCTGGATAAGCTTTTATACAGCTTTGACACTTAAAAATGGTGTTAGGAAATGCAGAGCTTGC
This sequence comes from Sagittarius serpentarius, assembly GCA_034782735.1. Lineage (NCBI taxonomy): Eukaryota > Metazoa > Chordata > Aves > Accipitriformes > Sagittariidae > Sagittarius > Sagittarius serpentarius. The sequence goes on along the minus strand of JAVKLA010000002.1, from coordinate 29,102,157 downwards.
CAGCTCTGTAGGACTTCAGCCAGCACAATGAATGGCATTTGTAGTACCTCTTCCAACTTGCTGGCACAACATTTTGCCACACGTTCACACGTGCGTCCTGTGGCAGAGACGCACAGGCAGGGACCTGGAGGAGAGGAGGCTCAAAATGACAGATCTGGCAGGGAGGAAATTGGGCAGAGCTGGACTCATAAAAGGAATAATAATAATAATAATAATAATAATAATAATAACCCCACCAACAGCTGCACCACTGTAACTCATCTTTTTGCTTCCCAGGCCAGGTCTGTACCAACACTGGTGGTTCCCATTGCCTCCGGGCAGCTTTTGCTGTCTCAGCAGCTCCGAGGGGGTATTTCAGGGCAGGAAAGGGCAGTCCAAGAGCAGTCGCATCGCCAGAACTTCATGTTGCCAGGGAAACGGCTTACTCGGTAATGGAAGCGTCATTCCAGGGTTATTTTTTTTCTCCTCATTGGTTTTGTATCCCCATAGCATCAGCTAACTTAATCAAGCCCCAGACAGCAGAGCACCAGCCACAGGATATAAAGCACCATGCAGCAAACCAGCAGAGCCCAGCACGGAGCAAGCGAGAAGGTAAGGGTGCGTACCAGTGCTAGAGGCACCAGGCAGAGAGGAGCAAGGTTTGGTCTTTAATACACGGAGAACTGCCTAATATTGCTATTAAATGAATCCTCATCAGCAATAAATAAAACCAGGCTGTGTCTCCAGCGACCAAGACACCGACTCCCAAATCCAGCTTCCTACAACCAAGTAAATCCCATGCCCTCTTCTCTTGCCAAGCCATCATCCCTGAAGGAAGGGAGAGGCCCTTCAGGACGCTTCCCAGCACCTCCCCATGCCTGTTGCCCCATGCTAATAAAGACACTGGCACGTTCACACTGCTCTGAACACCCATCTCACGTTTAATCGTCATGCTATTAGCTGTTATGGTTGCAAAGACCACATTAAAAGTGGAGAGCGAGTCTTGCAGCGCTCGAGTGAGTGAGCAAACAGCACCCGCCACCTCGGGCGGCATTTAGTCCGACGCCCCGGGGTGCTGTGCAGCACAGAGAGGAGCCTGCACACATCTCCGCAATTCAGCGCAAGCTCCCGCAGCTGTGACCTGGGGCAACATCCGAGAGAGACAGAGAGCATTTCTTTTCAGTTCATTGAAGATAGCACAAAACCTCAGGAACTCGGCACTTGGCTGCAGTAAAGGCCAACCCAGTGCAAGAAGTCCTCTGCTGGGAGTTACCTGGGCTGGGAACTGCACCGTGCTGCATGAGCACGGGAAGACAAGCAGCAGCTTCGTCTCAGTGAGCGTGGCTTGCTTAACTTAGTCTGCTGGCAGGACCTAAAAAAAGTATAATTTCTGCATTTCTCCCTGCTCCCAATCTGATCCCTGTGAAGTTTTCCATCCATTGGGCTGTAAGGAGCTCCTCACAGGGATGATATCCCACAGGGCAGAAACCAGCCAGCCCCCTGGTGTTCCAAGAGCTTCAGACCTTCTTGGGCATGCATGTGATCAAGCAGTGACCCTCAGATTATAAAAAAAAAAAAAATCTGAGAAGATAAGAGAACAGGTAAAATTCACCAATGCTTTCTAATGTCTTCCTTGGTGGAGAACATCTCCCAATTAATATGATGCACACCAAGAGGAAAGCTAATCCCATAGGTGCTCCCTTCAAAAGCAAACTCCAGACATGGTAAGTGTTGCCTGCCCCCATTCCCACACAGGAACCGACTGGGGAGACTGCTGCAATCATAAACTTTCAGTTTTAATGATTCCGAAATTGTCAGTCTGGGGGTTGTTTAAACTGGAGTTATTTTTCACGTGGGTCAAGATTTGGGGGATTTCCAGAGCGTTTCAGTTGAGGCTTCTCTAAGCAAACAAGAGACGGAAAGTTTTACAAGCTCATCTTGTCACTCCTACACACAGCGGTAAGCGAGCCATGCTAAAGTGGTACTTGGCCCAATTCAGTCCCAAACTGCCCCAGCCGGCCTGTCTCCCCCCGCCTCCCCGAGCCTCCTCAGAGCACCCTGCAGGGGGACCTGAGGCAGCAAAGGGGTTGCTGCTCCCCGAAGGCTTGCAGAGCTGGATGTCTGCAAGCAGTGGTACAGGGCTGCATTATCCACCAACCCCCGGCTGTTTTCAGGTCACCAAATGGCTCCGGTTTCCTTGAAGGGAGGAGGAGGATACAGGCAGGGCTGGAGGAGAAAGTTTTGAGTTTTCTTGCTACCTTTAAGTTACATAAACTAATTTCTCATGGCTAGTTTCAATGCAGTCAGCTCCTCCGGTGACGTGGCTCAAACCACGAGGAGCCACACCAGAGGGATTATTACAGCCGTTCCTCCAACTTTGGGGCAGCTCAGGAGCTTGCGATTACTAAAGTAACAAAGCTTCGGTGTTTCCATCCCCCAGGGCGCACCACAAATAGCTCGCTGCAAGGCCCCCCCCCGGGAAGGGGCTGCTTTGCAGGGGTGACCACATCCTGGCGGTGCGGAGCCCGGGCACCAGCAGCGTCACTCAGAGCTGTAATAACAGGAAGGGAACAGGGGCATGCGGGCAAGTCACCCCCAGCGCCACAGGACGGGGCAAGGAGAGAACAGAGCGTGAGAGTTATAAAGCCTCTCCGAGGCAAAGCCACCCTTCTGGGTCCTTTCAACCCCAGCACGGGGCAAGAAGCACGAACGTGCTCAGACCGCTCCTCACCAACTCCATTCCTTTGTGCAACCAAACATGCAAAATTTGCACCGTGGATGCGGCTCACGTCCTCTACCCGGGCTCCCGCAGGCACCTCAGCAAAGCCCAAGCAGTGCAAATCTGCCCTGCCACGACAGCAAAGTAATTTCTCCTCCCTGATGTGCTTTATTACCCAACAGAAGGAAACCCATATTTTTAGAAATTGAATTACACTTTCTTGAATATTTAGAGAAGAAGTTATTCCCTTCGCTGAGCTGCATTAATAACATCCCTGTTTTACAGTTCGCAGGGAGACAAACTAAGTTTTCTCGTAGTGACTTTCAGTTCTCGAATTGAGACCCAGAGTGTTGATCTGCTACTCGCAGCGACAGCGAGCTACTTGAGGAGGCTACGTCAAGCACCCAGAGGGGAGGCACCCGAAGCACTTGGAAAGTGTCAGATTTTGAGAGGCAAGACAGAAACTGGAGAACAGCTTTTGAACCAGTGGGTGCAGGTGTCCTCATGCCAAGGACTCTGGTCACAGATTTGACTTTTAAAGGAACAAGTAAACAAACAGGAAAAAAACCCACCTTACCTTCCCAATGAAATTTTGAGTTTTTACCAAGGGAAAAGGATCTTTTTCTTTACTCGTTGCAAGAACTTTTACCAGGCAAATGGGTAGTGTAAAAAGGATGTTTCTTCCAACAAGGACCAAAAACCCCCCAAACATTTATATATATGTGAATGAAGTATCCTAACCCAAACCATCTTCCAGAATTTCAGCTTGATTTCAAAGATCTCATACCTCTGCCATCTGGCAGAGGAGGCAACTCACCACATCTTACCAAGGAAATTGAGCCTTCAGAGGTCTTTATCTTTTTTTTATCTTTTTTTTTTTTTTTCCTAAGGCCCGAATTTCTTAAATCACGACCTTTATTAAACCTCAGCATGGTGCGGATCACAGCCATAATTCTTTTTCCCCCCACCTTCCCACCACAAATCCATTCAAAGTGAGTGACATTTGCAAAGTGTATTTTCACGGCCCTCCGTAATCCCTTCAGAATATTAAGACTGCATTACTTTGTCTTTGGTTACATTAACTTCAATTTTCCTTATGAGTAAGTATTTGGCTAAAAATTAATATAGCGAAGTTGAAAAGAATCTTATGATAGGAAAAAGACTAATTTCATCTCTGGCTGCTCAGATACCAGAGTACACTGGGGTTAATGTAATTAACTTACAATTTTAGCCTAGGTTGTGTACATACACTGAATCTCCCTGCTGGAAACAAGATTAGATTTTATTACACTATATATCCTGGTTATCTTCACCATGCCTCCAATATTACTTCCCTCAATGACTTCAAGGCTCTCTGCTGCAATGAAAATGCAGAACCATCTGGTATTGAGCCCATGCAGTTTATTTAAGGATTTAATTAAATGCTCTAAATGGAGAGCTTCTTTGAATTAACATTTTAAATGTGACTTATTGCAGGTTTAATATTGTCTTAATGCCAACCTGGGAAACTCCATAGCCAAGTTGTTGACGTTTAAATTGAATTCATTTGGGTGGCTCCAGGGGGACTCATTAATTAATCTAAACAACTAATGGGGATTGGTTCTGACTTTTGATGAAGATTATTTACAGAGACAATTTGCAGTGAATAAAGAGTCACAGTAGGCAAATGTTTAATTGAATTTAAAAAAAAGGACATCTCATTGTGTTCAATATCAAGGATGCATCTTGCGAGTAAGCTTTGAAATACCAAGAAAGGGACGATTGCTTGAAGCTTCCTAGCTGCACACTAATCACAAAGAGAATGGGTAATTACATTTGCCTGTGTAATTTGCAGCTTGTAAGAGGACAACAGGTCTGTCTGGCTTACGGAACACATAGAAAGATTCCAACAGGAAACATTCTGTATTATTAAGACCAACTTGCCCCACTCACTTTTACTCACATACGAGAAAACAGCATTTTCCAACCAATGATCAGCTGGAAAACAAAGCCAACTCCTCTCGCTTGCATTTGCAAAAACCCAGAACAACTGCAATGAGCTCAGCAGAGCTGTTTTAATTTACAACAACTTAACCTGTAACATCCAATCTTCTTTTATTCTTTGATTATATCAACTTTGGAATCAGTTATTTGCACCTCTGGGTGCACCACGAGCCCTGCAAGCACTAACATCTAGTTATGTGGTTAGTTTTCAGTAAGCCACAGTAGCAAAACAGTACCTGCTTCCCTGGGTATCTGCACTCCTTATAGCAAATCATCCTTTACTATTTTTCCACTGTTATTATCATTATCCCATCTCATCTTGAAGTTTCCAGTAATGGCAGAGGTTGCCACCAAAGGAAGAAAACACGGCGTACTGAATGCTGTGCACGCTCGCATTCCCAAGGAAACACGGCTCTTGCCCTGCAACCCCAGCTCCAGAGGGCACAAACACCTCTAAATACCTGTGATTTCAAGCCTGAATTCTTGAAGAGCAGTTGTGCGTTTAACACAAAGCACACGCGTTACTGGCGAGCATCCCAAGAAAGCACAGCAGACCAAGGAGTGAGACGGAGAGGTAGATCACAGGGTGAAGATGTCAGCAGCAGGTTGGGACTCCCTTGCCTGATGCACCCTCTCCTGTGTGATTTCTGCTCTTGTTTGTTATGGATTGTCCTTAACCTAAAGCCGAACTGATTTTAGATTTAAAAGCACAGCATCGAAGGGCAGGAGAAGTGAAGGACAGAAGAAAAAAGGAGGACACTGAGAAGGAAAAAACAACATCAAATGCCACAAGTGCTACACTTCTATAGTGTGGCCATTAACCACGCAGAGAAGTTTGATGGAGAAATCATGCAGCACCTTAGACACTCACATAATTGGGAAACACATCAACTACCAAAGATGCCCAGTGGAGACTGGAGCGGCACACACTGACTCTTCTCTTCACAGCAACGTGACAGCCTCTCCCTCAAAGGGGTACCGGTGACTTGGGACACTCCCATCCCTTGGTCTGTTTTAATCCAGACATGAAGGACCCCAGCTGTGGTCAGGTCTCTCAGGGAGCCTCATTCACACAGAACAAGCCATATCTCACAGCAGGTACCTACAAGCCTTTAGCAGGCAGTGGCCATCGAACGCTACTGATTTTATCACCCACACAAGTCAATCCAAACGTTCAGTGTTTTGAACTCCACCGTGCTGTGTCCAGCTCTGAGAGCCAACAGTAAGCGCACTCCCTTTCTTCACCGTTGGGGTATGACAGGAGTCCTGCTCCACGCTAGCATTGCCCAGGTGGTTAAACCACCTCGGAGGACTGTTATCAGGGGGTGCAAACAAGACAAAACCACTGTGAACATGCTTCACCTCATGTGAAAGGCAAGGCTGAACCCAGGCTGGGCTTACGGTGCTGAGTAGGGTGGTACGAAGCAAAGCCATCGTCTTCCCCGTGTGCCCTGGTCTGCGTTGCATGAGCCCAGCCAGAGCCCAAGGCTGAGCCCACACTCTCCTCTGATCTCTTTATGTCAGATTTGCATTTTATTTTCAATAATATCACGACCTGTCTTGTCTGAATTGAAGAGGTTCCAAACTTCTTTTCTTTCCAAGGCTGGACACATCCTGCATGCTAATTTAGGAGGCAATTGAGGGGGTGGGTACATTAAGAAAATGCACATAGCCATTAAGCCAGGGAGACTAAAGCATCCTGCCTCGATCAGCACTGCTGGATACTGTCTAGAGCATCGCCAGCTGCTCTCAGATACCTATAGTGGAGCTCTTTTTATGCAAACACCTCCAGTAACAGCTTTTGTGGATCTGACAGACAGAGTGGTTAAAAATTAGGCATTCAGTGGGTATCCAGTGGAGAGACATTGTACAGCACATCTGAAGAGGGGAGTCATACTCTGAAAGGAAACTCTGAATTGTCTGAAGGGGAAAGGCTGCTCAGGCAGGCGGGACGGATCCCAACGGCCGATCAAGCCATGCTGGGAGTATCGCCCATATCATCCCTCCCCAACTTCCCAGGGATCCCAGCTCCCATGAACACGGATTCACAGACAGAAGACAGTCACATCCCAGAAGAAACAACTGAGGCACATATTCACTGCAAATGGGAGGATGGAGGGATTATGGCGTTTTCCCCATCAACTCTCAACATTTCCTACAGAACCTCTTCTGCCTTTTTTTCTTTTTTTAATCACCAACTCGCTCAGGGCTCTCTCAAGGTGGTGTAGCTGTTTAATGTGTTTTATTTTCCCCAGAATTGCTTGCTCTCAGTGTGAAAAGTGTCAGTTATTTTGGGAAACCTGAAATCAAGTGGGCGAGCGAAGGAATTATTCATGAGGACACCATCAGGAGGAAGGTTACCTCCTTCACCCTGACGGGAGGCCAACAGCTCAGCCACCGTTTCAGGCTCAAAATGAAGAGGCAAAAGTTTCTTCCCCCTTGAACCTGAATGAGGCATTAGGAGCTGAAATTATAGAGAAAGGCACAGCTGGTCCATCACCAGAGCAGCAAGGGGAGCTATGGCAACACTTCAGGCTCCTTCCAGCCCTGTGCGTCTAAGTCTTAGTAAAAATCAAGCACACGTTGCAATGTCCATTAGGTTTGAGTATCCACGAGGGCATAAAGCTGGTGCTTGCTTAGTCTGTAGGGCTCTGTCCTGCTTTAAATGCCTGCCCTCCCTTCCCAGAGCAGGCACCCTCCGATTTCACCCCTGGGAGCTGAGGTTTCCCTCACGCTGATGAGATGGAGAAGTGTGGCTTAAAGCAATTCTTGTCTTTTAAAGCTTCTTAGATGTAACGCTCTTTTTCTGCCAACTCGGTCTGCACCTGCCTGTGAAAATGGCAGGCATTACAGATAACCCTCTCAATAAGAGATGCTAAGTTTGACACACACGGGACAGACGCAAGAGCTTTATTAAACAACTTCTCTTTCCAAGGCCTTTAAGAAAACAGTCCTTTAGCAGCGCTGACTCACCTCAGCTCTTTCCATACGCAAAAGCTACACTAATAACCATTGAATCATCATTTCTGGCTTGCAGCACTGACAAACCAGAGGGTTTGGCTAGATCCATGAGAGCAAGGTCAATGAATGGCAGAGAAGTCATCTACCCAGTGGTGTCTGCTGGCTGTAGGGAGGTCACTGGAGTGAACAAAACGTTATCTGAGCAAAAATGGTTTGGTTTTTTTAATCCTTGAGCTGCTGGGGCAGTCCTTGCTCAGTAAGGATTTCTGATGTTCACTGTGTTTTCTTTTGAAATGCCTTGTTGCTGTAGGGAATACCAGATGCTCTGGCTATGCTGCTATTGCCTAGGGACATCCTTCAGATATTTGGTTTGATTTTTTTCTACTTCATCAATCATCAAAATATCTTATCCAAACTCCCATGGACACCTGTGGGCTTTGATACCAACCATTAAAAGCACCTGCTAAGGGGTAACGACACTGTTCCTGCCCAGGGCAGGAAGCAAATAGCCGGGATGGAGAGCTGACAGATTTGGGACTGCCATTTAGGTTACTGCAAAATACATATCTAAATAACATACATATAAAATATGAAATATATATCGCGAATGTATATACACAGACATGCACTCAAACTTCTTTAAAAATCTAAAATCTCCCCCAGTGACGCTATGAAAAACCCTAGTATGCAGCCTACTTTAACTGAAGGCTGGTCAAACACAAATGCATGTGTAGAAATGAACTTTGACAGAACAGCTAAAGGGCCTTCTAGGGAAGCAGAGCTGAGTAAAACCAGCAAACTACATTTGGAAGTGAGGTCATAGAAACTGGTACGTGAAGATGCATTTTCTTTCTTATTCTCATTTACACACCTCCGTTATAAATAAGGCTGTTGCGAGAAAAAAATAATTAAATTTGTTATGTTGAAATGTTGGACGGCGAAGCCATCACCTTTGTCACTGTTTGGATTAAAATGCATCTTTTCACATCCCACATGCAAATGGAATACAAACAGTAAAACCGGAACATTTAAACAAATATTTGCAAGCGGTTTTTGTTTCTTCTTAAATACTTGTCCTGCTCCAGACAGGATCCACAGACCACACAAAGTGTCATAAAACACCACGTCTTTGCTCCGTTACAAAAAAGGGAACAGGAACATGTGTATTACCAAAGGAGACCTGGGTAAGTGCAGAAGAACTTCAGGCATACAGGCAAGATTTACACTCTCAGATGCAAGGATCAAACTAAGATGCCTATACCCATTTTCCTATCTTGCACCAAACAGCTACATGAAGAGCCTGTGACAGAGTATGATCCTGAACCTGAGTTTCAAATAAAGCTGAGCCTGGGTTTCACACCTGGGACCAGTGTCAAAAACATCACCCCAGTCTGTCTACCTCTGTCATAGTTCATGTCAGCAATGATAAAAGCTAATTTTTGCCAACCAGGGCGCACACCTTTCTTTCGTAAGGCAGAAGACAACACAGTCAGTGTTAAGAAGCATGATTTAGTTTGGGATTAAACAAAGCTAAAAGACTGACCTTCTGTCTGTCACCAAGATCTTGACTGGTATTAAATTCACAGGCAGAAACTTCCATGTCCTGGAAAAAAAAATAAAAAAATTGAATTTCTGTTATTCCCAAATTTTATACCCGTGTTTGTTCCAACAGTGTTTACACTACTCAGCACACCGTAAGGTAGCGTCAACTTTGTGCTCAGCATTTCTGGTAGCCCAAGTGCAGGAGGGACCAGAAATGAAAAACTTTCCAGTTTCTCAGCACTGATATAGATATATGGCAAAAGACAGCCAGCCCATTCTTGGGGTACAAAGTGGTTGGAAATACACACAAAAAGCCTTAAAAAAATAAAAGAAAAAAATTCTTTCCCTATCTAAACTTTCTCCTTAATTAAAAAAAAAAAAAAAGAGAGACTGAAAAATTTGACATATCTGCCACCTTCTGCAGCAAGAAATGGGACAGTTTAGAAAAATTTTTAAAATCTGACATTTCGTCAAAACTTGAGCAGCCAATAACAGCTAAGGATGCTCTGCAGTTCTGCAGCCTCTGTTCCCACAAAAGCTTCCCCCTCACCCTATCCATTGCCCCGGTGGTGCCAATATCTCTGTTTTAGAGAGATGCAAACACAGACAGACAGAGCCGTTTTGTCCGAAGACCCCCGGCAGGTAATGGCGGACTCAAGAGCAGAGCCCAGAGCTGCAGAAAAGCTGCCCCACCTCTGCCAGAAAATCCTTGAAGCTTTGAGGAAAAACCAAAGGTGACAGCAGGAAGGCTCCAGAAAAGGCATGGGGAATTGAGTCTGCTATAGCAACAATATCTCTGTAAATTGTTCTCCCGGTGAAAAGCCAGTATGGTGCTAAAAACCACAGAGTTTTACATTGTTACCTAGAGCATGAAATAACGTTCCCGTTGAGGGCTGCATGCTCGTAAAGCATAACAGAGAGTCATGAATGGGATTTCCAAAGGTACCCGAATGCTTTTCAATAAGGCTGAACTCCTAAAGTATTGAGGCACTTTAGAAAAATCCCACTTCATAGAAGTAAATCCACAAGATATCAGTATCCTCATCAGCCCTCGTGGACTTTGTGGTTACAGAATAAATGCCCTAACAAAACATCAGCTGGTAAATTATTGTGTGATTGCTGATGCCTGAGGATAATGTCAGGAGGGTGGCCAGGCTCTCCTCACTTAATTCTTCATTTTGCCTTTGAAAATATCAACAAGCTGCTCTGGAGTCAGCTTAGCGTCCTCAGAATTTGTGTAATGCTCATACTTGTTGGACATATTCCTCAGGCAGAGCAAGGAAAGCTAATTAAAAAACAGAAGGCAGGCTTTCAGGAATAACAAATCTGTCAAAAATATCGTTTCTACAGGGTGCACGTATTTTCCTTCACTGTGCATACGGATGAACATCTATTTTGTAGGCGGTCCATACAGACCGCAACAGGAGGCACCCGCACACGTTCAGGGTTTGTGCAGAGGATTTCCCCTTGATCTCCTGGCAAATGAAGTTTAATACAATGGAAGAGATCGGTTGGCTGTTTATATTCAGAATATCTAACAGCAAGAGAACTACTACATGCCAAGTAAGACTCCTTAAATACCAGGTTAACACACAAGCAACAAAAACTCTGAATTAGATGCCAGGGTGCAAGAGGCGGGGCTGGCTCAGTTCTGCCTTGGCCAAAAGCTAGGAAATCCAGACCGGAAAGTCCTGTTCCGTGCACACAAGAACTGGTAAAGTCAGGTCTGTGCTTACGTTGTTTAGTAACTCCCCTTAGTATCACCCACTCCCTTTTCAGCCTTCTGTGCTGAACTAGCCAGGGCAGCAGATTAAGGGAAAGGGAACATGCAAAGTGGAAATTCATCAGCATTTGTTTCTAGAGAAGACAGCTGAAAGAGAGGAAGGCAGAATTGAAAAGATGCAGCTCTGAGACACAAAGCATACCAAGACAAATGCCCATTACTCAGCACAATGTTCTACTACTTTCTTAGCAACACGCGTCACTTGGATTAATTTTCTGAAAGAAAACAGACTGTCTCAACAGCAGCCTGATGGTCTCAGCAATTTGCTTTACAATTACTCACTAAACTACCTTGATTTAATTATTCAAGAAGAATCTCACTGCCACTGATAACTACTTAATTAAAAACACAACTTTAGAGCAATAAGAGAGTCACGTTATATTGCATTTGAAATAGATTTCTTGCTGAAAACATGCGCAGTTCATTTTAACTGGCTTAATGTGCCAATATATTTAGAGTCCCAAGGATTTTAAGAACGGCTCAAGCAACAGTGATCATCTAGGGGCTGCAAACAACACCCGTAAGCTTGTTCTCATTCAGAGCAATTCCAGTAAAATCAAATTAAGAAAAGCATCGCTGCAACAGAGCTAGTATAGAGCATAAGCAAACTTTATGCTCGGGAAAGTCAGAAGCTGAGACGTCAGGACAAGCTCTTACCCTGCTCACAATCCTGCTTCACCTTCCCCAAGCGCTGCCACTTCTGCCTGCTCGCCTGCCTCCTGCCCTCGCTGCCCGTGTGAGAGGTCCACAGGTGAAGGTGCAAAACCCTGACTGGGGCTGCCCTTTGCATTCCCATCCAGGACCCACCAGCAGAGGAGGATCCACCCTGGTCCCAGCTGGGGCAAGCACAGGTGATTTCACCCCTCTCACCCCCTGCTGTGACCTGCCTTTTCTCTCTGGTAGTGCTTTGTTACAGGCCAAAAATGGGCAAGTGGTGCTCCTTCTGTAAAAGCGCCCTTGGCCCTGGCAACTCTTCAGTCCTACCTTCAGCTCAAAGCATTGCAAAGGCACGAACGTCAAGCGTCCAGACTGTCGAGCTCCCATGCCTGAACCTCAGTCCTGAAGGTCCCCGGGATGTCCCCCCAACAGGATCTTCTGCCTCTGGCCCAGCCTGTGTGCAGGGGCGGGGGATATCCAGCCCTTTCCTCCGTGGCCCCCGTGTCAGCACGGTGGGAGCACCTCAGACCCTCCAGGCTGGAGAACTCTGGCTGAGGGCAACTGCCTGAAAGCAATTCCCATTTTTTATGAATTTTAGCATTGCAATGGCTATCAGGTATGGGTATCATTTGATCCTTGCAAGAGTCAAGAGCAGTCTTTGATAACTTGGGCGTTTTTAACCTGTGACAGAAGGGGTTGTGAATTAATTGCCTCAATTGCTGCTGTGATAGAGACAGAGACAGCCGTTGGGAGAAAGAGCTGTTTGTTGCCTATGGTGAGACGGAGCGGGTGCAAGCAGGGGTAACTGCCGACACCAGCATGCCTCATGCAGCGCTTTCTGAGAGCACCGGCTAGATTCAGACTGTGCCAAGTGATGTAGGAAAGCCTCCCAAATTACTAGCGTGCCATTTCCTATTTAGTTATTTAAAACACCCCTCCTTCCCCTGAACTAGGAGGTACTGGCTCCTTTGGTTTTAATACAGTTTCAGTACAGCTGAAACTATATATGTATTTATATATGAAAAAATTAAATGACTGCCTTCTTGGATATTATCTTCCCGGTTTATTGTGTGCCCTCTCTTCCCTTCTCTTCCCAGAGAGACCAACCATCACATGAAAATGCTTTTCATCATCTGCAAAATTTGATGCCCAAAATAGCCCCATGGTTGCCCTAGCAACTAGCATTTATTCCCCCTCCCCCCAGCATCCCCCCCTTTGCATATTGCTGCATATTTCTATCATCTCTTTCCAGGCACAGTTCATAAACACGGCTGCATAATAAAGAATGTTATCACCAATGACTTACAGCCCAGCTGCTGCAAATAAGATATGAAGTGGCAGGGAAATACAATTTCATGCAGCTAGGACAACAGATTGATTGGGTGCCCTTCAAATTTGATGCCACTTCTTTAAGTCTGTCCAAATTCAAAAAAAAAAAAAAAAAAAAAAGTTAGTTTCCCCACCTCCCCATCTTTCCATGGTAGCAACAGACAATAAAAGTGGGAGATAATTCACTAGGACACTCATTATGTCTGCAGCAACCTTGCCCTGAGAGACTGACAATTTAAAGAGATGTGCTTCTTTTCCCTGCCATCTCCTCTACTTTTTCCCCAGCCGCCCTTCTTCATCAAAAGTCTTATTCCTCCAGTTTGGTTGCCTGTTTAATTTAATTATCTTCCCTTTCAAATTATTATTTCTGTTCAGATTACTAGCCAGAAGGTTGTTACAGATAGAGACAAGCAAACCCCTTAATTTCATTACCACCATCTCCAAAATTTATCCTTATTTTTATTTAGTTTTGGTAGAACAATATGAAAAGCCTCCCTCCCCTAGCATTTCTATCAAAGAACACCCCAGCAAGGATAAAAAGAAGTATGCTTTTAAATTCTTCTTCCTCCCTGTCATTTCTGATGAGCTGACTTTCAAGGATACGGAGATCTGCTTTGGAGGCTGATCTGAACGTGCAGAGATCACCTTGTGATCTTGTGGTACCAAAGTGCAATGCAGTACGACAAGGACCAGCTGCTACCAGATGGACTGTGCTGGTGCACACTGGGTGCTCCTGCTTACAGGAGAGCAAACACCTCTGGGTGCAGGCAGAGATGACGCCTGCACATCGCTGCAGTCCACGGTTTCTCTCCCATATTGACCTCTCCTTTCTGTCCCCCTCCTCCCCTTCTCCACTGCTAATAGTGGTTTACTGAATTCTTGTTCTACAGCCTCGTGTGTTGCCCAGGGCAGGCTTGCAGCGCCTGTCTCTTTGAGACACCGTTCCTTCCTTCCTCCCTCTCGGTGCAAACTGCCTTCCCCGTGGCATCCCGTGTGGGCTATTCCTTTGCACGGAAAGGATGCAAGGAGCAGTGCTGCCAAGGACGGGGGTCATTCTGTCACGGGGACTGTGGCACTGACCTCACGCACTGCCGCTGTCGGGGGAAGAGCAAGACGCAAGATGTGTAATGGGTGCACAGAGACCTCACTGCTTGGAGATTTGCTGCAAAGGAAAATCTGGTTTGTTCCCATTTAACAAAAAGAGAGAGACTCATCATAGGGGTTGTGCAGCCTCTGGCTCCAACTCATCTCTAGGACTAGTTAACACTAATCAATCACAAGCAAGCAAATGAACCACGGAGGGAGGAAATCACTCCCTGCAGAAGCTGTTCTCTTAGTGCTCAACAGCAGCAGCAACCCCAAAATTCTCCCAAAGAGTTCTGAACTCCCTCACGTGCACCTGGAGACCACACGAAGGTTGTCATCTCTTCAGCAGCTCCACTGAGCATTTCTCGTAGCCAGAGATTGCAACTGCCAGGCTGACCTGCAACCAGCTCTTCCTGCCCAAGAGCCTGAAGGTATGGGGATGGGTTGCTCCTTGACCTGATTCTATTCAGTGTGTGACCTGCAAGATCCCATTGCCTCTCAGTTCCTCCTTTCCCATTGGTATGTTGCAATAATTAATCTAAAACAAGGTTTCGAATACAAACAGCTCTGATTTGTGCAATGAACTGGATCAGAATTCCGGCAGTTTGCACTCACTGGTCCTAGGATGTTGTGATGCTTAAACTTGTAGGACATTTGCCAGCTCTTCAAATGCAAAACATGAAAGCAGTTCAGAATAGGATTATTACTATTATTAAAATGAGAGATGAGGTTTTAAACCCAAAGCTGCAGATCAGGAAAGTTAAAACCATTTTCCATCTTGAAATACATTCAGTGATGGAAAACTGAAGTCAGCATTAAAGCAGCATTCATGGGTCACACAGAAAAGTGTGGTTTGAAGTAGTAGTAGAAGATACCACAGCAAAGTTAGTGGATTTTTTTTCTTTTTTTTTTTTTGGTGGCACTTCTAGTAGGAAAAAAATAGAGATGAGGAGAAGCAGAAAATGTGTAATGTGAGAAGGAAAGATTTTTACAAACTAATTTCTACCATCTCCTTTGAGGCATGAGCAGCTCTTTAATCTAAGAAGGGTCATTTCTGTGTCATTTTTCTACCCTAAGTGGAGGCCAAGTTCAAGAGGACTGTGTTTCTTTTAATTTCCTTTGGATACAAGTACTTGGATACAGAACCCCATTTATCTTTCTCTACTCAAGTAAATAAATTTAAAAAATCCAACTTAGTGTGTCCTGTAAATACCCCATAATATACA
Source organism: Sagittarius serpentarius (assembly GCA_034782735.1). NCBI lineage: Eukaryota > Metazoa > Chordata > Aves > Accipitriformes > Sagittariidae > Sagittarius > Sagittarius serpentarius. Next base: position 29,086,892 of record JAVKLA010000002.1, on the reverse strand, counting down.
GGATCCAACATCACTTTTTTTTGTGCACCTAAAACCTTAAACCCTACTGACACCATAAAACATTGACGTTCCCCATCTCATGATTGTTTCCCATAATCCAGGAGAACATTAAAGAGAGAAAAATTGTGCTGAAAAATGACATCTTATCTATTTCCTTCCTTCCTACCACCACTCCATGTTTTTGTCATTGCAGGTCAGACACCTGCTCCCCACGTTATAATCTGTGGAAGTGATAAATGCTCATAGGCAGTGATTACGAGTGGCTGTATTCACTTGGTGTCAATCTGGAAACCAGCACATTTGCTCAGTTGCCATTCTTTGTCCAAAAAGGGGGGAAAACGGCAAAAAAAGGAGCTGACAATTTTTCTCTCCCTCCTCCTTGTGCCCAGAGGGGAGAGCTACTGCCAGGCCCAGATGCTGTATAAAGCCCTGTGTCGGAGAGGGGATGCTGCAACTATGAGCACCTTTACAAGCCCTTAGGAGAGGGAGATAAGGAGGATAATTTACATGAGCTGGGATCTCCTGGATTTGACCATGACCTCCGCATGGCTATGGATATATTTAACACGGCAAGACAGATGGGCAGCAAACCAAATTGCAACATAACCTGGCAAAGCCCAATTTAATCATCATCGCGCCAGCAACGGGCAGCCCCCTGATTGATTGACCTTTCCTGCTGCCGGGCTGTATCACGTCCTCATTTAGGCAGACCTTGGGCCACCCTGGCGGGGTTGAACAGGTCAAGGAAGGGGAGTCTCGTTTGGCTTTTTCCTGCCCCATCATAGCAGCCCACAGCCCTAGCCTGGTTCCAAAGGAGAGGCCTCAGCGAATGCACAGAACGTTCCTTCTGGAACAGGCACAGCTCTGATATTCTGCACTTTCTGGCCTTACTGTAGACATTCATCCTTCCTTTTGGGACTCCTTTTGGTGATTGAATCTGTCAGTGGCTGTTGAAACCCGTGCTACGCCACATGGGCTCTACCCTGCACACCTCCCGTCGTGCTTATGTCCAGCCTCAAAACACAAAGTATTTTACAGGCACATCTGGAGATACCTGGTGAGCCTCTCCCCAGGTCGGGGAACCCTACAGTCACTGTCCACAAAGCAGATGCTGGTTTTTTACTGCTCTCCAACATCTTCCTCCACACCCCATGTACTGCTCTCAAGCAAATACTAAAGCATTCACACCTTCTCTATTAAATTACATCAGGACAGTGGTAGGGTCACAGAAAGGCTCAGAGCTGGGACAGGAACCAGGCTCCCATGCGCAGCTGTCACCCCTGCGTGATGCCCTCCTTTCTGGCAATGCTCTGCATCACCCCCAGCTCACCGTGCAAAGCCTGGTGCAACACCACGCTTCCAGAAAACACGGTGCTGGGGCCAATGACAATGCAGGGACAGCCAAAGTCAGTGCTTTGGGGAGTGGTTACCAACAAGGAACGCTCTCTTATGCCATTTATGTTATTTCCAGCCACAATATTCCAAGTGAAAAAGCTGTTATACACATGCAGCTATAGGATCTGCAATCTTGCAGGCCATGGAAGAAACCAAAATGAAAAGCGACGTTCCAGCCCAAGCTAGTGTGATCACAGGCAAGTTGTGTCAGACTCTCCCTTTGTAAAGGCACGCTTAGGAACAGAGAAGAAGTTAAAGAAGATTTAGCAATCTCATTCCATGGGATGGGTCCCCAGTGCAGATGGGATGTAGGCATTAGCTAAAAGGACCACCATTTACCATGGAAAGGCCACAGCATGCCACTGTGCACGAAAAATTACTTTTTAAGGAGAAGCAACATGCACACTTGGTTCAAACTTGTTTAAGGCAATGCAAATACAAAAAACAACTCATAGAAAAGAAAGTGCAGAGGATGCTTCATAAGGTACAGGTAAAACCCTTTTGACTCTCCAAGGCAACGCTTCCACTTTTGTAACACAACAACGGTCCAAAACATTCTGCATTTCACATGACGTATGGCTAAACCCACCCATTTTCTGAGGATCTGGTTGCACTGCAATTGTATGGACGATAACACAAAAGTGTGTATCACAGACCTTGTCCAAAGTATGTGGCTTCCTAGACTTTGCTATCTGGTTGAAGGAGATAGTGGTGTTCACTGGGCAAGTAATATTTGTTACCTTGCTACAACACACAGCCTGCTCACACAACAGTTTTAGGTAAGTGAGGAAAACTTAGACTTGCACCGATGTCAAGAAATGGCACCTTCATGTGGAAGCACACTTTTTGGAGAGCTTGAACAAGCCCTGGGTTAATGATACCAAGCACAGTGGGACAGAGAAATAAAAGCAGTTTACCACATTAGAAATTAAGTGGTTTAATTAATTCTCAATGGAAATAGCTGGAAACAAAAGCCATGCCCAGATAGGAGATACAAGGAAAGGTAGAAATCCCACTACGGAACTGGGGCTTCAACACTGCAAGATACAGGAACCCAGCAGCACTGATGGCCACCCCTGTTTGCGACCACCCCTCTGCCCTCCAAGCTGGAAACAGGCACTGGCATCTCCACATGGTTTTCCTTTGGAAACTAGGCAAGTAGGGAGCAGCGTCACATTTCTGAGCACAGGGTGAGTGGAGCCTCCCCAGAGCCAACAGATCTTTAACGAATCCTTTCTGCATTCGAACCAGTGAAGTGGGATTGAAGCCCTTAACAGAGCATCTGCTGATTCCCCAAGTCACTCCATCCCTTCACAGGTGGGGAGGACACATCCCAGGAACCGGCTTTTGAGTTGTCAATTATGCCGTGGCTCTGCAGTGCAATTATTCATAAATATTTATACACACAAAAGTGCTCACATACACGCCCTTTGTTCTGCTTTTACGTGACATAGAGGGGAATTTTGGCTCTGTTCTCTCTCCCTCACCTGGATTTGCTCTGGCCTTTCTGCTGGATACAAGGGATTTGATTGAATTAACTTAATTGGCAAATGTATTGTTCAGACAGCTGTGACAGAAATGACTTCGTGCATTAGTCAGAAGGTTAAGTAGCTCATGGCAGCTCCCAACACCTTTTTTGCTGCCAGACACCTCTGTACCAACTCTGAATCGCTGTGTTTTGAAGCAGGTTTAGAGGGCAGATCTGCTGTGTTGTACATCACGTTTGGGTGCAGAGAGGCAGCATGCTCAGAAATGCGTTAGTCTCTGGCTACTTGCCACACACCCAGCCATTTGCCATGTTAGGTGCATTGGAAATTGCATCTACGTGGCATTTTTCTAGAAAAGAGGGCAACTGTTTGTCTGGAAAACAGCCCCATGCAAGCCAACATTTCAGGTTTGTCTTTATCTCACATGCTATGGTTGAACTTGGCCTGTCTGGCAGACCTCAAAGCCTTGCAGAAGGCTGTGCGTGCCCATGCCCTGCTCCGGTGACGCTCTGCAGTGCTGATACTCTCACTCCATCACCTCACCCTTGCAGCCCGAGTTCCTCCCATGTAACTTGGTATTAGTGAGACCACAGTCACTCAGAATCCCTCCACGGAAAAAAGAGCAAGAAACGTCTCCAGACAGACATCCAGGTCCCCAGACAGGATGACTTGTCCTTGGGCAGACCTTCCCCTCTCCCCTCTGACTCTCCAGTAGCTGAGCTGATGAGGCTTATAACTTCAGTGACTCAGCTAAGTGCCTAAAATGGACTAGCTGTCAGCAGTCCTTCCCCTTGCTGTGGTTTAACCCCAGCCAGCAACTAGGCACCACGCAGCCGCTCGCTCACTCCTCCCGCCTCCCAGTGAGATGGGGAGAATTGAAAAAAAGAAGTAAAACTCACGGGTTGAGATAAGAACGGTTTAATAACTAAAGTAAAATAAAATAGTAACAATAATAATATAATATTACAGTAAAAATAATAATAGTAATGAAAAGGAATTAAAGAAAGATAAATAAAATGCAAGACAAGATAAGCGACACACAACGCAGTTGCTCACCACCCGCTGACCGATGCCTGAGCAGCGATCCGCCCCTCCCGGCCAACTCCTCCCAGTTTATATACTGAGCATGATGTTCTATGGCATGGAATATCCCTGTGGCTAGTTCGGGTCAGCCGTCCTGGCCATGCTCCCTCCCAGCTTCTTGTGCACCTGCTCAGTCGGCAGAGCATGGGAAACTGAAAAACCCTTAACTTAGGATAAGCGTTACTTAGCGACAACTAAAACATCCGGGTGTTATCAACATTGTTCTCACACTAAATCCAAACCACACTGTACTAACAAGAAAATTAACTCTATCCCAGCTGAAACTGGGACACCCTTCTCCCTTGAATTGTTGCCTGTTACTCATTCCATTTTGCACAAAGAACATAATTTTACAGCTTGGAAACCCGTTAAATGCATGTGATCTTCCACGACAGCGTCAATACTTTGCCCTCCCTTTGGATTCCTGCAACTAGAAGAAATGCCAAGAAGAGGTATGTCAGCAGCACAGGGAGGCAGAAGGGGAACCTGATGACCAGAGATGCTGCGCAACGTGCCAGGACATGAAACGGGAGAGGCATTTTTCACTCCTTTTCTCATGAGCTGCACCACTCAGGATGGAGCCAGGCCCTGCAGTACGACATTGCTGTATACACACAAAAGCCATTGCTATACCAACGGGAAACAGGCTGCCACTTTATGTCACTGACAGCAGCGATGGCTGCACTACAAAGGTTGATGGACACTTTCAGCACATGGGTAAGGCAACCCTTTGGGATGTAACTGCTGCCTGTACCACAGCTTAGGATTAAAGCGTCTCCTCTGCTCACAGCCTTCACTGTTTTCCAACACTCCCTCCAGTCACTGGCAGCAGACACAGCCAACACAGCAGGTGATATAAAACCAGATGTCTCCAGCTGTGACCTGAGCAGGCTCACGTCCCCATGAAAACCTGACAAATCCAATGACTGAAGCCCCACAGAGCTGCAGTGACTTTGTGGGTGTAAAGAGAGACAGCAGCATTAATCCTGATGTCACCTGAGAAGTGGCTCTGTCCTGGCCATCACCTTCACTGGATGCTGCCAGCACTCAGATGGGACCGAACTGCCCTGTCATGCATGGAGAAGGTCACCTCTAGATGACCAGCAAGGCAAGGTGTGGGAGAATCTTGTATTTACCACTGCTTTGCACCCTGAGCATCCTCTGGACAGGCAGTGGTCCATTGCCCAGGGCTGGCAGGACAGCCCCTCCCCAGCACCATGGGCACTTGAAAAACACATTTAAAGCTTATGCTCTGCATATACAGGCATAGAGAGAATGGGAAATTTTCATAACCATTTTGATTTCCACTAACTGAAGCCAGTGTAAATCTCTGTTTTTTATGAATCTCACTTACATTTTGTGCCTGACTTGTGCATAAAACTTCCCCAGATTTACACAAGCTAACTCCATAAGTCATCCCCTTCCCAATCGGGCCCTATATCTTGATGACCTTTTAGAAACCAATGACTGCTTTCCTGTTGTTATCCATAATTGGAAAAGCACTGGAGATAAGAAAATTTATAGCAACGAGTGATCTACCTGCAAGAGACAATAAAGAACGCTGGGCGGTGAAAGAATGGGGAAGAAAAATCCCACACACAGAGATGCACAAGTGCACGGGCACTCACAGACACACACGCAGCTCAAGCTGAACTTCCTCTGTCTTTACTAAATCTTTCTCAACTCTCCCCTCCTTAAGCCCTTGACCATGCAAGCCTCCACTCTGCAGGGCAGATGCACCCCTCAAACATCTGCTCCGATTTCAGTCGTCTTGGAATTTACTTGCAAATCTTTTGGTTTAATGTGAACAAAGCATCACATAGGAACCTGCCTTCACTCCCAAAGTGAATAATCCCATCACACTACACAGCCCTTTAGGAAAGCAAACCAAGACTGCAATGTATACCTGCAATGTATATACCGCTGTAGGCGTAATGCACAGGGAGACAGGCAGGGTAGACCTCAGTGCTCATCACACAGGGCACACACACACACACATCGCGCTTTGGGGCTAATCACAAAGACACATTAATCACCTCATGATCTTTCACAGCTATTTCTGTCAGCAGGAATCACTCCACACAACAGTATCACTGAACTGCTCCTGGACATCAAAAGACCCATTCCCAGAGTGAATCTTATTTTGTTTTGAAACAAAGGCAGAAGGTCACGTGCTGCCACATCACTTCTCTGGGACTGAACCAACAGACTGGGATGCAGCACTCCTGTATGTAAGAAATGGGAGTTTTCTGTAAGGCAGCAGTCCTCACCTTGGTTGCAACTCAAGAAATCCAGGACACGCCAAGACTCAAGAAGGGAAACAGTTCTAGTCATATCTACTTTCAAGTCAGAGTAACCCAGATGACATTCTTGTCTATAGGAACCAAGAAGGTGACGAAAGGAAAAGAAAAGGAGCATTTCCTAGTACAAGGGTAAGAAAACATACAACAGCTATATTAAAAAGGCTGAGTGTGGAGGGGACATCTAAGGTTTGCAAAACAGAGGGGTGAAAATCTACATGCAAATAATTTGTCCAGCCTTACAGTAAAGGTTGCTTTCAACCTTCCTGCAAAAGCAGGAGGCTCCTACAAGAAGCAGCCAGGATTCAGGGGCACTGCAAGGGACAAAAGTAGGGACTCCTTAATCTGATGTAGTACACATGCAAGTAGCCTTCAGGAAATTACCTAGCCCTTTCAAGTCTCCGTGTCTTCTCCTAAAAAGTGGCAATAAAGAGGCAATGTTCAGTTCCTATTGTGAGAGCATTTTCAGATAGTTGAACAAGGGTAGAAAGGAGCTTATTCAAGAGCTTGAGGGTAGGAAGGCTCTACAGAGGAATCTGGACAGGCTGGATTGATGGGCTGAAAGCAATTTTATGAGGTTCAACAAGACTGAGTGCTGGGTCCTGCACTTGGGTCACAACTACCCCATGCGATGCTACAGGCTTGGGGAAGAGTGGCTGGAAAGCTGCCTGGCAGAAAAGGACGTGGGGGTGTTCGTCAACAGCCGGCTGAATGTGAGCCGGCAGTGTGCCCAGGTGGCCAAAAAGGCCAATAACATCCTGGCTTGTATCAGAACTAGTGCGGCCAGCAGGA
>JAVKLA010000002.1:29045342-29079361 GCA_034782735.1 Sagittarius serpentarius | reverse complement strand
AGTGGCGGACTTGGCAGTGCTAGGTTAACAGTTGGACTCAATGATCTTAAAGGTCCTTTCCAACCTAAATGGTTCTGCGATTCTATGACAAGCGTTAACTCAGAAAAAAAAGTAGCTTTCAAAACCGCTGCTCTCACTCAAGACACACAGATGTAAGCAACCTGCACCCACTCTGATCGCTGTACAAGCGTTTTTACGCACCTCTGAAGCCTGCCCGGTCTTAAAATGGACCCCAGCCACAGGTCTGTACCTCAGCTCAGCTTTCTTATTTACAGTCAGAAAGATTACGCAGAACTATCTGTAATAATTAACTCCTAAGAGAGAAGTTAAAGTAAAACCAGTAAGAGCAAGCAGCTCAGAACCAGGAAAAAAAACAGGTGACAAATTCCTGGCAGGGGCTGGGAGTAGGAAAGGCAAACAGAAAGGAGCAGTTGTCATTGAGGAAACCCTGGCAGCTCTCCCCTACCAGCACTCAGCCCTTGCAAATAAAGATCTCTGCAGCTTCAGCGAAGGCTGCTCCAGCTGTTCCTAATTTGCAGCTTTTGAACTGGCTCCTGGTAAGTTCTGCCCAGGGCTTTTTTGGGGAAACGAGGTGGTGGCATCTTAGCTCAGGGCTGAACGCCCCACCTTGCTGGGGTCTCCTCCAGCTGTTCTCCTCTGGTTCTGCTGAATTCAGCCTGTGCTGAGGACATCTCCCTCAGACATCTGTATTTCCGGATTTTTCATTATGAATTGATTACTTCATCCCACAGTCACCCCGATCATATTCTTCCTACGTACTAACATCTCAATGAATGAGCAGTCAAGTAGAAAATGAATGCATTAGTGCCTGATTGTATTACTAAGCTCTTGTATATGCTAACAAATGCAGCAGTGTTTAATTCAGCCAAATAACAAACAGGTAGTTACAGAGTTAAACAGCACAAGTGTCCAAACAAGAGCAAACCATCAAAAAACTCTTAATATCTTTTGGGTTTAGCATTCAAAGTAGCTTTGGACACGAGTGCATGTTTGAGGAGAATTCTTTTGTCTGGGTATAAAGACATTTTCCTACCAGTATTTTCACAATTATGACACTGAACTAGCCACTTTCATCCCTGCCAGGGTAGAATTGGTTACAAACCACCTAGTTAATTAAAACAACAACTTGCATTCAAGACCTGCTTTTTAGCCGAAACCCAGCTTAGAAAATTATTTTTTGTAACTCCATTGGAATTGCTGTTTGCAATTCAATATACAAGATAGAGTTCTCTGCTGGGAACAGAGAAACACAACTTTTTTTTTTTTTTTTTTTTTTTTTCAAATCATACACTGTATGAGATAATTTCCTGTTTCCAGCCACAAGCAACTATAACTGTATATATGAAAAAGAACAGCTCAGAGAAAGCACACTAATCTCAAAAGAAATGGGTACATTTTCTAAGCAGGTTGGCCAGTCAGAAGCTTTGCTCTTGTTACATTGACTTACCGCGTGATACAGAGAATAGCAACTCTCTGGATCACAATGTATTCATCAAAACTTTATGAGCAATAGATGAAAAAGTCTGGAAGATTTCCACATAGACCAAGCCTCGGGTTTGTCTCCCTTGTTTACAACAGAGCAGTACTTCTGCAGACACGTAAAGCCGTGTAGTCCGAGCACACCCACCGCTATTGCTTTCAGCGGGCACGAGCACACAGACCTACTCATGCTCCTCAAATTTACAAGGATATTTATTCAGTGAGCTTTTCATAAGAATTTCCAGACAGGCTCAGGTTGTGCAGGCAACCATCATCCTAACAGGTCCATGTTATACCTCGTATCAGCTGGCTACCGTTAAAATGTAACTGGGATATTATTAAAAAAAATTGCCCTTCCTTCTTAGCAATAAAAGAATTGGCTACAACACTAAAGACACTCCAATAACTGTTAGTACAAAGCCTGGGCAGCATCCCCCTCCACAAAAATGTGAGCACTGATCCCTCTAGAGCCCATCAGGGTGACAATTGAGAAGAGCAATGGTGGTGTCCAACATGACCTGAATACAGCGTGACTCAGCTGTGAGGTTGCATTTCTTAGGCAGCCTTGCTGGCTTATTGGCTTGCACAAAAATCCCTAAGAAACCCCCCCTGGATTTTACCATTCTTGACATTTTTCCTAAAAGGGAAAACAATACGCAAGCAACACTGCAGAGAGGCCCTGGGCAGGGCCAGCTGCCCTGTTAGAATGCTTTCAGATCACTGCACTGCAGAGGCCCCAGACACTTGCAAAACCAAACCTACCTGTGATGCTGGACGGCTGAGCTGTCGTGCCGTGAACTGCAGCTGGGCCAGCAAACAGACCTGCAGAACCACCCCTCGTGCATCCTCATCCCCTCATGCTCTTTGCACAAGAAGCCAAGCATGACACCAACGACACATGCATGACATTCCTCTGTTACTGACCCAACTGCAAATCCCTTTTGAGAGCAAAGGCCTCTAACAGGGGAATTTGGCTGCTCCTTTGACTCAAAGATGGGCAGTTCTCCCAAAGATTGACTGAGGGAGATTTTAGTTTCCCATTTCCGCTAAGCATCTGATGGACTGGACTTGCCTTGACTGTGTGAAGATGGCCAGACCCTACGGCCAAAGACCTGTCCTTTCACAGATAGTAGGACATTGTGGAACTAAGAGCTCAAATCCACTAAGCAGAGGCTAAATTAGAGCCTACAAGAGGTGCCTATAACAACCTGAGCGGAGACGACTGACTCATCCCCTTGTTTTCCCCAAGCACAGACTATATCTGTTTGGCAATAGACCAAGGAAAATGACAGTATAAACTGCCAGATCCCAGCAAATCTCTTCTTTTGCCGCCTCTGTTTTTCATTTCCAAGAGACAGTGTTGGCTTTGTTGCTATCCCATAGAGCAAGCCTCATTCTCAGGTCTAAATTTGGCTCCCCCATCTTCTTAATAGGCAAAGTGACAGAGGAATTGGTCTTGTACGACATTACAAAAACCCTCTCCAAGAGTCAGACACTCCTCTACACCCATTTGGAGTCTCCTCGATCAGTAGAAAGACAAATGCGCTTTGCATCGCACTGCTGGGGAGCACAGTTAAGGACTGCTGAGGTTTTGCCATGAGGTCCCACCACCACCACATGGGAGTCTGGCTGGCTGCACCCAGCTTGAAGGGAAGGTCTAGCACTTGAAGTACTTCGCAGGTGACAGAGTCCTAACAGAGGCACGAGAGACAAAAGACTGCCAGAAATGCTGTACTCGTCAGCCTTTCTGTACTCATGGAAGAGATGTACAGGTTTGAAAAATATATAGTAATAGTCTGACTTAAGTGCAGATGAAAGCTGCTGGGCTCCGACTCCCAGGAGAGCTCTGCGGGAGCAGCAAGAGTAGCTGCAGTGCAGACTCCCCTGAGGATGTCCAGAACTAAAACTGAAAGAATTGCCCCAGGAAAGGACTCCAGAACTGCTGCCTACTTGGTGCCTGGGGCAGAACTAGTCCTGAAAACCGGGTGTAAGCACAGGCTAGCAGAAGAGTCAGAAACTCACCCTCATTCTCTGCAGCATCTGTTACTCCTGATGTAAGGCCAGCAGAAATCTTGGTTTTGCAATTTGGGCATGTTTCCACTAAGAACTGCCGTGAGACCATTCATTCTTTTTATACAGCCCACCAAAGAGCCATTCAGTGATAATGACCAAACTTCGTTTCATCTTGAAAACCTTTAATAGACTCCTGTATATTATTGAGGTTTTAATGGAGCTAGTAGAAAAACCGAAAACGTAACACACAATATGAAGAAGCTGGGTTTTGTTTTCTGTATTCAGAATAAACCACTATTTTGAATTTTTCCTAAATATTTTCTATACTTTGCATACCTCCCCATTCACTCAGAGAAGTTTATATTTATTATTTCAGATTTTCCATCACATCTTTTCTCTTTCTCTTCATTTTTTTTCCTTCTTTCTACAACCGTAGAAGAAAAAACATACATGAAAAAGGAAAAACAAGTCGTGATGACTCTGTTAGCCATTCTCCGGGACTGACTGCTCCCCACAAGTCTGCCCTCTTGCTTTTTCACTTACAAAGGCAAAGAGCTTGAGAAGGCAGCATGCACGAGCCCCGGGTAGAGAGCAGGACATAGCTCGTGAGCCATGCGACAAGTAAGTGACAGCATTTGATGGGAGATGAGTGGAAGAACTGTCTGGTCTTTCCAAAGTGAGAATTAGAAGCTGGACGTGTATAAGTAGAAGTGGGTCACAGCAAACCAGTTCATTTGCCTTCCCTTGAGAGATGCCATTCTCCTTTTCTGGTCAAGGAGGGCAACAAGACAGGGGGATCTCCAGGCCTCTATGAATGCTCATGGACCCAAGAAAAGGAGAGGATGGGGCCCCCCAGGTGCCCCTCGACATAAGCAGACAAGGACGGCAGCAATGGTTTAGCCAACTTAGAAGTATTTTGCTTGCACAAACAACAGTACCTACCTGGTAACTCTATAGTCTCAAGACTTGTCCTGTACAAACAGGATAAGCCTCTCCATAGAAATTATCTTCTTGGCGTTAGATAGGTGTTCCTCAGCCAGAGGAACAAACTCCCTCGAGAACAGTGATAAAACCTCTCCAACTGCTGGGAACAGCTAGGTTATCAAATGTTTACGGTAATCAAAAGAGAAGGTGATTATATTCAACCCCAATGGGTTAGCATGAATATCAGGCAACATGGGTGCAAGTACTCGTGATTGAGCTCCCGGATTAGTAAAGCCAATTAGATATAAACAGCGGCATCAGTACCAAATGAAACTAGGACCTCTGCTCCCAAACACAACTGTACCAGTTGAGTGAGTTTGACCTAAATGCCGGAAGAAGCCGGTATGGAAGCAAAACTGCTTTAGAGAAACAAATTTGACAAACACATTTGACAAACACATGGTTTAGTTAACACGTGCAACTGAGTAGATCTCTAGTTTCACCTCATGTCTCCCGTGGAAAGGAGAAGCTATGAGGTTTTTACTTTTGCAAGTGTAACACTAAGTTTGGGAGGCAAACTGCCTTGGAGAAAACCCTTACTGCATTTAGAAGTTAGGGTTTATATGACGTGAAGTAGTAACGAGATATACTGTTTGTAACATAAGGAAAGCCTTGTCTTGCTTCACTAGGGAACTAGGTACATAAGCAAGATACCTCATAAGATCTGCAGGAATTGTCCAAGCAGTTCAGAAAATGAACACAGGGCTGGTCAAAGTCATCAGACTAACTGGCCTGCAGACAGACACTTTGTGTTACTAGACAAAAAAAAAAAAAAGAAAAAAAAAAGAAAAAGAACAGTATGGCCTGAGAAACAAAAGACTCCCCAACACTATTTGATTTAACCTGTGAAAAGCATCTCTGCAAGTGTCCACACACACAAACACATCCAGCCCTGAAGGTGTTATTAGGAGCAACAGATTCCACTATAGAGCTCAGTATCCCACTTTCCAAGATTTCTAGTCCCTACATGTTCAGCTGTATCTGGGAGAAGTCCTCCTGATGACCCATCATATGGATCCAGAAAGTACTCCTGCCTTGTCTTTGCATTGCTCAAAGTAGAAAGGCCACGAGCATTACTCAAAGAAAGTAGCTGTGTATTGTTCAAAACAGGTAAATAGCTTTAATTTATTTCATTTTTTATCAGTCATGCTTAGTCTCCAGAGCTACTTTTCACAACCTGCACGAGCGCATATGCTTGGAAGAACTATCACAAAGCTGGAGAGAAATACTGGGTGGGAAATGCCTGCTCTGGATTTTGTACCAGCACTCTTGGAGTAAAATACTTCGCTCAGGCAAGAGCTGGAAAGAAGTAGAGAGACAAAGCGGGAAGATAATCTGCTGTTTTGTCCAACAAGGTCAACTCCTTGCCTGCAAAAGAGTTGGGACCTACTGTTATGGGCAGCAAGCAGGGTTAGTTTCACAAAAATTACAGGTGGACCACTGTATCCATCTCATACACCTTCTAGGGAGATGCTCCTAACCATGCCACCACAAAACAAGACCGTGTAACTCCATGAAACACACAGCCAGCATGCTCTCCGTCAGTGAACCAGCCTTCAGCTACAGCCCTTGTGTGAGGAGGTCTCAGGCCCACTGAAGGCAGCACAAAGGCCCCATGAGGACAGCCATGACAACAGGAGAGTGAGAAGCCCCGAAAGCGATGGACACTTAACGTCGTATTTGTGGCAGCAGGGGAACATTGCTGCTGTTATCTGTGCCAGAATCAGGATCTGAGTCAGTTCAGGTGCCTTCAGACTCCTTTCCCTGTGGTCCTTCCAACACACACAGCCAAACTGCCCAGCTGGCCAGGGAGGAAACATGGAGGAACCTGCCCAACATCCAGCCAGGGCCATGCTCCCAGCTCACACAGGACCCATTTTCCAGCCTCCCAGCCCTCCGGCACCTGCCTGAACTGACTGGCAGTCTTCAAAGTACAGTGCTTTCTGCTCACCCCTGTACACGGGCACGCCCAGCCAGCCTGCAAAAACACAGGGCAGGAGCTGGGAAGAAGGGGCCGACAGTTGAGGGTGGGGGAAAGGAGGAAGCAGGTTGTTGGGGTTTTCGGGGGGGGGGGGGGCGTTGAGGAGCTGTGGTGTCATCTTGTTTTATTTTCTGGCGTTTCGGGCTGCTGGCAGGATGACTTGGTTGCCAGGGAAACTGCTGGGAAGGTGCAGGGCCTGCATCCGGGCGCCAGGAACGCCTGCCGCCAGCCAGGCCGCGCTCCCCAGGGCAAGGCTGGCTGCCACCGCCGGCCTCGCCATGCCCACGCCAGCACCGTGCTGGGCCGCGGTGGACCGGGGCAGAACCAGCGGCAAGCCAAGCACCTGCTCCCACACCCCTCCCCGGATTAGGGGCTAAATCCAAGGCTCCCGGAGCCACGGAGAGGGCCCTGCGTGAGGGCCGTGTCGTGCAGCCAGCCCCCGCCTGCCAGCAAGGACGGGTTAGCACAGTTCCTAATGGAGGCTCTATTTTTGTTATTTTTTTTTATTATTTTTAAATCACTGCCATTAGGAGAATTGTTATGGTTGGCAATTTGCAATAATCAATTTGAAATCACAGTTTGATTAGTTAATGCACTTTCTGCTGTTCTCTCCTCCTAATTTGATTGGGAGGAGAGAGGGGGATTTTCTGTTTTGTGACTGTATTGCAGCTCTCGCAGTATGCGCGTGCAGGAGACACATCCCTGCTCCTCACCGGTCCCCGTGGGGCTGTGCCAGGCTGCAGTGGCACCGTGTGCCTCGCCGCGTGTCCCAGCCAGCTACAGGCTGGGTGTCCCCTGCCCTCTCCGGGCAGCCGAAAGGCAACTGTCCTTCCCTGCGCACCCCAAGGGGTCGGCCAGCGCTTTCTGCCTCTCCAGCTTTGCACGAAGGGCTGCGGGCACGTGAGTGGTCAAGTGGGCTCCGGAACACAAAGAAAAGTCGAGCATCAGCTTCAGAAATATCTGTAATACACAGTAACATCTGAAATAAACTCTGGGCAGGCACTGATCTTCACGCCTGCGGGTAATATATGACTGTCCTGAAGGTTCTCACTTGAGTGCCTACACATCATTCCCAGCAGCCACTAACAGCAGATAGCGCAAAGCTGGAGGAGTGCTCACAGGAAAGAAAAGAAGGAAATGCATTTTCCTCTCTCTTTCATGATATATTCAGACTCCAAATATCTCTCTATAATCCATATTTTTCCATGAAATTTGCCCAACCTGCTAAAGCAACACAGGAATCGCCAATCAGCTCTCTGTTAGAAGAGCGATCACTCAGTCCAGGCAGGCCATTAGTGTGGACACTGGTGTGCCCCTGCTAATGTACATCTCCTTTCCAGGGTATCCCGTGGCCTTGCCGGTATTCCACACCAAGTTTTGTCTTAGGTTGGCTCCACAGCTCCGGTCCCTCCCCAAGCCTGAAGTTCCAGCAGGATGAAGCTAACACTGAATGTCTAACGCCCAGCCTCACGAAAGGTCAAGTCTGGAGCTGCAAAGCACCCAACAGCTGTGACTCCAAGAGAGAAGGCAGATCCCAGAGCCAAGAGGAAATTCGGAAGAGCTATGGCTCACAAGGACCTGGGCAGTCGCAATCCTCCCCCGCTTCAGGAAGAGCTGCCATAGCCTCTTTGAAAAGGCCTTCCCACCTTAAAAATGACACCATCCTGACACAACCTATCCTTCCCACTCCCCTCCAAAACAAATCACTTCCAAAAAAAAGAGCAATTCCTGATTTAGAAGAAAGAAATGAAGTGCAGACCAACCTGCTTCAGACTTGCATGCCCCGAGTTGGAGGGGGGGCACTCCAGAAAGCGCAGAGGAAACTGCCAGCGCTATTAACGTGTAAGAGATGCTGAGCTGCCTCTGTGGTTAGCAGGGTTATAACCCCCCAATCAGACTGATGAACAGAGTGGTCAGTAGAGAACCAGAGGGGAATATTTCCATCCATTACCCTTTACTATACCACCACTGAGGTGACTCAGGCATTGCCAGAGCCCAGAGGATCCCGAATCCCTCCTCTCCATAGCAAAAGCTGTAACTTCCAAGAAGTCAGCTGGGGCCACCCTGTTCGGTGCTATTTTCTCTCCACATCACTCACGCCGGCTCTTGTAGCTCTTCATTTCTGCTCCTTCCTTTCCCTTCTTGCTCACACTATTCCCATACTAGGCAGCTTCCTCCACCCACCTCTCCCCATCTCCAGATTTCTGCATTTAATGCTCAGTTCCCATCTCCTTGGTTATTCTCAGCACCATGTACCAAAGATACATCAGGCAGAAAGGCTGTGACACTCTCCTCTGCTGCCCTAAGTGAGCAAGCTTATGTATGTTGCATTAAAGGGGGAGGAAAAAAACCCAACAAATCCATCTTTTAAAAGACTTTCTACATCCCACCTGCTTGCAGAGCATCCTTGGGAGAAATCTGGATTGTTGCAATTGACATTACCTGGTGCAGTAATTAGAAGCTGTATTTACAGCCTTGCTACCATTTTAATGCTGTTTTGCATCTGTTCTACTTTCA
This sequence comes from Sagittarius serpentarius, assembly GCA_034782735.1. Taxonomy (NCBI): domain Eukaryota; kingdom Metazoa; phylum Chordata; class Aves; order Accipitriformes; family Sagittariidae; genus Sagittarius; species Sagittarius serpentarius. The sequence goes on along the minus strand of JAVKLA010000002.1, from coordinate 29,070,366 downwards.
CTTAGAGAGTAAATGTAGTGGGGAACATCTGTTTTCTACTTCTAGCTCACATGACATTCCCCGGCCAGCGATTTCCCCTCTGTTACAGTGGGCTGTAATTATTTCAATTACTGTTGCAGGAACATGTCCCTGCAGCAACAGGTACCAGTCCTGACCCAGCTTTTTGAGCAGATTGGAGGTCTGAGGTGACCTCACTGGCAGATTAGCTTAACGCACCCTCACAGCCCCTCTCACACTGGGGCTCTGCACTTGCTTTCTCTCCAAACCCCAACCACTGGTCCACTACTTGATTGGGTTGTTCACCTCACAAACAGGGATGAAGATAAAGCAGAGACATGTAATTCCTTCTTCACCTTTATCTTTAATACCAGCGATGCACCCTGGGATGCCTGGAGCCCCGAGTTGGAGTATCATGACTGGGGGAGCAATAAGGTCCCAGTTGACTTTAAACTTGCTGCAACTTTGAGGATTTGCTGCTGCAACTGAATGCACATAAGATGGGGCCTGACGAGATCCACCCCAGGGTACTGAAAGAGTTGGCTGATGTTATTGTGAGACCTATCACAGCTATCTGTCAATGGTCCTGGGAACCTGGAAAGGTCCCAGTCAACTAGAAGCTAGCAAACCTTATCCCAATTTTCAAGAAGGGCAAGAAAGACGACCCTGGTAATTATAGGCCTGTCAGTCTCACTTCGGTGCCTGGTGAAATTATGGAGAAGATTATTCTAGGAGTTATTGAAAAACACTTGAAAGACAATGCAGTCATTGGACAAAGCCAACATCTGTTCATGAAGGGACAGTCATGCCTTTGCACTACCTTAATAGCCTTTCATAACAAAATCACCCACTAGTGGACAAAGGAAAGGCCGTGGTTGTGGTTTTTTTTGGATTTTAGCAAAGCTTTTGATAATGTCTCTCACGGTAATCTTCTGGACAAAGTGTCCAGCATACAGCTAGACATGTACACCATACAACTGGTTAAAGGGTCAGGCTCAAAGAGCTGTAGTAAGTGAGGTAACATCTGGCTGGTGGCAGTCAATAGCGTTCTTCTCCAAAGCTCAATTTTAGAGCCCATGCTCTTCAGTGTTTTAAATCAAGGCCCTGGACACAGGAGCTGAATGCACACTAAGTAAGCTTGCCAACGATACCGAGTTAAGAGGAGCAGCGGGTTCCAATACGCCCCCCAGCAGCCAAAAGGGCCGACTGTATCCTGGGGTGCATTAAGCACAGCATAGCTAACCAGCCAAAAGAAGCGATTGTCCCACTATACTCAGCATTGGTGCAGCCTCACCTGCTGTGTACGGTTTTGGGCTCTACAAGATAAGGATATAAACATATTAGAATGTGTCCAAAGGAGGGCAGCAAAGATGGTGAAAGGACTAGAGGGACTAGGGATTTATGAAGAGCAGCTGAGGATACTTGGTTTGTTCAGCTTAGAAAAGAGCAGACTGAGGGGGGGCCTCATTGCTGTCTGCAACTTCCTCGTGGGGGAGAGTGGAGAGGAAGATGCTGATCTTCATCTGTGGTATCCAGTGATAGGATGCAAGGGAATGGCTTAAAGCTGCATCAGAGGAAGCTCATGTTGGCTATGGTGAAAAAGCTCTTCACTGACAGGGTGGTCAAGCACTGGAACAAGCTCCCCAGGGAAGCGGTCACGGCCCCAGGCCTGACAGCATTCAAGAAGAACTTGTACAATGCTCTTAGACATATGGTTTAACTTTTAGATGGCACTGTGTGGAGCCAGAAGTTGGACTCTGTGATCCTGGCAGGTCTCTTCAAACCCCAGGTACCCTAGGATTCTCTTCTCCCACCTAGCTTAGAAGTACATCGGCAATTCTTCAAGAGTATATGACTTCCCCCAAATGAAGCAATATCATTTGCAGTGATTGCATTGCACTGAAGGAGTGCTTTTGAAACAGCAAATCCCTGTTGAATCGCTCATTCCTGAACACACATCTATATCTCTATAGGTTTATTTTTTTAAAATCCGTTTATCCATTCTGACCTCACACCCAAGGCAACCCGCTACAACATCCCAGGCACATTCAGCATTTACCACAAGGGGGCTGCCACCGCCAGCGCCGCAGGAGCAGCCTGGCAGCTGCCCCCTCCCGCCCCCTCTTCTTGCAAACTACCTAAAGATTAGAGGTTTTGCTGAAAACAAACAATTTTCTGAAATGTCATACCCAAACATGTCTGTATTTTGGATCTAAATCTGTGATCTCATTTTCCTGTCTCATTCCGAGTGTCACACTCCCTCCCCACCCCAAGTATATCACCTGAAGAACGTGTGATATCGGGAAATTTCATTCACAGGGCTGCAATAGCTTTCACAAAGGAAACAGGCTATCATCAAAACTATTTTACAAGAGGAAAACCGCAGCACAGAGAAGGGAAGCGGCTAACTCCTGTCTGGCCAAGCTCATACGATAGGGTTCCAGCAGACTCAGAGGTGAAACCAAGGTCTCCCGTCCCTGCCCAGTGCCCAGAGCCCAGCCCCACAGCTGATGCTTTCCGAGGAGCCAAGCTGCAGGCTAACACTGTGCCCCCACCTCATCTTCTCATCCTCTTCTCTGCAGTTCCCAGAAAAGGATCCTTCAGCCTAGCCCAGCAACTTGTCTGGATGAAAAAAATGGCATGAATGCAGCCAAAAAGCGTTTTAAATCATTGCACTGATACAGGCATGGACACAGTCCTCCTGATTCTGGTTTCAGCTGTTTCAGGTAGTACTGAAGCAAGCTAAAGTAGCAAAAGAGTATCTGCTTGCCCTGGGTAATTAGGGTCATTAGAGTTGTGCAGTCATACCGGGACTGATTTTCTGAAAGCAGAGCTCAGACAGCGTGCCAGTGAGACCGCGTGGGAGAGCCGGGCGGTAGCTGCGGCTGGGGAGAGCAGCGGAGGTGGCAGTCTGAGGTTGCGCTCCCAGCAGGGAGACGGTAACACAGATCAGGACAGCTACCACAGATCTTAAAGGTCAGGCTTAGGCTGCATTTGCAAAACCAGACGCTTTCCCAATACCTGCCCCAGCTAGCAGTGGGTCTCCTCCAGATGAGGCATCCCTCGCTTCTGTGACAGCCCAGCTCAAAACTGCCTTCATCAATCCTGCAACACCACACGTTGAGTGAGGAAATCTGACTGCAAAGGGCTCTGCTCTGTGGCCAACTCAAGCATCAAAGCAGCTGTGAAGAGACCTTCCTACAGCTCTAGGGCTTGCTTTCTACATGCCCAGCCAGACCCTCTCCTGATTTTGATTCACTACCCCAGTCCATCTTTCCTAGTCAAACCAAGCTGCTCCAGGTTGGTGCAGCCTCCCCATCTCTGCACACCAGCACTGAGCACAACAGCTTTCTGATTGTGGGGCTCTCTAGACAAAACTATGCCATAAATAACTGTTAGTTAACAGCAGCAGCTTGAAAATGCACCAGGAAAACCATTCTGCTCTGTAGTACGTTTAAGGAGGAAAGCTAGGGTTATGCACAGGGTTTTTTACCACAAAGCCAACAGAAGGCTCTTAGTTTATTTAGGTCAATTAACTTCAGCTTTCAAATTAAGTCCTCATCTCATTTTACAGACAAGCTGTAAGCAAAGCATAAAAAAGGGTCAGCTGAGGAGAGCACGGCCCAGGATTTCTAGACTGTTAAGTAATTTAAACCCAAAGGGTAAAAACAAAATTGAGATCAGAGAAGAGCACACAGACCACCTAACAACTTCTGCTGCTTCATGCACTTGCTTTTTCCTTTGCTCTATGCACCAAAGTTCCAGGCCAGAAAAAGCTAGAAAAAAGGAGCCCGTAAAGAGCTGTGCAGAGGAAGCCATTTGTGGTACACAACAACACATTTTATTGGTCTTACACACCAGGGAATGATGCTCCATATTCTTGAGTGCCATCTACTGGCATTTTTATCTCTTTGCTATATATTAAAGCCAAGCCCAGTGTTAAAAGAGCAGTCAGGTTGCAGTCAAGCTCTTAAAAATGCCAGAAACCAGACCGCACAGATAACCTAAGCCCAGTCCCCTTGCATTGATGCATCACAACACACATAATATGATCATGGACCACTTTTTCTGCAGGAAAAGCCCCCTCTTTGTACACCAGATGGATAGTGCTCTCTTAATGAGCAGCTATTCAATATTTTTCTTTATCCTCCTCATTCAATACGTAGCCCTGTGTCCTGTGTATGGCATGCTATTGAAGTCCTGGTCTAAATAATGAGCTATTAATTTTCTCCTGAGCTTTCACAGCATTTGTTATCATAGTATTGAAGTGGTTTGCAAACATTAATTCGCTTTACAGCAGCCCTTGCAAGGAAGGGTGGAATTATTCTTGTACAGATGGGGAACTGAGGCACGGCCAAATTAAAATCAGACGGGTACCTACCGCGTGGTTGGGTGCTCCATTTGAGATGCAAAAAGGACCCATTTCTCAGAGCTTTGCAAGTCAAAGCACTCAGTGTTTAGGGCACTGCTCTGACAGCCTCCACATTTGCTATAAGCCCACAGCTTTCCCAGTCCCATCTGCCATAGCAGCTGGGAACGCAGCAGCGCTGGGGTTCATTTGAGATGAAGTTTCTCCACATCTTCACTAGCGAGTCTGCTGCAGTCATCCAGGCTGCCTTGCTAGCTACAAAGGGACACAGCCTCACAGGAGCAATGCTTCCCTCCAAGACGGTCACGTCTCGCCACGGACTGCCTAAATAAGTGTTTTAATGTGGGGCAGCTAAAATCACATACTTAACTGTGGATCATCTCAAAGACCATCTCTTCCTCATAACACAACCCTCCACAAACCACTTCCTCACACACCTCTGGGCAAGCTGAAGACTTACACTAGAAGACCAGAAATCATGGCAAAAACATACCAAAGGAGGAGAGAGCAAGAACATCACAAACAGACTGGGGTCCTGCCACCACTGAATAGTAGTCCCCGTTGACTCAGAAGAGCCTGTAAATACAGCACTATGGAAGGCAACAAAAACTTCATCGGCATTCCCTGCCCAGCTGGTACAGAGAAGAAAGCGCTCTCCCACCTCCAAATCCAGTGAGCAGCACGACCCAGCCCACGTGAGCAGTTACACCAACCCCAGCCCGAGAGCGCAGTGCCAGGACACGCACCAGTGTGGTCCATCTGTCACAGCGGCTCTCTCTGAAGCTTCAGAAGAAGCTAAAGAGACCTAAACCACAATCAGCAAGTCACGGATGAGGACGGGGGAAAGAATAAATCCCTTCTTGACACCTATTGTTCCCATGCAGCCCTGACATCAGGCCATAGTGTCCACAGCCACCCAGAAAAGGAAGAGCTCAGAGTCAGCGACTGGCCACGAGTGCGGAGCTCAGAGTGAGCTGCTTCTCATCACCACAGCCTTTTCGGTAGAGGCAGGGTTTCAACTCCGCTGCTCTGGAGCTGGTGCATCATGTCAGCCTGGTGCTCAGCCATTCATTCTGCCCTGATAAGGGGATTTTCCAGCCTCCAATCGCTATTTTCATTCTGCTCTGCACACCCAGCAGAATTGCAAGACCATTTCAGGGAGCAGAAATCATTATTTTGTGTTGTATTCAGAGAAGAAAGCACTACTCGTTTGCGTTATGACAATATTATATTTCCTTATTACTTTCCATCCTTTCCCATCCCTTACTCCTCGTAAGATCGTATTTGCATTTTTGATCAGACTCATACACCGAGGAGGTGCCTTCAGGGAGCTGGCTATAACAGCGCCGAGGTCTTTTTCCTGGGCTGAATCAATTAATTTACACCTCTGGGAATAAAACGAATTTTTTCCTGCAACGTGTACAATTACTCCCAGTTTTCATTGGTAAGAGAGGGGGAGAATGAGGCTTTGAAATGCAAAGTCATATGTGCAAATCATCATCTCCAGCAGCGAAAGCTTCACCTACATGCTGTGATCTCAGGTGAGGCAGCATCTTACCTGTGCGGGAAGGACCGCTGCCTCTTCTGCGCCGACCTGCCCACACCGAGCCATCCAGGCTCATCCTCGCCCCGGGTCCCTGGCGATCAGCGGTGGCCCTGCCGGGGGAGATGCACAGGATGGTTCAATAACAGACCAAATTACCCTGCGCCTTCCTGAATCGCAGCAGCATCCCATAACCTCAGTTGTGTGCTCACCTTCCCCTCGCAAGGCTCCCTCCGATCAGCCTATTTCTGTTTTTAAACTTCCATCTCATAGCTCGAGTCTGCAAGGCTCTTAACCACATTCCCAACACAAAGCACAGCAGTAGTAAAACCTAGCATGGGGCCGGTCTGCAGGTTTTCAGTCTAATTTGCTGGTTTGAGGTTCTTCAGCCCAACTTCCTCCTGTACCATTACATTTAGACTTGTCTTCTTTTTTCCTTGAGTGTTTAACATGGACAAAACCTGTCCCTCGCTGGCAGCTGGGAATACGTCTTCTTTCTCACGTAACAGTGGAAATACTGTCTCTCAAGAGGAGGAAAAGCCTGGTGTGGTCTAGTACCTTCTTCTAGGTGGCAACCTGTGCTGGATCTACCCCTAACAAGCTCCTTGTAGGTGCTTTAAATAAAATGCTTTTCCAGGCTTGGCCAGCAATCACGTCTTGCCTTACAAGAGAGCTGAACCGCCTCCTCTCCCTACAGCCCAAGCACACGGAAGGCAACAGTGCTTTTAGAAATGGCCAAATTATTTAAGAACATTAGGCAACGGGCCTGATAGTCTTCAAATGTGAATGCTGCTGGTTAACCACACATACTGTGCCTTTCCCCCTCCGCCCTTTGCCATTTCAGTTCTCATTCCCTCATCCCTGTGCTGTCTATCATTTCTGTCTCACACGGCTTCCCCCATTTTCCGACTCTTTTCCCCAGCAGAGTCATTGAGAGTTTTGGCAGCTCCTTCCTCATTTCTGCCTGTGCTTCCCAGCCCTCCCACCTGAACGGCTCATCTCCCGACATTGTCCCTTCTCACATACACTGACACCTTCCTCCCACGCTTTCCTGGGCACGGGAAGCTTTTACCACCACGCACAGCCAGCTGAAGCACGTCTACCAAGGAGGAGGGAGGAGCTGCCAAAGGCAAGGGCCATCGAGAAACATTCACATAAAACTCACCCAGTTGGATTCAGGAGACTCCCACCGGTTTGGTTAACTTTTTCTCATAGTTACTAACATGCTGTCACTCACTAGGTTTGGCCAGTGGCAGACGGACCTCAAGAAAGCACGTTCTGCAAAAGCATTGACCAGGGAGCTCAGATATCTCTGGCTGATAAATTTTGGGGTTTTCTGATGCAGCCAAAGCTGAGCAGATATCCAGGAGCTTCCCTTCCCCTCCTGCTTCAAGGCTCAAAGCAGCTTTTCAGGATTTTTCAATTCACCACAGGCATGGAGGATCTTTTCTGCACCAAGGGAGCCGCTGGCACCATCCTGCCCAGGGGCTGCAAAGGTGCTGGGAGGCGAGAGCCACCTGGCAGCACCCACTGCCGCAGGCGGCAGCACCGTGTGCCTCAGCTTCCCTCTCTCAAGACGTACAAACGATCACAGCCACCCCTTCAAGGGGCTGCGAGGCCTCCAGGGCCAGAGCATCCTTCTCCACACCAGGCTCCAACCTCAAGTGGAACAACTTAAAACTCAAGTTCTCCTCGGACAAACTCCCTGCACAACACCTAGGTTGAACTCCGCAGAAAATAGTTAATTAGTCTCTCTTGCTGCGGCCTAATTCTCTTTTCAACATGTGGCTGTCACTTCCCTGTCATCATAGCTGATTTACAATGGGGTTTAATTAAATCCTCCGTACATTATTCAGCATTCTCTGAAGACAACACCAAAGCAGCCAAGGGTATTTAAAATGTCACCTGCTGAGACGTATCATCTCCTCCTAAATAAATATGACAGTGATCAAACTTTGGCTAATTACAGTGACTTCGTTATTTGTTTGTATGTTTTAATATTTAATTGCTTTCGTGTTCATCCAATTACAAAGCAACAGCAAATAGAAATTAACTTTTTATCAGCGTGTTCCCAGCCCAGCTAATCAGCACTTCAAAGGCCAGACACAATAGGAGGCCATCCAACCTGAGAGAGCTTTACAATATATTCTCTGCTGAATGGACCATTCTATTAAATTAAGGGAGAATTGTGTTTGTCAGTGTATTCCCAGCTCCCACCCAGATTCCCTTTATGTGGCCGTTTATGGGCCTTGTTGTAGCATCCTTGCAGCAGGATAGTAAATTGTCGGTATTGCTCCTGCCCTCGTTCGTTCCGGGGGTGCTGCTATCTGCTCTGCAACTGCCCGAGGTAATGGCAGGTCGCTCTGTCGGCAAAAAATACTGGGTAATCGCATCCCTTTGGTAGCTCACGCCTTGCTGGCGAGCAGAGGGGAGCACACGCACGTCTTGCGCCCTTGCATGCGGGGAGCAAAGGCAGCATCACGCAACGTGTCCTCTCCGAAGTTGCCTGTTAGCCTAAACAGGCACAGAAGTAAAACCTGACTGGTTTTTCCCCCAAACCTGAAATTCCCAGTGCTGTTAGCACCAGTGCAGCCGCAGCAGACGTTGGAGTGCTCACCAGCCATGGGTCTGCGGTAACTTTGTTTTCTTCCTCATTCACATGTGCCTGTTGCAATTAGGCTCAGCTTTGCAATGGGAGTAGTTGTGTGAGCAGCCTGAGGATACACAACTGATAAAAACAGGATTGTTTCTGCCAGCGCAACAATCTTGCCAGTGACCAGCAAACTATTTATATTGTCAGAAATCTGATGTAGAAAACAAAAGGTTAAGTGTAGCTGCTTTCCACCCACAAATGTGCTAGCAGAAGTGGAAGCTTGCTGCAGACAAAGTGATTTAGGGTCAAAGAAAACAGATAAACGGCACATATGCCAAACATCAGAGGAGAAATACCACCAGAGAAGCACAGGCATAGATAACCCACATTAAAGAAAACCGATCTGCGTTATGTTTGTCACGCATTTCGTTGCATTGCCCCATCATTATTACTCAAAAAAGCCAAGCCTTTTAGTTGCCACAGTGAAAGTCTAGACAAGAGATCAGAAATTGTGCTGCAAACGAATGTGATTTTAGGAAGCAGTCTACATAATAACGACAACAGAGCACAACCTCCTTGTTTTAAATATTCAAGCAAACAAATCTATGCATATATAAACCCAGGCTAGGCAGTAGAGCTTTCCCTTGGAAACATACACGAATTCTAATGTTATGGCCCAACCTTGCCTTGTTGTGTTTCAGAGTTCGTAAGAAGTCTCTCTTTCTATGTATGCACAAAGAGAATAAAGATAGACACTTGCACAATTGAAGATTAGACAAACTGGGAGGTTTCTTGCCACACGTACCACTGTTCCTTAAGCGAGTCGTACTCAACCCTCCAAGCAGTACGTGAAAACCTCAAGGAGCCAAGTACAAGCACAGGTCCTTCACACCCATGCTAGGAGATGCCGCAGTGATTATAACACCTCTGTTTTACCCAGATCTATTACAGCAAGACCACATAAGAGAAAAAAAGATAATATAGAAGACCTATTTCTCCAAACTGCACTGCAGCAGCAAGAGCTCATCTTTGTCCCTGGAGCATCAGGAGATCCGGTACCCAGAGAGGCACCATCTTTCTGAAAAGGCTGCTGCAACACAACTTTGTAGAAGAAATTCTCACAGTGTGAGGAAAAATTTATTCTGGGAAAAGGGGGGGGGGGGGGAAAGTACTTTTATCAGATTTATTTTTTTTTTAGAAAAAATACAAAAACAACCTCTTTTTTTCCCCGCTGAGAAACAACTTTGTTTAATTTTAGGATTACCTCATAAAATATTAAATGAACAAAGAAGTATGTTTGAAATACTTTGATTTCATTGAAATTAAATATTTAATTTGACCCCAGACATTTTTTTTCAGATTTTTATCTTTGAGACTGGTTTCATTTGAGAAATCAAGAATTGCAGAATTTTTCATGCAAACAGGAGATCCGATTTCTACCCAGCTTCAGTAAGGACTCATTCACCATACTGACTCGCTACAGGTTTTCTTTCCTTAATTCTTCTCCTCCAGAGTTATATGGTTCATTAAAAAGATACCAAAAATACCAGGCTCACACCAAGAATGAATCCGAAATGATGAGGTCCTTTGAAACAGCTAAGCAATCCGTGCAGCAGTGGTGAGGGAGAGGTTTGGGACTGGGAGAGAACTGAGAAGTGCAGAAATATGCATATGAAGAAAAACAGACACTTTCCACTTTGATAAAAATCTGAGCATTTGGAAGCCTATGCACAAAGACTTCAGCAAACTTGGCTGCCAGTGACACGAGAGGGGCAGCAAATAAAAATTAACTTCCAGTCAGAAAGGTATGTTTGGCATCACAGAAAAGTCACTTCTTTTTTTTTCCAAAAGCAAGAGGACAGGAAGAATTGGTCAAAGGGCTTAAAAACGTTTCATTCCAGACAAACTCCTGAGACACAGACCTTCCAATAAGGAAACTTAAAAGGAGAAAATATCCTGTTTTTCCTGGCCACGCTGACAAAGCCCGAAGCACTGCTCTCATCCTGCAGGAGCGCTGGGGACAGAGGCTTCAAAGTACTGCAGTGGCCCTACTGATACCAGTGTGGGGTTTTACACTGGAAAAAAACATATCAGTTCATTCCCAGCCAAATCCTGGTTTGAATCACTTCAGTGTCCTTTGACCTAAGGAAAAAAAAAAAGTTGGAGGAAGTCCTGAAGTCATGATTATATCACCTTCCAACGTGCAGTTTATTTTCCTTCCTCAGCTTGGAGGGAATTTGTATCCTCAAGCTTAAGCTAATTGCATTTGTCCAGCTCCAGCCGAAACGCAAAACCCCAGGCTCCGCTACCAAAACCACCTTGGACCAAATCAAAGGTTTCAGCTGGCACAGCCTGTTCACTTTGTAACTCACTGGAATTTGGAATTATGATTTACCGTCCTCATCTGGGCCAAGAACAGTACCGATGATATTATTACTGTATCTAAATCTTGAATGTTTTCCAGGGTGGCAAAGATATCTCACACTCAATTTTACTGCTTAGTTTCTGCATTTTTCAGCTCTGTGATATATGGGCTGACTGAGTCCAGGGCATACATCCAGACTTCTGAAGCTGTCATGTCAACAAAACTCAAAAAATAACTCCGTGCTGGGGACACCATGAAAAATCAGGCCTCCCCATTTCTCTGGACCCAGGTTTTTATTACCGACCTGTTAAGTTTTATATTGAGTATTTCATATAAAAGTCCTAGATCCCAGAGTCAGAAAATTGCAGAAGAATCTGAACTTTCATTCCTTAAGAATCAAGTTTCTAACCTTCATGGCTACAGAGGAATATTTCAAGAGGCAACACTAAGAATGGCTGCAAATTCAGGAGGAAAAAAAAAAAATACTTATGATGGTGAAAAAAAATAATCCAACAGGAAACGCCACAAAAAAGAAAATACCAGTAGTTGTTTTGGTCAGCATCGTTGAAGTGTTTAGTATGGGTGTTCCTGAGAGATCATGCCAGGAGACTTGGGATGAGCACCAGGGTTCGATGACTCCTGGCCACGCAGCGGGAAGGAGCAGGTGGAGCAGCCCAATACAGGATGGCATCGGACAAGTTGAAAACGGGGCTGTGGAGCAAAGCTGCCCGATGGTATCCTTCCCTCTCACACAGTGGTGGAAACGTACAAACGGAACTCTGACTTGCTGCTCCTGTGTTTCCACCTTCCTTTTAATCCCATTCAGGTTTCTTAGTCAAGCCAACAGAGTAAGGTGTGGAAACTCACTTCGTCCAGTCGCAAAAGCCTAGAAAAGTTTTTCAGGTCCTTTCAGCCTTACATGTGCGTCCATCTTTCTGCTATATACCGAATTTCTGTGCCCGGAAATTGCTGCCCCAGCCTGGTCCTTTATTTGTTGTCTGCTTCAGAAAAGGGAGCCTCTGCTTCCCTCCACCTCTTGGCAGACTCAGAGCTGCCCAAGCGCCTCCACGGGCAGATCCGTCACGTCTTGTGGGACAAGCCGAGCTTCTGGATGAACACAGCAAGGGTATAGTGGATCACTGTAAAAAACCTACTGAGCTGCACGTTGCCTGCAAGACGTGGAACAAAGGCCAGATCCTGGGAGACGGTAAGCGAACGCAGCAGCAACTGCGCACAAGCTAGAGCTCAGAGGAGATCCAAGAGCATTGGGCACCTCCCCGTAGCCACCAGCACCCTCCAGCATCAGGCTCTAATGGTGCCCTGTGCCACACCAAAGCTTTTTTAGAAGCAAATGCTCCCGGAAAACCACAGGCCAAGACACAGAAAGGAACAGACCAACTTCCAACACACACAAAATATATGAAAAAAAAAAAAAAAAATCAAAGCAAGCAGTTTGCACGCAAGAATTGCATTTGCAATTCTGATTCTCTAATAGGAAATGGCTCCCAACTGGGGGAGGGGCAGACAGGAAATATTACAGCAATGTTATTTTGTTACACTAATTACCAATAATGGCACATACTAGGCTACCATCCACAGTCAATTCATTTTGAAAGCTATATAATAATGTTTAGGATAAGGAATTAATTTTTATAGCCACTGAAGCAGATTTACTTGTACTGTAATGCAGATTTATTACAAATTAAATGTCCTAACTCGAGGTTGACTTGGAGAGGCTCAGCAGGAGTCAAGGGGAGACACACCCTGTTGCAAGGAGGGAATTTCAGCAGTGTCACATCTTGGGGTCAAAGAGTGCCCAGACCATTATTAGCCCTTTAGCATGCACACGTTTGGATATATTCACCTTCCTGGGCAAATTCAGCCCCACAGTGTGAACATGAGCAGGACCCATTGAGTCAACTGACTGTGAAAGGTTGGGGGGTTTGGGGTTTTATTGTATGGTTTTACAAGGTAAAATTTCAGTACTACAGTGTTTTTTTCCAGTGTAAAGAGAACTCCATAAAAGATTCATAAAGTGAAACCTTTGAAGTATAGTCAAGAAGATGCACTCATTAATTTACGGAAGCATCTCTGGTGTCAGGCACTGACTATGAAGCTACTCAGATGGTCTCTCCACTTCCATGCAGGAGCAGTACTGCCAGGCTGGGACTGATGTACACAGAGGCAAAAGCAAGACTGGGCACGAACAGGAGACCTGAACAGGGAGAGTCCATCCTTAGCAGGACTCCAGACACAGTCCAGAACACAGACTGAACTTCGTAATTTCTAATTAGGACCAATATTCAAGCTGAGTCCAAATGAATTGCTGTTTATGAAATGATGGGAATAATTTCAGTTTCTTCACTCACTTGCTCATCAGCATCCATAACAAGATCCATCACTATCTGGAAGGGAAGTCTCTGAGACCATTTCCTACAGGTGTATAAGATGGGCTGATCTTGAAAGAGTTTCCCCCAGAACCTCAGGCCCTGGAGGTCTGGTTGGCTGCAGGTGGGCAGATGAGGACAGGAACCAAAGGGACAGCTGGGCTCAGCTCTGCATCCTCTGGAGGCAGAGGATGCATCCATTCTTTTCTGCATCCAGGAAAGGAACAGCCACTGTGTACCCGAGCACTTGGGGACCCTCAGAGCAAACACAGAGTGGGTACAGTAGATGGTGGGAGCAGAGACTTGGCTTTTGGGATCCATGTCTTTCAGCTGTGCAGGGAATTTTTTGGTTTCTCAGGTTTCAGCAAAAGGCTTTGGAACCAGCACAGGGAGCCTAGGCTGGGGCAGAGCGAGCACATATGGCCAGATAAGGAGCTACACACATCTATATGTGCACCACACCAAGGCACTTCTGATGGGACCGTCATCCCTAACAAAACCCAATGGGAAATGTTTCTGCTATCTAGCCAGCCCTGAGAAATACCCATGGATGGGCATGCACCAGGATGCCTTTCAGGGCACAGGACAAGGACTAGGCAGTGTGCAGCTCCTCCTAATCTGCATCTTGGAAAAGGGGCCCCAGCCTGCCAATCCAGCACTCGATATTGCCACCCCCTTAAAAAAAAACAAAAAACAACAAACACACATATTTATTCAGACTAAGTTTTCCAATAGCTTCAGTGACAACTGGCAGCCCAGCATAGCAGCCAAGGCAGGCAGGAGGAGCTTGCAGTGGTTATTAAACATCGTCTCTGCACCATCTGATCTACGTAGGCACCAAACAAAAACCTATTCAAATTCCTTGGGAGAAAGAACCACCAAGCTGGAGTTGCTCCAAATCCTCTCCTGGCTCAAAGCAGCTCCTGGCCTTGTCTCCACAGGTCTCGCGCGCACACACGCAACCTTGCAAAGAGAATTTAACTGATACTGTTTTCATGTTTTTTAATGACACTTCTAAAGAACTCACTGCATTAAGTTCCATCCTGGGAGGGAGATGCAGAGGGAGGAGAGTCATTAGCTTATACCTAACGCCTGGTGAGGAGGAGGAGGAGGAGGAGGGAGGAGGGGTTTCCTATGCTAATTGTGCGCAGGCTGATCTCCCACCAATGCTTTTCTGTGCTCCAGGCAGGATAAATACGACTTTCCTAATTCTTTCCCCACTGCAAATAAACAGACAGGGAGCCTACAGCAGGCGGCTTGCACTACCCTATTCATCACAGCATCCCAACTGTAGGTAGAGAAGTGATTACAACTAATTATCGGCAATTACCACCACTGAGCTGGTAAGTGTGTTTCCCCAATAACTTTCAGCAGCTTCCAAGCTCTTTGAGGGTTTCTCCATGCAGAAAAGCTGAAGGAAATCACTCCCCCTTTTCCCAGCAGTCAGATCCTCCTCCCAAAAGCTGTAGCCATCGGGCATCACAGCACAATCACATTAAAATAACCAGGAAAAATATCCCCAACCCTGTAAGCCCATAGTATCAGCAATGCACCAGGTCTGCCCACTCGGTACAGCTGGTTGACAGGGAACATCTCTGCTTGGAACGACTCTTCTTTCTCCCTTTTCCTCCTCAAAAAGCTTATCCTGCAATCGAGCCCGCATCCCCCCCCGCCCCTCCTCCAAACACATAATTCAATTCGTACAAAAAACCCCATACACAACAGAAAAGCACATGTACAGTCAGTGCTTTTCCCGCATATAAAGTAATACAGCAGCGGGCTGAGGAATGGACCCTTTGAGAAATTCGTATGCCAGCCTTCCCACTATAGTAATTTCATTCTGTCTTTGTAATTGTCTGATATTACATTGTTCCCTGCCAGAAGATTAATTAGCTAGTCTTACCCTCCAACATACCATCCCTCTGCAACCCTCAAGGAAGCTGGAGTGGTGCCAAGTCGCACGGATTTGCTATTCTGGGTGGCAGCTGCTACTGTCGCTGCAAAAAAGGCTCCTTTTGTCCCCGAACGGCAGTTGCTGTGCCAACTGACCCCCGCATCCCCAGCCCTCCCAAAGCCACCGCCAAGGAGGTGGCCAAGTTTCAATACTGTGGGTTGGGCGGGGGGGGGAAGGGGTGGGGGGAAATGGGAATTAAAAAAAAAATAAAATCAAAAACAACCACGCACCCAACCCCGACCGCCCCCCACACCCCAACCCTCTGCCTGGCATAATTACTCACGCTCGTTAAGCATGGCTGCATTGCGTATGCGAGTCACGCAGAACCGGCGCGCGTCGGGCTGCCGGAGCACCGATGCCGCGGTCCCGTCTAGCGGTGGGAAGGGCGCGGGCGAAACGGCATCCCGCATCCCAGCCGAGAGCCGCCTTCACGCCCCGGCCCGCCAGCAGCCTGCACCAGGGAGGAGAGGGCAGGGGCGGGAGGGAGCATCGCCGGCCGTGTCAGCTGCGGGGGGAACCACCACCCCAACCGGGGCTGCGTGCTGCAGCCGCTCTTGGCAAGGAGCCCGGCCCAGCACCGCGGTGGATCTGCTTTTTTTTGTTCCCCCCCTCCATCTTCGCTTCCCTCCTCACACGCGCGCCCTGGGTCTCCCCATCTTATCTTAAACATGGTGCCCAGGCAGATGGGATCTGCATGGGTATGAACGCACGTACCCACGGTCACCACCGCACTGAGAAACGAACCGTGGGAGCACGTGGGGTTTCCTTCTCCTTGGGGTTTTTGTAGACGGGAGAAGAGTTCAAAGATGGGGAGACACAAACCTTAAAAAATAAAGGCACCCATCTAAACTCCAATGCATGCCGCAAAACCGATGCCAACAAGCGCATCAGCTTTCTTTCCTGACAGTCCTCAAGAAGTTGTATTCTCCTCCTAAAAGCACCACGGCAGTTAACATTTGCTGGTTTATTTGCTGTTTTGCCCCAGCAGCGCTGCAGGGCCACCCGGGCCGTCTCTCCAGCCACGGTCCCTATCGGGGCTGCAGCACACGGGATTTCAACAGAGGAGGTACCCCAAGTGCCAACAGGTTGTGTTTAAGGTAAAAAACTGAAAAGAGCCCAGCAATGCCAATAGTGACAGCTATGAGCAGAGAGGCGTGTACCGGACCCTTTACAGCTCTGTGCGGTTTAGCCCCAGCGTCCAGCCTGCCTGTCCCCAGCACCGAGACCCCAGAACAGACCAAATCCGGCTGCTTTGACTCCTGTCCCTCAGCAGGCTCAAAAAAAGGCCTGTTTGTGATTTGGTTGGGTTGGTTTGGTTTGGGGGGGGGGGTGTTTTGGGGGTTTTGTTTGTTTATTTTTTAATTGGGGCAGCTGTTGCAGCAGATCACCTTTGCGCACAAGCACACACAACCCAGCTACACAGGGAGCAGCACAGGGACACAGGGCTGCGTTTGCTGGGCACGAGAAGCCAGGTTGAAACCACCCATCACGGGGCTGTGGGAAACGATCCCATATTGTCACAGGGGCTAATTAAGCTCCTCCACTAAGACAGCAGATCTAGACTGTCTCAGCACCCGCCTTTGCTGACAGCCCCCCTCCTCGGGTGCTACGGAAACAGGAATTAAGCGGTGATGAATGCAGTATTAATTAATTAAGAGAAGACGCACATGAAGGGAGTGGGAGGCAGGGGGTCTTTGCACTGTGGAAATTATCCAAGGAGTGGCCGCTGTAAATTTGTTTCTTATTGTTTTTGCTCACCAGAAGGCACCTGTACACCCAGGCGGTGAGACCGACCCGCCAGCACCAAAGCCACCCACGCTCCATCACTGAGACGCACGGGGGAAGAGGATATGTCAAAAAAAATGACAAGGGAGCAGAAGAGGAGCCCGCAGCTCCGCGCCGCCATCTTCTTCCATTGCGGACGCCGAATACGAAATCAATTTTGCACACTCTGAAATGGCTGTTCAGGAAGGTTTTTTTGCTCTGGAGAGGTTAATGGGGAAGCTCAGAGCAGCTGATGCCAGGGGGGATGCTACTTTTTGGTTTGCATATCAAGATTGTTTACACACACGATTAGCTAATATATTAAGCTTCTTAAAAAAAAGATGGCAAAGCTTGTTGTTTAGCTTTGATTTACATTCCTCACCCACCGTCTCCTTCACCATATACCACCCAGAGAAGAGGAAGGACTTGGCCATCATTACAGAGAGCTGGGGTTTGGAGAAGGGAAACAAACGGTTAAAACCCCCTAAGTGACTGTCCTGCCCAGTGCTATTGGGCACATCCAGCCTCCCTATGGGGCTGGCACATCACATAAAAGCTAGTCCCCATCATGCAAACCCCTGGGGAGCAGCTCAACCTGCTCCAAGCTGAATTTTGGGTGGGTCCTCAGCAGCCCTGACCCAGGACAAGACCTCCATGGGAAACCTCTTTTGCCAAGCCTGGCTTGGCCAGTGGCAGCAGGGATACAGCAACTGGGTGAGCTGTGGGCTGCAGAGCCCACGTGCAATGAGAAGTGCTCAGCACCACAGCTTTTCCCACTGCATGACTCCCCACTCCTGGGGCTGGCTGTGATTTCCAGAGTCTGTTTTCTGTCTTGAGGCTGGAGTCAGCAACCCTTGAGATAACCATGGCTTTGTTTCACCAACAGCAGGGTCAGAGAAATTCAACTGCAGACTCCATTGGGACTTCCCTGGTCTAACAGGACAGGTACTATCATTCCCTGCTCCAGAGATGTTCTGGGCATCTCCAGGGCACCCTTGCCAGATAAATCTGGGAGCTGACTGTTTTCTGTCTCCTGCCACCACACACACTCCTGGGACCATGACCCAAAGGTATGGCTGTGCTTCAAGCCACTCCATAGATTCACCCCTGGTTTTGGCTCTTGGGCTCCAAGCATCCCTGCCTCCCAGGTTATGCTGTGCCAGTCTTTAACACAGCCACTAAACAGGCTTCACTCAGAGCTTCTCCTCCGTACAAACTTCCTCCTGAATACGCTCCGTGGGATCATGGGCTGCGAGGTGTTTTACAAGATCCCCTTTAAAGACTGGGCTGCACACTCAGGACCTCGCCCTATTTCTCCAACCCAGAGCCTACACTGCAGACTCGAGTCCTACACCACTGCCTCTTGGAGCAGCTTTTTGGGATCCTCCAGAGACACGACTCCCCAGTGCATTTCCAAATATACTGCCAAAGCTCTTCCAACTCACTGTCCTTCTCCTCTGCCATGATTTTAAAACCGCCCTTCTCCTTTGTTCCTTTTTCCCTGCTAGAGGGATAATTCCTCCATAGCCAGCCATCACAGCAGCAGCTGCACCAGTAACCTGGCTGTTATTCTTTCCCTAACTACCTCTGTAACTCCCACCACCCAGGGAGTGTTATTTGTGTAACATCTCTTAACACTGACTTCTTCAACACAACTTTTTCTTTAATTACTTGCATTTAAAATAAAAATGCCAACCTATGTGAGTGACTGCCCTCATTACAGTTCCAGTCCTCTAACTAATTAATATCTGTTAGCTTTGGCTTATACACCAGGTTGCCTAAATCCAAAATACACAAGACTGCCAAGTTACTTTGCAAACAGAAATGCTTGCTTTGAAGAAAGAATCACGTTATCCAACTTGTTTCTATGCAATCTTACCATAACACTTACCTTCAAGGTCTTAGACTTCAGAGAAGGAAAGCTCATCCAGCTCAAGATTGCTAAAAAAAATCAAAGAGGAAACCCAGAGGAAAGCAAAGAGAAAGAGAAGCACCAAGATCTCCAAAAGAAAAACACCATCAAGTGCAAGGCACACGTTTTACCTGTTTTCTTACACTCACACAGACCTCATGGGAAAGATCGAGTCTGTTTAAGAAAAAAAACCTCCCTGCAGCTCCCACGCAGGCTCTTCCAGCGCGCACACACACTTCTCCAGCGCGCACACACACTTCTCCAGCGCGCAGAGAAGGCAAGTGAGCTGACTACAACACAATCACACCAGGAATCGCCTTCCTTTATGGTGTTACTGTAGCACTTGCCAGAGAAGCCTGTAGGGGTGGAAAAAGCCAGAAGTCTCAGGAGTGCTTATTTAGCATGGCAACAAATAAGAGACATACCGGGGTGTAACAAAAGAAGCAGCCGGGTAGAAAGGTGGGTACAGTACTCCTGTAAGCCCCCCTGATAGTGCCCCAGTGTCACTGCATTCAGGACATCTGAAGGCAGCAGGTTTAGAACTGATTAAAAAAGAAAAAGCCTTATGTAAACCTAATGCATAATTAACCTAAGAAAACACACTCGCAGAAGACATTATTGAGGTCATGAGAGCATTAGAGCCAAAGAACTCCTCCATCGGTACATGAAGGACGAGAACATCCCCTGTTAAATTATTTGAATGCTCATCTAATGCAAAGGATGAAACCTGCTGTATGCTAACGGGGACAAGCCTCCCCTCCAAGCAGATTACAGCAGGTTTCTTACATCTCACTCCAAAGCATTTGATGCCAATGGCCAGAAAGGAGGGCCTGGGCTGGATGAGCCCCTCTCTGAGGCTTTCTCTCCATGCCAGGTCTCTAGCAGAGATTATAGGAGGGACATTCCTGCCCTACCGCCTGCATCTATGAGTGAGTGGGACACAGAGGTCTGCATGAGTTACCCTTGGCTGCCTTTGCACTTAGTTGAGAAAACCAGCCCTTACAGGAACAATTCATCTCACTCCAAGTGCAATCAGGTCAATTGTCCTTGTGAGGTGCCAGTCCCAGGGTGACCCGGCCCCACAAGTTGCCCCGGGCAGCACGTGCAGATGGGAGATACCTTGGGGTACTCACCAAGCTGTGCTTGTGAGACACTCCCTAAAACCAGTGGGCTGTACGGCTTTGGGTACTTTTAAGCCTTTACAAGTCTGGGCAAGGATGCATGGAAGTCTCACCCTCTCTGTTTTCACCAGCCCCTCCTACATCCCACATCCCTCTCAGAGCCCTGCACATTCCTTTGCTCCTTCCCTGACTTAACATTGCTGTTAAGGTTTCACAGTGCAGAGGCACCTTTCAGACGCACCCAACTCTCCTGACTGGTGTTTGGGATTCCAAGGTCCCAAAGATCTTCCTGATGCCAACTAAAATAAAAAAGGGAAAGCCTCCCGTTTGCCAAGGTCTGTAAGCAAAACACCCACAGGCCTTGCCCTCCTCTCCATTCCTGGCTTGCTTACAACTGTAGCAGCTGTTTCACATTTCCCACTTCTAAAAACTTATGTTAAATCAAAGTCTCTCTTGCCAAAATCCAGCAAGACACAGACTTCATGAAACATTTCAGGCAGACTGAGAGCTGCCTTTCCCTAGGCCGCGCCTCTCTCAGCAGATCATGGTCTAAATACCTGAGGCTCCCTTTGGAGAAGGCCAACGACAGTACTGGCAGCACACGTCCAGCCAGCTGAGCGTGGCTCTGCACATCCAGTCTTGCTCTCATTGCTCTGCACCCAAACGTCCCACGTGCACGGCGCCTGCTCAGGATCACTACAGCACCCCAGAAGGGTTTGTTGCAACGGACTTACCCAGGACAAGCCCTCACATCCCCGCCTGCCCTTGGGCAATAGCTTTGATGCTTTCAGCACCAAAGGGTCTCTGCGTGGCAGTGCCAGGCTCTGTCTTCTTGTTCCAAGCAATCCAAATTAATAAAACAGGATTTCCAAAACAGTTAATTTTATGGTTCATTTCATGACATTTTGATATAATAAGCTTGGGCTCCTCATATTCGCAGAAAGCAAGTATTTCAGGGCCCCAGTCTTCACTTGCTGAAGTGTCTCTCTGCCTCTTCAAAGGCTACACAGGCTCACTTGGGAAAGAGGGACACTACCAGACTCCAGGACAAATGGAAACACCAGGTGTCACAAGACTCCTGATAAATATAGCAGCAGCATTGACAATGAAGAACATGTTCAGGGTCAAGTGAAATCAAAAGCCTGGTCCAAGCTCAGCTTTATGTTGGGTTCATTGTACTGCATGGCAGACACCCATCTGCTCCAACAGAAGGCGGCAGGTGGACTCCCCTACTTTCCTCAAAGGCCTCAAGAACTGGATTATTCCAGGTATTCAGCGCATTTAAACCCCTAGCTTCAGGAGTAAGGCAAGTGTACAGACAGGGTGCCAGACCTTGGCATGGGAAGGGGCAGCCCTGCAGCTGTAGGACCTGGCATGAAGCGGGGACTCAGACGGTGAAAGCCCAGAGAGCCCCGACTCACAGACCTGAAGTGTGATTGTGGCAGTCAGGGCATATCCTTAAAAGCCTCCAGGAAAGCCAGGTTTCCATCTGTTGCCACTAACACTTGGAGTCTGTACTTTCACTGCAAGAAATGAAAGCCTGGAGCAACCTGGTCCTTCAAACTGGGAAGCGTGCGGAGTCCTGCACAAGCAGGGCACTCGTCACACGTTTCAGCCTGTTTCCTTCATCCTCCTACACAGGACCTCCCATTACATTTCAAGAGGGTTTGTGGGTAGCCTGTGGATATCCACATATCCATCGCAAGTACCATGGAAGAGCCCTGACAAGCACAACATCTGACGTCCCTCCATTTTACTGAAAGGGAAAACTGACTGCTGGTAGCAGCCCAGAGCCTCTCTGAGATTCAGTTCTCCCACCTATCAAATAACAAGAAAAAACAACCCTTCCTCAGCTCACAAAGGTGCTATAACTCGTGCCCCATATTTGCAACATTCCTTGGCCACCCCTGGTAAAACCATTAGCCCTGGAGGGGATGCGAGACCACGCTCTGCCACCTCACTCTGTCCGTACGCAGCAAGTTACTGCCACCAGCTCACTCAACACATGAGAGAGAAAATAAAGTTTTACTTTCATTTCCTTTACGTTCCTTTTGAAATGACATCTTACATTCTTGCTGGGCAGGGGAGGCTACACTCATCAGGTCTCCATGAAGATCCAATTGTCTAGAGTGACATTTCTTTCCTTTTTTAAAAATGTAACATTGCAAAGACACTTGGAGACATTTTTCCTTGTTCACATGGAGAAAAACTTGCAATCGCAGGTTTATTAGCACTTGGAAACAAGCAAGGAAAGAGAGAAAAAGTAATATTTCACATTTCAAGCATGGCTCAAAGTGGCCCTATACAGAAGGGCCGATTTCCCAGACCCCAGGGCATTCTAGGCATTGATAGCAGGAGCTGGACTCTGGGCTTGGCATGGATGGCACCGCCCAGGAGATGGAGTTTTGTGTCCACCTGTGCCTGGAGATGGCCATTCTCATTTACATCTCTAAACACAGGACTTGTTCTTCTAGAGCGTCCTCTGGCCTTCGCAAATTAAGGACCAGGTTGTTCCAGCTCAGGGCCATGCTGCTGCTATTCTTTCAGAAGCATTTTACACCCAGAGCTTTGACAAAACCCACCGCTCAGAGCATCCTCTCTGGGCTGTACCTGTTAGCCAGCCACGCAGCAGAGCAGGGAACAGGAGGGAGGACTTGGGCCAGGATCTCTCCTCGGTGTAAAATGGGAATGCTGCGAAAGCAGCCTCCCATCAAACAGGAACCTGCCGATCCACTGGGTCCTCGTTCCTTCATCAGAGGGTCTTAAACTTGCCACGATCAAGGGCCTTTTCATTGCTCGTTCCCAAAAGCCAGGAGGAAGCTGCAGATACACCGTGAGCACTTAGGAGGAAAAACATTACAGCATCTAAAGGCACTTTAAATGATTTAGATACAAACTTGCCTGTAATAAGACATCTATTTTGGTTAATCTCTTAGTTGTGAATCTTGAAACTCTTGAACCTGCCTCAGGCTACTGTCAGCAGCACTTCATTTAACACTGCTTATTGGGAATAACTGCTATTTCCCACTGTAACCTCCAAACCTCTTAAAGTCTCTCTTACTGCTTTGCCCAAATACACTTGCCTTGAGGACACAGTCGGCTTTTTCTCACTAAGAACTGTTAAGATGATTCGCACAAGCTGAATCAGAAGAGACCGTTTCCCAGGTGAAACGGCCAAGAGTCAAAACACCATCCCTGCGATATTTAGGGAGCGATTTTTTTTTTTTTTTTGAGCCTTTACTTGGGTTATGAAATCGACCGGCTACACTTCGATCACTCCTCACAAGCAAAGGAGGTGAAGGGATGGGGTTGTGTTCATCCTCCAGGAAAGCCACTTGGGGCCAACCACCCCTGCCTGCGCCCAGGGGAAGAGACCACATCCCCTGCCTGCACCGGCGGTGCGGAGACCATCGCTGCTCCGCCATGCCTGGGTTCAAAGCTCTCTGTGGAGACTGGTGAGGGGTTTTGCACCACTAATGCAGCACTTGTGTTTTAAGCTCAACCACCTTTGTATTTTAAGAGGATGCGGAGCCGTGGTGGGCGATGAGCTGTGCGGTGCCCAGGCACTGCTCCAGCCCATCAGCCCTAGTGCTCACCCATCCCAGCTTGGCTCTGCTCAGCAGGTTTAATTCTAAATGCAACCATTCGCATTGCAGGCAGTTGGGCCCTAGGCATACACACCGATGACTATATTGATGGGCTGTCACAGCTCCAACCCCAGTAAGTGATGGGAAACGCAGTAACCCTGAAGCAGGGGTGATGCCCTGCCCTGTCCTTGCTGACACAAGGAGCAGCATGAGGCAACTGCCCATTTTGTTCCCAAGAAGCAGCAGCCACAGGTGTCCCAGGTAAGAGCGGCAACAGCAGCGCAAACAGAGGTACAGGAGCCCTCCAAGCACAGCTTTTCGATATGGTACTTTTAACTGTAAACAGGATTTTCCAGCCCAGTCCTATCTGGGGCAGCCAGTCATCTCTGCAGGTTTTCAGACCCCATCAATAGTGCAACTTCAGTTACCATCTTCTCTGCTCCGCGGGAAAAGGTCTGGCCACCAGGTAGTTTGGACCCACATGGTGCAGGACACAGAGAAATGGGGGAACCATGACCCCAAACAAAAGGGAAGGGGCTCAGGCCGTGCTGGCTCAGAGCACACACAGACCTGACTTGGGATCAGCTATTCCCACCAACACGCCTGAGAAAGTTCTCTCACATTAAGGTATCACAGCTCACAGGGGCTTAGAGACACACTCTCCCATCCATCTGCACCAGGTTTTTACACAGAAATTTTGATGCAAAAAAAAAAAATTTGGTATGAAATACGTAAGCTGTGCTTAAATAAAAGCATGGCTGCATAGGCTCTGGCTGCTAAAGGATCCTGTCCACCCTACACATACACCCTGGGTTAGTAGGAATGAAAGCCACCAATTAATCCAGCCTCTACTGAGCTCTAAGCAGCACAGCAAGAATCAGGATGCTGCCTGCAAAGCCAAATTGGTATCAAACTCAAAGCACTGCACTGTGGCACACCATGGGCCCTGGAAACTTGCAGAGGTCTAAACTGTGTCTTTCCAGCCAGTGCTCAAAGCCTCTTCTTCCCTGTGCCTCCCAGTTCCCTGCTTCTGCTCTGGAGCTAGACCTTCATCTGAGCTCAGGTTGCAGCTAAGAAATATTCCACTACCTTTAGAAGAAACACTTAACTTCCCCTTCCCCCTAAGCATCCCATCAAAACCAAACACTCAAAACCCACTTCATCCCCACTGAAGGCAAAGCACGTGCAGCAAGGTACCTGCACAGCCCCAGGCTTTTGGAGAAAGCTGGCCCATAGTTCAAAAACTTACATTGATATTTAAAGCAGAATAAAAACTCACTCAACCTACTTCTTCACACGTAGCAGCTCCCAACACACAGACTCCAGCAAAAGTTCCCAGCAGGACAAAGCCATCTCAGGAGCTCCAGGGCAGGGCAGGGCAGGGCGGGGCGGGGCGGGGCAGGGCGGGGCGGGGCAGGGCAGGGCAGGGCAG